>CM062814.1:989601642-990229309 GCA_031772625.1 Pinus tabuliformis
GGTTGTCCAAGGCCCTTTATATTTTAGTCTACTCCTTAGCCATGACTATGTTTATGTCATGGGAGCACTTGCCTCTTCCCTCTTTCAAGCGATGTTTTTCCCGCATGAAGGAAGCATTGTGATCATTGATCGACTTCCATTCATTGGTCCTGAATGAGCACCCACTAGACCATCATCCCTAAATGGTTCTTATGTGAAAGCGATATCATCCCCACCACAAGTTAATTACGTGACCACCTGTTCCATGCCCCCATCTATTAATGATCTAGTAGGTGATGTAGTACACCATGTATTGTGGGCATTGGAGCCCGATTTTTCATTTGGATCCCTGGACATGTATCCCTTCCAAAGTGTTGTTCTCCCATCTGATGAGAAACTCTTGCAAGCCATGGTCTCTTTTGGTCAATTATCAAAAGGATTATGGAACAAAGTTCTTTAACTTGTGTCAAGCTCGTTAAAAAATGAAACAAGGAACATGGAACAGAGTTCTTTTACTTGTGTCAAGCTCGTTAAAAAATGAAACAAGGACAAGGGAGAAAAGTTCTTTTACTTGTGTCAAGATCATTAAAAAATGAAACAAGGACCATGGAGCAAATTTCCTTATCTTGTGTTAAGCTCCTTAAAAAAAGAAACAAGGGATATGGAGCAGAGTTCCTTATCTTGTGTCAAGCTCCTTAAAAAATGAAACAAGGGATACAGAGAAAAGTTCCTTGTCTTGTGTCAAGCTCCTTAAAAATTGAAACAAGGGATATCAGGATAGTTCTTTTACTGTGTCAACCTCATTAAAAAATGAGATAGGTATCCATGAGCATGGTTATTTTCTTGTGTCAAGCTCATTAAAAAATTAAACAAATCCCCTTCCAATTCAAGTCTTTGATTAGATATTGTAAAATCCCAGTCGAGTCTTTCACTTGATCTCGTAAGTCAACCTTCATTCCATCCACTTAGCTGAATGAAATGAAGCTTGGGGGGAATGTTCCTCAAATTGAGTCAATATGTTGGGGGCATGAAAACTTATCTCAAGCATAGTTTATCTTTGTTTCAAGCTTGTGTAAAAATGAAACCAAATCCAAGCATAGTTTTTCTCATGTTTTAAGCTTGTGAAAAATAAAACCATCCTCAAGTATACTCAAGCATAATTTCCCATGTTTCAATATTATGTAAAAATGAAACCATTTTTTTCATTCCATTGTCACCATCTCTTTGACTGATCATATGCTTTCACTTGGTTTTTTTTCATGTGCCTGAGGAACATCTGCAATGAGTGGTCTTATTAGTCAGCCTATTAAACTTTACATGTTTTGAGTAGTTCCCTCATGACTAGAACCAGTTGTATCCTTTCATACCACTTGTTCCTCTAGGTGGAGTCCTCTTTCAACTCTTTTCAAACTCCAAAAATATGAAAAGATTGTCGAGTACTTGTCATTTAAAACTCGCTAAAATAAATGAATTTACTTCGACTCAGTACAAGTTTAACCCTTTTTTGGATTGAGATAGACTATTGTAAGAAAAAGGAACAACTTAGTTGAACATGGCTAGGAGGTTCTCTCAGATATTGTTTTCTTCCTTTTCGGATTCGAGAGACAAATGACGAAAAGGGACTTAATAGATTTTTATTTTTCATCTCTTTTTCAAACTATCTAAATATGTGAAAGATACTGAGTTATTCTTACGTCGGAGTCGTTAAAATTTTACAACGAAAGACTCATCACCATAATAAGACCGAGTTTCTCCTTCCTAGGACTCGTAAAATTTACTAGGATGGATTCATCCGAAGGATGAACTTATAAGACAAGCATATGGTATCCTCTTTAAGCTTGTGTAAAAATAAATAGGTACTCACTAGAAATAGTGGGGAAAAATGAAGATGAAACATCCTTTGTATAGGCAACATGTCGCTCTCGGACATGACACACATATGTTTCTCGTGTCGGGTTTGGGACATCCTCACTTAGTCACTTGTCCTTTCGGGTTTGGGTAATACATTTTTCCTCACATCTAACTATTTTATTTCTTCAATATGACCCTTGGTCCTATGTTGAGTCTAATGCTGCCACACTTCGAAGTCGTATCACCAATATGTTCAAGAGAAGTCCTATCTACAGTCTATTACCTATACATTGTTTGACTCATTGTTACAGTCTTGAAAATTATTCCACTTTAGTCCTTGTTCCATGTCGATGATGGGGGATTCATCATTGCCCTCCTTCAACAAGTCACTTCTTATCGAATTCAACTCATTATCTAGGAAGATGACTTATAAATTCCTTTTCAGTATCGTAGATCTTGCATGCCTCAATGGAAAGTTCTTCACATCCGACGACATATTTCCATCATTGGCCTTCGAGTGGATGATTCCACGAGTGTTCGAATTCAAATTCATTATCACGTTCATGGATTATACTGTTGTACCCTGAGAGTCATTGTCATTATTGGTGGTTTCTCTCGTACATGTTAACGGTCCACATCATTGGCCGGTAGTCAGGTGGTTTTCTAGCATGTTCAACTTCAACACATGTATTTGCATGTTAGGATTCGTACATTGATTGGTTCGGGATGAAGAAAAAGACCCCAAGTCTTGTCTGTTATGACTCAGGATGCATGGATTTATATGTCATTCATGATTGTACACATGTTTCTACTATACGGATGGTTGTGACCATCTCGTGGGACTTTATATTTATGATGATCCTAGTTATCTAGATGGTTACCATACCATGGATCTTTTCATATAGTCTTCATCATTCGAATGGCTGCATCCATGCCATAGTTTCATGTCTTGATATCAAATATGTATATGCATATGAATCCTTGATTTGCAGGTCTCCTAACAGTCCGTGTCCTTGTCCTTGCAAGAGCTCGTAAAGCATCTCAGCCATCACTCCCCGTTCTACCTTCATGCTTTAGGGGGCATCTGTTACACAATATTTTATCATGCCTCCTACACTTCCTTGTGAAATACCTCGAAGTGCTTGAAACATGACCAATATATATTATACTCATCCATGTATATAGCTCAGATTCCTCCTAAGACTTTGATTGGAAAATGCCTTGAGCTTTCCTTGAATAAATTTCTCTTAGAACCCTAAAATGAGATTCATCGCTCTTATGAGGCTTAAAACAAAAACGGTCACATGTTGCATTGTGTTTGACCAACTATGGCATCTCTTTGTTCCCTTGCATACCCGCGATGATCCCAAAAAGGTAATTTTCCTAAAGAGGATGAGAAGCTTTGCAATCTAGAAGCTTTCAGAGCAACGAGTTGGAGGTTATTTCAGATAGATGAAGTCAAATCCTCTCAACTTGGCCTCTTTGTCTTATCCCTATGAGCTACCTCTTTGAGATGAGGGCCTAATCCTATCTTTGGAGAGGTCCTAACTCCCTTTCCCAGCCTATAAATTCATCCTGTCCCATTCCCAAATGGTTAGTCTATGTCTATTTGCACCCCTATGCTAAGCTTGTGCCTAGAGGTTATTCATTAGACTTGGAGAAGGAGTGCTTGGAGAGTTCTTGGCTTGGACTTGGATTACCACTCAAGGAGAGACTTTCAACATCAAGGCTTTGGTTGTGAGCTTCCCTTTATTTCCTAATAATATACAACTGCTAGTACATCTTCCCAAAATATATATGTTCATGTCTTATTTAGCTTGGCATTCCTTGATTAGTTAAGTAGGTTGTTATTGGATTTGCTATTGGTTTTGGTATGCTTGGTTGTCTCTTGATCACTTATGCAGGTAAATAAACACTGAGAGAAACAGGAACAAGTCCTCGACACAAGTGGTTCAAGTTCCTCAACAAGGGAAATCGGAATAGCATTAGAACGAGGTAGGCCATCTCTTTCGTTATGCTTTTCAATTATAACCTACGAAGGTGTCTAGTTGATTGTCACTTCAGTTGCTAGACCCACTCATTGGGCTAGAGGGATCATCTCTGTCCACATAGAGGATTAACCTTGTCAACACATTGCTATATTGATGACCATGATACAATGGTCAGGCTTCAAGCTTGCACCAAAGGTCAACTTTATTTATGTGTAAACATGTATGTATACTTCATTGTAGATGTGAACTTAGGTCATCAATCTATCTTTTGAAGTAATTGTGATAAATTTTAGTCCATATTCAAGAATGATTGCAATATATTGGATATACATTGAGTTCATGGTGGTTCCAGTGATTAGAAATGTCTTGATATGTTTTTTTGAAATATACTTTGGCCACATAGATAAATCCAGAAAGATATTTTGCTCAAACTTTGATGTTTTAAAGGGACAAATTCACAAAGACTAATTGTAGAGGTTAGAAGTATTGTTTCTTATTATATTCTAGGACAGGTCTTCGAATCCTTCTTAAGAGACCAAAATTCAAGGATGATCATATAACATTCATTTTTTTGAGCTATACATTCTTTCTTTAAAACAGGGCCGAGAGACTTTGACCTAGTTTTTGTACATAAAATATTTATCTTTTTTACGAGAGAGTCAAAGTAATACATTTTAAGGTATACCATATCTTCACTCTCCTATTCTTGCAAAAATATTTTCCCAACAGAATCCCAAAACCGAAATAAAAAATAAACACCCTTGTTCAGAGATCTATCATAGACTTCGATCTAAGTTGCATAGAGACTTTAGGAACTTTTTTTATTGTGAATTTATGCACAGAAATAGACCTAATGGAGGGACGTAGTGATATATGATGATGAAATACGTTTTTATGCCCTAACCATCAGGGATTTAGGGCTTTCAGATCCTTCATTTGTTCAATAGTAATCCTGAATTTGTTATGCCACAAACGAAGGATATACTTTAGAAAAACTTGCCCACTTTAAATTGCAAGAAGAAAACCCCAAGGAACCACCAAAATCAAAATCAAACCCTTTCCCTCTCTCTTGATATCTACATTTCCCCTCAAGGGGTTAAAAATTTCAAAGTGATATTTATTAATTCTTCATTGCAAGTGCATGATTGAGTAGGATACTAGGTCTCCCTTTTATAGACAAAGGTTGGGCTTAGGAGGGGCTTCAAGAAGACCACATGTTGGAGGAGGAATTTTCTAATAAAAACCATTAAATTGATTACCTTAAGCCCTAAGCAAGAAGTTCGCTTTCCTATTGGTGAAAGGATTAGGCTTTTTAATTAATGACAAACACCTCTTATGGGTAAAAAATAGTTTGATGCCCTCTACATGATGATTGTTCCACAAGACATGATAAAGAGCCTTTATGGTTGATGTTTAATGACCACAACCAATGAAAGCGTTCCATATCACCACCCCTTTGGGGTTTTATACCACTAACTGGGGTATTCAACTTCAAACTTGAATATATCTCAAACTATGAAGAATTACATGGCATGCCACATACTACCGAAAACATCTCGATGAGGAGAATCCTTCTAGAGTGGTATGGATGTGAGAAAAAATGAGTTTCCATGCCATATTGGTCAACAAAAGTGGGGAATCTCTTAGTATTTCTTGGTTTGACATCAACGACAACCACCTATCAACAAGATTGAGTATGCACAAGATACATTTTGGTTGATGCTATGAGAAAATCATGACTGTGAATTTGGTGGTATTGATTGTAGATAATTAGAGAACATTAAGAAATATAGTTTAGTTTAATGGTAACTCAACCAGGTTTGAGGGTTATGAACAATTATGTTTTCTTTTATGAAATTTTCCACAAATTGAGCTGGCCAAAAGTGTTGGGTGCCTACATTTCATGGTTGGCTCATATTGCAGATTCAAGTTGGATCCTTTTAAAAGACAAGTTTTAAAATCAATTTTATTGAAGGACAAGTCGACTCCTTCCAAATCAGGTCACCCAAAACATCCACTATCAATTGCTATGGCGCTCACCCATTAGTGACATCATCTTAACTAAGAAAGATGAGATCTGAGACAACTGCATGGATTGAATAAAAGTGTATATGACGAAAGAAAAGGAAAATGATTAAAAAAAGAATTTTTGAGCTATATTTTGGCTTATTGTTTTGGACAAAACTCTGAAATATCTTGTGGTATCAACTATTGAAGGATGTAACAAAATATGAACTCAAACCGAGACTAATAAAATCTAATTTCATGGTTCTGATGTTATGTTTCTTGATGGAGAAAGACCTCAATTATGAGACTAAGTCGATCTCTCTATTGTCTGCATTTTGATGAGAAGACATCCTAGTTATTGGTCAAATTTATCCCTCTATTGCAGGCCAAAATAACTGCTATTACAAACCAAAGTGGTCGAGTTAGTTATGTTCCTATCTAGGAGTGACCGTAGCACTTTTAGAGCATGTTTTGAATGGTTGCAACCATAGAAAAAGGCCTAAATATTCATATTTGTGAACAAGAGGGCTAACATACTTCAATTATGTGGAAAGACCAATTATTCTGAGATAAGGAGGTTTTGTTTTTTAAGATAAGGTAGTCTATTGAATTGTGTAGGGTTGTAAGAAGTAAAAAGAGACTGAAGGGTTTGATTAGGCCACACTCTAATGGTAGAATTGAAGATAGATTCAGGGTTGATCTAAGAACCAATCTGAGGCAGCATCTAAGAAGTAAAAAGAGGCTGAAGGGTCTGATTAAGCCACACTCTAATGGTAGAATTGAAGATAGATTAAGGGTTGATCTAAGAACCAATCTGAGGTAGCATCTAAGGCAAACCAGTGGCAGAAAAAGCATACACAGTGTAGCAATGATAATGATAACCATATCACTTCCAAGTTGATATGAACAATTGATGTATGAGATTTTTGTTTCGTTGCATTGTTATAGGTGAATGTTTAGCAAGTTCCAATACAAAAAGGTGAAAGCGACAGTCATTGTAAAAGGAAATATATTATATAGTTCTAGACTGAGTTTGAGATAGTTAGAATCTAGTCATTGGGAAGACCAAAGGCACAGTGAATTGTGTTTGAGAAAGCAACTTGAGAATGTGAATTTGAATGAATGAAAATTTAGTGATGATGATGCAGTGAAATATCAGCTGATGAGTAGCAATGGTTGAATAAGAGGACAATGACAAGATTATATGATTTTTGAGTGTTGTTGTAATTGGGTCATTATCCCTGATACAGGAGCCCAAAAATTCTTGTTCTTATCTTAAAATTGTAAGGGTGTATTGACGGTGCTGGACCCGCCAACATGTCAAGGGGATCTCCCCGATAAGAAGTCCCAATTAGACCTCAGACCATTTGGTGTAGGAGTCTCAACAGTGGGTCATAAAGCAATGCCTTGACCAGGATGTTGCAGAGAGGCAAGTACGATAACTCTATCAGTAGCAAGGGTGTGACCACTGCAGTGAATCAAGGAAGGTGCATGAGAGGTCCTAACATAGGAGGGTTGAGGTGAGTGTGCCCGTTGGTAACCTGTAAGTGTACTTAGATGGGAAGGGAACACACGAGAAAAGGTGCATCACAAGATGGAAAGCAAGTCAGTCTGGCAATCCAAAGTTATGGTTAAACCAACAACACGTCTGCAACAAGATTCGTATAATTGCATACAAAAGTGTTCATACACAACTACATAAGTTTTACAACATACATTGCTACAACAACTAGAACAATCCAACTACAATAACAACATATGCATGAAAACGTGTTGCTTCTTATTATATAAAGAAGTTCAAGTTCCAATCATACAATACATCCATGTAAATCTGCTAGCCCCAATAGTGGAATGTTACAGCCACATCCGCTTGCTCCTCCAAAGAGATGAACTAGCTCCATGTAGTGGAGAAGCCAAGGCGCGTTACAATATTGTCCAAGCTCTCTCCAAGATAGTCTTATGGAAGCTTGGCTAACCAAAACCCTACACGATGAGTTATGAGGGACTATTTATAGCAAAGGGTGGGGTGACCCTTGACATTCCCCTTTGTAACCATTCAACTGCCCTCATGACTCTTCACCCACTCTATGACTGTTACATCCACTATTGACACTTGAATTACACTTGAAATAACTCAACATTACAATGCACATGTACCCATGTGAACAAAATGGCTTGAGCAAGCCAAACTAGACATCACTCTGACTTAGACAACTATAGAAGTCCAACTGTTCAACATCCTCATGCTAATCAACAGTAACATATTGATGCCAAGATTTGTAGTCCTTGATAGTGTTCATGTGTTCCGCGGTGACATCCATATAAAACCTAACCCTTGCTTCCATAGCATCTGGGTACACTGCTGGGGCTCCTCTCTCCAACTCGTCTGAAAGCATTTGCATCATTGTCTTCAATGTGGCTGGACCAGCAACATACTTGTGCATGATGTCTACACTGATAGGCAAGTCTAGGATGGTGGCTGTTGAAAAGTGTGCAACAAGAAATGCTTGTTGAGAATGCAACAAGATGATGGAGCTTAGTGGAAAGGAGTTGCCTTCACTAAGTGGTCCCACAGGCAAGTTTTGGCGCAAAGTCTATTTTTAGAGTATGTCTATTTTTAGACATTTGGATCATGGTCTATGAGTTGCAGTTTGCTGTTTATGGATTATTGGTCATGTTGGGAAAAATAGATGGACTTCTATTTTTGGATCATAGCAGGAGTGATTAGAGTCTATATTTAGAATGCTAGTCAAAAATAGAAAAGTCAAATATTATTGTCTCATAATAATATTTAGACTTTAAACTTTATCTTATCCTCTTGGAGCACTTCAGTTTGAGCTACAGATGTGACACATGTAGCTGTCAGAAGGAAATACGCTTTGTTTGTGGGTCAGTTGAGCTATTGCATGCAGGACATCAGTTAGAACTCATGTGGTTGAGTTCTGTGGAGTTGGATGAGCAGTTAATGGAGTTGTGTTCAGTTTGACTTAGTTGAAATAGTTGTATTTAGTCTAACTGGCCAATAGACTAAGTGATGAGTTGTGTGAATTAGTTATTAATTAATTCACTAATTATTAACTCATAATGCAACTGAAGAATACATCAGTTAACTCAGTGCATGTACAGTTCAGTGGAGACAGGTGTTAGAGGTTGAGATTACTATCAGTTGTGACTATTGTTGTGCATGAGATCTTGCACAATCAAAGGATTGAGTATGCCCATGAGAATTGCATATGCCCAGTGATATAGCCTGTTCTCACGTGATTTCCAGTGTGAGTGATTTTCCAAGGTAAATAGAACTTGGAACGAGTTTGGATTCATTCATTCTCTTGCAAGACTGTGCAGTGGAGGCAGGTAAAGCAGCGGAGGAGATTTGAACCTGTGACTTGTTTGGATCTAAGCTAGTTTTGTGTGTAACAGGTGGAGATAGTACTGAGTACTTGTGAGGAGTATTGTACTAGGTAATGTTACATGTTCTTAATAATTAATATACAGATAGTGTGGGGTTTTCAGCTGTAAGCTTTCCCCGGGTTACATACTGTGTTAATGTGTGCATGCGATTGATGTTTCATTGTTTTTGATGCTGCTAAATTGATGATCAACGTAGAGGAGGTTATGTATTATGCATGTATTCTGCAATAGTGTATAATCAGGATAATCTCTGTTGAATATGTGTTTATTATTCAAAATTTATGCATGGTATTGGAGCTCTTTGATTTGTAGAAAAATTTCTACATGGTATCAAAGCGAGCTGATTTGTAGAAGAAGTTCTACATGATATCAGTGTTGTATTGATCATCAGATCTATTATTCAGAAAGTCTTTACATTTTATTTCTTCAGGCAGAGTCTGTGATCGGGCCAGGTAGCCTCTGGATTCATCCTTCTTTTGGAAGGTGAGATATCCGGTGAATGCCCATACAGTCGATCTTTGTATGAGAAATACTTTGTTCTCACGAATTTTAGATCAGAAGCGGTTGAGCTTTTTTTTTGAGCTAGTGGAATTCGAATTTGCAGCAGTGTTTTCTTGGTGTCAAAGTTGAAATGTCTTTCAACGGATTACGATTGGAGTATGCCCTTGAGGGCAGCTCGAATTATATTGCATGGAGGGACAGGATGGAGGTGGTGTTAGATGATAATGGGTTGAAGGAGTTCATAGATGCAGATGTCCCAAAACCTACTGATTCTACTCAAGTCGGGGATTGGCAAAAGAAGACATCAAAGTGTCGAAGGATTCTATTGGAGGGCGTGAGGGATCACATTGTGTCCAGCCTCCATGGAAAGGCTTCTCCATATTTGATGTGGAAAACGTTGATAGAATTATTCCAAAGCAAGAGCGACTAGAGGAAGTTGGCGCTCAAGGATAAACTCAGAAACATCAGGTGTGAGAATGGAGACAGTATGCCCCAGTATCTCACGAAGTTCACCCAATGCCGGGATGAGCTGGGAAGTGTGGGGGTAACTGTTGAGGATGAGGATATGGTGAGTCTAGCACTCCTTGGCCTTCCTAAGAGTTGGCATAACTACCAGGACTCGGTGAATGGAAGGGAGAAATTGCCAGGATGGGAGAGACTTTGGTTGGATCTTGTGCAAGAGGAGATTAGACGGCGCACCAGAGGCAATTCTTCATCTATGCATGATGAGGAGAACTGTGCCTTAGCGAGTAAGGCAAAGAAGGGAAGGGGAAGGTTTCTCTTTCCGAATCCAGTTCTTCCAATGATGGGAAGAAGGTTGACAAGTCGAAGGTGAGATGCTTTCGTTGTCATGAGTTGGGCCATTATGCTACTAATTTCCCAAAGAAGAATTCCAAGAAGGGATCTGGGGAAGGATCTGAAGGTGAGGCACTTGCTTCACAATTTGAGTTGGATTTCACACTCTTCGCATGCATGGTTTCATCCATGGTGGGAAGTGGTTGGTTTCTTGACAGTGGAGCTTCTTTCCAAATGACGGGTGACAAAAGTTTGTTCAGTACTTTGGAGGAGAAAGATCTCCAGATACTCATAGGATGGGTAATGATGAGAAGTATAGTGTCTCAGGTGTAGGCACGGTTATTTTTCAGAGGGAGCATGGAGCTCGTCTTACCTTGACCGATGTCAAGTATGTACCAGGACTGAAGAGAAACTTGGTGTCGATCGCGATGCTGGAAGGCAGAGGATATGATGTTGTCTTCAGTAAGGGAAAGGTTTTCCTTAGACACATCATCACTAGACAAGTGAAGTAGATTGGTTCACGGGTCAAGAACCTGTATGCTCTTGAGGTTCAAGATGCATGCAAAGCCTTGAGCAACAAGGCAATAGATGGAGATTTGGTGGTTGAGAGGGAGCGTATATTACCTCTTAACATGCAGAGCCAGAAGAAGTCTCAGACAATTGTGGAGGAGCCACGATTGGTGCAGCAGCTTCAGGAGGTTGTGGAGGAGCCACAAAAAGTGAAGCTGAGTGGAGATCTAGTAGAGACATCTACTCATGCAGAGACCTCTAGTAGGGGGAAACTTCGAGCCAGGTGGGCTGAGGGATCACATGTAGCCATACCTCCAGGTAGGAGGTGGGGCGATATAGAGTGATCGTTCCAAGGAGGAGGGGCAGGATCCTTGAGGTACCCAACCTCTTGGATGAAACCTTGCTATGGGAGCCCCAATGTGTAGTAGCAGAAACTGACTGATTGGGTAGAGACGATGCAGATGGAGCGACAGAGAGAGCGACAGTGTAGGGAATCCCAGGACAACGCATAGCATGCAGGTTGTAGCAATGCGAGAGGCACAAGTGTTTTGCATAGTGCTAGGTGGCATAGGGAGGTGTGCAATGGTGTGAGATGCATGGAGATGTTGTAGTAGCGCAGATGTCAGAGAGGGAGCACTTGTCAGCAGCAGGTAGAGCTTCAGCATCAGAGTATGTTCCTAGCCCAACAGAGTGGTCAGTTGGGAGTGTTTTTGTTCCAAGTGTTGTTGGAGCAAAGTGGACCGGGCAGATGTGTTGCATGCAGAACATTCCAGAGTTACAGGATCGGGTTTGAGAGGAAGCCTTTCTTGTTTAGAGGGAGTGTTCAAAAGTGTGCAACAAGAAATGCTTGTTGAGAATGCAACAAGATGATGGAGCTTAGTGGAAAGGAGTCGCCTTCACTAAGTGGTCCTGCAGGCAAGTTTTGGCGCAAAGTCTATTTTTAGACATATGGATCATGGTCTATGAGTTGCAGTTTGCTGTTTATGAATGATTGGTCATGTTGGGAAAAATAGATGGACTTCTATTTTTGGATCACAGCAAGAGTGATCAGAGTCTATTTTTAGACTGCTAGTCAACAATAGAAAAGTCAAATATTATTGTCGCATAATAATATTTAGACTATAAACTTTATCTTATCCTCTTGGAGCACTTCAGTTTGAGCTACAGATGTGGCACATGCAGCTGTCAGAAGGAAATATGCTTTCTTTATGTGTCAGTTGAGCTATTGCATGCAGGACATCAGTTAGAACTCATGTGGTTGAGTTCTGTGGAGTTGGATGAGCAGTTAATGGAGTTGTGTTCAGTTTGACTTAGTTGAAATAGTTGTATTTAGTCTAACTGGCCAATAGACTAAGTGATGAGTTGTGTGAATTATTTATTAATTAGTTCACTAATTATTAACTCATAATGCAACTGAAGAATACATCAGTTAACTCAGTGCATGTACATTTCAGTGGAGACAGGTGTTAGAGGTTGAGATTGCTATTAGTTGTGACTATAGTTGTGCATGAGATCTTGCACAATCAAAGGATTGAGTATGCCTAGTGATATAGCCTGTGCTCACGTGATTTCCAGTGTGAGTGATTTTCCAAGGTAAATAGAACTTGGAACGAGTTTGGATTCATTCATTCTCTTGCAGGATTGTGCAGTGGAGGCAGGCAAAGCAGCGGAGGAGATTTGAACCTGTGACTTGTTCGGATCTAAACTAGTTTTGTGTGTAACAGGTGGAGATAGTACTGAGTACTTGTGAGGAGTATTATACTATGTAATGTTACATGTTCTCAATCATTAATATACAGATAGTGTGGCGTTTTCAACTGTAAGCTTTCCCCGGGTTACATACTGTGTTAATGTGTGCATGCGATTGATGTTTCATTGTTTTTGATGCTGCTAAATTGATGATCAACATAGAGGAGGTTATGTATGATGCATGTATTCCGCAATAGTGTATAATCAGGATAATCTCTATTGAATATGTGTTTATTATTCAAAATTTCTACAGTGGCGATGCGCATCAACTCGTTGAAGTACGAGTCAAGCTCTAGTCAGACCTGCTTCTTTGTCTTTGCCTAGGTGAGAGTCCTCAGTGATGGGATCGCATGTGTGTGCACCACAACATCCATGATCATGAATAATCATGCATGGGAAGCTTGTATGCTAGTGAAGAGTTGCGGTAGGTCCTCATAGTTCTAGATCTGACTCTGGATACATGCTTTCATCTCGACCGCATTGGCCCTCATCATCTTTGGCAAGTGAAGCGGGGCTCCCTTGTACTTCATCATCCATATTCTCATGTAATCAACAACATCATGCACGTTTGTCAAGATGCATGCTCTTCTAGCACATCGTTGCTACCATCGATTGAGATGGACTACCGCCTTGTGCACGGTACCAAAATTGGAGTACAACGCTCGCATAACTGTGTCAAGGGACAATACTTCATCTAGTATTTCCTTCTTCAGTTCAGCTCAGGCGGACATTGTCACCAAGTCTCCTCCTTGCTTGGCCACCTATAGTTCCTTCGCCATTTTCTCATTCTCAGCTATTAGAAAGCGAACATTTGAGCTAGTGGCTTCGGCATACACTCTTGTTTCATCGGCCAAGGAAGCTGGATGTTTGTGCATATCAGTCACGATCACTCATTCCTCAACTTGTGCAGGAGACGTATGATCCTCCGAAGTTGGTACTCTGTGAGACTGCACAACACTATGATGATATTCGTCAAATGAGATGTGCATCTCTCTTTCCAGATGATCACCAAGGATCTCAGTACCTCCTTGATCATTCGAGACTTGCTCATCATATGGATGCATTGAAGCGGGTGAGTCGACCTCTTTATGGTGAGTCATGAGGTCGGTGTCCTGTTCCAACTCTTGTTGCTCCATGTCTGCATCCAACTGTTGAAGTGCTTGTTCTATCTCATCAGCGAAGTCTCGCTCCTATGATGGTTCACCCTGTTCGCCTGATGCCAGTTGCTCAGATGAATCAAATACTTATACAGGCATTGCTTTGTCTGTTTGCACATGTGCCCCCTACTGTATCTGTTGTTGCTGAACTTCCCTCTCCTATTTGCACAGCTCTTATTCCTTTCGGAGTTGCTCCCTCAGCTCATGCAACTCCTTCTCTACTTCTTCCATTCTCTTCTTATCCCTCTGCCTTCGCACGATTCGCTTATCGCACTAGTGCCTCTTTGCCTCTATAGCCATAACTGCTTCTTCTACAAGTGGATTTGCTCAAAACTTGCAACTTTTTTCCTCCTCCATGAGATCAACAATCTTCCTCTTCCCTTTGTCGCGCACTGGTATGCTTGGATCTACGGCCTTTGCTTCTACTGCTGGTGTTCTTCGTGATGCTGCTTCATGTTGCTTCACTAACCACTCCAAAACGAAGCCGACCTGTTCATTGAGTCTGGAAGAACTTAGCAATACCTCTATGAGTCCTCCTCGGCTCAATGAAATGTCCGATGGACCAGTTGAACTGAACTCTCGTGTAGTGATCCTTCACAATGCAATGTGGGTCATACGGATTGTAGCTTCGGAGGTCGACTGTGTACTTCTTCATTTGCTCTACTTCGACATCCGCTTTCTTGATACTCTAGATCTCATATAACCCAACCTACAATGAAAGACTGGGCCAAGGTGCCTTCTTTTTCCGATGCAGTCTAGCTGTCAATCCTGTCGAGATGAGATATGCTACTTCTTACATGACAAGTACGTCTAAGGAAAACTTTGGTAGAACATGTGGAGGCTTCTCCACTAAACATTTGGATGAAAGTGCCAGACGGTGAGGCATACGAATCTGCCATGCCTATCAATGCCTACATTGCGCCCTTTGACATGCAAGGTGGATCTTGTTCGAATATCATTTTGTACACTAGGGAGACAAAGTGATCAGACAACTGTCTGATTACTCCTTTGAAGCTGCATTCAGACAACAACTTGAAATATGTGTTCACAGCAGTCTCTACTGGTGACCATCCCCACTCCAAGCCCGAGAACTCCTGTTGGGCACATACTGCATCTAAGATGTAGGTGGACATGTAAATCTCTACATGCATACCTCCAGGTGACTGTCGAGCCTTAGATACTTTCTCCTTTAGCTGTTGAGCCAATATGTTGGACTAGTTACATGGTTTTCCTGAATTGAGCTAGCTCCTTTACCCAGTCCTTTAGAATGTCTCTGGAGTTAGCAGTGTTGTTGGGTAAGCTAAATGGAGTCTTCATGATAGTCATGGGCTCTGAAATCTTATACATCTCATTATAATCTCTTGCCCAGAAGGTTGCAAGCTTCGTCCATTGACACTGCTCAAGGTCATCTTCTCGTGATCAGTGTGAGAGACGATCTAGTGTATCATGTCCGTGCATGGGAACGCGAAGTATCTACATGCAATCTTGTACAAGTTGAACTTGTGAATGTTCACATACACCTGATGGTCTTCAAGGTCTTCCGCAAAAGTGCCTGCAAATGTTTCATTGACCTCTTGCCACTTTAGTTTGATGTCCTTGTCTAGATACAACTTTGTATCTTCATAGATCGACAAACTAGAGGACACTCGTTCAACTACTGCTCCAGCTACATTTCCATCAATGTCCTGTGATCCTGTTCTCTTGGAAGCCATTGTGACAGATGAACACCTGAAATATCTGGAGACAAGAAACATGCATGGCAGGAAATTTGTCAGCGAAAACAAATAAAATTCAAGAAATGACACAACACATACCTGGGAGACTGACGAGTAGGATTATGCAATTTCTTCTGGGTGGCTGGGTGACTGGCTATCAAAACTACATAAAACCTAGTCTAGGTTGTCTGGGAGGCAGGAATGACTGCTGGATCTGCACAATGCGCAATGCAGATTGGCTGCTGGCTGCTGGTATTGTGCAATGCGTAATTCTAGCTGGGAAGGACTGCAGGCTTCGGGATTTCATTGCGTAATTTTCTGGGCCAACAATCATTGTCCCTCATAAATGAAACAAATAGTATTGAAAGACAGTTCTGGGAAGAAATGCACATTTCTAGAGAAGAAGGCATAGCCTTCCTTCCCTAGATTGCAAAATGCAGTCTCAGTGAAGACAGAGTCCAAGCCAAGGTTGGCCCAACTCGCTGATGGGAAACAAAAAGAAAATAAGACAGTGAATGCATGGTGATACTAAGTGATAACAGAAGTGATTCACAGTGCATGCAAAACATTAATGAAAGATCCAACAAACAGATCAACATGCATGTGGGTGAAGCGATTCGTGGAGTCAGCGAACGTTCGTGCAAAACAGTTTCGTGCATGCGACAACAGTAAGATAGTAACGAAAACTGAAACATATCTAGGGAAAGCTTTATACGTGTAAATTATAGCAGATGTTCAAAGAAATCAAGCAAACAACACTGACACAAGCGAATACACAAAAATTTTCATAAATGTTGAAAAAGACAACTTGAGGCCACTTACTTGTGAATAGTTGAGCGGGATGTGTCGAAGATTCGTGGATGTGTTGTGGGATTTCAGAGCTCCAATGTTTATGTGAAATAATGAGCTCTAATGCATCAAATAAATAATCTTGGGCTCATGACGCGCATGCCACAAATCTAGGAAAAAGTGACACTTGGAGGGAAGCTTCTAAAACAACTTTGCATGTAACCCCCAACTTCTAAAAATTAGCTCCCTGAATCATGGGATGCCTTTTTCATGTTGCCTTTTGCTATTCGGGAAGAGCATGTCATGCATGCATGTAATTCAATTTTCCTTGGTCCCAAGTGGAACTGGTCAACTGGACTGTTCATGCATGTAGCTGCTCAAATGCTTGAGAAATATGTGCATTTCGGGATGGTAGTTGGGTTGACTACCCAGGAGGTTTGCACAATTTCTGGGTAGAGCAGCTGGTTTCTCCCCAGATTTTCGCAAATTCTGGGCTGAGCAGCCCTGCTGGGGAAAATTGTACAATTCCTGCTGGGAGTGTTGATTGGAAGAATTGTGCAATTCTAGAGCCTAGTAGGCTGCCAAAAAAGATTGCACAATTTCTGAAGGTTGGTTTCCCTCCATAAATGTGCAATTTTCTTAGGGATGATGCTCAACCTCTAGCTGGACCAAGTCTGGGTGAACAACTTGTGAGAAGAGTGCATCAAACTATGATCAACAGGTTGCCTTTGTGCATGAAAAACGATGAAGTTTGTCTACTTGACGAAGCAAGACAAGGCGTTGTGAAAGGTTGGTAGGGAGGTTCCAAAATGGGCTAAGGAAAAATTTTGGAGGTTGGTTGTAGCTACTACAACACTTGGCGACACACTGGTAGAACTCCAACTCTCTGAATGGACCTTGTTCGTGAAAAGCAAGCCTAACATCTCCAGAAGTATTGTTCAGTTCTCAGGTCATCTTGGCTTCACACTAGCTTGATTGTAAGATGTAGCATTTGCCAAGCTCTTGGTCGATTGACACACATTCCAAGCCAAGGAATCACAGATGTTTCGATTGGGGTTGATGGGTATATTAGTGCACAAGCAATATAATCATCAGAGTCTTAGTTTCATCTCTGGTGTTGCTCCACTGCCAGCAGGCTTGGACAGTACCTCGGTGGAGTCACATAGAAACACAAGCATGGATCCATTGCCAGCAGCCCTGGTCAATACTACAGTGGAGTTACTTGCATCACCTCCCTGCCCATGAAGCCTTTCTGTTCTTTCACCTTATTAATTTTTCATTTTTTTTTTTGACTTTTCATTTTTTCATTTTCGTAACTGTGCATAACTCTTATTCATTTCAGAGGTGGAAAAGGGATTCCAACTTATTAAGAGAAGAAGAGGTTGTTCCAGCAAAGAAGTAGTTAATTATATCCTTGACGCACCTATTAAGGTTTTCAGCCTCACCTTACTCTACCTGACTGAGTTAACAAGGGTTAACCCAAAAACAACTAAATAGAGAAGGTGACACTAGTTAGCGCACAAGCGTTGTGTTTTCACCAAGGTTTGCTTTGAACAATACGTATTTTGCTTCGACATATCATGGAATAAAAATAACAAGTTCTTCATATAGAGGCAAGATCACAGATAACCAAGTAGTGATAGTTGTACAAGCCCTCTTGTACTTCACCTAGCTCGTTTCAAGAGTCATACATGGTTTCATGCAAAACTAACCTACGAACAAAATGATCAAACTGTACGAATGAAACAAGCGAACTAGAAAACAACAAAGCAAAGCAAGAGCAGAAGAAAAAGTGAAAGCAAAGCAAGTAAGCAAACAAGCAAGCAGACAAACAAGCAAACAAAGCGAATAAGCAAACAAGCATGCAAGCAAACTGACTGAAAGAAAACACTACTCCTACTCCTACACTAACGATGCATGGGTCTGATCATGTGAAGTGATATTTCCAATGCAGCCACTAGTGCATTGGTTGACCCATGTTGGTGAAGACTTGGTCTACGAGCAACCCTGTTCTTCGAACTAGCAAGCAAGAAAGATAGGACAATAAAGACAACCACACTTCGTGTTTCAAAGTGCCCACAGGACATAAGTGAGTGCAAGTGCATGACAGTTAGTCTGTGGACTTATGATGGTGTTGTGTGACACTGCGTGCAACTTTGAAGCATAAGCACACTCTTGACTATGACATGCAAGCAAACGAAAGAAACAAAGGAAACTTTCATCGCGAACGATTGCTTGCAATGTAAGATTCCTCCAATGCATGAGCGATGGGATTGTGAAGTTTGAGTGGAGGAAGTATGATCTGTGTGTGAGATGGATCTTCAATGCATACAAATGAGTGATGAGGAGCCTTGGGTGATTGAACAGTTTCATGATCGGATCTGAGCAAGAACCTGACATAACCATAAGCTTGGGTTGAAGTGCTTCGACAGTCTTGGGTGTTTCAACTTCATCATCAGATAGATCATCATAAACCAGTGGCTTCGAAAGATCAACTGTGATAGAGTCATGATCGTGATCAAATATGGAAACAAATGGATCACGACCGCCACGATCAGAAAAATCAATGATTTCATCGGCATCCTCATGATCAGATGAATCAAACAAAGGGGTAGATGAAAAGCGAAGAAACTCATCCTCTGTGTTTCTGGAAAAGACAGATGAAAGATCAAGTGGATTTTCAATGAATAACTTATCCTCTCCATTGTCGAATGATGGACCAACATCCGACGAGTCCTGTTTATGATCAACAATGGGTGCATCCATGGATGAAGACACACATGCAAAATCATGGATGGTAGGTTCACCAAAGATTTTAGGAAAGAATAGAGGGGGCTCAGACGAAAGGGAGTCATCCTTCGCTGAGTGTTGATGTTCAAGCTCCCACTCATACTCTTCATGAATGAAAATGTATGTTGGTTATGCAACACCAACTCCGTCAATGGGTTTTTCCTCATTCACAACAAGTGAAGAGTCCGCAATGGAAGAACATAAGACAACATCATCCAGAGGAACACCCGAGTGCGAAGAAGGAGATCATAGAATAGAATGCATATGAGAAATTGAAGGAATCACAACCAAATCTATGGGAAAATTGAGTGAAGTGATGTTGGGAGGATGTGAAAATAGAACAAGTGTGTGAGCATGATCCTCAACATCACTAAGCAGTGGTGGAGCTGTTGAATGAGAGGAAGGTGGACAGTCATTCGAGACAATGACCGCATCCAGATGAGATTGTGCAGCTCCATAGTGAAGAATGTTGAGCGAGGCTTGATCTCAAGCTTCTCCTTGGGATGGGCTGATTTCTTAAGACAATACTCAAACCGGTCCCGAAGATAGGAAAATTTCATCTGGCTGCTCGAAGCTTGAAACTGCAAGTCACGGAAGCACTGCCAAAAATCAATAACTGATTCATAAGGAGCCTTTCGTTGTTGTAACATTTTTTGGTCAAGATAGTCTGGATCAAAATTATAGAAAGTGTCTTCAATAAGATCACATAGGTGCTCAAGTGAGTGCACGATATCATCCGGTAGGCTGAGCATCCATCGACGTGGAGATTCGCGAAGTCTGTGTGCAAGTAGCATGCTAGCCTATTCATCAGAACACCCATCTTCCTCATGAAGCATGGAAAGAAATTCATGTAAGTACTCAGGCCAGGCCACTTGGCCTTCACCATCATACGTGTAAGTGGACAAGAGATCGAAAAACTCCTTGGTGATGGAGACATCTTCACAATTCGAAAAACATCGCGGAGGGAGAAGAGTGCAAGAATCCATGAAGGGCATGCAGAGGTTCAAAACTGGATGAGAGGACACAGCTTGTCATCAGGCCCTCCTTCAAGCACCAAAAATGTTGACGGTTCTGGACCCGCCAACATGTCAAGGGGACCTCCTCGGTAAGAAGTCCCAATTAGACCTCAAATTGTTTGGTGTAGGAGTCCCAGCAGTGGTTCGTAAAGCAATGCCTTGACCGCGATGTCGCACGGAGGCAGGTAAGATAACTCTGTCAGTAGCAAGGGTGTGACTGTTGCAGTGAGTCAAGGAAGGTGCATGAGAGGTTCTAACACAGGTGGGTTGAGGTGAGTGCACCCCTTGGCAACCTGTAAGTGTACTCAACTAGGAAGGGAACACATGAGCGAAGATGCATCACAATATGGAAATCAAGTCAGTCTAGAAATCAAAGGTGATGGTTCAACCAACAACACATCTGCAACAAGATTCATATAATTGCATACAAAAGTGTTCATACACAACTACGTAATTTAAACAAAATACATTGCTACAACAACCAGAACAGTCTAACTACAATAGCAACATATGCATGAAAACGTGTTGGCTCTTATTATATAAATAAGTTAAGTTCCAATCATACAATACATCCATGTAAATTTGCTAGCCCCAACAATTGAATGTTATATCCACATTTGCCTGCTCCTCCAAAGAGATAAACTAGCTCTATGCAGTGGAGAAGCCAAGGCACGTTACAATACTGTCCAAGTTCTCTCCAAGATAGTCTTATCGGAACCTTGGCTGACCAAAAGCCTATACAATGAGTTATGAGGGACTATTTATAGCAAAGGGTGGGGTGACCCTTGACATTCCCCTTTGTGACCATTCAAATACCCTCATGACCCTTCACCTACTCTTTGACTGTTACATCCACTATTGACACTTGACTTACACTTGACATGACTCAACATTACAATGCACATGTACCCATGTGAAAAAAATGGCTTGAGCAAGACAAACTAGACATCACTATGACTTAGAAAACTATAGAATTCCAACTGATCAACATCCTCATCCTGATCAATAGTAACATATTGATGCCAAGATCTGTAGTCCTTGATAGTGTCTGTGTGTTCCGCAGTGACATCCATCGGAATCCTGACCCTTGCCTCCATAGCATTCGGGTACATTGCTCGGGCTCCTCTGTCCAACTTGTCTAAAAGCATGCACATCATTGTCTTCAATGTGGCTAGACTAGCAACATTTTTGTGCATGATGTTTGCACTGATAGGCAAGTCTCGGTTTGTGGCGATGCACATCAACTCGTCGAAGCACGATTAAAGCTCTAGTCTGACATGATTCTTTGTCTTCGCCTGGGGGAGAGTCCCAAGTGATGGGATCACATGTGTGGGCACCACAACATCCATGCTCTTGAATACTCATGCATGGGAAGCTTGCATGCTAGTGATGACTTGCGGGAGGTCCTTATAGTTCCAGATATGACTCCTGATATGTGCTTTCAACTCGACTGCATTGGCCCTCATCATCTTTGGCAAGTGAAGTGGGGCTCCCTTGTACTTCATCGTCCATGTTTGAATGTCATCAACAACAGCATGCATGTTTGTCAAGATGCATGCTCTTCTAGCACATCACTGTTGCCATTTGTTGAGATGGACGACTTCCTTGTGCACGGTACCAAACTTGGAGTACAATGCTTCGATAAATGTGTCAAGGGGCAATACGTCATCTAGTATTTCTTTCTTCAGTTCAGCTTGGGCAGACATTGTCACCAAGTCTCCTACTTGCTTGGCCACCTAAAGTTCCTTCGCCATTCGCTCATTCTCAACTATTAGAAAGAGAACACTTGAGCTAGTGGCTTTGGCATACAATCTGGTTGCATTGGCCAAGGCAGCTGGATGTTTGTGCACATCAGTCATGATCACTCGTTCCTCAACTTGCGCAGGAGATGTATGATCCTCTAGTGTCGGCACTCTATGGGACTTCATAACTCTATGATGAAATTCGTCAAATGAGATGTTGTACATCTCTCTTTCTGGTTGATCACCAAGGATCTCAATGCCTCATTGGTCATTCGAGACTTTCTCATCATCTGGATGTATTGAAGCAGGTGAGTCGACCTCTTTGTGGTGAGGGATGAGGTTGGTGTCCTGTTCCAACTCCTACTGCTCCATGTCTACATCCAACTGTTGAAGTGCTTGTTCTATCTCATGAGTGAAGTCTCTCTCCTGTGATGGTTCACCATGTTCACTTGATTCCAGTTGCTCAGATGAATCAACTACTTGTATGGGCATTGCTTTGTCTGTTTTTGGTGAGCCCCAGTATTGCAGCAATAATGCTGCGACTCCTGGAACTCCCTTCTTTAATTTTATCAACCCGGTAGTTCGTAACAAACTTGGAAGCAACGGTGTTGTATGCACAAGTACTAGCTCTTGCCGCAGCTGTCACTTGGTCAGCTGGCACAAGTCCGCTAGGAGCTTAAGCCAACTTCTATGAGCTCTTAGAAGAAGCTTTTTAATTGATGGATGAAAGCTAACTCGAAGGAAGTTAATCTAATTGCAAAAAGAAAATGAAGGCCAAAAAGGAACGCAAACCCTAGCAAACCCTAATTCGACCAGCTAGTCCTACTGACGTAAAGGAGAGCATGCAAACTACTGAAAGAGATGCCAGTACTTCTAGGAAGGTAAAATGCATGTGTCTAAGTTATCACTATCTGAAGAAAACATCTTTTTGTATTTTTGATTAAGTTATTAGAATTATCATGCATGTGCTTTTAACTGGCTTTTCACTGTGCAGAGGTGGATCAAGGAGGAGAAATGCATGGAAGAGGTCAGGAAGGTACAGAGAGGGTCTAAGGGATCCCTAACATTCTTTCCGAGAGTTTCACAAAGTCTAGATGCCATGCAACCGTGTTTATGAGCTTCTACAGGAAGTCTGCAGGGGTTATACAGGATGTTCAGAGATTTCTACAGGATGTTCTGAAAAGAGGATTTTGGAGAATGGATGGAGGGAAAAAGGTGGAGGAACGAGTATGGAGGTGAAATAGGGGTGTAGGGGAGTTCAAGACTTGGAGGTTGGAGTTGAGGAGAAGGTGTAGATGGTGAGATTTGTTCAAGGAGGGATGAAACGATGTTGTACAAGAAGATGAGAATCATGGCAAAGTAAGCGAATGAGGTAAATGTAAGGTAAGGGTTCTGAGTGAAGGATGAAACAGGTAGGTTGGATGGAGTATGTGCAGGTAAGGAAGGGTAATAGGTACTCTGCAAGTGGTTTTTCAAACTGAACAAACAAAGACATGCAAGAAAACAAAGATCTAGTTATAAAACATATGACCTAGTTACTTCACTCTAATCTGACCTAACAGCAAAAGGAAATGAACAGAAGTTTATTTGCAGTGAAACCATGTGAAACAACTATGAAACTAAGTGATCATAAACCTAAGCATGCATCCAAACTGATATCAAGTTCTACGAACGAGATTCAAACACTAATGATTGCATGGTGAAGCAAAGAAAGTGTTTTTGTTTGGGACAACATGGTTACTTCAACTCCAGCCCCTGATCCAATAAGGAAGAGGTGAAACCAAAAGCCTTTGCTGACCCTTTTTTGGTGCTTTTTCCTGTTATTATCCTACCAATATATTCTAAACATAAACAGCTACTTTAACCATCAAAAGAAATCTAAATAACGAAGCAAGATCTAAATCTAAATAACAGATTTTATTTTAAGAACGCAGCAAACACATAAAGATAAACGAAGGAGGTACTAGGCGCTTGAGATGGGCCCAACCCCAAGAGCTACAGCTTCCCAAGAGAGATTTAGAGCTGGTGCAAAGCTGGATTCATCTTTATTGATCAAGAAATGAAGAGTTACATCAAAACTGTCCACAAGAAGGACTTGAAAATGAGCTGAAAGCAAAGCTAATCTATTGCATAAAAATCGAACGACAAACTAGCTAACTAATGGCTGCAAAATGACTAACCACTAGCTACTATCTACTGGCTAACTAGCTAACATCCACTGGCTAACCAAAATGAGGCCCTAAGCCTTCTTATTTATACAATTTGAGGACCCAACAGTCCTCCTAAAATTTAGGGACTCGGCTGCCCAAGACTTGTAGTTAACAGCAGTCCTACTTGACTTGCTTGGCTGCCCTTGTGTTGATTGATTCGGTGGCCCTTGAACTCCGAGATGATGGTGGAGAATTCGAGGTAAGGGCCCATACATGAAGGGGACACCTTCCTATAAATACTCTCCCTTGTCTTCCCACGAATTTGGCTGCCAAGTGCTCATTAAGACCTTCAATTTTGTCTCCAAATTGACCAAAAAGGCTACACAAAGCACCCATTAGACTTGTTGGCATAATGACTAACCAAATTCACTCTATTAACATAAATGTAATAAAAAACATGCAATAAACTAATGAGAATGGTGGATTAAGTCAAATTAGGAGGTTGAATGAGCCCAAATAATTGTCCATTTTTGGGGCTCATAATAACCCCCCTACTGAAATTGTTGCTCATCCTCTGAGCAACCAATCTCTCTCCTCATCTTTGATGGCCCTAGCGGCCTCCTTGGCTAAAATCTCGGCCAATTTCTCCTTCTGCTGCCCTTTCTCCAAACTTCCTGTAGAAACAGTTCTCTGTCTTCCTGTAGAAACAGTCTGCTAACTTCTTGCTTAACCAATTTTCTCTGATTTTGCTTGCTTGGTTGGGGGTGCCTTCTCCTTGAACTGTGCTGCTTGCGACTCTGAGCTAGTGTGATTTGATTAAGTAATATTTGAATGAGTGAGGATTTAATGAGGAGGATCTATCTCCTATAATCTCTCCTCCTTGTCTCATTCAAGTTCCTGCTCTTAATTAGCCAAAATTGCCATGATTTTCTCCCAAAAACCCAATGACGAGGCTCATCAATATGCTGATAGGCCTAATGGATATGCTGAGAAACAAATTGGTGGTGGTGCAGAGGCTGGTACTTGTGGCCTTGGACTATGATATGAGTTCAGGCTTGGATAGTCTATTCCATAAGTTGTCTACATTTGTGGAGATACTACAGGTTATGATGATAAATTGTCCTTCTGACCATCAACTGCAAGTTTCACAGTAACAATCCTTCCATCAATGGTTTTGTTTGGTTCTTTACGGGCTCACTTAGTAGCCTCCACAGTCTTGAAAGTCACAAATGCAAATCCCTTGTTGGTGAAAAATACATACAACATTAACCAAGACAAATACAGCCAAACAATCTAGGCCTCGGATAAACATGCATAACTCTAAGAATAGAGGCATTTTAAACTGCCCATCATAAAGAAATCTGATGTATCTTAGATATGTAACCTAGATTTGTTGGTATTTTTATCATATGCAACTGAACCTTCTTCCATATCTCCATATTTGAAAAAAAACTTCTAGAATATTATCATTGGCCATGTCATATGAAATACGACCAATGTAAAGTTTCCTTTGAGCTTGATTTGCACTTTGACCAGGACCTGTTCTCACCACTGACTAATTTCTTACAGGAATCTCGCTCTTTCTTCAAGCTTCGAACTGGATGAAGAAAAACTTGGGCTTCTCTGCTCTGGAAGACTCTTCTGTACTTTCCGGTAAAACGTCTTCATGTAGAATGCTAGCCGGATTCCATAGGATGTCTCTGCGCCTCTGCACGATCTTGGTATGTGGGATAATTTTGAACAGGCCAAAAAAATCAGCGAATGATGATAGGTTAAGCCGATTTTGGAAGCAGAGGATGTATACTCAGTTGAACATGTTGCAAGTGCAAGTTGAATAACAGTGTATGAATTTCAGCTGAGCGCTCATTGATTTCTGCGTGATTTTTGGTGGAGTGAGGTGGCAAAGACGTGTGTTGGCCCATGCAAACTGTTGTGCTATCATGAACTGCAGTGGTTAACTATTTGTTCTCTGCTTGTAATCACTCACCATTAGTTGCACTGGAGTTTAGAATATCCACACTGTCTGTGTTTTTTTTAAATCTCACGTGCATGACTGATCCATGCATGCTGCGTGATTTTCTCGTGAGTGCTAGAGAACTGGATGTCAAGTTAACCTTCCTATATTCGTGGCTTAATTTCACCATTCCATTCGTTCATGCATTTCTTGAATTAGATTCATGCAATAGAGGAATAGGTTTTAGTCACGTACCTGAAGTCAAATGGCTGCTGTGAAGCTTTTTGCTGCTGCATGCGCATATTCTGCTGCTGCATGCTTGGATCCTTTGGTTGCATGAGGGCATGGCTGATGATTTTTGGTTGTTTTTTCTTGTGCAGGTGTCCTCTGGCCAGATCTAAGCCCCAGGCAATTGTTTCCACGTTCAAATCTGCAAGTTCAAGCTGCTGCTGCTGCATTGTCACAGAACCAGAACTTGTTTTCGCCATTGCTCCCAAACGGTAAACCATATTGATCTGAAACTTGCTGAGCACGTTCCTATCATCATGATGCACCTCCCATAGCAAAATCGTGATCGATGGATTCACGGATTTCGAGAAAAATGGAAAATGGCTGAAGATTTCAGAGATCGATTTCTCGGAAACCGTGCATCGGAATCGGTTGAAACTACTGGGGTAGGCTACTATCACCCATGTGCATCACCCCATGAAACAGGTTTTAAAATGGATTCACGGATATGGAGAAAACGCAAAAATTTCTGATGGCGATGGAGGCTGATTTCTTGGAAACCGTGCACCGGAACGGCATGAAACTGCTCAGGCATGTTGTCATCACCCTTGTACAATTCCCCATAAAACGGTTTGTCAAATGGATGCATGGTTTTCAAGTTATGGCAAAAACAAATTTTGTTCCATGTGTTTTTTCTTCAAGGCATTTTGCAAGTGTTTGCATGGAAGGGAAAATTGAGCTTGGGCTGTGATGCAGGTATGGAGATGATGGAGGAGGAGTTGGAAGATTGCATGATGGCTTCTGAACCCTTGAGGAAGCTACCATGTTTGCCAAACCAATTTTTGAAATCCATATCTAGTTTCCCACAATTTCTACAGAAAGTTCCTGTAGAAGCACAATGAGAAGCACAATGAGGTGGAAAAAATGATGGAGAAAGGCAAGGGATGGACACACAAGTGCTTGTAGGCCTAATCAATAGATTCCCACCTTCAGATTCCATTTTAGACTTGAATTTGGTTCGTCCAAAGGTTCTACAGGATGTTTCCTGTAGAAATAGAGAGCTTCCTGTAGAAGGCACAAGAAAAATTCCTTTAACCTTGATTTGAGTGCTCTTCCTATCATGAAACGTCCTTCTTGCAACCTGCAATTAGCCAATGGAATTAGTTTTATTTTTCTTTTTCTTTTTCTCTTTTGTTTTTTTTTTTGAAAAACAACTAGGGCGCCTCATGGAGGTTTTCACCCTAATTGCCTGCCTTGGGCGCCTCCAAGGGAGGTTTTCACCCAAAGATCTTATTCCCTTTTATTTTCTCTTTTTTCCAACCCATTGACCGCCTCATGGAGGTTTTCAATCAATGAGCCAATCTAAGGCGCCTCCGAGGAGGTTTTCACCTTAGATTTCTATTTTCCTCTTATTTCCATTTTTTTTCATTTCTTTTTTCTTTTCTTTTTTTC
This sequence comes from Pinus tabuliformis, assembly GCA_031772625.1. Classification (NCBI taxonomy): domain Eukaryota; kingdom Viridiplantae; phylum Streptophyta; class Pinopsida; order Pinales; family Pinaceae; genus Pinus; species Pinus tabuliformis. Next base: position 989,629,430 of record CM062814.1, read on the forward strand.
TCTACCCTACCCTACTTGAAAAACAAAATCATTTTCAAGTATAAGAATACTTCCAATGGAGCCATGTGCACATCGAGATTAGAGAAAAAATGATGTGAAGGCTCGAAATGCATTCTTGGACAACTATCCGGACTTTAGAGACCAAATGATCTGACTTTGAAGGGATCAAACATAGCTGAGGAAGAGAGTACCGCTGCAACTTAGTGATCTTCAGAAACCATCTCTCAATATAGCTTTGATATCCATGGTCCTTTTGCTGATCTGGATCATTCTTCATGTCACCTTCTATCATGACCTTCTCATCTTCCTCTTTTTGCTGATCTTCCCCTTGAGTACATGGAGGATTTGATGGTAACCATGAGGGAACTCTCTCGATCTCTGATTCTGATCTCTTCTCTTCATCAAGTGCAGCCCATGGTTCTTTGATCTCCTCTTTGGAATCTTCTTTTTCCTTTGGTCTTCAATGTTGTCAATATAATCTCTGTTTTGCAACACTCTTCCTGAGCTTTGGTGAACATCATTGAGCTCAAGAGGAGTCATTTGCACATGTTGTGCCTCAGCTTTGCAATTGGGTTGAGCTACTCCATTGTATGGCTTTGGAAATGGTACGGGTAGTTGCGTGGAGGTGTGAAATTGAGATGGAGATGGATGGCATTCTGGTTGGGTACGCATTTGGGGTTGCCTTGGTGGAGGAGGAGGCGATGGTTGTGGATGAGTAGGTGGTGGAGGAAAATGAGCGGGATGAGAGTTGTACTGGGGCCTCCACTCCTGATAAGGTGCATTCCACTGAGGCTGTGGCTGAGCATAAGAGTGAAATGAATGAGCAACTGGTTGGGCATAATATGGATCTGTGAAGGAACAAGGAGGAGGTGTGAACCAGGAAGGATGAGCAGGGGGACCCCAAGAAGGCATGAAAGTGGCTTGGTAGGGGTCATAATAGGTCTCAGGTGTCCCTTGCAGTTCCTGCTGGTAAGATTTAGGTCCAGGCGGCTTCCTTTGGTTTGTATGATAGAGTGGTTCAGTGGCTCCTTTAACTCTTTGATATGCAACTTTAATTCCATGCAAGGAAGGGCACTGATTCGTAGGATGGTATTCTTCACAGACAAAACACACTTCTAGGGAGTGCATTGGACATTCGTTCCTAGGATGCTTTCTAGTGCACCTAGGACAAAAGATGACCAAAGCACTTTTGGCTTCCTCTTGCTTCTTTTGGATCCACAGGGTATCCAATTGCATGGCAAGAAATTGCCTCATATCACTCTTGAAATCTTCTATCTGATCTTCAAATTCGTCTTTGGACAAGGGACTGCTCCCAACATTTCTGCTTCTAGCCATTTGCTCCAAAGGAATGGTTTCTTCTTCTTCTCCCCCTGAGGTTCTTCAAATATGCCTTGTTGTCCACCTAAGGGTTTTTTTAATCACAACCATCGAAGAAGAGAGAATGTTGGCTGTGTGAAGCAGTGGGGGTGTTGTGCAATCATTTTTCTAACTTATCTCTACTCCTACAAGGCATGAAATGAAATCTTTTTGGTTGATTTTTGCTTTTTTCTACTTCTACTTGCAAAACTGAAATAGATTGAACTGCGACTAACTATCTTGCTAAAATGAAAATGCGGAATCGAAATGAAAGCAGGAAAGGACTAATCTATTTTGCTCAAATGAAATTGCAGGAATGAAATGCTAGTCTACGCTTGCGGAATTGAAATGCCAATCTACGCTTGCAGAATTGAAATGCTAATCTACGCTTGCAGAAATGAAATTGCAGAATTGAAATGCTAATCTACTTTTGCATAAACGAAATTGCATAATGGAAATGAAATAAACTACTTAGCAGAAGATTGTAGTGGAAAATAGAAGAAAAGCGACAATCACCAATACTCTGACGCTTCCCCGGCAACAGCGCCAAAAAGATGGTGAACCCCAGTATTGCAGCAATAATGTTGCGACTCCTGGAACTCCCTTCTTTAATTTTATCAACCCAGTAGTTCGTAACAAACTTGGAAGCGACGGTGCTGTATGCACAAGTACTAGCTCTTGCCGCAGCTGTCACTTGGTCAGCTGGCACAAGTCCGCTAGGAGCTTAAGCCAACTTCTATAAGCTCTTAGAAGAAGCTTTTTAATTGATGGATGAAAGCTAACTCGAAGGAAGTTAATCTAATTGCAAAAAGAAAATGAAGGCCAAAAAGGAACACAAACCCTAGCAAACCCTAATTCTACCAGCTAGTCCTACTGACGCAAAGGAGAGCATGCAAACTACTGAAAGAGATGCCAGTACTTCTAGGAAGGTAAAATGCATGTGTCTAAGTTATCACTATCTGAAGAAAACATCTTTTTGTATTTTTGATTAAGTTATTAGAATTATCATGCATGTGCTTTTAACTGGCTTTTCACTGTGCAGAGGTGGATCAAGGAGGAGAAATGCATGGAAGAGGTCAGGAAGGTACAGAGAGGGTCTAAGGGATCCCTAACATTCTTTCCGAGAGTTTCACAAAGTCTGGATGCCATGCAACCGTGTTTATGAGCTTCTACAGGAAGTCTGCAGGGGTTCTACAGGATGTTCAGAGATTTCTACAAGATGTTCTGAAAAGAGGATTTTGGAGAATGGATGGAGGGAAAAAGGTGGAGGAACGAGTATGGAGGTGAAATAGGGGTGTAGGGGAGTTCAAGACTTGGAGGTTGGAGTTGAGGAGAAGGTGTAGATGGTGAGATTTGTTCAAAGAGGGATGAAACGATGTTGTACAAGAAGATGAGAATCATGGCAAAGTAAGCGAATGAGGTAAATGTAAGGTAAGGGTTCTGAGTGAAGGATGAAACAGGTAGGTTGGATGGAGTATGTGCAGGTAAGGAAGGGTAATAGGTACTCTGCAAGTGGTTTTTCAAACTGAACAAACAAAGACATGCAAGAAAACAAAGATCTAGTTATAAAACCTATGACCTAGTTACTTCACTCTAATCTGACCTAACAGCAAAAGGAAATGAACAGAAGTTTATTTGCAGTGAAACCATGTGAAACAACTATGAAACTAAGTGATCATAAACCTAAGCATGCATCCAAACTGATATCAAGTTCTACGAACGAGATTCAAACACTAATGATTGCATGGTGAAGCAAAGAAAGTGTTTTTGTTTGGGACAGCATGGTTACTTCAACTCCAGCCCCTGATCCAATAAGGAAGAGGTGAAACCAAAAGCCTTTGCTGACCCTTTTTTGGAGCTTTTTCCTGTTATTATCCTACCAATATATTCTAAACATAAACAACTACTTTAACCATCAAAAGAAATCTAAATAACGAAGCAAGATCTAAATCTAAATAGGAGATTTTATTTTAAGAACGCAGCAAACACATAAAGATAAACGAAGGAGGTACTGGGCACTTGAGATGGGCCCAACCCCAAGAGCTACAGCCTCCCAAGAGCGATTTAGAGCTGGTGCAAAGCTGGATTCATCTTTATTGATCAAGAAATGAAGAGTTACATCAAAACTGTCCACAAGAAGGACTTGAAAATGAGCTGAAAGCAAAGCTAATCTATTGCATAAAAATCGAACGACAAACTAGCTAACTAATGGCTGCAAAATGACTAACCACTAGCTACTATCTACTGGCTAACTAGCTAACATCCACTGGCTAACCAAAATGAGGCCCTAAGCCTTCTTATTTATACAATTTGAGGACCCAACAGTCCTCCTAAAATTTAGGGACTCGGCTGCCCAAGACTTGTAGTTAACAGCAGTCCTACTTGACTTGCTTGGCTGCCCTTGTGTTGATTGATTCGGTGGCCCTTGAACTCCGAGCTGATGTTGGAGAATTCGAGGTAAGGGCCCTTACATGAAGGGGACACCTTCCTATAAATCCTCTCCCTTGTCTTCCCACGAATTTGGCTGCCAAGTGCTCATTAAGACCTTCAATTTTGTCTCCAAATTGACCAAAAAGGCTACACAAAGCACCCATTAGACTTGTTGGCATAATGACTAACCAAATTCACTTTATTAACATAAATGTAATCAAAAACATGCAATAAACTAATGAGAATGGTGGATTAAGTCAAATTAGGAGGTTGAATGAGCCCAAATAATTGTGCATTTTTGGGGCTCATCAGTTTGCACATGTTGGGCCCCCTCCTGTATCTGTAGCTATTGTGATTCCATCTCCTATTTGCGCAACTCTTGTTCCTTTCAGAGTTGCTCCCTCAGGTCATGCAACTCCTTCTCTACTTCTTCCATTCTCTTCTTATTCCTCTGCCTTCGAGTGATTCACTTTTCGCGCTGGTGCCTCTTTGCCTCTATAGCCATAGCTGCTTGTTCTACAAGTGTATCTGCTCGAAACTTGCAGCTTTGCTCCTCCTCCATGCGATCAAAAATCTTCCTCTTCCCTTTGTTGCGCACTAGTATGCTTGGCTATACGACCTCTACTGCTACTACTGCTACTGTTGGTATTCTCCATGATGCTGCTTCATGTTGCTTCCCTAACCACTCCACAACAAAACCGACCTGTTCATTGGGTCTGGAGGAATTGTAGCAATTCCTCCATGAGTCCTCCTCGACCCAATGAAATGCCCGGTGGATCCAGTTGAACTGAACTCTTGTGCAGTGATCCTTCACAATGCAATGTGGGTCATACATATTGTAGCTTCGAAGGTTGAACGGGTACTTCTTCATCTGTTATGCTTCGGCATCCACTTTCTTGATACTCCAGATCTCATATAACCCAATCCACAATGGAATAGCGAGCATAGGTGCCTTCTCCTTCCGATGTAGTCTAGTTGTCAATCCTACCGAGATGTGATATGCTACTTCTTGCATGACAAGTACGTCTAAGGAAAACTTTGGCAGAACATGCAGAGGCTTCTCCGCACTGAACATTCTAATGAAAGTGCTAGATGGTGAGGCATACCAATCTTCCATGCCTATCAATACCTCCATTACTTCCTTTGACATGCAGGGTGGAACATGTTCAAATATAATTTTGTACACTTGGGTGACAAAGTGATCGGACAACCATGTGATTACTCCTCTGAAGCTGCATTTGAACAACAACTTGAAATATGTGTTCACAACAGTCTCCGCTGGTGACCATGCCCACTCCAAGCCTGGGAAATCCTGTCGGGCACAGACTGCATCTAAGATGTAGGTGGACATGTAAATATCTGCATGCATACCTCTGGGTGACTTTAGAGCCTTAGATACTTGCTCCTTTAGCTGATGAGCCAGTATGCTGGACTAGTTACATGGTTTTCCTTCTCTAGCCATTTGGTCCAGTGCAATCACCCAACTCTGTGGAAAGGTTTCAATGCTTGCTTGGCCATACAGTTGGCATGCGGATATGACCAAGTATTGGTACACCTTCCTTAGTATCTTCGTCTTGTATATCTGGTTGGGTGTCATTTTGAATCGAGCTAGCTCCTTTACCCAACCCTCAGAATGTCTCCTTCCCCAGATTGTGCAATGCAGTCTCAGTGAAGACAGAGTCTGGGCCAAGGTTGGCCCGACTCGCCGATAGGAAACTAAAATAAAATAAGACAGTGAATGCATGGAGACACTAAGTGATAGCGTAAGTGATTCACATTGCATGCAAAACATTAATGAAATATTCAACAAGCAGATCAACATGCATGTGGGTGAAGCGATTCGCCGAATCGGTGAATGTTCGTGAAAAATAGCTTCATGCATGCAACATCAGTGAGATAGCAACGAAAATTGAAACATAGCTAGGGAAATCTAGTATACATGTAAATGATAACAAGCATTCAAAGAAATCAAGCAAACAACACTCACACAAGCAAATACACAAAAAGCGACAGAAATGATGAAAAAGACAAGTTGAGGCCACTTACCCATGAATAGTTGAGTCAGATGTGTCAAAGAGTCCTGGATGTGTTGTGGGATGTCATAGCACCAAGATTGATGTGAAAGAATGAGCTCTTATGCATTGAATAAATAAGTTTGGGCTTATGACGCGTATGCCACAAATCTAGGAAAAAGTGACACTTGGAGGGAAGCTTCTAAAACAACTTTGCATGTAACCCCTGGATGTTAAAAATAGCTCCCTAAATCATGGGATGCATTTTGCATGTTTATTTTTTCTATTCCGGGAAGAGCAATTCATGCATGCATGCAAATCAAGTTTCCTTGGTCCCGAGTGGAACTGATCAACCAAAATTTTCATGCATGTAGCTGCTCAACTGCTTGAGAAAAATGCACATTTTTGGCTGGGAGTTGGGCTAACTACCCAAGAGGTTTGTGCAATTTCTAGGCAGAGTAGCTAACTGCTGGCCACTTTTGTGAAAATTCTAGGCTGAGCAGCCCTGCTGGGGAAAATTGCGCAATTCCTGCTGGGAGTGTTGATTGGCAGAATTGCGCAATTCTAAAGCCTCGCAGGCTGCCAAACAGGATTGCACATTTTTTGGAGGGAAGGATGGTTTCCCTCCAGAAATGTGCAATTTTCTTGGGGAAGCTACTTAGCCTGCAACTAGACAAAGTCAAGGTGAACAGCCTGCAAGGGGAGTGCATCAAACTCTGATCAACAGACTACCTTTGTGCAAGAAAAACACTAAAGCTTGTGTACTTTATGAAGTAAGACAAGGTGTTGTAAAAGGTTGGTAGGGAGGCTCCAAAACGGGCTAAGGAAAAATTTTGGAGGGTGGTTGTAGCCGCTACAACAAGGTGGTTGGTTGGTAGGGAAGGAAGTTGTAACTTTTTTCAGGTTGTTTCCACCTCCTTCTAGTAGTACTTGGTAAATAATTAGGGGTTGTATCTCCTTCTAGTAGTGGCTAATAAAAATAGAATTTGTAGCTTCCTCCACGATAAAAATAATTTTTTTTTTATATAATTTTTGTTTTCCTTTGATGTGATATGTGTTAGCACTTGAAATTTCACCTAGGCTGAGATAGACAAATCTCAAGGCTACATCAAACCATTACACCTCGTAGCTAGCCCTACGAGGAAGGAGAAGGCTCTCTCCGGTCAGACTCAAGGTATTTTCTCAATGGGGTGAGCTGACCAATTAGGATCAAAAATATTAGGCTAGTAAACTGATGAGGAGGGTTGATTTAAAGTTTTTGGTTTTTGGTTGGCAATTGGAGGGAGTGCAATTCAGGGTGTGGGAGATTGAGCTCAGTTTTTGCAGGTGGGTCTTTGGGGCAAGGAAGGAGTTTGTGCTGATGCCTTAAGCTGAGATGGATGATCAAGGAAGAAAGAGAGGGAGCTAAAGAGGGCAAACAAAGACTTTGAATCCTCTTTAGACAGTGGAAAACATAAATATTAAACAAAATTGAAAGCTGAGCATGGCATGCATGAATTCAAACTTTATCACTTCTTTTGTTTAATTAGCAGCAATAGAATAAGAGATGGAACACATAAACACACTTAAAATGACAAGTAGGAAACACACCATCAACACAATAATCCACAAGAATCCACAATGATGTCTGCAAAACCCTGGCCTTCCTTTTCCTCAAATTGCAGAGATACAAGTAAAATATACAATAGAGCTTCTCCCTCAAGAGTCCAACCATCAAAATGAGGATGAGAAGGCATCATATAGCTGATCTAACTCCTTTCCCCACCTCTAGGGGTCGAGCTCAGCTTCCTAGGAGCAGTTTGAACTAATTCTAAACTAAGAACTAGATAATAGGCAGTCAAAACAACTTGCCTCTAAAACTTAGGAAACTAATCCATGCATTGAATTTTCACTATTTACATCAAAGAAAGTTCTAGAAGTGTCAAAGGAGAGTAAATGCATCCATGTGCCATGAAAATTACACCAAAGTTTCTTATTTACATGCCCAAAAGTCATCCAAGAGTAAAAACAGTGTTTTGCTGGCCGAAATGGTCAAATCTGGCAATTTTCCCTGAGTGGTCGCGCCCGTGTTCCTGAGTGGTCGCGCCCCTTTGTAGCTCTGGTTGAAGGCCTTCCTGTTGTCCAAATCAGGTGCAAGATAGCTCGTTGGAAAGGTATGGGAGTCTATTTTCCAACGCAAGTGGAATTTCTGAATTTGGAGTTTATTTGGCCCCTAAAAAATCATTTCTCCCAAGGCAGCTTTCTGCAACTCAAAAAAGGGGCAGAAAGTCAAAATTTGCATGTATTTTGAGCTTTTGGAGGCCCAAATTTCCATAAAATTTGAAACCCATCCACATCCAAGTGTATTTTGTCATGAAAAATCCAAATATATAGAGTTTTCCTCAATCTGAGCTGTCCCCATGAGTGGTCGCGCGAGGGGTGAGACCACTCAAATGACCAAAACCTGTAAAATGCTAAAAAATGCCAAAAATGCCTCAAAATCCTCAAAATTTCTTGTGTTTTCTGCTGGGAGGATACTAATGAGTATCATGGTGAGTGAGTGATGCCTCAGCCAAGATACGGAGTGGGTTGGCCTTCTTCTTCCTCGAAAGAGCCTCGTTCAACCGCCGTTGAAGGATCTTCATCCTTGCTTTGCAAACATGCATTCTTGCCCAATAATGATCCTTCATGTGTCTGAGCAACCTTTTGTCTCGGTTGGCTTTCTCCAACAGCTGCTGCAAGTGTACATTTGAACTGATGAGCCTTGATTCCCGGTCCCTAGGCCACAAGTCACCCGGCCTCCTACGGTTCAAGTCTCGGTTGCTACGAATTCTCCATAGTTCATCCAACTCTTTTTCCTCTTCTAGTTGCTTGTTACGCTGCTCCAAGTAATTTATTGTCCACTTGGCCATATCAAGCTTCTCCTCCAGCAAGCAATTTTCCGCCTCTCTCTGTCGGATGATCTCGTGCAAATCTGATGTAGGGGAGCGAGCTTTAAGATCAATGATGTCAACCGGCATGTCAATGGCTCTCTCCTCCTCTGTCACGGGCTGTTTGCCCTCTCGTACCGCTGATGAAGAATGCCAGGCCCCTTCCACCTGATGTGGAGATAACACTCGCTGACCTGTAGCTGATGATGATGGCGAGACCCCTTCCACCTGCTGTGGAGAAAGTACTCGCCGAGCTGCTGCAAACAAGGCCCTCGGGCCTTTCTGATAAGTGAGGCGAGGTGAGGAAGCCATGTGTCTCGGAACAGTGATCTCAGGCTGATGTGAAGGACCTCCCTCCTCAAAAATGACCTCTGGCTGTGGCTCGGGTTGTGGCTCTGGCTGTGGCTCTGGCTGTGGCTCTGTGAAGAAATCCCGAGAAATGAAGTCTGCCCATGCAATGCCCTGCTGAGTCAACTGATGGGCAACAATAAGCTGGATAAGACCGTGATGGCACAAACTCCGATACTGCTGAGCTGGAGACCGCCTCTGGAACACTGACACCATCCTCTGAATATCATGGAAAAAGAAAACCGGGATGTTCATCATCCTCACCCGGGTGAAGTGCATCAGCAAGCGAATGTGATAAGAGAAGACCCGAGAAAATCTCCCCTCGCATGTGAAGTAGTGCATGATAAGCCGCATAATAGAAGCATACTCCGCCCGGAGGAACCTGAAAGGAAAGATCCCCGACAAATGACTCATGAATGCTGGCCTGACATATGGCTCAAAATAAACATAATCCAGTATTTTGCGCTTGGGCCACACCTCACCCACATTTGGTATCACGGTAGCCTCTGAAATCACCTCCGGAGATAGTACAAAATTCACCCCTGCAAGAGTGACCTGCCCATCATGAAGGTGCAAAACAAATAATCGGGCCAACTCCCTGTGGTGCTGAATCTGGGCCAGCCTCTCACAAAACTCAAGACATGACATGTACCGGAAAAAAGTCACTGCCAAAGGGCAAGCCTGTAACTCTGCTAGAGAAGTGGGCTCTTCTCTCTTATGATGACCACCTTGCCACCCTTCCGAGGCCTCTGTACCTCAGACTCCGAAGAAGAAGACCGGTCATCACCTTGCTCATTAGTTTCAGTGGTTGACATGATGTTATTGAGCAAGGTGGAGAAAAAGAACACAACTGATTGCTGCCCTGCCTGCAAAATGCTGAGAAGTATGCTGTTTTCAAGGGGAAAGAATCATGAAGGAAATGTTAGGGGGGGGACTTTTAATAAGGAAAGGGAAATATATAAAAACAGGGAATTTAAAGGACTGATTCACAAAATATCAAACATGTTCCTCATCTCTTATCATTTGGAAATCATTTGCAAATAAATACTTTATTAGGGAAAATATGTGTAATGATCACCAAGGGAAAGGACAATAATTTTTTTTTTAACATGGGGTAAAGGACAACATGATCATAGGGGTATGGGGTAGCATCAATCATTAGCATCAACAAGCTGCTCCTTTAATTTGTCTTTGACTGTACTTTATAAGCATACTCTGTTTTTTCAAGTTTATGTGCTTTTGATGCTAAGTGGTAACAAAGCATTAGTTTGCATTTGTCATGAGGGAAAAAGGGGCTTTAGTTACATGTTGACAAAAGGGAAGAGGGATTTCAATTGCACTGGGATTTTTAGGGAAGGAATAGAGCAATTGAACTGGGATTTTAATGAAGGGAAAAGTAGGGAAAACAGAGTTTAAAATTGGGGAGATGCAACAATTGTTCCTGTGCAAACCCTATCACAGCAAACTGTCCATTTTGAGCATCATGTACAGTTGTATATTGTTGATTTTGGCATGAATGTTTACACAGCATCCTTGCCTCTGATTTTTACACAACAATATGTCTTTTTGCTCTTGTAGTGGCTAGGCTATGGCATGGTAATACTTGACTCTGTTTTTGTGGTGAACATGCACATGCATTTGCCATATATATATACTCTTTTCTTTTTCATAACATTTCTTTTTATCTTTGCTGTGTTTTTATATATCTTTTGTTTTATTAACTGCTGTGTGATAATGCTTTAGGGTTTGAGTAGGGTATATAGGCATTAGGGTTTGGGAAGGATAGATAGGCATTAGGATTTTGAGGAGGGGTTAGGGTTTTAGGAACTTAGGGATGGGATTTTTAGTATAGTTTGCAAATGAGATAAAAGAGAGAGACACACTGACATTTGTGAACCAAAATGGGAAACCAAGGAGGGAAAAAGGAATTATAAACCTTGAAAAACAAACATAACCCTAGCATAATGCCTACAACACAAACAATCATTCCTATCCTTTCTCCATGCATTTTTTCTGTGATAACATACATATCAAGCCCATGAATTCATATCTCTAGCTTTCAAATGTATAAAGAGACCCTACCTCGACCGATTGAGTGAATGAGAGAGAGTTTGGGTCGATTTTGGAGGTTCCTGGGCAAATCGACCTGAGTGGTCGCGCCCCCGTGCTGAGTGGTCGCGCCCCTGCTGAGTGGTCGCGCCCTTGTAAATTTACACAGCAAAAATTGCGCTGAGAGGTCGCGCCCCACCCAAGTGGTCGCGCACCCTGCCTGAGTGGTCGCGCACCAGGCAAATACCCAATTTTGCTGCAAATCGCCTTCTTCGACCTCTCAAGTGTGTTTTCTTGCTCTCAAATGCATAATGAGGCTCCTTAGAGGGAAATTTGGCCTTTATATGCCCAAATTTGAAAAAATTAACTTACCAAACCCACTTTGTAATGTTTTTGCTTTGGCATTCATTTTAACACTGTTTTTGAGTTCATTTTGTCCTGATTTTGGCCTTTTGAATGTTTTAACTCCGTTCTTTTTGCAGGTTAGCCATCTGAGGGATGCTAGTGAGGAGACCAGGGTTATTGCCGGCATTTTGGAGAATTTTGAAAATTTTCTTTATTTTTGCAAATTTCACATGACCTTGGGTTTAAAAACAGAGTTTTTAAAACCAAGGTATAAATGATCTGTAGCTGATGAGAAATATCAATGGAACATATGTACATACCTCCTTCTGGCTTGCTGGGCACTCATGGACCTTTGACTCATGACCTTGCAGTGATTTTTGACTTAAAACCCTAGACCTAAGACTTGGGATCTCAAGACCAAAATAAACAAGTATAACACAAGCTCATTAAATGACATGACCTGCTCCAGCAAAACCAAGAAGGGAACAAAAGACCAGCTCCTCCATCAGTGTTATGGCATGCCTAATGGGATGCAAGACTGACACTGATGAGACACCCACATATGCAAAATGCAAAGAGCTTTTGATCACCGATGGAGGGCTCAAGACCGACACTAACATTGGCTCCGATTGGGGATGGTAGCTCCTTGGAGGTGCCAAGAACCTTAGACCTCTGGGAGAGCAGACCAGTGCTTTATTTATTGGGCAATGGAGTCAACTTGTAAACCTATGACCAACCATGGAAATGACTTTATTTGACTTGGACTAAACTGAAAATGTGAAAGGACTAAGACACACACACTGACCTACTTTTGCAGAAAATAAACAATCTGAAAACTTCACACCAACTAATCACCATCCTTAGAATTATAGCCTTCACCGCGGGCCCCAAACTAAGAATGAGAGATCAGTTCACACTTGCTGTAATGAAAGGAAAACGGTAATTACAATGAGAGTGATTAGAGCAGCATTTGCTCAAGCATGATATCTCTTAAGAAGTCGGCCATTCACCGACCCACCGGGACAGTCATCGCCATTCATCTCCTTGAGAAGGAAAGCATTTGGACCACGGTATGCAGCAATCTTATAAGGACCTTTCCACAAATTATCAAATTTACCGTGCTTACCTTTCTCCTCATTTCGGGCATCCCATCTCAAGACAACATCTTCCAGCTGAAAGTTATCCGACTTTGCTTTCTTGTCATAAATTTTCTTGATGCGCTCTTGTAACTTCAAAGCATTTTGGAGCACTTCTTCCCTTGTCTGCTGTAAGTGAACCATTTGATTGATGCGCCTTTGCATTGGATCCGGATCTTCACCTGCCTCTTGAAGCAATCTTGCAACCGGTACACTAAGTGATGTTGCAAAAACTGCATCAGTTCCATAAACAATCTCAAATGGAGACATGCCAATGGACTTCTTTTGACTCACCCGATCAGCCCATAATGCATTTACCAATTTCTTGTGCCAACTTTTCTTGTTAATTTCCAGCATTTTCTTGATAATGTTCACTAGTGACTTATTTGACGATTTGGCCAGCCCATTACCTTGCGGATGATAAGCGGTTGAGTGCCCCAAGTTGATGTTATACTTATAACAGAAATCAACCATCATCTTGGACTTAAACGCTGCTGCATTGTCTGTGATCAATTTGAATGGATAGCCAAAACGGGACAAGATATTATTTTCAAGAAAAGAGATGATTACCGAATCTGTAGCCTGGCGAGTGGGAATTGCCTCTATCCACTTTGTGAAGTAATCGGTAGCGGTTAAGATCCAACGGTGCTGCTCGGATGATGCTCGGATGATGCTGTGGATTTCACCAATAAAGTCTAAGCCCCACTGCTGAAATGGCGCACTAATCTCCACCGGTTTGAGAGGCAATGGCTGCAACTTTTGCTTTCCTTGAAATATTTGGCATTCATGACAGCTCTTCACCGCTTTGTACACATCAGAAAATAGGGAAGGCCAATAAAAACCAGCTCGCAAGATCTTGTTGGCCGTTGTTTTCCAAAACAAATGACCTCCACAATCACCTTTATGGAAGTCTTCCACTGTTGCCTTCGCTTCCTCTTCGACCAAACAATTCAGCAAGATGCCTCCGGGATCTTTCCAATAAAGTGCAGATTTCAAAATGCAAAACTTAGCAGCCTTTAGCTTTAATGTTCTTGCCTTATTTCTTGACATTTCGGGAGGTGCAGATAAGTTTTGAAGTACATAAACTATATCAGCATACCAAGGTGAAGAAACAAAGATGTCTGATACCTGAACTGCTGAATTTTCTTCGTCACCATCGGATAAGGCAGCGATCAAGTTGATGTCAAGAGCATGAAGGTTTGTTTCAGCCATTAATTTCGCGAGACCTTGTCCTTTAATCAGCTTGGTGGGCTTGATTTCAACATCATACTCTAAGAGAGCAGCAATCCACTTACCTCTCCTACCTTCCGGCTCTGTTTGTACCAAGACATCCTTTACGGCCACATTAGGAACATATGCCAACACATGAGAGTTGAGAATATATACCCGGAAATCTTTCAAGGCTTTGATCAGCGCCAAAGCTTGCTTCTCAATGATGTTATAGTTTAGTGCTCCATCTCTAATAATCCGGCTGAAAAAAGCTATTGGCCTCTCAACTCCTTCTCTTTTTTGCATCAATACTGCTGCCAATGTATGCTCGGAAGCGAAAGAGAACAAGATGAAATCTTGAGTATAATCGGGGCTGATCAAGGTAGGGGCTGAAGACAAGATTACCTTGATTAGATTGAAAGATTTGACTGCCTCCTCGGTCCACTTAATCTCGCTGTCCTTCCGAAGCATATTGGTTATTTCTCTAAGGTGCTCTGCAAGGTTGGGAATGAAGCGGCGCAGAAAATTTAATTTGCCATTAAAAGACTGTATTTCCTTCTTGTTTCGGGGCTGCTCTAGCTGCTGAATTTCTTCCACCCTGCGGGATCAATTCGGATGCCATCTTTGGAAATGATATGTCCCAGCAATTTTCCTTCACTCATGGCAAAAAGACTCTTTTTCGGGTTCAAGGAAATGCCATATTTTCTGCACTTTTGGAACACTTTAGTTAAGTGAAATAGATGCTCTTCATCTGATTTGGAAAACACGGTTAGATCATCAAGATACACAACTAAAAATACATCCTTTTCATTAGCGAAAGCCATATCCATAGCTCGCTGAAATGTGGCACCCGCATTTTTCAACCCAAATGGCATTTTGGCGTAGTGAAATGTTCCCCATGGTGTAGTGAAGGCTGTCTTATCACGGTCATCCTCGTGCACTAAAATCTGATTGTACCCAGAGTATCCATCAAGCAATGACATTCTTGAAGCGCCCACTACCCGCTGCAATATGTGGTCCATTTTAGGCAGCGGATAGTTGTCCTTTAGCGACACTTTGTTTAAATTTCTGAAGTCTATGCACAAGCGAATCTCATTGATCTTCTTTCTCACAGGCACTAGGTTGGAGATCCAATCTGAAAAGCGAATGGGAACTATGATTCCGGACTTGTAGAGCCTATTGACCTCTTTCTCAATCAAAGGCAGCAACTTGGGATTGATCCTCTGCAACTTTTGCCGAAAAGGCTTTTGATTTGGCTTTATAGGAAGAGTGTACTGGATGATGCTTGTATCATATGTCTTTAAGTCTGAATAATCCCAAGCAAAGACATTAGAATAAGATGACAATAATCTGATATATTGACTTTTTACCTTGGGTGGTAATGCTTTAGATAACTTGACCATCCTTGGATTGTCGGCTGTCCCGAGATTCACATCTTCAACACCTTCATCCGTTGGCTTCAAGGTTGGCTTGCGGGCCACATCATCTTGATCAAATAATTCTTCTAAAGGAATCAAACCTTTTGGAATATAATTATCTTTGAGCTGCAAAACATCCATTTGATTTACTCCTTCAGGCTCCATGTCTATTGAGATTTCTTCAAATTTACCTTCTCCATGCAAGAAATCTTTGATCTCCTCGTCATCTTGAAACACTTGCCAACATCTTTGATTATCTGGGACTGTAGGACGGTGCTTTACATAGATTTCGAACTTGTTGCTTGAATTCATTGGTATCTTCAAATTACTTGCTGCCTTTGCCAATGCATCCGCCACACCGTTTTGAATTCGGGGCACACAAGTCAAAGTATGTTCTGAAAACCGCTTCAAAATATCTAGGACAGCATTGCGATAAGCCCGCATACGAGGGTGTTTGGCTTGAAATTCCCCCTTCACTTGTTTGATAACTAATTCGGAGTCGCCATAAATCGCTATCTTCTTTGCTTTCAATTTGCGAAGGATTTTCAAACCAGCAATAAGAGCCTCATATTCCACTTCATTATTTGAACAATCAAAAGCTAATTTATAAGAACACACCCGTACCTTGCTTGGAACTTGGTTTTGGACTGAAAATGGACTTCGAATCCACACACCTATGCCAGCTCCATTGCTGCCCACTGCACCATCAAAATCCATGGTCCAAAGACCATCCTCATCATCATCTATTTGCTGCACTTGTGATGCTGTTTCAGTCATAATTTGCTGCCCATTTGTCTCAGCGATTGATCTTATGACAACAGTCCTTTCTTCGCTTTCCGTTCTCAAAACTTCTCTGAAATTTTCTGCAATACCTGGGATATCTTCTACTTGAACCAACTGACTATCTACCTCATTAAAATTATCAGCAAATAAAACAAAGGATTCTAAATCTGTTTGTACATAATTTACAGGATGATTTACTGGATTTTCCTTGCTAGTAATCATATACTTCATCTTTTGCTCTCGGTACACCTTTCTCATTTGGCCAAACACCAGAATAGTAGCATATGAAAAATCAAGCTGAAGTGTACCCTTTAGCTTAGCTCCCCATGACCTTGAGAGCAGCATGCCAAACCGTGGAGGAATGTCCGCCACCACAACATCCATCAAAAGATTCTTTGCTGGGATTTGATCTAGACTCACAACCAAATCTTTAATCAAACCGATGCATCTCACCCGGCTGGAATCAAATGAGTATAGATCATGGTACTTTCTGGTAATGTCAAGTCCCAACTTCTCCATAATCGCCTTAGGCATTAGATTGTGTGATGCTCCGAATCAAACATAGCATTATGAAGCACATAATCATGAATTCTCAAGCTGATATAGAATGGAGGAACCTCACTCTCGGGGGACTCACCATTTAGAGCTGGCCCAAAGATCAATTCCGACTGATCATCCTCTACGTTCACCGCATCTAGCATTGGATCAATGTTGAACATCTTGGAAATTTGTGCTCTGTATGTGTTTTTCTTCATGACCTCCGTCAATGGAATGGTCAATTTCAATTTTGCAACTTCATTCTCAATGCTGAATGCTTGACTCTTTTCACCTTCCTTTGCCGGATTGTCTCGTTTTTCTGCTCTATCTTTGGGTACATTTGATGTGATGATCCATCTTGTTTGTTGGAACTGTTGAGTTGATGAAGGATCCATGATTTCTTTACCCTTTGTCTGTGGGGCAGCAGCACCATTCTTTGCTAAGTTTTCTGCTCTCTTTTGAATAGGATTGATGGGAATTGTCCGGTTACTCAATTGCCTTTGCTTACCTTGCTGAGCTGATAAGGCATGTAAGTACCCTCTTTGATACTCTTCAGATTCCTCTTGAAATACAACATCATTAGATAGAATATAATGCTCGTCTTGAGGTGTGTATGCATTACCTACCAGCTCTTCTTCCTCCGTGATGTATGTGGGCAGATCATCGGGAGTGAAAAAGTGATTTTCTTCACCCACACCTTCACCTTCATCTTCTGATTCTTGAGTGACATAATTTTGCTGAAATGGAGGTTGGATTGGCTGCTGCACGGCCGCTTCTTGTGCTCGTGTTTCCCGCTGCTTGATTCTATATTGGGGCTGCTGTTGTTGACCTCTGAAGTTTGGGTTTCGAACTTGTGGTTCCGGTTTGCCAAGACTAAGATTTTGGAATGCCTTTTTCATCTCTTCCACTGTACGAAGAACCTGAGAAGTGGATGCTGCCTCTTCTTTGATTGTGACCTTCTTCTCCGCTTTCATTCTTGCCCTTTTGTCATTCAAATTAGCCTCCACACTGACTGCAATTTTCTGCATTTCCTCCAAGGTAGGAGGGTCTCGGTCTCGCAGTGAGTAGGCCATCTCCGGATCGAAACCATCCGGGAACTTAAGCAATGCGGACTTTCTTGATGGTTTCAAATCATCGGGTATAGCGTTATACACTGAATTAAATCTGATGATATAGTCTTGAACCGACTCACCCGGATTTCGCTTGAGGTTGTTGTACTCGGCATTGATTTGCAGCGGGTCTTTTCTTATTTCCCATCGGTCCAAGAATTGATTCTCGAGTGCTTCTAAGGTGGTGATGCTGTTAGCTGCCAACCCTCTGAACCATTTTCTAACTTCTCCGGCAAATGTTTGCACGAACAACCGCATGGTAACATCTTCTTCATCTAACTCATATAGATCAAAGAAAGTGGACATTTTATCGATATGTTGCTGTGCTGTAGTACTTTGCGGAGTGCCATCAAACATGGGAATTTTGCTTTGGTAATCAGCAGGCATATCATGAAGATTAGCAGGCAATACAAGTGGGGCAAACGGGCTGCCATTGTTCTTGGTAAGGTAGGTCTTGGAGTAGCAGCGGGGTAGGTGTGGCAGTATGAGGAGTAAGAGGAGGAGAAGTAGTATGTGAAACCGAAGGCGAAACAACTGTAGATGGGGGATGAGTAACTATGGGAGTGATGGCAATATAAGGGGGATTTGACTGTTCATGCGCCGTGATAGAGGATCCAATATGACCAGAGATATTTTCAAGGAAATCAGCAAGAGTTGTAGCTTGTACACATGTCTGGAGATTCCTCAAAATGAAATTTTCAACTAATTTATTATGCCTCTCAAATTCAATGGCAGCTGCAAAATCAGGATTAGGAACTAGAGTAGCAAGTGCACTTTCAGATTTAGCTTTAAACAACGACAACTCAAAACTTTCATCGAAATCAAGATCTTCAAGATACTAAAAAATAGCTGGGCATGAATTAGATCTAACAATTGGTCTTGGATCAGTAGCCAGCTTGTTTTCGCGAATAGACTAGGAAAGGAAAAACCGCTCAGCCGTATGGAAACTCTTAGCCTATCATCCGAAGCTTAGAGTCCATAATGATACTGGGATAAAGATGTCACTGAAGTGAGGGTTTCAGAAGCTCACTGAGATTGACTGAAGCAGCGTTTATCTACTAACGCTGATGTAAAACAAGAGCGTGTTCAAAGGCTACCTGGCGTGACTTTAGGCTCCGTCTAAGGTCTTGACTTGCGAAACACACACATCAACACACAAACAAGTTTGTTCTCCCCAGTATGGTCGCCACTATGTTAGCGCTTGAAATTTCACCTAGGCTGAGATAGACAAATCTCAAGGCTACATCAAACCATTACACCTCGTAGCTAGCCCTACGAGGAAGGAGAAGGCTCTCTCCGGTCAGACTCAAGGTATTTTCTCAATGGGTGAGCTGACCAATTAGGATCAAAAATATTAGGCTAGTAAACTGATGAGGAGGGTTGATTTAAAGTTTTTTGGGTTTTTGGTGGCAATTGGAGGGAGTGCAATTCAGGGTGTGGGGATTGAGCTCAGTTTTTGCAGGTGGGTCTTGGGGCAAGGAAGGAGTTTGTGCTGATGCCTTAAGCTGAGATGGATGATCAAGGAAGAAAGAGAGGGAGCTAAAGAGGGCAAACAAAGACTTTCAATCCTCTTTAGACAGTGGAAAACATAAATATTAAACAAAATTGAAAGCTGAGCATGGCATGCATGAATTCAAACTTTATCACTTCTTTTGTTTAATTAGCAGCAATAGAATAAGAGATGGAACACATAAACACACTTACAATGAAAAGTAGGAAACACACCATCAACACAATAATCCACAAGAATCCACAATGATGTCTGCAAAACCCTGGCCTTCCTTTTCCTCAAATTGCAGAGATACAAGTAAAATATACAATAGAGCTTCTCCCTCAAGAGTCCAACCATCAAAATGAGGATGAGAAGGCATCATATAGCTGATCTAACTCCTTTCCCCACTCAGGGGTCGAGCTCAGCTTCCTAGGAGCAGTTTGAACTAATTCTAAACTAAGAACTAGATAATAGGCAGTCAAAACAACTTGCCTCTAAAACTTAGGAGACTAATCCATGCGTTAAATTTTCACTATTTACATCAAAGAAAGTTCTAGAAGTGTCAAAGGAGAGTAAATGCATCCATGTGCCATGAAAATTACACCAAAGTTTCTTATTTACATGCCCAAAAGTCATCCAAGAGTAAAAAAGGTGTTTTGCTGGCCGAAATGGTCAAATCTGGCAATTTTCCCTGAGTGGTCGCGCCCCTGATCCTGAGTGGTCGCGCCCCTTTGCAGCTCTGGTTGAAGGCCTTCCGGGTGTCCAAATCAGGTGCAAGATAGCTCGTTGGAAAGGTCTAGGAGTATATTTTCCAACCCAAGTGGAATTTCTGAATTTGTAGTTGATTTGACCCCTCAAAAATCATTTCTCCCAAGGCAGCTTTCTGCAACTCAAAAAAGGGGCAGAAAGTCAAAATTTGCATGTATTTTGAGCTTTTGGAGGCCCAAATTTCCATAAAATTTGAAACCCATCCATATCCAAGTGTATTTTGTCATGAAAAATCCAAATATGTAGAGTTTTCCTCAATCTGAGCTGTCCCCATGAGTGGTCGCGCGGGGGGTGAGACCACTCAAATGACCAAAACCTGTAAAATGCTAAAAAATGCCAAAAATGCCTCAAAATCCTCAAAATTTCTTGTGTTTGCTGCTGGGAGGATACTAATGAGTATCATGGTGAGTGAGTGATGCCTCAGCCAAGATACGGAGTGGGTTGGCCTTCTTCTTCCTCGAAAGAGCCTCGTTCAACCGCCGTTGAAGGATCTTCATCCTTGCTTTGCAAACATGCATTCTTGCCCAATAATGATCCTTCATGTGTCTGAGCAAACTTTTGTCTCGGTTGGCTTTCTCCAACAGCTGCTGCAAGTGTAAATTTGAACTGATGAGCCTTGATTCCCGGTCCCTAGGCCACAAGTCACCCGGCCTCCTACGGTTCAAGTCTCGGTTGCTACGAATTCTCCATAGTTCATCCAACTCTTTTTCCTCTTCTAGTTGCTTGTTGCGCTGCTCCAAGTAATTTATTGTCCACTTGGACATATCAAGCTTCTCCTGCAGCAAGCGGTTTTCCGCCTCTCTCTGTCGGATGATCCCGTGCAAATCTGATGTAGGGGAGCGAGCATTAAGATCAATGATGTCAACCGACATGTCAATGGCTCTCTCCTCCTCTGTCACGGGCTGTTTTCCCTCTCGTACCGCTGATGAAGAATGTGAGGCCCCTTCCACCTGATGTGGAGATAACACTCGCTGACCTGTAGCTGATGATGATGGCGAGACCCCTTCCACCTGCTGTGGAGAAAGTACTCGCCGAGCTGCTGCAAACAAGGCCCTCGGACCTTTCTGATAAGTGAGGTGAGGTGAGGAAGCCATGTGTCTCGGAACAGTGATCTCAAGCTGATGTGAAGGACCTCCCTCCTCAAAAATGACCTCTGGCTGTGGCTCGGGCTGTGGCTCTGGCTGTGGCTCTGTGAAGAAATCCCGAGAAATGAAGTCTGCCCATGCAATGCCCTGCTGAGTCAACTGATGGGCAACAATAAGCTGGATAAGACCGTGATGGCACAAACTCCGATACTGCTGAGCTGGAGACCGCCTCTGGAACACTGACACCATCCTCTGAATATCATGGAAAAAGAAAACCGGGATGTTCATCATCCTCACCCGGGTGAAGTGCATCAGCAAGCGAATGTGATAAGAGAAGACCCGAGAAAATCTCCCCTCGCATGTGAAGTAGTGCATGATAAGCCGCATAATAGAAGCATACTCCGCGCAGAGGAACCTGAAAGGAAAGATCCCCGACAAATGACTCATGAATGCTGGCCTAACATATGGCTCAAAATAAACATAATCCAGCATTTTGCGCTTGGGCCACACCTCACCCACATTTGGTATCGCGGTAGCCTCTGAAATCACCTCCGGAGATAGTACAAAATTCACCCCTGCAAGAGTGACCTGCCCATCATGAAGGTGCAAAACAAATAATCGTGCCAACTCCCTGTGGTGCTGAATCTGGGCCAGCCTCTCACAAAACTCAAGACATGACATGTACCGGAAAAAAGTCACTGCCAAAGGGCAAGCCTGTAACTCTGCTAGAGAAGTGGGCTCTTCTCTCTTATGATGACCACCTTTGCCACCCTTCCGAGGCCTCTGTACCTCAGACTCCGAAGAAGAAGACCGGTCATCACCTTGCTCATTAGTTTCAGTGGTTGACATGATGTTATTGAGCAAGGTGGAAGAAAAGAACACAACTGATTGCTGCCCTGCCTGCAAAATGCTGAGAAGTATGCTGTTTTCAAGGGGAAAGAATCATGAAGGAAATGTTAGGGGGGGACTTTTAATAAGGAAAGGGAAATATATAAAAACAGGGAATTAAAGGACTAATTAACACAAATATCAAACATGTTCCTCATCTCTTATCATTTGGAAATCATTTGCAAATAAATACTTTATTAGGGAAAATATGTGTAATGATCACCAAGGGAAAGGACAATATTTTTTTTTTTAACATGGGGTAAAGGACAACATGATCATAGGGGTATGGGGTAGCATCAATCATTAGCATCAACAGGCTGCTCCTTTAATTTGTCTTGACTGTACTTTATAAGCATACTCTGTTTTTTCAAGTTTATGTGCTTTTGATGCTAAGGGGAAACAAAGCATTAGTTTGCACTTGTCATGAGGGAAAAAGGGGCTTTAGTTACATGTTGACAAAAGGGAAGAGGATTTCAATTGCACTGGGATTTTTAGGGAAGAATAGAGCAATTGAACTGGGATTTTAATGAAGGAAAAGTAGGGAAAACAGAGTTTAAAATTGGGGAGATGCAACAATTGTTCCTGTGCAAACCCTATCACAACAAACTGTCCATTTTGAGCATCATGTACAACTGTATATTGTTGATTTTGGCATGAATGTTTACACAGCATCCTTGCCTCTGATTTTTACACAACAATATGTCTTTTTGGCTTTTGCTCTTGTAGTGGCTAGGCTATGGCATGGTAATAATTGACTCTGTTTTTGTGTGAACATGCACATGCATTTGCCATATAATATATACTCTTTTCTTTTTCATAACATTTCTTTTTATCTTTACTGTGTTTTTATATATCTTTTGTTTTATTAACTGCTGTGTGATAATGCTTTAGGGTTTGAGTAGGGTATATAGGCATTAGGGTTTGGGAAGGATAGATAGGCATTAGGGTTTTGAGGAGGGGTTAGGGTTTTAGGAACTTAGGGATGGGATTTTTAGTATAGTTTGCAAATGAGATAAAAGAGAGAGACACACTGACATTTGTGAACCAAAATGGGAAACCAAGGAGGGAAAAAGGAATTATAAACCTTGAAAAACAAACATAACCCTAGCATAATGCCTACAACACAAACAATCATTCCTATCCTTTCTCCATGCATTTTTTCTGTGATAACATACATATCAAGCCCATGAATTCATATCTCTAGCTTTCAAATGTATAAAGAGACCCTACCTCGACCGATTGAGTGAATGAGAGAGAGTTTGGGTCGATTTTGGTGAGATGGTTTGGGTGGGCAAATCGGGCCTGAGTGGTCGCGCCCCCGTGCTGAGTGGTCGCGCCCCTGCTGAGTGGTCGCGCCCTTGTAAATTTACACAGCAAAAATTGCGCTGAGTGTTCGCGCCCCATCCAAGTACCCTGCCTGAGTGGTCGCGCACCAGGCAAATACCCAATTTTGCTGCAAATCGCCTTCTTCGACACTCAAGTGTGTTTGCTTGCTCTCAAATGCATAATGAGGCTCCTTAGAGGGAAATTTGGCCTTTATATGCCCAAATTTGAAAAAATTAACTTACCAAACCCACTTTGTAATGTTTTTGCTTTGGCATTCATTTTAACACTGTTTTTGAGTTCATTTTGTCTGATTTTGGCCTTTTGAATGTTTTAACTCCGTTCTTTTTGCAGGTTAGCCATCTAAGGGATGCTAGTGAGAGACCAGGGTTATTGCCAGCATTTTGGAGAATTTGAAAATTTTCTTTATTTTTGCAAATTTCACATGACCTTGGGTTTAAAAACAGAGTTTTTAAAACCAAGGTATAAATGATCTGTAGCTGATGAGAAATATCAATGAACATATGTACATACCTCCTTCTGGCTTGCTGGGCACTCATGGACCTTTGACTCATGACCTTGCAGTGATTTTTGACTTAAAACCCTAGACCTAAGACTTGGGATCTCAAGACCAAAATAAACAAGTATAACACAAGCTCATTAAATGACATGACCTGCTCTAGCAAAACCAAGAAGGGAACAAAAGACCAGCTCCCCATCAGTGTTATGGCATGCCTAATGGGATGCAAGACTGACACTGATGAGACACCCACATATGCAAAATGCAAAGAGCTTTTGATCACCGATGGAGGGCTCAAGACCGACACTAACAAAATGGATCGGTTAATACTCTATGATACTAAATTATAAGAAAAAGTGAAATATTGATTCACCCCCCTTTTAGTATTCCAACATATTCACTTCTCAACCTTGACATTATAACTTTACATTGAGCTAAATCCCTAACCCTAATCTCCAAAGTGATTGATGGTTGGGATTAATCGTGTCCACTTGAGACCAAGGCTAATATTAAAACATAATCATTAAAGTAATTATTTCATCTTTTCCTAAGTTTACTTTAGCTCAATTATCCAACATAATAATTAATTACTTTACTAAGTCAAAACATAGGCTAAGTTACAAAAGCAAATTACTCACACTTGAGCAAGATTCCTAAAGATATTGTGGCGAACTTCTACACACCTACCACCTAGGCCAATGCAAAGTACCTTCCTGAGATAAAAACATCAACACACCTAATCGAGGAGGTACTTTTTCCTGGAACTAACTTCCATCATGGAATTACATCCACTACCTTGTTTCTTCCTATAAACTATAAGCCTTCCCTGCCACCAAGTCTAGAAAATTCTCAAAGTTTTTTCTCCCCTTGTGTCCAGATTCAATAAGCCTCTTGCTCCTGAACATCTTGTAAGTTCATCTCACATGGCAAGACCTTAACAGAATTACAGGAATCTGTGAACTACACACCACTGAACCTTAAGGTTGAATCCATTTTATTATTCTCAAGCTTCAAAGCTTCCTGCTCCTTTTTCTCTATCACTGCTTTTCTTCTTTCCATCACTCAATGAATTGGCTCTTTAACATATAAAATTTTCTTTCTCTAACTCTTATGACATGTCTGACATCTTAGCTAGATATTTTGTGTCTATTAGTCCCTGCATGTCATAGAAATCTGCACAAAACCCCTTCTGCTCAGTCAAAAAGACTGAGAGCAATCTCCACCCCAGCTCTAGAACACATAGCACGTCCTTCACTTCGAAAAAAACAAGGTATTGTATGGCAAAACCTTCGAAGTGGAAACATTGATTGAGCAAAGGAAAATATAAATTATTCTCTCATCTCAATCAACTTAGCACAATTAAAACTAGTCCAATTTAAAGAGCAATCCACTATATGTTAACTACTCACTCATTTTTTTTCACTAAACCCCCTAGCCAAATTCTCAGTTAAGCTTACAAACACATTTGGATCACAAAACTTCATGATGAGATTCTAAAGAGGTTAACTAAGGTGTGTTAGCTTTATATTATATAATTACAAGCATGATTTTGATGATCCTAATGTTGATTTGACATTACACAAGGTGCATAAATAACCATTTAAGTACACAAACTATTATACACAACTAATTATTGATGTACAAAAATAGTTATACACCCATAGATAATAGGTGATGGAAAAACCCCTAGTAAAATGAGTTTTCATATGGGAGAAAGGAGATCACATAGAATCCATAACCAAATAATGCATGGCTCTTTAATTTGAGAATATGTATAATCTTTCAGCATAATAATTATGTACTTTACTAAGTCAAAACTTATGTTAAGTTACAAAAGCAACTTGCTCAGCTTGAGCAAGTGTCCAAAGGATATATGTGTGTTACTTAAGCATGGACACCCACTTAGTGAATGCAAATTACTTGTTTGAGATACAAAAATCAACACTCTCTTAGAGAGGGAGGTAATTCCCCCGCAAAAATAACTTCCACCATGGAACTGCATTCGCTACCTTGGTTATTTCCTCTAAACTGGAAGCCTTCGTTGCCACACTGATCTAGAAACATTCTAGAATTCTTGCTCCCTAGGTCTAGTTCCTAGAAGCCTCCTACACCTAAACATTCTATAAGGTCATCTCATATGACAAGACCTTCATAACGGACTTGGAGGAATCTGTGAACTACACTCCACCTAAACTTGAAGTCTAACTCCCTGTAAGTTGCTTAAACTTCAAGCTTCTAGCTCCTTGTTCTCTATCACCACTTTGCTTCTTTCCATCACTCAATAAATTGGCCCTTTAGTATATACATGTTTCTTTCTCTAACTCCTATGACACATCTCACATTTGACCTATGACACGTCCACACGTCTAACTTGCCTCCTGACTCAAGCTGGAACATCTATGGACCTAAACACTTGAGTACCACACTCCACACTGATATGCCTCTCTCAATGTCTTGTTTTTTCATATGGTATGCATTTTTCTCTCCTTAGTCTTGCTTTTATAACTTGACATTGAGTTGAATCCATAAACCTAATATCTAAAGTGATTGTCTGACCAATATATATCACGCCTTGCTTGAGATCAAGGATAAGATTAAAAACAAAATCATTAAAGTAATTAATTTCACTTTTTCTAAGTTTACTTTAGTTCAATTTTTCAACATAATAATTATATTATTTCCTAAGCAAAACTTAACCTAAGTTACAAAAATAACTTGCTCACATTTGAGAAAGTGCCTAAGGAGATCTTGTTGAAATTTCACCTACAAGCTAGATTTCTCTTGTAGGACTTTTGCAAACACTTAGTCAAACTTTTATTTCAGTCTCCAATAAAAACTTCACGATTAATGTGTTAAACTTAAGCAAACCCAATCTGATTTTTATGAGTGTAGAAATATATGACTAGATCACACTTTTAACAACAGAAAAATATAGTAAAACACCACACATTTGACACAGGATTTTTGTTTAAGCCTGTGAAATAACCTCGAAGGGAACACCCAGTGAAAAGAGGAAAGGATTTTTCTTTAGAGAGTAAGTTTTACAGTAATAAATTTCTAGCGAAACACACACCATGTCTCTGGAAGATATAACCCAAAAACTCCTTCGAATTCATACCAAAATTCCCTTTGAGATTCATGTTGTCCTCTTCTCAAAATCTGAGTTGTACATGCCTCAAAATCTATACCAACTCAACTTTAAAAATCGTCCCAAATTGTATGAATTCCTTGATTTTCGTGTTGTACCTCCTTGAAATCCATGTTGTTGTACAAATTTTCTCAACGAAAAAATCCCCTTGAAAAATTTCCCTCCTCGAAATTTTAATCTAATCTCTGCCTCAAATTCATGCTAGATAATACTCAGACCGTTAGAGAAACTCCTGTGATTTCTATGTTCCACCCATACCTCAGAAATCAGGGCCCTTTCCTTGTTGTACACTACACTTAGGTTGCAAGAAACTACTGTACATTTCACTTGGTTGTTGGAAACTCCTTGATTTATTAGTCCTCTTTTACCTTGAAAATCATACCCGTCTATTGTACACTACACTTCGTCGTTGGAAGATCTTTAATTTTCGAACCCTCCTTTCCCTTGAAAATCATGCTTCTCTTTGTTGTAAAAATTATCTCCTTGTTTCCCTCTTCTCCTCATCCAAAACTCATGAATGACAATGGTGTGCCTCTTTACTCTCCCTATCTCCTTTTATTTCTCATCAATCACTAAAACACTTAACCCTAGATCTTAATGGTTGAGATTCAATCTAACCATCTCAAGATCAATGACCATGACTTAATCTCACATTAGGCCCACTTGAATCATTTAAGTTACCCAAATTTGTAAAGTCACACTCACTTTATAAAAAAATCACTTTTTAGTCATTAATTAAAAGGGTACACTTCACAACTTTATAAAATTACTTTATAAAATAAAGTTTCTAGGGAGTGAAATATGTTTAGTCACTTCTACATGCTAAGAACCGCCAATGCATAAGTACCTCTGAGCTACCAAAAACTAGCACGCCCTCTTAGCAAGGGAGGTACATCCAACACCTTCACCACTTGGATTTGTCTCCAAGCCCATCTCATCATCCGGAGCTACTCCCTTTGAACTTCTAGCTACTCTTCCTAGCCACCTATCCCCTCTTTGTCACTAAAATTAATCTTGAATCTAAGATCCCCTTAGATCCACCCTTAATTTGTTCCAACAACTTGTATGATTGCCCCTTTCTGATTCCAAGCACTAATGCTACATCTAAGGTTGCTCCCTCATAACATAGAAGCACTTATCCATCCTAGAACACAATTGTATATCCATAATCCTCAAAGGTTGATATTGAGAGCAAGTGTACCATAAACCGATGAAAAAATAACATCCCTACCACCTCAAGAGACCCTCCTGACTCTAGCTATAATCTAACACATCAAACCCCCTTCATTGTATGCATGGTGCTAGCACAAAAACTCACATGGAAGTCCGAGCTTGTCTTTGAAATAATGCAGAACATTGACCTCATCTCTATCATGTGACTGGATGCTCTATTATCCACTAGCCATTGTCCTCATACAAAGTAGTACTAATGCCCAAAATACATGTGATAAGATAAAAATATTTCTCAAATTTCTCATTAAAGTCATCAATCTCATATGAAGTTGTTGCTACTACATGTTCCTCTTTCTTCTTCTTCTTGAATGGACATTGGATCACCTAATGACCAATCTTGTGACATGCAAATAATTTCACTTTGCTCATGTCCTTCATAAAATCCAACTCCCCACTTCCCTTTACCTTATATTTCCCTTTTTCACAAGAGAAACATTCTCTTCATCATCCCCACCATGCTGGCCTCCACTCTCGCCATTTTGTCGTATCTTCTCCCGATTGAAATCATCCCACAATATCCTCCAATATGAAAGATTTTTACAGGCTACAATCCCATCAAACAAAGGCGTCCCACTTCTTGGGAATCCACTCAAGGCTATCCTAATCGACTGCTCATCCAAAATGGCCTCTCCCATTATTTTCAACTTATCTCTCACTTGAATGATTATACTGAGATATGATGAAATTGTTTTAGTCTTGGTATTATTGGTACTCCTTAGTTTTTCCCACAATACCATTTTCATGTTCTCATTGGTAATTTGGTAAACCTTTGGTAAATACGCTTGTTATCGTTATGTATTTTTGAGGTTGTGGGAGTAAATACATTGGAAAACATCAAACCAATTTTGAATGCTGGGATCTAGCCCTACCAGCTTCAGAGAGGGCTCTCTCTTTTTTATTTAACTTGGTTTTTAGGTTTATTTTGAGCTAGTTATGATTGTGCTTGGTTGTTTGTTTGAATTTGGTTGGTTGGTTGGTCGATATGAAACAAATTACTTTCTTTCCATTGGGATATGGAGTCAATAAAATTGGATGCTGCACCAAAAGTTTGAAGGAGTAGCCACATGGAAAGCTAGCTAGATTTATTAGGTCTTTAAATTAAATTATGGAATGGAGAAAAGTGAGGTGTGATTCAGCGGGGATTGAGAAGCATTTAATAATTTCTCAATCAGAATTTCAGAAGAAAATATAAATATTGTAAACCCAATCCAAATAGGGTGCTCAAAAACATATCCTATTTTTCACATCTCCTATTTTACAATTAGATTTTAGATGCATAACATAAAGAAAATGACAATGAAAACATAGTGACAGTAGGAAAAACATCACCAGTATTTCATAACATAAGTATCTTGTGAAGATTATTTTCATTAATGGTGCTCCAGCAACATGGAAAAGTACAATGCTTGATAGAAAAGATTTACAGTGTCCAGGAACCAACCCTGAATACTTCGAATGAATGAATTATTTAAACATATAATTACAAAAAGGATTACAATTAATGCCTCAGTGACATGGCATTCTAGTATTGACTTAAACTAAAATAAATGAAATAATGCAACTAAAATAGGTGAATCTGGCATAGTGATCTGGACATATGGCACTGTTTTGATGGAGGACAGTTGCTAAGTGGCCACTATTCGAGTGCTGCGCTAGTGAAGTTGACTTGTCTTTTTAATACTGGAATTCACACAACTTATCCCACCACTCTTCATCTAGAATATAAATCTTTGTTACCTTGCGGTAGATCTCATCTACCTTAGTATACCGAGTGAAAGTGGGTTTCACTACAAAAATGTGTTTTATCTCATGTTGGATAAAACTCGTGTTGTTGATAGCTTCATAAAAAGATCTCCCTGTCATAGTTCCTTTGATGTGTGAAGACTTAGTTGTATCCTTTGCAAAGTCCTGAAGCTTCTTCATGTAATCTTCCCTGGTCATCAATTTGTCATTGATAACAAGTACAGAAGGAAGACCTTTCTTGTTTAATGCTTCTATTCTAGTGAAAAACCTGTTGATTGCTACCTCCAAAGTGTGACATTTTTCTGTCAACTGTACAACCAAGTTCTTCTTTGTTAGGAATTTCTTTACTTCCAGGATGGTTTCTGTTCTATCATCCACACCTAAATCATCCAGCTCATATATGTTTTTGGAATTGAGAAACTTTATGATGATGTTGGCTATGGCAAGCATTTCTCCTAATTCAGCATTGATAGTGGAAATGGTATGCTTGGCTTTCTCCATGAGTTCCTTCTGCTCAAATATAATCTAGATAGATGGCCAGATTTCATTTATTTCTTCAATGATATTATTCCATATAATTTCTTTAACCTGGACCAGTGTGTGGCCAATAGAGGACTCAGTTGTTGACTTCCTCCATACCTCTATCTGGTTTTGAGCTCTCTGTAGCTCTGTTGCATGAAAGGTCTCAGTCTTTGTCTGATGATCTTGTAGAAGTTTGACTTGAACCTGCAACCTTTTGATCTCTTCAGTCTGGAGAGATATATTTTGTATTGCATTTGCCAACTAATCTGTAGCATCCCCTGTACTTGTTGTAGAAGATGTAGCTGTAGGAATGGCTGTGATGGGGAGTGCTTCCAAAGGGACAACAATCATTTTGGAAATTTTCTCCTTTTCTTTAATCATATTTTCCATCTCTGTCTCATTTTGTTTCAACTTTGCACTATGTTCCATGATGAGCTTCATCATGTCTACCTTTTGTGTTTATGTTTCTTCAATATCCTTGGTCAGAGGATCTTCTATAGCTGGTAATTTCAACTGCTTCCTTAATGCTGCTATGTATGTATTCCTTTTCCTTACTAGTTATTCTGCAACATTGATGTTTTCAGGGTCATAAACCACCTTGATCACCAAATCCTCCAGAGTTTTGATCCTGGTGTCTTTGGAAAGTGTAGAGACCTTATCCATCTTCAGTTTTGATTGAATGTTGGCTAAGGTAAATTACAACTTAGACAAACTCATAGCAACGTTAGTGACAGTGGAAAAAAATAATTGTCCCTGTCTGCTTGTGCATCTCCATTTGGTCAATGGGATGTACGTCATTAACATTAAACTCAAATGTTGTCTTCTTGTAGCCTGATGATGCCTTGGGCTGGGGAACCTGTGCTTGGAGGAATGCCATTTGCATTTTTTGTTTCTTTGAATCAAACGCTTACAACAGCTTGCTTTGAGAACTGGAAGTATGCTTCCAGAATTGATTGTAGGTGTTGATCTTTAAGGCCCCATTCCTTATTTTAATATCCTTAAAAATGTCATATGCAATTTTCTATGCTTCCTCTTTAGTAGATGTCTTGGTCTGCATAATTTGTTTTTGATCTTATGAAGTTGTAGAATTAGTGGGAGAGAGTGTAGTTTGATCACCCATCAATGAGGAAAGGAGT
The DNA here is from genome assembly GCA_031772625.1 of Pinus tabuliformis. Classification (NCBI taxonomy): domain Eukaryota; kingdom Viridiplantae; phylum Streptophyta; class Pinopsida; order Pinales; family Pinaceae; genus Pinus; species Pinus tabuliformis. The sequence goes on from CM062814.1 coordinate 989,660,929, forward strand.
GGCTCTTTGGAGGTGATGATGTTCTCCTACTCTAGATCCTTTCTAAGGCTCAGTTCTGAACTAAGCTTGGCCTTCTTCTTGTACATAATTTTGAATCCTTCACTGAAAATTTCAGTCCCTGAAGGGGATCTTCTTCTCTGCATCTCTTTATTGTTTTCTCCTGCATGGTATGAGTCTGTACTGTAGAGGATGATACAAGATTTTCTTCTACATCTTGTAGGGTGTTCTCAACCCATTCTAGTTGGTTTTTATACTTCTCTATCTCTGGTCTGGCTATGTGAAAATAAGTAGTAGATTTTCTTTCTACTCTTAATTTATAAATGACCCCTAATGGATCATATGACCAGGTGAAACTGAGGCTGAACTGCATTTCTTTTAGTAGCTTATATGCTTCTTCCCCTGTTGCCCTGCTGTTGCAAATGAAAGGCCCTATATGTCTTTTAATTTTGAATTGGGACTTCTTCTTAGCAGCTACAAAGTGGATCTCATCCATATTAAGTATCTGACTTATGTACTCTAGAGAAAAAGTTCTCATTGGGAGGAATTTTGGCAGCTTGTAAGGTGTAATCTCACACCCAAATATTCTCAATTCTGTATAGTTTTGATAGAGGTACCAATTCACTATCTGGACTTGGTTTGATAGCTGTAAAGTCTTCTTAATTTCTTCACTAATCCTCGATTTTGTTCTGTTGCCTAAGAGACTTATTGCTGGATGTACAAACATCTCTATGAACTTCTTGTATGTGTATTCCTTTTGTTCCTTCATCAACAGAGTAGTCTATAAGATGAATGACTATTGATTTCCTTCTTCATCCAGATTTTGTAAAGCAAGCTTGATGTTGTCTCCCTGAAAATATAAGAACATATAAACTAACACAAAAGCATACTTGAATACCTCCTCAGTCCGAAATTTGGTAAACTGCTCTTGAATAAAATATGCAAGAAATTGGCTAAAGTAAAACATGATGGAGGGCTTGGAATTAGAAGATAAAATGGAAAGAAATCCTAAGATGGCCTCATCTACCCACTGATCTGATTAATATCCAAGGAGGTAAGAGATAAAAGTGATAGTTTGCTTGGCTCTCTTAGGGAAAATAGAGGAGGGATTGGGAGGATTTTTCTATGGCAATGGGACAACTTCTATCAAGAAAAGCTCAAGGGTTTTGGCCCTCTTGGCAAAGTCTAATTTCTGGTACAATTCAAAAAGTGCTTCATAGGAAAAGGGGGTGGCATTCTCTACTGTAGGGGCTTGTATCATCTGGTCTATGGCTTGAGGAGTAATAGTGAACAAAATTTCTCTTGTGGGGGCAACGATGGCTCTTTGGCTGGAAAAATAACATGCATGACACTTTCTTACAAATTATAGGGTGCGTGGGTACAGGGAAAAATATAGTGGGGTAAATTGGATTCCCACAATTGAATGCCATCATATTTATCTATATATTTTTCCTCAAGCCAACAATACATCTCAAAAAGGTCAAATTCATAGAGAGTTTCATGGATTTTATAGTCTTTGTCTACCAACGGGATGTGGTGAAAGGGAGGATAGATCAGAGGATTGACAGGTTCTTCCGGTCCCTTGTCTTTTGGAGGCATCTTTGGATAAGGCTCAGGATAGTAGTGAAAACTGGATTACAAGCTTCAATACATAGAGAGGGCTCAGGACTTGTTGACAAGAACAAAGGTAATAGCTTGAAATTGACTGAGCAGGCAATGTTCCCTGCCTAGTGAAGTGTTTGTAGTTCGCAGTGGTGCACCTGTAACATAGCGATATCAGTGGCAATGTAAAAACTCAGTAACCAGTTAATGAGCAAAAGGGGGGATTATATAACACTCTAATTTTCCTGTTGATGGTGGCGTGGGTCCTTTGAATTAACGGTTAAGTGAATTGATTGCTTAAGGACTTAATTTTGGAGGGAGCGGATGTGATTGCCGAAATCAACAGGAAAATGACATGATAGGAGGTGAGTGGCAGGAGCACAACAGATAGAAGAGTGGTATCAGGAGGTGGAGAAACTACTTTTCAGAGGGGGGGAGACAGTTAATGGTTTCACCTAAGAGGGGTCGAAATGTTGTAGTGCTAACACATAGCGGCAGGCATGGTTTTGAATACCACCCATTTCGACCCTCCCCCCGATGGTAAAATTCGGATGGTGGGGGGGTGCAGAAATACATTGTGGGTCATCAGATCTTGGGAGGTGGGCACAGATGATGGCAGAGGTGGCAGAGTGTTAATGTGAGGTGACGGGTTGCTTGGTGGGTCGGAAAAAAATGAATTGAATGCATAGTGGGGGAATAGCTAGAGTGTATGGCGGGGTAATAAGACATAGGAATAGGCGGGTGGACCAAAATATGAGCGGAGGGGTGACTTTGGGGTTTAAAACTTAGGAATAGGGGATTAATACACCAAAATTAATTGATATATTAAACCTTAGAGTAAAACTTTAATCCTTTGCCCTTTTCTTCTGCACATGAAGATAACATTTGACATTTGACTTTAGGATAAAATATTCATGTTTCTCTTTTAACCACCATAGTGCTTCTACCTACCCTTTATCATTTCAATTCTTTTCCTAAGCTAACATTCTTCTCTTGTTGCTTTGTAGGGTGCACTTAAGCTAGCAGACCCAAATCATTTTTCTTTTATGTACATCTACCTTATCCTATCACTTATTTCGCCATTGACTCAGATTAAACTGTAGAGTCAATTTTATTTCTACCTAGCTATTGATTTACCAAGATTAAACTATTTGGTAAACCTTCATTCACTAATCTATTTAACAGAAAGTTAAATGTGTTTAGTCATGATTAAACTATATGACATGAACAAAATTTTAATCATTGTGGCATTCAAGAACAATTTGCACACAATCCTTATTTGAAAATGGAATAAACGATCGAACTTATCAGTAGTGCCACTTGGACTTGCAACACTTTCAATTTATTTTCTATTTTCTATTTTGTTGGGTTCATATTTCCTTTTTCTTTATTTATTTTTTTTAACATACCCTCTTTTCATTTTCTATTTTTCTATTTTTTTGGAAATCATTTGAATATTGAAATTTATGTACAATATGAAATCACAAATTAAAGAATACTCAATCACCATGAGATTCTATAATTTGTAGGACTCTAACAGTGGCTCCAACTGGGGATGGCACTTCTCTAAGTGAAGTGTCAAGAACATATGACCAATGGCCTTGAGTACTCCATGTTTGTAATGTCTTCATCTGATTTCTTTGTTGTTTAAGATACTATTGGTAGCTCATTTATCCAGGCTTAGGGCCTTCACTACGGGCTTCAACCTTTGTTAACAAGTTACCCAATCAAAAACATAAAGACTATGATACTTTTGAAAGGAAAATATGTAGACTAAGAAATATAATGCTTCAACATCTTGCCATTTACAAGACCTCCGGGTATCTCTACCCCATCTAGGTCTTTAAGGTAGAATGCATTATTTCCCCTGAAGGCATGAACAATATATGGCCCATGCCAAAGATTATCAAACTTTCCATGTTTTCCTTTGTCTTCTCTCCTTGAATCCCATCTTAAAACTTGGTCTCCAATGTTAAAATCATCGGGTTTTGTTCTTCTGGCAAAAATATTTTTAACATTCTCTTGAATAACTTGGGTTTTGTTGTATACTTCTTCCCTCGATTACTGCAACTGTATAGTTTGATTGATCCTTCTATGTATATCATTGGGTTAAGCTTGCACTTCTTGAATGATCTTCATGAATGGAACTCCTAGGGAGGATGGAAAAACTGCATTCATTCCATAGATCAATTGGTATGGTGACATGCCAAATGATTTTTTAGTAGTAAGTCTATCAGCCCAAAGTGCATTGACCAACTCTTTGTTGTCTTCCAACAACTTTTTTATGGTTTTTACCAAACTTTTATTTGAGGATTCAACCAGCCCATTACCCTGAGGGTAATAAGTTGTTGAACGTACCAAAGTAATGTGGTATTTGTAGCATAATTCAATCATATTTTTAGATTTGAAGGCTGAAGCATTATCAATTATGAGTTTTCTAGGATAGCCAAATCTAGAGAGGATATTAGTCTCAAGGAATTTAATAATGACAAAATTAGTGGTAGCTCTGGAAGTGGTGGCCTCTATCCACTTGGTAAAGTAGTCAATGGTAGCAAGAATCCACTTATGTTGGGCAGATGAAGAGGGGCGAATTTCACCAATGAAATCCAATCCCCATTGCTGGAAGGGGCTTTCAACAGAGATAGGCTTTAATGGTAGGGGCAACAGTTTCCTTTTTCCCTCAAAAATCTGGAATTTATGGCAAGAGGTGACTTTTTGGTGAATGTCAGGGAAAATAGTAGACCAATAAAAACCAGCTCTAAGGACTTTATTGGCAGTGGTTTTCCAATCAAGATTTCCACCACAATCTCCTTCATGAAATTCCTACATGACTTTTTTTGCATCCTCTTTCAACAAACATTTAAGTAAAGTTCCTCCAACATTTTTCCAATATAACACATTATCTATAATGCAAAATTTAATTTCTTTTAACTTAAGAAATCTTGCCTTTGTTTTGGTCAAACCAAGGGGAACATTTAAATTAAATAAAACATACATCAAGTGTACATACCAAGGTGAGTTCAGAAATGCCTCATCAATTTGTGGAGTCACCTATTCCTCTCGATTATCTAATGATTCAACCAAGTTAATGGCCAATGCATGGAAATTTGACTCAGCCATCAATTTGGCTAGTCCCTGACCTTTAATTAACTTGGTGGGCTTTATTTCTAAGTCATTTTCGAGAATGACAACAATCCATTTTCCTCACTTTCCCTCAGGTCCATTTTGTGTCAAAATGTCCTTAACCACTGAATTAGGTACATAAGCAATAATATGGGAATGCAAAATATATACTCTAAAATCTTTTAATTCTTTGACCAATGCAAAAGCTTGTTTTTCCATAATATTGTATTTCAATGATGCATCTCTTAAAGCTTTACTAAAGAATGTAATAGGTTGTTCAAAACCTTCATTATTTTTCTGCAGTAATACTGCTACAATAGTATGCTGAGAAGCAAAAGAGAAGATTATGAAATCTTTTTTAAAATCTGGGCTAATTAACACTGGTGCTTTGGTGAATGCCTGTTTAACTAAGTCAAAGGATTGTTTAGCCTCAATACTCCACTTGATTTCAGAGTCCCTTTTAAGCATGTTTGTTATGTTTCTAAGAAGTTCTGCCAGGTTAGGTATGAATCTCCTTAGAAATTTATTTTACCAATAAAAGACTGAAGCTCTCTGATGTTTCTTGGATGACTTCCTTTAAAAATTGTTTCAACTCTACTGGGATCAATCCTAATTCCATCCTTGGAAATAATGTGACCAAGAATTTTTCCTTCCTTAAGACCAAACAATGTCTTTTTAGGATTGAGTGAGATACCAAACATTCTACATTTTTCTAACACTCTCCTCAGATTGCTAAATGTTCCTGATCAGTTTTAGAGTGGACAGTAATGTCATCTAGATAAATCACAATAAAATGGCCAATTTCATCAGCAAAGGCAATATCCATTTCTCTTTGGAAAGTGGCTCCAACATTCATTAACTCAAAGGGAATTTTTACATACATGAAAGTGCCCCATGGTGTAGTGAATGCAATTTTATCTTGATCATCAGGATGCACTAAAACCTAGTTATAACATGAGAAACCATCTAATAAGGAAATTCTACTAGACCCTACTACCTTTTGCAATATATGATCCACTTTGGGTAAGGGGTAGTTGTCTTTAAGAGATACCTTGTTAAGATTTCTGAAATCAATACACAATATGATTTCTCCAGTTTTCTTTCTAGTAGGCACAATGTTAGACACCCATTTAGAATATCTAATAGGAAGTATAATTTTTGCATCTTACATCCTTTTTACTTCTTTCTCAAATAAAGGCATTAGGACATGATTTATCCTATGAATCTTCTATTTGAATGGTTTTTGATCTTCCTTGAGTGGTATTTTATGTTGTATGATATTGGTGTCATATGCTTTCAAATCCTCATAGCTCCAGGCAAAAACATCTATGAATTCTTTGAAAAGAGCTATATATCTTTGTTTTGTGATAATAGGCAGTGATTTTAAGAGTTTTATCATTTTGGATTCTGTTCACTACCTATATTTCATTCTTCTATGTTTTCCTTATGGGTTCCATTTTTGGATTTTTTTCTACATCATTAAAATCAAAAATTTCTTCTAATGGAGCTAGACCCCTTGGCAGAACATTATCTTTGAGCTGAAGTACTTCAAATTCTTGTTTTTCTCGGTCAATTTCATGTAATTCTAATTTATGTACATCTTTATTGACTGAAATATTTACATCAGAATCATTTACACTAACATATTCAACAATCTGATTTCCTACTTCACAGTATGAATACTCAACAATCTGATCTTCTACTTCACAGTCTGAATACTCAACAATCTGATCTTGTACTTCACAGTCTAAATACTCAACAATCTGATCTTCTACTTCACAGTATGAATCTATGCTATTGTCTTTATACTCCTCTTTAGATTGCAGAAATTTTTCAATCTGCTTATCACTTCCAAATACTTGCCAATGTCTCATTTTCTCCAGCTCCAGATCCGACTTCAGCTCCGGATCAACTCTTCTGCGATCTGCGGGATCGGATCTTCTGCAATATGCGGATCTTCTGCGACTAGATTTTTGGATCTTCTGCGGCTCTTCTCGATTGGGCATTTTCTCCATTTGAATTACAGCTAGATTTGTGGCTTTCCGCGCCACTGCAAATCAAATGCATGGCCGAGGTTGTTAACCTCCACTGAGTAATTAACCCACCCTACACCTCTGTGAGCAGGTCTACCGGGAAAAAAGCCGATCACGATCAGAGAAAGGCCAACAGATTGCATCCTGCGACTCTCTGCAATGTTAAGCTCATTCTGAACCGTTTTCCGTTCAAACTGATTGCATAAATAAAGAAAGAAAACTGTGATTATTTGAACTCTGGAAGCTCAGGTGGCAGAGGATTCAATCTCTTCCAGTGGTACTGTCCAGATCCGATACAGTTACGATGACGGTCAATTTCAACTGTATTACGTTCCGCGGTCTGCCCTGAAACAGCGAAAGATCACTAGGACTTATCTGTCGCGGCACTTCAGATCTGCTGTTATACACAAATCAAATCCAGTAATATACACCTGATAATCTGCGGCTCTTCTGCCCGCTAGATTTTAATTCTGATCTGCGAGTCCGCTAGATCTTGGCCTTCTGCGGTTAGATCAGAATTTGAATGGGTTTATTATTTACTTCATCTGCGGTAAAGGCTTGGGAATAAAGGTTTTGCAGCACTTTTGATATGCGACTCTTCTACCTGCTCTTCTCATCTGCGGCTCTTCTGCGGCCAGGTCTTTGGCCAGACCTTGGGCCTTCTGTGATCTGCGGCTAGATTTGGGACTAGATCTTGGACCTTTCGCGGTTAGATCTACGACTCTTCATAGATTGGGTCTTTTCTCTAGATGGCTCCCAGCTTCGCGAAAATAGCTGCGGGCTCAGCTCCATCGCCTCTGGGGGGCAAGCTCCTGCCCATATCGTCAGTGAAGCCCCAACACCCACTATCCAGGTGGTTCAGGCCTCACTTGATGAGGCTTTGAAGTTTTCTGAAAGTGCCCTAATCTGCCAATTCAATGGTTTATGGCCGCGACTGACAGCTCTCCATAGTTGGATCTCAGAGGTATGGAAGCCTCTAATTCCTGATGCAATTAATATATACCCCTGCGCTAGGGGTTTCTTTACAGTAGATTTTGAAAACCCTGAAAGCAGACAATGTATTCTAGATTCTGGCCCTTGGTTTTGGGAAAAATCAGGGTTATTCATGAGGCCATGGAACCCATCATTCGATCCCTCAACAACAGTGATAACCTCAGCACCAGTTTGGGTGAGATTTCCAAACCTACCCTTGCATCTCTGGAATTTCTCTTCGCTAAAAGCCATTGGAAATGCAATTGGGAAATTTTACTGCAGGTGCCCAGAAACAGAGGAATATGCCAAAACCACCTATGCACGCATCTATGTCTATTATGGAAATGGTCAGCTCCGATTCCTAGCCGAAATACACCTAACAAGTAAAGACTATGTGTGGAATCAGAAACTCGATTATGAAAGTGTCCTCTTCAGATGTCGATCCTGCTTTGAGACAGGCCACCTAGCCAAAAATTGCCCAAAAGCCTCCTAGAAAAATTCTGCTAGAAAAATTCACCACAGATCTACATGGTGGGAAGGAGCACAAAAAGAACACTACACTGTCATCAAAGAAGAACACTCTCGAGAAAACTCTGAATCAGAAGAAATCGAGCAAGAAAGAAACAACTCTCAAGAAAAGCAGGGGGAAAGCCCTTCCCAACCACAAAAGAGTGAACTCGACAACCCCTCAAGCATCAACAGTGATGAAGATTCGAACACCGCACAAAATAAATATTCATTTAACAACAAAGCATATCTCCTAGACCAAACTTCTTCTCCGACTATCTTCAAAAGGGTGAACATAATAGATCGCGAAGCTAAGACACCAATGTCCCAAGAACCAGAAGAGATGAAGGAGATGCAAGATAAAGAAAGTTGGAAAACTGTAGAGAAAAAGAAGAAAGCTACAGCACCAATCTCGCCAAGAAAGATGAGGAGCCAGACAATTAGAAACTAAATTATAGGTCCGATAGACCAATTTGGTCTCAGTGGACATTAACCATCATCATCATCATCATCATTATCAGGTACAATAGGACAATGTTTAAACTCCACTGTATATTGTTTTTTTGGATGAGGCATTTGGCATGTGCCAGCTGAAAAAGCTAAACAATTAGTCAATACATTCTGATTTCTTGGAATGACAGAAATATCATATTCTTCAAAAGTTCTTAAAAAGTCAAGGACAACATTCCTGTAGTTTCTCAACCTAGGATGTTTTGCAACATATTTTGCCTTGATCTGTTTAATAGTTAATTCAGAATCTCCTTGATCAAAAATTCTTTTAGCATCTAACTTCTTCAATAGTTGCAATCCTAAGAGAAGTGCCTCATATTCTGCTATATTATTGGTGTAATGAAAATTGAGTTTGTAGAAATGACCTTCTACATGATTGTCCCCTTAATTGGACACCCAAACACCTGCCCCTGAACCTTCTTTGCCACAAGATCCATCAAAGCTCATGTTCCAAAAGGGTTTAGTTTCAGTGTTTGGTTGTACAATTAGTGTTTGACTTTCATGTCTTTCATCAATGTCATTTTCCGCTTGATTAACATGTATATCAATTCCTCCATCATTGTAAAGAATGAAAGAGTCCATGTCAGAACGAATAGAATAGAGAGGATAGTTATGTCGTTTGTCTTGACTACTCACCATATACATCATTAAAATTTCCCTTTACAGTCTTCTCTGTTGACCAAACACTGGTATAGTGGCATAATTCATGTTCATTTGTAGGGTTCCTTGTAGTTTTGCTCCCCATGAGCATGACAATAGCATGCCATACTTGGGGGGAATGTCAGCAACTACAATATCCTTCACCAGACTATTAGCATGGATTTGGGCTAAAGTAACACACAGGTCTTTGATAAGGCCTAGGGATTTAGCTTTACTAGAATCAAAGGAATACAAATATTTGTATTGTCTAGTAATGTCAAGCCCTAGTCTTTCCATGATAGCCTTCGGCATTAAGTTATGGGATGCACTTGAATCTAGCATAGCATTGTGGAGGATTTTATCATGGATATTCAAACTAACATAAAATGGAAGGACCCCTTCTTGTGGTTTACCTTCTACTTCTGGTCCAAACAGGAGCTTAGCCTGATCATCACTCAAATTTACATCATTAGTTTTGTCCCCAATGTTTAATGCCTTCAGGACCTGAGTCCTATATACATTATTTTTTATTAATTCAGTTAAGGGGGTCGAAATTTTCATCTTGGCAAGTTCATTTTTCTATAATGAATGGTGTTGGATTTTTAAGCATATTTGAAAAATCAGATATATCAACAACTATTTTTGTGGCTGGTTCAGTTTGTTGGCCAGTAGAAGATAGGTCAATTTGAGTAATTTGGAAGAAAGAAGTATCAATATTATTTTTCGGAATAGCTTCTGCTAGCTTTTTCCCAAGATTTCAATGATTTTCTTAGAGGGAATTGTTGTTTTCTTGGGATCAGAATCAGAGACCTTTTTGACAGGAGTTTCAACATCCTTTTTATTAGCAGTATCTTGATTTTTCTTACTTCTAATATTGTACTGCCTATGTACTTCCATTAGAGCATTTTCAAACCCCTGTTTGTATTCTTCTAACTCTTTAGAATCCATTTCAGTTTGAGCTATCAAAAAAAGTTCATGTTCTTCTTGAGTGAGGAACATTGTTTCATCTTCATTTCCTAAAAAATTTATTTGATTGTCTTCCAAATCTTCCATAATGTTCCCCTCATCATATGTGTAATTTTCTTGAAAAGGAGGCTGAATCTGTTGATATGGCCCTTTTTTTTCTCTTTAATTAATTTGGGGAACATTTCTCCTAAAGTTTTGGTTTCTAGTTTGAGGGAGATTTTTGTTTTCTCTTGCTTGATTTTGTTCATTAAGGTTGACTCTTTGCATCATTTGACTCACTACTCTGGCTAAGTTATCAATATTATGATCAGTAGCAGAAGTAGAAGGTTCTTCTTCTATGGTTACTCTACGTTCAGACTTCAATTTGGCTTTTTGGGCCAGAATGTTTGCTTCAACTTTAATTGCATTTGCTTGCATTTCCTCCAAAGTTGTTGGACCCCTTTCCTTGAGTTGATATTCCATGTCCACATCGAAACCATCTGGAAAATCAATCAGGGCTAGGCCAGGGGAGGGTTTGATTGTGGAATGGAATTGTAAACAGTATTGAATCTTTCATGATACTCTTCTACACTTTCACTTGGTTTCCTTTTTAATCTTTTATACTCATTTAGGAGTTGTAGTGGGTTATTCTTGATATCCCATCTAGCTAAAAAAGCTTGGTGGAAATCCTCAAGATTGTCTAAACTTCCAGCAACTAAAACCCTAAACCATTTCTTAACATCTCCTCCTAATCTTTGGGAAAACAATCTCATTTTAACATCCGCTTCATCAACCTCTTGGAGATCAAACACATCGTTCATCCTATCTATATGCTGCTGAGTGGTATATGCACCAGTATTATCAAAGATTACAATTTTGGAAGGATAATCTACAGGCATAGCATTTAGCTGGCCTGGTAACACCAAGGGTGCATACCTTCCTGCCATAACTATCCTGGTAGATTGACTTGATGATGAACCTAATGGAGGTGCAAATTTGATGACTACAGGGACAGTAGGTGTAGTAGTCTAAGAGATCACAGTTTGGGAAGTTGAAACTATAGAGTGAGTAGTACTGGGAGGCTATAAATGTATAGATTTGGAAAACTGACTAGACAAAGAATCTGTTGCAACAGTTAGAGCAGAGAATTCAATAGGCCGTTGAATAAAGGCTTATTCTATAGCTTGGTTCAAGACTGAAACTAGACCTTGTAATTTGTCAAACTGTTGTAAAGATTCAAGATCAGGATCTGTCTCAAGGACTTGGATTTTGGAAATTGTTATAGATCCATTTGGGCACATCATTCCCATCATTCATATTAGTACCATTAGGGCTCATCAAACCCTATTTCAGTTGCTACATGCCCTAGACAAGTCACCTCTTTGAATGCCTCCTTCCCTGAGAGTTATTTGGCCTGAAACCCTCCAGAATTTCCTCCTTGAGGGACCAACGCAACCTTGGATAGGGGTAAGTGCGCTTCAGTGCAAGTAGGCCCATGTTAGGGTGCTCTGTAGAGCACCTAGGCCCACTTTGACCTGCGCTGGGTGAGATTGAGCGAAATTCACATAGGGTTCTGGGAATATTCTTATATTTTGGAGTCATCTAGAAGATTCCCACACTTATCATCTCCTATGAGCACGAAAATGGATGAGGAATGAGTTAAGTTACCTCCGATCCTCTCATCCCTTCCTCCATGGAAACTAAATCTAAGTATGGAAGGCCATTCAATACCCTCATTTATGAACTTCCTCCTTTGCTTATAAATTGAGCACTCATCTAAGTGATTAGGGGCTTGACTTTGAGAATTTATAAGGAGATATTGTTGGAGTGAGAATTGAGTTTGTAAGTAGTGAGTAGTGTTATGCTACCGGAGTGTTGTGCTATTGATGTGATGCTGGTTGGAACCCAAGCTGGAAGAGTGGCAATGGATCGGAATTCATGGTTGTAATTCTTCCTTATATAATAAAGTAGTTTACACCCTTTTTCCATATGCTTATCTTGATATATGATGTTTATATGTGTGAATATATTTGATTCCATTTACTTGTATTCAATAGATCTCTTGCTTTGATTCATTTTCTATCTTCTGTTTATGCTTGGAGGTACTTTTGGAGCGAGTTAAGTTCGAAAAGGAGCCACAGGAGTCAAACAAATCAGACAAAAGGAAAGTGAAAGAACAAATAGTTCTTGTGATCCCTTTGTCTTATTTATCATTTATAGAAAAAGGATAACCACTTTAAATATGTTGTTCTAGGTATAGCTACCTACCTAGGGAATTAGTATTTATCCGTAGATACCAAATTCTGCATAACAAATTGGTGACTCCACTGGGGAACGATCATCATTTCGGGTAGTTTACCTTCATCCTAATACACCCTAGTAGACTTTACTTGCCTTCATTGATCTTATTTCAGCATTTTTGAAGTTTTTTGGTCAAAATTTGCACTAGAATGCCTACTTTAGGAATGTGTTGGAATCAGTGCAACCTTGGGAAGGGTACAATGCGCTGATTAGTGCACCATTGGTCAGGGTATAGTGCACTGATCAATGCACCCTTGGCTTAGAGACAGTGCATTTCAACGCATTGTCTCCCATTCAGACCTGCACTGATCCACCTTAGGTCAAATTTAGACCTTTGGATTGGGTTTTTTCCAAAATTTCCTTTTGTTTCTGCTTGCTGAATGATCAATGAATGTTATGTCTATGAAATCAACATTGTATTTCCTTTGCTAGCCCTACTTTGGCTTTGATTGATTAATTTTTCTTAAATGATTTCTTTGTCGTTATTGATTCATTGTCAAAGTTAGATTATAGTCGATTAATCTTTGTTCAAAAGAAAATGTCATAAACGTCTTCATTTCTTTTGAAAAGGAACTATCATAAAGTCTTCATTCTTGCAAAAAGATTGATTCATTGTATGTGCATTAGTTTCATTTTTTTCATTTCAACATTAAGGGAATCGAAAAGAAAAACTTGCATTGTGCATATTGTAGTTTTTGAATGTTACAGATCCATTTGGGCACATCACTCCCATCATTTAGATTAATACCATTAGGGCTTATCAAACCCTAATTCAGTTGCTACATGCCCTAGACAAGTCACCTCTTTGAGTGCCTCCTTCCTTGAGAGTTATTTGGCCTGAAACCCTCTAGAATTTCCTCCTTGAGGGACCAGTGCAGCCTTGGACAGGGGTAAGTGCGCTTCAGTGTAGGTTGGCCCATGTTAAGGTGCTCTGTAGAGCACCTAGGCCCACTTTGACCCACGCTAGGCGAGATTGAGAGAAATTCACATAGGGTTCTCGGAATATTCTCATCTTTTGGAGCCATCTAGAAGATTCCCACACTTATCATCTCCTATGAGCTCGAAAATGGATGAGGAATAAGTTAAGTTACCTCCTACCCTCTCATCCCTTCCTCCATGGAAACTAACTCCAAGTATGGAAGGCCATTCAATACCCTCATTTATGAAAAAACTTCCTCCTTCGGCCTATAAATTGAGCACTCATCTAAGTGATCAGGGGCTGGACTTTGAGAATTTGTAAGGAGATACCATTGGAGTGAGAATTGAGTTTGTAAGTGAGTAGTGTTATGCTACCGGAGTGTTGTACTATTGATGTGATGTTGGTTGGAACCCAAGCTGAGGAGTGGCAATGGATCAAACTTCATGGTTGTAATTCTTCCTTCTATCTAATAAAGCAGTTTACACCCTTTTTCCATATGCTTATCTTGATATATGATGTTTATATGTGTGAATGTGTCTGATTCCATTTACTTGTATTCGATAGATCTCTTGCTTTGATTGGTTCTCTGTCTTCTGTTTATGCTTGCAGGTACTTTTGGAGCGAGTTAAGTTCGAAAAGGAGTGGCGGGAGTCAAACAAAGGAGACAAAAGGAAAGTGAAATAACAAGTAGGTCGTATGATCCCTTTGTCTTATTTATCGTTATTGAAAAAGCATAAGTGCTTTAAATCTATTATTCTAGGTATAGCTACCTACCTAGGGAATTAATATTTATTCGTAGATACCAAATTCTACATAACAAATTGGTGACTCCACTGGGGAATGATCATCGTTACAGGTAGTTTACCTTCATCCTAGTACCCTCTAGTAGAGTCTACTTTCTTCAATTGAGTTTCCTTCAGCCTTTTGAAGTGTTTTTTGGTGAAATTTGTGCTTGTAAGCCCCTAGGATGGCCTCTCTGGCACCAATGCAGGCTTGGTCTAGAGACAGAGCACTGCAAAGCACCCTTAGCTTGAGGAAAGTGCTCTGAAGTGCACTATCTCCCATTCAAGGCTGCGTTGATCCCTCTTAGGACAAAAATCCCTCCTCTGAGTTGATTTTTTGCCAAATTTCCTTCTATTTCTGCTTGCTGAAAGATCAATGATGCTTGTCTCTCTGAAATCAATTTGTGTTTCCTTTTCCAGCCCTACTTTGTCTTTGATTGTTTAGTGTTTCTTAAATGATTTCTTTATCACTATCAATTCATTGTCAAAGTTAGATTATAGTCGATTGATCTTTGTTCAAAAGAAAGTGTCGTAAAAGTCTTCTTTTCTTTCGAAACGAAACTATCGTAAAGTCTTCGTTCTTGCAAAAAGATTGATTGATTGTATGTGCATTAGTTTATTTTTTTGTTCATCATAACATTAAGGGAATCGAAAAGAAAAACTTTCATTGTGCATTGAAAGAGTTTGTGTGTGCTCATAGGAATAGTTTAGGGAAATTGCATTAGATTGTGCTCTTTGCTCTTTGTCAAAGATCTGATTGCTCTATCCCTTTCTAGCTAAGGTTTTCATTGTTCAAATTGAATGAAAAGAATGTTTATCATAATAGTTGCATTCTAGGAATTGCAAACATACATCACGTGGTGAACCTTGAAAGGAAAATTCTAAAGAAGATCAACTTAAAATTCAACTGAATTAACCTAATGGAGCATTGTCACCTAACGCAAAACATTTAGAAGTTATGGCTAGAGACATGTTTCGGCATCGTAAAACATAGCAGCTGTGTTATCTTGTCTGTGATACATCTCGAGTGTGATACCTCATTCCATGTACGTGAGTATATTGTAGCTTGTCCATGTACCTTCGGGTATATAGGGTGTGTTATAGTACGTAAAGTATATGGGAATGCTCTCACTATGCGGTTTCGCATTAGACAACGCTAATACGGATTGGGCCTCCACGTACTTTCGGGTATATATGGGAGGACAACACTTGGTTTCTATCCATCCTTAGGTAACCGAGTCGGCTGCCTTGTACACTGTGATACACCGAACACAACATTCGGGGAGATTACCTGCCCATACTTCTTGATTCGCCGGGAGGTATTCTGTAGTTCACAGTTGCTTGGTAATCCTTTTTCCTAGATCATCCCTCTTTTATTTTGTTATGTTATTTGATTAAAATAAAATTAATTTACCGCGGATAACATCCTCCACGCTCGCTCCTTAGTTTATCTTAGGTTGAGACATATGACGACAAATCTGGAGTCCACCAATCAAGGAATTCCTTTTGATGGGAATCCTAGTCCTACTGATTCTGCTCAAGTCGGGGATTGGCAAAAGAAGACATCAAAGTGTCGAAGGATTCTATTGGAGGGCGTGAGGGATCACATTGTGTCCAGCCTCCATGGAAAGGCTTCTCCATATTTGATGTGGAAAACGTTGACAGAATTATTCCAAAGCAAGAGCGACCAGAGGAAGTTGGCGCTCAAGGATAAACTCAGAAACATTAGGTGTGATAATGGAGACAGTATGCCCCAGTATCTTACGAAGTTCACCCAATGCCGGGATGAGCTGGGAAGTGTGGGGGTAACTGTTGAGGATGAGGATATGGAAGTTCACCCAAGGCCTTCCTAAGAGTTGGCATAACTACCAGGACTCGGTGAATGGAAGGGAGAAATTGCCAGGATGGGAGAGACTTTGGTTGGATCTTGTGCAAGAGGAGATTAGACGACGCACCAGAGGCAGTTCTTCATCTATGCATGATGAGGAGAACTGTGCCTTAGCGAGTAAGGCAAAGAAGGGGAAGGGGAAGGTTTCTCTTTCTGAATCCAGTTCTTCCAATGATGGGAAGAAGGTTGACAAGTCGAAGGTGAGATGCTTTCGTTGTCATGAGTTGGGCCATTATGCTACTAATTTCCCAAAGAAGAAGTCCAAGAAGGGATCTGGGGAAGGATCTGAAGGTGAGGCACTTGCTTCACAATTTGAGTTGGATTTCACACTCTTCGCATGCATGGTTTCATCCATGGTGGGAAGTGGTTGGTTTCTTGACAGTGGAGCTTCTTTCCAAATGACCGGTGACAAAAGTTTGTTCAGTACTTTGGAGGAGAAAGATCTCCAGATACTCATAGGATGGGTAATGATGAGAAGTATAGTGTCTCAGGTGTAGGCACGGTTATTTTTCAGAGGGAGAATGGAGCTCGTCTTACCTTGACCGATGTCAAGTATGTACCAGGACTGAAGAGAAACTTGGTGTCGATCGCGATGCTGGAAGGTAGAGGATATGATGTTGTCTTCAGTAAGGGAAAGGTTTTCCTTAGACACATCATCACTAGACAAGTGAAGTAGATTGGTTCACGGGTCAAGAACCTGTATGCTCTTGAGGTTCAAGATGCATGCAAAGCCTTGAGCAGCAAGGCAATTGATGGAAAATTGGTGGTTGAGAGGGAGTGTATATTACCTCTTAACATGCAGAGCCAGAAGAAGTCTCAGATGATTGTGGAGGAGCCACGATTGGTGCAGCAGCTTCAGGAGGTTGTGGAGGAGCCACAAAAAGTGAAGATGAGTGGAGATCTAGTAGAGACATCTACTCATGCAGAGACCTCTAGTAGGGGGAAACTTCGAGCCAGGTGGGCTGAGGGATCACATGTAGCCATACCTCCAGGTAGGAGGTGGGGCGATATAGAGTGATCGTTCCAAGGAGGAGGGGCAGGATCCTTGAGGTACCCAACCTCTTGGATGAAACCTTGCTATGGGAGCCCCAATGTGTAGTAGCAGAAACTGACTGATTGGGTAGAGACGATGCGGATGGAGCGACAGAGAGAGCGACAGTGTAGGGAATCCCAGGACAACGCATAGCATGCAGGCTGTAGCAATGCGAGAGGCACAAGTGTTTTGCATAGTGCTAGGTGGCATAGAGAGGTGTGCAATGGTGTGAGATGCATGGAGATGTTGTAGTAGCGCAGATGTCAGAGAGGGAGCACTTGTCAGCAGCAGGTAGAGCTTCAGCATCAGAGTATGTTCCTAGCCCAACAGAGTGGTCAGTTGGGAGTGTTTTTGTTCCAAGTGTTGTTGGAGCAAAGTGGACCGGGCAGATGTGTTGCATGCAGAACATTCCAGAGTTACAGGATCGGGTTTGAGAGGAAGCCTTTCTTGTTGAGAGGGAGTGTTGAAAAGTGTGCAACAAGAAATGCTTGTTGAGAATGCAACAAGATGATGGAGCTTAGTGGAAAGGAGTCGCCTTCACTAAGTGGTCCCGCAGGCAAGTTTTGGCGCAAAGTCTATTTTTAGACATATGGATCATGGTCTATGAGTTGCAGTTTGCTGTTTATGGATGATTGGTCATGTTGGGAAAAATAGATGGACTTCTATTTTTGGATCACAGCAGGAGTGATCAGAGTCTATTTTTAGACTGCTAGTCAAAAATAGAAAAGTCAAATATTATTGTCTCATAATAATATTTAGACTATAAACTTTATCTTATCCTCTTGGAGCACTTCAGTTTGAGCTACAGATGTGGCACATGCAGCTGTCAGAAGGAAATATGCTTTCTTTATGCGTCAGTTCAGCTATTGCATGCAGGACATCAGTTAGAACTCATGTGGTTGAGTTCTGTGGAGTTGGATGAGCAGTTAATGGAGTTGTGTTCAGTTTGACTTAGTTGAAATAGTTTTATTTAGTCTAACTGGCCAATAGACTAAGTGATGAGTTGTGTGAATTATTTATTAATTAGTTCACTAATTATTAACTCATAATGCAACTGAAGAATACATCAGTTAACTCAGTGCATGTACATTTCAGTGGAGACAGGTGTTAGAGGTTGAGATTGCTATTAGTTGTGACTATAGTTGTGCATGAGATCTTGCACAATCAAAGGATTGAGTATGCCCAGTGATATAGCCTGTGCTCACGTGATTTCCAGTGTGAGTGATTTTCCAAGGTAAATAGAACTTGGAACGAGTTTGGATTCATTCATTCTCTTGCAGGATTGTGCAGTGGAGGCAGGCAAAGCAGCGGAGGAGATTTGAACCTGTGACTTGTTCGGATCTAAACTAGTTTTGTGTGTAACAGGTGGAGATAGTACTGAGTACTTGTGAGGAGTATTATACTATGTAATGTTACATGTTCTCAATCATTAATATACAGATAGTGTGGCGTTTTCAGCTGTAATCTTTCCCCGGGTTACATACTGTGTTAATGTGTGCATGCGATTGATGTTTCATTGTTTTTGATGCTGCTAAATTGATGATCAACATAGAGGAGGTTATGTATGATGCATGTATTCCGCAATAGTGTATAATCAGGATAATCTCTATTGAATATGTGTTTATTATTCAAAATTTCTACAGTGGTGATGCGCATCAACTCGTTGAAGTATGAGTCAAGCTCTAGTCAGACCTGCTTCTTTGTCTTTGCCTAGGTGAGAGTCCTAAGTGATGGGATCGAATGTGTATGCACCACAACATCCATGATCATGAATAATCATGCATGGGAAGCTTGTATGCTAGTGAAGAGTTGTGGTAGGTCCTCATAGTTCTAGATCTAACTCTGGATACATGCTTTCATCTCGACCGCATTGGCCCTCATCATCTTTGGCAAGTGAAGCGGGGCTCCCTTGTACTTCATCATCCATATTCTCATGTAATCAACAACATCATGCACGTTTGTCAAGATGCATGCTCTTCTAGCACATCGTTGCAACCATCGATTGAGATGGACTACCGCCTTGTGCACGGTACCAAAATTGGAGTACAACGCTCGCATAACTGTGTCAAGGGACAATACTTCATCTAGTATTTCCTTCTTCAGTTCAGCTCAGGCGGACATTGTCACCAAGTCTCCTCCTTGCTTGGCCACCTATAGTTCCTTCGCCATTTGCTCATTCTCAGCTATTAGAAAGCGAACATTTGAGCTAGTGGCTTCGGCATACACTCTGGTTGCATCGGCAAGGAAGCTGGATGTTTGTGCATATCAGTCACGATCACTCATTCCTCAACTTGTGCAGGAGACGTATGATCCTCCGAAGTTGGTACTCTGTGAGACTGCACAACACTATGATGATATTCGTCAAATGAGATGTGCATCTCTCTTTCCAGATGATCACCAAGGATCTCAGTACCTCCTTGGTCCTTCGAGACTTGCTCATCATATGGATGCATTGAAGCGGGTGAGTCGACCTCTTATGGTGAGTCATGAGGTCGGTGTCCTGTTCCAACTCTTGTTGCTCCATGTCTGCATCCAACTGTTGAAGTGCTTGTTCTATCTCATCAGCAAAGTCTCGCTCCTATGATGGTTCACCCTGTTCGCCTGATGCCAGTTGCTCAGATGAATCAAATACTTATACGGGCATTGCTTCGTCTGTTTGCACATGTGCCCCCTACTGTATCTGTTGTTGCTGAACTTCCCTCTCCTATTTGCACAGCTCTTATTCCTTTCGGAGTTGCTCCCTCAGCTCATGCAACTCCTTCTCTACTTCTTCCATTCTCTTCTTATCCCTCTGCCTTCGCACGATTCGCTTATCGCACTAGTGCCTCTTTGCATCTATAGCCATAACTGCTTCTTCTACAAGTGGATTTGCTCAAAACTTGCAACTTTTTTCCTCCTCCATGAGATCAACAATCTTCCTGTTCCCTTTGTCGTGCACTGGTATGCTTGGATCTGCGGCCTTTGCTTCTACTGCTGGTGTTCTTCGTGATGCTGCTTCATGTTGCTTCACTAACCACTCCAAAACGAAGCCAACCTGTTCATTGAGTCTGGAAGAACTTAGCAATACCTCTATGAGTCCTCCTCGGCTCAATGAAATGTCCGATGGACCAGTTGAACTGAACTCTCGTGTAGTGATCCTTCACAATGCAATGTGGGTCATATGGATTGTAGCTTCAGAGGTCGACTTTGTACTTCTTCATTTTCTCTACTTCGACAGCCGCTTTCTTGATACTCTAGATCTCATATAACCCAACCTACAATGAAAGAGTGGGCCAAGGTGCCTTCTTTTTCCGATGCAGTCTAGCTGTCAATCCTGTCGAGATGAGATATGATACTTCTTACATGACAAGTACGTCTAAGGAAAACTTTGGTAGAACATGTGGAGGCTTCTCCACTAAACATTTGGATGAAAGTGCCAGATGGTGAGGCATACGAATCTGCCATGCCTATCAATGCCTACATTGCTCCCTTTGACATGCAGGGTGGATCTTGTTCGAATATCATTTTGTACACTAGGGAGACAAAGTGATCAAACAACTGTCTGATTACTCCTTTGAAGCTGCATTCAGACAACAACTTGAAATATGTGTTCACAGCAGTCTCTACTGGTGACCATCCCCACTCCAGGCCCGAGAACTCTGTTGGGCACATACTGCATCTAAGATGTAGGTGGACATGTAAATCTCTACATGCATACCTCCAGGTGACTGTCGAGCCTTAGATACTTTCTCCTTTAGCTGTTGAGCCAATATGTTGGACTAGTTACATGGTTTTCCTGAATTGAGCTAGCTCCTTTACCCAGTCCTTTAGAATGTCTCTGGAGTTAGCAATGTTGTTGGGTAAGCTAAATGGAGTCTTCATGATAGTCACGGGCTCTGAAATCTTATACATCTCATTATAATCTCTTGCCCAGAAGGTTGCAAGCTTCGTCCATTGACACTGCGCAAGGTCATCTTCTCGTGATCAGTGTGAGAGACGATCTAGTGTATCATGTCCGTGCATGGGAACGCGAAGTATCTACATGCAATCTGGTACAAGCTGAACTTGTGAATGTTCACGTACCCCTGACGGTCTTCAAGGTCTTCCCCAAAAGTGCCTGCAAATGTTTCATTGACCTCTTGCCACTTTAGTTTGATGTCCTTGTCTAGATACAACTTTGTATCTTCATAGATCGACAAACTAGAGGACACTCGTTCAACTACTGCTCCAGCTACATTTCCATCAATGTCCTGTGATCCTGTTCTCTTGGAAGCCATTGTGACAGATGAACACCTGAAATATCTGGAGACAAGAAACATGCATGGCAGGAAATTTGTCAGCGAAAACAAATAAAATTCAAGGAATGACACAACACATACCTGGGAGACTGACGAGTAGGATTACGCAATTTCTTCTGGGTGGCTGGGTGACTAGCTATCAAAACTACACAAAAGGTAGTCTAGGCTGTATGGGAGGCAGGAATGACTGTTGGATCTACACAATGCACAATGCAGATTGGCTGCTGGCTGCTGGTATTGTGCAATGCGTAATTCTAGCTGGGAAGGACTGCAGGCTTCGGGATTTCATTGCGTAATTTTCTGGGCCAACAATCATTGTCCCTCATAAATGAAAAAAATAGTATTGAAAGACAGTTCTGGGAAGAAATGCACATTTCTAGAGAGGAAGGCATAGCCTTCCTTCCCTAGATTGCACAATGCAGTCTCAGTGAAGACAGAGTCCAAGCCAAGGTTGGCCCAACTCGTTGATGGGAAACAAAAAGAAAATAAGACAGTGAATGCATGGTGATACTAAGTGATAGCAGAAGTGCTTCACAGTGCATGCAAAACATTAATGAAAGATCCAACAAACAGATCAACATGCATGTGGGTGAAGCGATTCGTGGAGTCAGCGAACGTTCGTGAAAAATAGTTTCGTGCATGCGACAACAGTAAGATAGTAACGAAAACTGAAACATAGCTAGGGAAAGCTTTATACGTGTAAATTATAGCAGATGTTCAAACAAATCAAGCAAACAACACTGACACAAGCGAATACACAAAAAGTTTCATAAATTTTGAAAAAGACAACTTGAGGCCACTTGCTTGTGAATAGTTGAGCCGGATGTGTCGAAGTGTCCTCGATGTGTTGTGGGATGTCAGAGCTCCAATGTTGATGTGAAATAATGAGCTCTAATGCATCAAATAAATAATATTGGGCTCATGACGCGCATGCCACAAATCTAGGAAAAAGTGACACTTGGAGGGAAGCTTCTAAAACAACTTTGCATGTAACCCCTAACTTCTAAAAATTAGCTCCCTGAATCATGGGATGCCTTTTTCATGTTGCATTTTGCTATTTGGGAAGAGCATGTCATGCATGCATGTAATTCAATTTTCCTTGGTCCCAAGTGGAACTGGTCAACTGGACTATTCATGCATGTAGCTGCTCAAATGCTTGAGAAATATGTGCATTTCTGGATGGGAGTTGGGTTGACTACCCAGGAGGTTTGCACAATTTCTGGGTAGAGCAGCTGGTTGCTCCCCAGATTTGTGAAAATTCTGGGCTGAGCAGCCCTGCTGGGGAAAATTGCACAATTCCTGCTGGGAGTGTTGATTGGAAGAATTGTGCAATTCTAGAGCCTAGTAGGCTACCAAAAAAGATTGCACAATTTCTGAAGGTTGGTTTCCCTCCATAAATGTGCAATTTTCTTAGGGATGCTGCTCAACCTATAGCTGGACCAAGTCTGGGTGAACAACTTGTGAGGAGAGTGCATCAAACTATGATCAACAGGTTGCCTTTGTGCATGAAAAACGATGAAGTTTGTGTACTTGACGAAGCAAGACAAGGCGTTGTGAAAGGTTGGTATGGAGGTTCCAAAATGGGATAAGGAAAAATTTTGGAGGGTGGTTGTAGCTACTACAACACTTGGCGACACACTGGTAGAACTCCAACTCTCTGAATGGACCTTGTTCGTGAAAAGCAAGCCTAACATCTCCAGAAGTATTGTTCAGTTCTCAGGTCATCTTGGCTTCACACTAGCTTGATTGTAAGATGTAGCATTTTCCAATCTCTTGGTCGATTGACACACATTCCAAGCCAAGGAATCACAGATGTTTCGATTGGGGTTGATGGGTATATTAGTGCACAAGCAATATAATCATCAGAGTCTTAGTTTCATCTCTGGTGTTGCTCCACTGCCAGCAGGCTTGGACAGTACCTCGGTGGAGTCACATAGAAACACAAGCATGGATCCACTGCCAGCAGGCCTGGTCAATACTACGGTGGAGTTACTTGCATCACCTTCCTGCCCATGAAGCCTTTCTGTTCTTTCACCTTATTAATTTTTCATTTTTTTTTTGACTTTTCATTTTTTCATTTTCGTAACTGTGCATAACACTTATTCATTTCAGAGGTGGAAAAGGGATTCCAACTTATTGAGAGAAGAAGAGGTTGTTCCAGCAAAGAAGTAGTTAATTATATCCTTGACGCACCTATTAAGGTTTTCCTCCTCACCTTACTCTACCTGATTGAGTTAACAAGGGTTAACCCAAAAACAACTAAATAGAGAAGGTGATACTAGTTAGCGCACAAGCGTTGTGTTTTCACCAAGGTTTGCTTCGAACAATACGTATTTTGCTTCGACGTATCATGGAATAAAAATAACAAGTTCTTCATATAGAGGCAAGATCACAGATAACCAAGTAGTGATAGTTGTACAAGCCCTCTTGTACTTCACTTAGCTCGTTTCAAGAGTCATACATGGTTTCATGCAAAACTAACCTACGAACAAAATGATCAAACTGTACGAATGAAACAAGCGAACTAGAAAACAACAAAGCAAAGCAAGAGCAGAAGAAAAAGTGAAAGCAAAGCAAGTAAGCAAACAAGCAAGCAGACAAACAAGCAAACAAAGCGAATAAGCAAACAAGCATGCAAGCAAACTAACTGAAAGCAAACACTACTCCTACTCCTACACTAACGGTGCATGGGTCTGATCATGTGAAGTGATATTTCCAATGCAGCCACTAGTGCATTGGTTGACCCATGTTGGTGAAGACTTGGTCTACGAGCAACCCTGTTCTTCGAACTAGCAAGCAAGAAAGATAGGACAATAAAGACAACCACACTTCGTGTTTCAAAGTGCCCACAGGACATAAGTGAGTGCAAGTGCATGACAGTTAGTCTGTGGACTTATGATGGTGTTGTGTGACACTGCGTGCAACTTTGAAGCATAAGAACACTCTTGACTATGACATGCAAGCAAACGAAAGAAACAAAGGCAACTTTCATCGCGAATGATTGCTTGCAATGTAAGATTCCTCCAATGCATGAGCGATGGGATTGTGAAGTTTGAGTGGAGGAAGTATGATCTGTGTGTGAGATGGATCTTCAATGCATACAAATGAGTGATGAGGAGCCTTGGGTGATTGAACAGTTTCATGATCGGATCTGAGAAAGAACCTGACATAACCATAAGCTTGGGTTGAAGTGCTTCGACAGTCTTGGGTGTTTCAACTTCATCATCAGATAGATCATCATAAACCAGTCACATCGAAAGATCAACTGTGATAGAGTCATGATAGTGATCAAATATGGAAACAAATGGATCACGACCGCCACGATCAGAAAAATTAATGATTTCATCAGCATCGTCATGATCAGATGAATCAAACAAATGGGTAGATGAAAAACAAACAAACTCATCCTCCGTGTTTCTGGAAAAGACACATGAAAGATCAAGTGGATTTTCAATGAATAACTTATCCTCTCCATTGTCGAATGATGGACCAACATCCGACGAGTCCTGTGTATGATCAACAATGGGTGCATCCATGGATGAAGACACACATGCAAAATCATGGATGGTAGGTTCACCAAAGATTTTAGGGAAGAACAGAGGGGGCTCAGACGAAAGGGAGTCATCCTTCGCTGAGTGTTGATGTTCAAGCTCCCACTCATACTCTTCATGAATGACAATGTATGTTGGTTATGCAACACCAACTCCGTCAATGGGTTTTTCCTCATTCACAACAAGTGAAGAGTCCGCAATGGAAGAACATAAGACAACATCATCCAGAGGAACACCCGAGTGCGAAGAAGGAGATCATAGAATAGAATGCATATGAGAAATTGAAGGAATCACAACCAAATCTATGGGAAAATTGAGTGAAGTGATGTTGGGAGGATGTGAAAATAGAACAAGTGTGTGAGCATGATCCTCAACATCACTAAGCAGTGGTGGAGCTGTTGAATGAGAGGAAGGTGGACAGTCATTCGAGACAATGACCGCATCCAGATGAGATTGTGCAGCTCCATAGTGAAGAATGTTGAGCGAGGCTTGATCTCAAGCTTCTCCTTGGGATGGGCTGATTTCTTAAGACAATACTCAAACCAGTCCCGAAGATAGGAAAATTTCATCTGGCTGCTCGAAGCTTGAAACTGCAAGTCACGGAAGCACTGCCAAAAATCAATAACTGATTCATAAGGAGCCTTTCGTTGTTGTAACATTTTTTGGTCAAGATAGTCTGGATCAAAATTATAGAAAGTGTCTTCAATAAGATCACATAAGTGCTCAAGTGAGTGCACGATATCATCCGGTAGGCTGAGCAGCCATCGACGTGGAGATTCGCGAAGTGTGTGTGCAAGCAGCAAGCTAGCCTATTCATCAGAACACCCATCTTCCTCATGAAGCATGGAAAGAAATTCATGTAAGTACTCAGGCCAGGCCACTTCGCCTTCACCATCATACGTGTAAGTGGACAAGAGATCGAAAAACTCCCTCGTGATGGAGACATCTTCACGATTCGAAAAACATCGCGGAGGGAGAAGAGTGCAAGAATCCATGAAAGGTATGCAAAGGTTCAAAACTGGATGAGAGGACACAGCTTGTCATCAGGCCCTCCTTCTAGCGCCAAAAATGTTGACGGTGCTGGACCCACCAACATGTCAAGGGGATCTCCTCGGTAAGAAGTCCCAATTAGACCTCAAATTGTTTGGTGTAGGAGTCCCAGCAGTGGTTCGTAAAGCAATGCCTTGACCGCGATGTCGCACGGAGGAAAGTAAGATAACTCTGTCAGTAGCAAGGGTGTGACTATTGCAGTGAGTCAAGGAAGGTGCATGAGAGGTTCTAACACAGGTGGGTTGAGGTGAGTGCTCCCCTTGGCAACCTGTAAGTGTACTCAACTGGGAAGGGAACACATGAGCGAAGATGCATCACAATATGGAAATCAAGTCAGTCTAGAAATCAAAGGTGATGGTTCAACCAACAACACATCCGCAACAAGATTCATATAATTGCATACAAAAGTGTTCATACACAACTACGTAATTTAAACAAAATACATTGCTACAGCAACCAGAACAGTCTAACTACAATAGCAACATATGAATGAAAACGTGTTGGCTCTTATTATATAAATAAGTTAAGTTCCAATCATACAATACATCCATGTAAATTTGCTAGCCCCAACAATTGAATGTTATATCCACATTTGCCTGCTCCTCCAAAGAGATAAACTAGCTCTATGCAGTGGAGAAGCCAAGGCGCGTTACAATACTGTCCAAGTTCTCTCCAAGATAGTCTTATCGGAACCTTGGCTGACCAAAAGCCTATACAATGAGTTATGAGGGACTATTTATAGCAAAGGGTGGGGTGACCCTTGACATTCCCCTTTGTGACCATTCAAATACCCTCATGACTCTTCACCTACTCTTTGACTGTTACATCCACTATTGACACTTGACTTACACTTGACATGACTCAACATTACAATGCACATGTACCCATGTGAAAAAAATGGCTTGAGCAAGACAAACTAGACATCACTATGACTTAGAAAACTATAGAATTCCAACTGATCAACATCCTCATCCTGATCAATAGTAACATATTGATGCCAAGATCTGTAGTCCTTGATAGTGTCTGTGTGTTCCGCAATGACATCCATCGGAATCCTGACCCTTGCCTCCATAGCATTCGGGTACACTGCTCGGGCTCCTCTGTCCAACTCGTCTGAAAGCATGCACATCATTGTCTTCAATGTGGCTAGACTAGCAACATGTTTGTGCATGATGTTTGTACTGATAGGCAAGTCTCGGTTTGTGGCGATGCACATCAACTCGTTGAAGCACGATTCAAGCTCTAGTCTGACATGATTCTTTGTCTTCGCCTGGGGGAGAGTCCCAAGTGATGGGATCACATGTGTGGGCACCACAACATCCATGCTCTTGAATACTCATGCATGGGAAGCTTGCATGCTAGTGATGACTTGCAGGAGGTCCTTATAGTTCCAGATATGACTCCTGATATGTGCTTTCAACTCGACTGCATTGGCCCTCATCATCTTTGGCAAGTGAAGTGGGGCTCCCTTGTACTTCATCGTCCATGTTTGCATGTCATCAACAACAACATGCATGTTTGTCAAGATGCATGCTCTTCTAGCACATCACTGTTGCCATTTGTTGAGATGGACGACTTCCTTGTGCACGGTACCAAACTTGGAGTACAATGCTTCGATAACTGTGTCAAGGGAAAATACTTCATCTAGTATTTCTTTCTTCAGTTCAGCTTGGGCAGACATTGTCACCAAGTCTCCTCCTTGCTTGGCCACCTAAAGTTCCTTCGCCATTCGCTCATTCTCAGCTATTAGAAAGAGAACACTTGAGCTAGTGGCTTTGGCATACAATCTGGTTGCATCGGCCAAGGTAGCTGGATGTTTGTGCACATCAGTCATGATCACTCGTTCCTCAACTTGCGCAGGAGATGTATGATCCTATAGTGTTGGCACTCTATGGGACTTCATAACTCTATGATGAAATTCGTCAAATGAGATGTTGTACATCTCTCTTTCTGGTTGATCACCAAGGATCT
Source organism: Pinus tabuliformis (assembly GCA_031772625.1). Taxonomy (NCBI): domain Eukaryota; kingdom Viridiplantae; phylum Streptophyta; class Pinopsida; order Pinales; family Pinaceae; genus Pinus; species Pinus tabuliformis. The sequence goes on from CM062814.1 coordinate 989,689,029, forward strand.
CAATGCCTCATTGGTCATTCGAGACTTTCTCATCATCTGGATGCATTGAAGCAGGTGAGTCGACCTCTTTGTGGTGAGGGATGAGGTTGGTGTCCTGTTCCAACTCCTACTGCTCCATGTCTACATCCAACTGTTGAAGTGCTTGTTCTATCTCATGAGTGAAGTCTCTCTCCTGTGATGGTTCACCATGTTCACTTGATTCCAGTTGCTCAAATGAATCAACTACTTGTATGGGCATTGCTTTGTCTGTTTGTGGTGAGCTCCAGTATTGCAGAAATAATGTTGTGACTCCTGGAACTCCCTTCTTTAATTTTATCAACCCGGTAGTTCGTAACAAACTTGGAAGCGACGGTGTTGTATGCACAAGTACTAGCTCTTGCCGCAGCTGTCACTTGGTCAGCTGGCACAAGTCCGCTAGGAGCTTAAGCCAACTTCTATGAGCTCTTAGAAGAAGCTTTTTAATTGATGGATGAAAGATAACTCGAAGGAAGTTAATCTAATTGCAAAAAGAAAATGAAGGCCAAAAAGGAACGCAAACCCTAATTCTACCAGCTAGTCCTACTGACGTAAAGGAGAGCATGCAAACTACTGAAAGAGATGCCAGTACTTCTAGGAAGGTAAAATGCATGTGTCTAAGTTATCACTATCTGAAGAAAACATCTTTTTGTATTTTTGATTAAGTTATTAGAATTATCATGCATGTGCTTTTAACTGGCTTTTCACTGTGCAGAGGTGGATCAAGGAGGAGAAATGCATGGAAGAGGTCAGGAAGGTACAAAGAGGGTCTAAGGGATCCCTAACATTCTTTCCGAGAGTTTCACAAAGTCTAGATGCCATGCAACCGTGTTTATGAGCTTCTACAGGAAGTCTGCAGGGGTTCTACAGGATGTTCAGAGATTTCTACAGGATGTTCTGAAAAGAGGATTTTGGAGAATGGATGGAGGGAAAAAGGTGGAGGAACGAGTATGGAGGTGAAATAGGGGTGTAGGGGAGTTCAAGACTTGGAGGTTGGAGTTGAGGAGAAGGTGTAGATGGTGAGATTTGTTCAAGGAGGGATGAAACGATGTTGTACAAGAAGATGAGAATCATGGCAAAGTAAGCGAATGAGGTAAATGTAAGGTAAGGGTTCTGAGTGAAGGATGAAACAGGTAGGTTGGATGGAGTATGTACAAGTAAGGAAGGGTAATAGGTACTCTGCAAGTGGTTTTTCAAACTGAACAAACAAAGACATGCAAGAAAACAAAGATCTAGTATATAAAACCTATGACCTAGTTACTTCACTCTAATCTGACCTAACAGCAAAAGGAAATGAACAGAAGTTTATTTGCAGTGAAACCATGTGAAACAACTATGAAACTAAGTGATCATAAACCTAAGCATGCATCCAAACTGATATCAAGTTCTATGAATGAGATTCAAACTCTAATGATTGCATGGTGAAGCAAAGAAAGTGTTTTTGTTTGGGACAGCATGGTTACTTCAACTCCAGCCCCTGATCCAATAAGGAAGAGGTGAAACCAAAAGCCTTTGCTGACCCTTTTTTGGAGCTTTTTCATGTTATTATCCTACCAATATATTCTAAACATAAACAGCTACTTTAACCATCAAAAGAAATCTAAATAACGAAGCAAGATCTAAATCTAAATAGCAGATTTTATTTTAAGAAAGAAGCGCAGCAACACATAAAGATAAACGAAGGAGGTACTGGGCACTTGAGATGGGCCCAACCCCAAGAGCTACAACCTCCCAAGAGAGATTTAGAGCTGGTTCAAATCTGGATTCATCTTTATTGATCAAGAAATGAAGAGTTACATCAAAACTGTCCACAAGAAGGACTTGAAAATGAGTTGAAAGCAAAGCTAATCTATTGCATAAAAATCAAACGACAAACTAGCTAACTAATGGCTGCAAAATGACTAACCAATAGCTACTATCTACTGGCTAACTAGCTAACATCCACTGGCTAACCAAAATGAGGCCCTAAGCCTTCTTATTTATACAATTTGAGGACCCAACAGTCCTCCTAAAATTTAGGGACTCGGTTGCCCAAGACTTGTAGTTAACAGCAGTCCTACTTGACTTGCTTGGCTGCCCTTGTGTTGATTGATTCGGTGGCCCTTGAACTCCGAGCTGATGGTGGAGAATTCGAGGTAAGGGCCCATACATGAAGGGGACACCTTCCTATAAATCCTCTCCCTTGTCTTCCCACGAATTTGGCTGCCAAGTGCTCATTAAGACCTTCAATTTTGTCTCCAAATTGACCAAAAAGGCTACACAAAGCACCCATTAGACTTGTTGGCATAATGACTAACCAAATTCACTCTATTAACATAAATGTAATCAAAAACATGCAATAAACTAATGAGAATGGTGGATTAAGTCAAATTAGGAGGTTGAATGAGCCCAAATAATTGTCCATTTTTGGGGCTCATCATCACCCCCCTACTGAAAGTGTTGCTCATCCTCTGAGCAACCAATCTCTCTCCTCATCTTTGATGGCCCTAGTGGCCTCCTTGGCTAAAATCTCGGCCAATTTCTCCTTCTGCTGCCCTTTCTCCAAACTTCCTGTAGAAACAGTTCTCTGTCTTCCTGTAGAAACAGTCTGCTAACTTCCTGCTGAACCAATTTTCTCTGATTTTTCTTGCTTGGCTGGGGGTGCCTTCTCCTTGAACTGTGCTGCTTGCAACTCTGAGCTAGTGTGATTTGATTAAGTAATATTTGAATGAGTGAGGATTTAATGAGGAGGATCTATCTCCTATAATCTCTCCTCCTTGTCTCATTCAAGTTCCTGCTCTTAATTAGCCAAAATTGCCATGATTTTCTCCCAAAAACCCAATGACGAGGCTCATCAATATGCTGATAGGCCTGATGGATATGGTGAGAAACAAATTGGTGGTGGTGCAAGGCTGGTACTTGTGGCCTTGGACTATGATATGAGTTCAGGCTTGGATAGTCTATTCCATAAGTTGTCTGCATTTGTGGAGATACTACAGGTTATGATGATAAATTGTCCTTCTGACCATCAACTGCAAGTTTCACAGTAACAATCCTTCCATCAATGGTTTTGTTTGGTTCCTTACGGGCTCACTTAGTAGCCTCCATAGTCTTGAAAGTCACAAATGCAAATCCCTTGTTGTGTGAAAAATACATACAACATTAACCAAGACAAATACAGCCAAACAATCTAGGCCTCGGAAAAACATGCATAAATATCTAAGAATAGAGGCATTTTAAACTGCCCATCATAAAGAAATCTGATGTATCTTAGATATGTAACCTAGATTTGTTGGTATTTTTATCATATGCAACTGAACCTTCTTCCATATCTCCATATTTGAAAAAAAACTTCTAGAATATTATCATTGGCCATGTCATATGAAATACGACCAATGTAAAGTTTCCTTTGAGCTTGATTTGCACTTTGACCAGGACCTGTTCTCACCACTGACTGATTTCTTACAGGAATCCCGCTCTTTCTTCAAGCTTCGAACTGGATGAAGAAAAACTTGGGCTTCTCTGTTCTGGAAGACTCTGCTGTACTTTCCGGTAAAACGTCTTCCTGTAGAATGCTAGCCGGATTCTATAGGATGTCTCTGCGCCTCTGCACAATCTTGGTATGCGGGAGAATTTTGAACATGCCAAAAAAATCAGCGAAGGATGATAGGTTAAGCCGATTGTGGAAGCAGAGGATGTATACTCAGTTGAACATGTTGCAAGTGCAAGTTGAATAACAGTCTATGAATTTCAGCTGAGCGCTCATTGATTTCTGCGTGATTTTTGGTGGAGTGAGGTGGCAAAGACGTGTGCTGGCCCATGCAAACTGTTGTGCTATCATGAACTGCAGTGGTTAACTATTTGTTCTCTGCCTGTAATCACTTACCATTAGTTGCACTGGAGTTTAGAATATCCACACTGTCTGTGTTTTTTTTAAATCTCACGTGCATGACTGATCCATGCATGCTGCGTGATTTTCTCGTGAGTGCTAGAGAACTGGATGTCAAGTTAACCTTCCTATATTCGTGGCTTAATTTCACCATTCCATTCGTTCATGCATTTCTTGAATTAGATTCATGCAATAGAGGAATAGGTTTTAGTCACGTACCTGAAGTCAAATGGCTGCTGTGAAGCTTTTTGCTGTTGCATGCTCATATTCTGCTGCTGCATGCTTGGATCCTTTGGTTGCGTGAGGGCATGGCTGATGATTTTTGGTTGTTTTTTCTTGTGCAGGTGTCCTCTGGCCAGATCTAAGCCCAAGGATAATTTTAGGGGCGAATGTTCGCCCTTTGGCAAAATTAAGGGGTTTTAAATTTTTAGTGGGCGAATATTTTGTATCATAGTACATTTTTACAAATCACCTCAAATAGCCCACCTTATTTTAAGGGAGAGGGTAAAAAAGGTAAATTTAGCCCTTGAAATTAGGACTTACAACCTTCCGTTCACCCATTTTCAAGAATATGTTTTATTTAAGTGAATCCATTCGCCCATTTTCAAGAATAGGTTTTATTTAAGTGAATCCTATGGGCCAAATACCATATTTGTAAAAGAGGTATGGTAAATTAATAAAAATATAAATAAACGAGAGGTATGGTAAACAAATAAAACATATTTTTATATTTACTCCATAAGTCACCTTATAAAAGAGGTATGGTAAATTAATAAAAATATAAATAAACGAGAGGTATGGTAAACAAATAAAACATCTTTTTATATTTACTCCATAAGTCACCTTATATTTACGAACACTCAAAAAATGAGTTATATTTAGGTGAAACCTATGGCCAAAATACTATGGGACAAATACCATGGACTAGATTGTTATTAATACCATGCAAAAAACCATTATTAACCCTAATATTAGAATTAATAAAAATAAAAATGGCACATGGTATTGACCCATGGTATTCACTTGGAATGTAGCCTATTTAAATGGGGGAATTAAACCAGCATGTAGCCTATGCTAAGATTCACTAGGACTTTACAATTTTTTATTATTTAGTGAAAGACTCGCCAAGATCTTACAAGATTTTATAATTGAGTAAAATATTCGCCATGCATGGTGAGAGATTCGCCAAAAAATTATATATACATATTATATTATTGATAAAATCGCCTTCCATTTTTCCTATATACCATGGAGATTCGCCCATTTATTATATTTATAAATTTAGGGGGGTTCTTAAAATTTTCCCTGTCTAAGCCCCAGGCAATTGTTTCCACGTTCAAATCTGCACGTTCAAGCTGCTGCTGCTGCATTGTCACAGAACCAGAACTTGTTTTCGCCATTGCTCCCAAACGGTAAACCGTATTGATCTGAAACTTGCTGAGCACGTTCCTATCATCATGATGCACCTCCCATAGCAAAATCGTGATCAATGGATGCACGGATTTCGAGAAAAATGGAAAATGGCTGAAGATTTCAGAGATCGATTTCTCGGAAACCATGCATCGGAATCGGCTGAAACTGCTGGGGTAGGCTACTATCACCCATGTGCATCTCCCCATGAAACAGGTTTTAAAATGGATGCACGGATATGGAGAAAACGCAAAAATTTCTGATGACGATGAAGGATGATTTCTTGGAAACCGTGCACCGGAACGACATGAAACTGCTCAGGCATGTTGTCATCACCCTTGTACAATTCCCCATAAAACGGTTTGTCAAATGGATGCATGGTTTTCAAGTTATGGCAAAAACAAATTTTGTTCCATGTGTTTTTTCTTCAAGGCATTTTGCAAGTGTTTGCATGGAAGGGAAAACTGAGCTTGGGCTGTGATGCAGGTATGGAGATGATGGAGGAGGAGTTGGAAGATTTCATGAGGGCTTATGAACCCTTGAGGAAGCTACCATGTTCGCCAAACCAATTTTTGAAATCCATATCTAGTTTCCCACAATTTCTACAGGAAGTTCCTGTAGAAGCACAATGAGGTGGAAAAAATGATGGAGAAAGGCAAGGGATGGACACACAAGTGCTTGTAGGCCTAATCAACAGATTCCCACCTTCAGATTCCATTTTAGACTTGAATTTGGTTCGTCCAAAGGTTCTACAGGATGTTTCCTGTAGAAATACAGAGCTTCCTGTAGAAGGCACAAGAAAAATTCCTTTAACCTTGATTTGAGTGCTCCTCCTGTCATGAAACGTCCTTCTTGCAACCTGCAATTAGCCAATGGAATTAGTTTTATTTTTCTTTTTCTTTTTCTCTTTTGTTTTTTTTTTTTGAAAAACAACTAGGGCGCCTCATGGAGGTTTTCACCCTAATTGCCTGCCTTGGGCGCCTCCAAGGGAGGTTTTCACCCAAAGTTCTTATTCCCTTTTATTTTCTCTTTTTTCCAACCCATTGACCGCCTCATGGAGGTTTTCAATCAATGAGCCAATCTAAGGCGCCTCCGAGGAGGTTTTCACCTTAGATTTCTATTTTCCTCTTATTTCCATTTTTTTTCATTTCTTTTTTCTTTTCTTTTTTTCTCTACCCTACCCTACTTGAAAAACAAAATCATTTTCAAGTATAAGAATACTTCCAATGGAGCCATGTGCACATTGAGATTAGAGAAAAAATGATGTGAAGGCTCGAAATGCATGCTTGGACAACTATCCGGACTTTAGAGACCAAATGATCTGACTTTGAAGGGATCAAACATAGCTGAGGAAGAGAGTACCGCTGCAACTTAGTGACCTTCAGAAACCATCTCTCAATATAGCTTTGATATCCATGGTCCTTTTGCTGATCTGGATCATTCTTCATGTCACCTTCTATCATGACCTTCTCATCTTCCTCTTTTTGCTGATCTTCCCCTTGAGTACATGGAGGATTTGATGGTAACTATGAGGGAACTCTCTCGATCTCTAATTCTGATCTCTTCTCTTCATCAAGTGCAGCCCATGGTTCTTTGATCTCCTCTTTGGAATCTTCTATTTCCTTTGGTCCTTCAATGTTGTCAATATAATCTCTGTTTTGCAACACTCTTCCTGAGCTTTGGTGAACATCATTGAGCTCAAGAGGAGTCATTTGCACATGTTGTGCCTCAGCTTTGCAATTGGGTTGAGCTACTCCATTGTATGGCTTTGGAAATGGTACGGGTAGTTGAGTGGAGGTGTGAAATTGAGATGGAGATGGATGGCATTATGGTTGGGTAGGCATTTGGGGTTGCCTTGGTGGAGGAGGAGGCGATGGTTGTGGATGAGCAAGTGGTGGAGGAAAATGAGCGGGATGAGAGTTGTACTGGGGCCTCCACTCCTGATAAGGTGCATTCTACTGAGGCTGTGGCTGAGCATAAGAGTGAAATGAATGAGCAACTGGTTGGGCATAATATGGATCTGTGAAGGAACAAGGAGGAGGTGTGAACCAGGAAGGATGAGCAGGGGGACCCCAAGAAGGCATGAAAGTGGCTTGGTAGGGGTCATAATAGGTCTCAGGTGTCCCTTGCAGTTCCTGCTGGTAAGATTTAGGTCCAGGCGGCTTCCTTTGGTTCATATGATAGAGTGGTTCAGTGGCTCCTTTAACTCTTTGATATGCAACTTTAAGTCCAGGCAAGGAAGGGCACTGATTCGTAGGATGGTATTCTTCACAGACAAAACACACTTCTAGGGAGTGCATTGGACATTCGTTCCTAGGATGCTTTCTAGTGCACCTAGGACAAAAGATGACCAAAGCACTCTTGGCTTCCTCTTGCTTCTTTTGGATCCACAGGGTATCCAATTGCATGGCAAGAAATTGCCTCATATCACTCTTGAAATCTTCTATCTGATCTTCAAATTCGTCTTTGGACAAGGGACTGCTCCCAACATTTCTGCTTGTAGCCATTTGCTCCAAAGGAATGGTTTCTTCTTCTTCTCCCCCTGAGGTTCTTCAAATATGTCTTGTTGTCCACCTAAGGGTTTTTTTAATCACAGCCATCGAAGAAGAGAGAATGTTGGCTGTGTGAAGCAGTGGGGGTGTTGTGCAATCATTTTTCTAACTTATCTCTACTCCTACAAGGCATGAAATGAAATCTTTTTGGTTGATTTTTGCTTTTTTCTACTTCTACTTGCAAAACTGAAATAGATTGAACTGCAACTAACTATCTTGCTAAAATGAAAATGCGGAATCGAAATGAAAGCAGGAAAGGACTAATCTATTTTGCTCAAATGAAATTGCAGGAATGAAATGCTAGTCTACGCTTGCGGAATTGAAATGCCAATCTACGCTTGCAGAATTGAAATGCTAATCTACGCTTGCAGAAATGAAATTGCAGAATTGAAATGCTAATCTATGAAAGCTGAGAAATGCTAATCTATGAAAGCGGGAAATGCTAATCTACATTTACATAAACGAAATTGCATAATGGAAATGAAATAAACTACTTAGCAGAAGATTGTAGTGGAAAATAGAAGAAAGGCGACAATCACCAATACTCTGACGCTTCCCAGGCAACGACGCCAAAAAGATGGTGAGCCCCAGTATTGCAGCAATAATGCTGCGACTCCTGGAACTTCCTTCTTTAATTTTATCAACCCGGTAGTTCGTAACAAACTTGGAAGCGACGGTGCTGTATGCACAAGTACTAGCTCTTGCCGCAGCTGTCACTTGGTCAACTGGCACAAGTCCGCTAGGAGCTTAAGCCAACTTCTATAAGCTCTTAGAAGAAGATTTTTAATTGATGGATGAAAGCTAACTCGAAGGAATTTAATCTAATTGCAAAAAGAAAATGAAGGGCAAAAAGGAACGCAAACCCTAGCAAACCCTAATTCTACCAGCTAGTCCTCCGACGCAAAGGAGAGCATGCAAACTACTGAAAGAGATGACAGTACTTCTAGGAAGGTAAAATGCATGTGTCTAAGTTATCACTATCTGAAGAAAACATCTTTTTGTATTTTTGATTAAGTTATTAGAATTATCATGCATGTGCTTTTAACTGGCTTTTCACTGTGCAGAGGTGGATCAAGGAGGAGAAATGCATGGAAGAGGTCAGGAAGGTACAGAGAGGGTCTAAGGGATCCCTAACATTCTTTCCGAGAGTTTCACAAAGTCTGGATGCCATGCAACCGTGTTTATGAGCTTCTACAGGAAGTCTGCAGGGGTTCTACAGGATGTTCAGAGATTTCTACAGGATGTTCTGAAAAGAGGATTTTGGAGAATGGATGGAGGGAAAAAGGTGGAGGAACGAGTATGGAGGTGAAATAGGGGTGTAGGGGAGTTCAAGACTTGGAGGTTGGAGTTGAGGAGAAGGTGTAGATGGTGATATTTGTTCAAGGAGGGATGAAATGATGTTGTACAAGAAGATGAGAATCATGGCAAAGTAAGCGAATGAGGTAAATGTAAAGTAAGGGTTCTGAGTGAAGGATGAAACAGGTAGGTTGGATGGAGTATGTGCAGGTAAGGAAGGGTAATAGGTACTCTGCAAGTGGTTTCTCAAACTGAACAAACAAAAACATGCAAGAAAACAAAGATCTAGTTATAAAACCTATGACCTAGTTACTTCACTCTAATCTGACCTAACAGCAAAAGGAAATGAACAGAAGTTTATTTGCAGTGAAACCATGTGAAACAACTATGAAACTAAGTGATCATAAACCTAAGCATGCATCCAAACTGATATCAAGTTCTACGAACGAGATTCAAACACTAATGATTGCATGGTGAAGCAAAGAAAGTGTTTTTGTTTGGGACAGCATGGTTACTTCAACTCCAGCCCCTGATCCAATAAGGAAGAGGTGAAACCAAAAGCCTTTGCTGACCCTTTTTTGGAGCTTTTTCATGTTATTATCCTACCAATATATTCTAAACATAAACAGCTACTTTAACCATCAAAAGAAATCTAAATAACGAAGCAAGATCTAAATCTAAATAGCAGATTTTATTTTAAGAACGCAGCAAACACATAAAGATAAACGAAGGAGGTACTGGGCACTTGAGATGGGCCAACCCCAAGAGCTACAACCTCCCAAGAGAGATTTAGAGCTGGTTCAAAGCTGGATTCATCTTTATTGATCAAGAAATGAAGAGTTACATCAAAACTGTCCACAAGAAGGACTTGAAAATGAGCTGAAAGCAAAGCTAATCTATTGCATAAAAATCGAACGACAAACTAGCTAACTAATGGCTGCAAAATGACTAACCACTAGCTACTATCTACTGGCTAACTAGCTAACATCCACTGGCTAACCAAAATGAGGCCCTAAGCCTTCTTATTTATACAATTTGAGGACCCAACAGTCCTCCTAAAATTTAGGGACTCGGTTGCCCAAGACTTGTAGTTAACAGCAGTCCTACTTGACTTGCTTGGCTGCCCTTGTGTTGATTGATTCGGTGGCCCTTGAACTCTGAGCTGATGGTGGAGAATTCGAGGTAAGGGCCATACATGAAGAGGACACCTTCCTATAAATCCTCTCCCTTGTCTTCCCACGAATTTGGCTGCCAAGTGCTCATTAAGACCTTCAATTTTGTCTCCAAATTGACCAAAAAGGCTACACAAAGCACCCATTAGACTTGTTGGCATAATGACTAACCAAATTCACTCTATTAACATAAATGTAATAAAAAACATGCAATAAACTAATGAGAATGGTGGATTAAGTCAAATTAGGAGGTTGAATGAGCCCAAATAATTGTCCATTTTTGGGCTCATCAGTTTGCACATGTTGGGCCCCCTCCTGTATCTGTAGCTGTTGTGATTCCATCTCCTATTTGCGCAACTCTTGTTCCTTTCAGAGTTGCTCCCTCAGGTCATGCAACTCCTTCTCTACTTCTTCCATTCTCTTATTATCCCTCTGCCTTCGAGTGATTCACTTTTCGCGCTAGTGCCTCTTTGCCTCTATAGCCATAGCTGCTTGTTCTACAAGTGGATCTGCTCGAAACTTGCAACTTTGCTCCTCCTCCATGCGATCAAAAATCTTCCTCTTCCCTTTGTTGCGCACTAGTATGCTTGGCTATACGACCTCTACTGCTACTACTGCTACTGTTGGTATTCTCCATGATGCTGCTTCATGTTGCTTCCCTAACCACTCCACAACAAAACCGACCTGTTCATTGGGTCTGGAGGAATTGTAGCAATTCCTCCATGAGTCCTCCTCGACCCAATGAAATGCCCGGTGGATCCAGTTGAACTGAACTCTTGTGCAGTGATCCTTCACAATGCAATGTGGGTCATACAGATTGTAGCTTCGAAGGTCGAACGGGTACTTCTTCATCTGTTATGCTTCGACATCCGCTTTCTTGATACTCCAGATATCATATAACCCAATCCACAATGGAATAGCGAGCATAGGTGCCTTCTCCTTCCGATGTAGTCTAGTTGTCAATCCTACCGAGATGTGATATGCTACTTCTTGCATGACAAGTACGTCTAAGGAAAACTTTGGCAGAACATGCAGAGGCTTCTCCGCACTGAACATTCTAATGAAAGTGCTAGATGGTGAGGCATACCAATCTTCCATGCCTATCAATGCCTCCATTACTTCCTTTGACATGCAGGGTGGAACATGTTCGAATATAATTTTGTACACTTGGGTGAAAAGTGATCGGACAACCATGTGATTACTCCTCTGAAGCTGCATTTGAACAACAACTTGAAATATGTGTTCACAACAGTCTCCGCTGGTGACCATGCCCACTCCAAGCCTGGGAAATCCTGTCGGGCACATATTGCATCTAAGATGTAGGTGGACATGCAAATATCTGCATGCATACCTCTGGGTGACTTTAGAGCCTTAGATACTTGCTCCTTTAGCTGATGAGCCAGTATGCTGGACTAGTTACATGGTTTTCCTTCTCTAGCCATTTGGTCCAGTGCAATCACCCAACTCTGTGGAAAGGTTTCAGTGCTTGCTTGGCCATACAGTTGGCATGCGGATATGACCAAGTATTGGTACACCTTCCTTAGTATCTTCGTCTTGTATATCTGGTTGGGTGTCATTTTGAATCGAGCTAGCTCCTTTACCCAGCCCTCAGAATGTCTCCTTCCCCAGATTGTGCAATGCAGTCTCAGTGAAGACAGATTCTGGGCCAAGGTTGGCCTGACTCACCGATAGGAAACTAAAAGAAAATAAGACAGTGAATGCATGGAGACACTAAGCGATAGCATAAGTGATTCACATTGCATGCAAAACATTAATGAAATATTCAACAAGCAGATCAACATGCATGTGGGTGAAGCGATTCGCCGAATCGGTGAATGTTCGTGAAAAATAGCTTCATGCATGCAACATCAGTGAGATAGCAACGAAAATTGAAACATAGCTAGGGAAATCTAGTATACATGTAAATGATAACAAGCATTCAAAGAAATCAAGCAAACAACACTCACACAAGCAAATACACAAAAAGCGACAGAAATGATGAAAAAGACAAGTTGAGGCCACTTACCCATGAATAGTTGAGTCAGATGTGTCAAAGAGTCCTGGATGTGTTGTGGGATGTCATAGCTCCAAGATTGATGTGAAAGAATGAGCTCTTATGCATTGAATAAATAAGTTTGGGCTTATGACGTGCATGCCACAAATCTAGGAAAAAGTGACACTTGGAGGGAAGCTTCTAAAACAACTTTGCATGTAACCCTGGATGCTAAAAATAGCTCCCTAAATCATGGGATGCATTTTGCATGTTTCCTTTTTCTATTCCGGGAAGAGCAATTCATGCATGCATGCAAGTCAAGTTTCCTTGGTCCCGAGTGGAACTGGTCAACCAAAATTTTCATGCATGTAGCTGCTCAACTGCTTGAGAAAAATGCACATTTTTGGTTGGGAGTTGGGCTAACTGCCCGAGAGGTTTGTGCAATTTCTAGGCAGAGTAGCTAACTGCTGGCCACTTTTGTGCAAATTCTAGGCTAAGCAGCCCTGCTGGGGAAAATTGCGCAATTCCTGCTGGGAGTGTTGATTGGCAGAATTGCGCAATTCTAAAGCCTAGTAGGCTGCCAAACAGGATTGCACAATTTTTGGAGGGAAGGATGGTTTCCCTCCAGAAATGCGCAATTTTCTTGGGGAAGCTACTTAGCCTGCAACTAGACAAAGTCAAGGTGAACAGCCTGCGAGGGGAGTGCATCAAACTCTGATCAACAGACTACCTTTGTGCAAGAAAAACACTGAAGCTTGTGTACTTTATGAAGTAAGACAAGGTGTTGTGAAAGGTTGGTAGGGAGGCTCCAAAACGGGCTAAGGAAAAATTTTGGAGGGTGGTTGTAGCCGCTACAACAAGGTGGTAGGTTGGTTCTAGGGAAGGAAGTTGTAACTTTTTTCAGGTTGTTTCCACCTCCTTCTAGTAGTACTTGGTAAAAAATTAGGGGTTGTATCTCCTTCTAGTAGTGGCTAATAAAAACAGAATTTGTAGCTTCCTCCACGATAAAAATAAATTTTTTTTATATAATTTTTGTTTTCCTTTGATGTGATATGATCGGTTGATACTCTATTATACTAAATTATAAGAAAAAGTGAAATATTGATTCACCCCCCTTTTAGTATTTCCAACATATTCTCTTCTCAACCTTGACTTTATAACTTTACATTGAGCTAAATCCCTAACCCTAATCTCCAAAGTGATTGATGGTTGAGATTAGATCGTGTTTCACTTGAGACCAAGGGCTAATATTAAAACATAATCATTAAAGTAATTATTTCACTTTTCCTAAGTTTACTTTAGCTCAATTATCCAACATAATAATTATGTACTTTACTAAGTCAAAACATAGGCTAAGTTACAAAAGCAAATTACTCACACTTGAGCAAGATTCCTAAAGATATGTGGGCGACTTCTACACACGTACCCACCTAGGCCAATGCAGAAGTACCTTCCTGAGATAAAAACATCAACACTCTCTTAGCGAGGGAGGTACTTTTTCCCCTGGAACTAACTTCCATCATGGAATTACATCCACTACCTTGGTTTCTTCCTATAAACTAGAAGCCTTCCATGCCACCTAGTCTAGAAGAATTCTCAAAGTTTTTCTCCCTTGGTCTAGTTTCAAGAAGCCTCTTGCTCCTGAACATCTTGTAAGTTCATCTCACATGGCAAGACCTTAACAGACTTAGAGGAATCTGTGAACTACACTCCACCTGAACCTTAAGGTTGAATCCATTTTAGTTTCTCAAGCTTCAAAGCTTCCTGCTCCTTTTTCTCTATCACTGCTTTGCTTCTTTCCATCACTCAATGAATTGGCTCTTTAACATATAAAATTTTATTTCTCTAACTCTTATGACATGTCTGACATCTTAGCTAGATATTTTGTGTCTAATTAGTCCATGCATGTCATAGAAATCTGCACAAAACCCCTTCTGCTCGGTCATAAAGACTGAGAGCAATCTCCACCCCAGCTCTAGAACACATAGCACGTCCTTCACTTCGAAAAAAACAAGATATTATATGGTAAAACCTTTGAATGGGAAACATTGATTGAGAAAAGGAAAATTTCAATTAATCTCTCATTTCAATCAACTTAGCATAACTACAACTAGTCCAATTTATAGAGTAATCCACTATATGTTAATTGCGCACTCATTTTTTGTTCATTAAGCCCCAAGCCAAATTCTCCAAGTTAAGCTTACTAACAATTTGGGATCACAACAATGCATGATGAGATCTAGACAGGTTAACTAAAATGTGTCAGTTTTATATTTATAATTACAAGCATGATTTTGATGATCCTAATGTTGATTTGACATTATCACAAGGTGCATAAATAACCATTTATGTACACAACTATTTATACAACTAATTATTGATGTACAAAAATAGTTATACACCCATAGATAATAGGTGATGGAAAAAACCCTAGTAAAATGTATTTTCATATGGGAGAAAGGAGATCACACAGAATCCATATCCAAATAATGCATGGCTCTTTAATTTGAGAATATGTATAATCTTCCAGCATAATAATTATGTACTTTACTAAGTCAAAACTTATGTTAAGTTACAAAAGAAACTTGCTCACGCTTGAGCAAGTGTCCTAAGGATATATGTGGGTTACTTATGCATGGAAACCCACTTAGTGAATGCAAAATTACTTGTTTGAGATACAAAAATCAACACTCTCTTAGAGAGGGAGGTAATTCCCCGCAAAAATAACTTCCACCATGGAACTGCATTCGCTACCTTGGTTATTTCCTCTAAACTGGAAGCCTTCGTTGCCACCTGGTCTAGAAACATTCTAGAATTCTTGCTCCCTAGGTCTAGTTCCTAGAAGCCTCCTACTCCTAAACATTCTATAAGGTCATCTCATATGACAAGACCTTCTTAACAGACTTGGAGGAATCTGTGAACTACACTCCACCTAAACTTGAAGTCTAACTCCCTGTAAGTTGCTTAAACTTCAAAGCTTCTAGCTCCTTGTTCTCTATCACCACTTTGCTTCTTTCCATCACTCAATAAATTGGCCCTTTAGTATATACATGTTTCTTTCTCTAACTCCTATGACACGTCTCACATTTGACCTATGACACGTCTCACCTCTAACTTGCCTCCTGACTCAAGCTGGAACATCTATGGACCTAAGACACTTGAGTATCACACTCCACACTGATATGCCTCTCTCAATGTCTTGTTTTTTCATATGGTATGCATTTTTCTCTCCTTAGTCTTGCTTTTATAACTTGACATTGAGTTGAATCCATAACCCTAATATCTAAAGTGATTGTCGACCAATATTATATCTCGCCTTGCTTGAGATCAAGGATTAAGATTAAAACATAATCATTAAAGTAATTATTTCACTTTTTCTAAGTTTACGTTAGTTCAATTATTCAACATAATAATTATATTATTTCCTAAGCCAAAACTTAACCTAAGTTACAAAAGTAACTTGCTCACATTTGAGAAAGTGTCCTAAGGAGATCTTGTTGAAATTTCACCTACAAGCTAGTTTTCTCTTGTAGGACTTTTGCAAACACTTAGTCAAACTTTTATTTCAGTCTCCAATAAAAACTTCATGATTAATGTGTTAAACTTAAGCAAACCCAATCTGATTTTTATGAGTTGAAATATATGACTAGATCACACTTTTAACAACAGAAAATGTATAGTAGACACCACACATTTGACACAGGATTTTTGGTAAAGCCTGTGAAATAACCTCGAAGGGAACACCAGTGAAAAGAGGAAAGGTATTTCTTTAGAGAGTAAGTTTTACAGTAATAAATTTCTAGTGAAACACACAAACTTGTCTCTGGAAGATATAACCCAAAAAATCCTTCGAATTCATACCATAATTCCCTTTGAGATTCGTGTTGTCCTCTTCTCGAAATCTGAGTTGTACACGCCTCAAAATCTATACCAAACTCAACTTAGAAAATCATCCCAAATTGTATGAATTCCTTGATTTTGTGTTGTACCTCCTTGAAATCCATGTTGTTGTTATACAAATTTCTCAACAAAAAATCCCCTTGAAAAATTTCCCTCCTCGAATTTTAATCTAATCTCTACCTCAAAATTCATGCTAGATATACTCAGACCGTTAGAGAAACTCCTTGATTTCTATGTTCCACCCTACCTCAGAAATCAGGCCCTTTCCTTGTTGTACATTGCACTTGGTTGCAAGAAACTACTGTACATTTCACTTGGTTGTTGGAAACTCCTTGATTTATTAGTCCTCTTTTACCTTGAAAATCATACCCGTCTATTGTACACTACACTTCGTCGTTGGAAGATCTTTAATTTTTGAACGCTTGTTATCGTTATGTATTTTTGAGGTTGTGGGAGTAAATACATTGGAAAACATCAAACCAATTTTGAATGTTGGGATCTAGCCCTACCAGCTTCAGAGAGGGCTCTCTCTTTTTTATTTAACTTGGTTTTTAGGTTTATTTTGAGCTAGTTATGATTGTGCTTGGTTGTTTGTTTGAATTTGGTTGGTTGGTTGGTCGATATGAAACAAATTACTTTCTTTCCATTGGGATATGGAGTCAACTAAAATTGGATGCTGCACCAAAAGTTTGAAGGAGTAGCCACAGGGAAAGCTAGCTAGATTTACTAGGTCTTTAAATTAAATTATGGAATGGAGAAAAGGTGTGATTCAGCGGGGATTGAGAAGCATTTAATAATTTCTCAATCAGAATTTTAGAAGAAAATATAAATATTGTAACCCAGTCCAAATAGGGTGCTCAAAAACATATCCTATTTTTCACATATCCTATTTTACAATTAGATTTTAGATGCATAACATAAAGAAAATGACAATGAAAACATAGTGACAGTAGGAAAAACATCACCAGTATTTCATAACATAAGTATCTTGTGAATATTATTTTCATTAATGGTGCTCCAGCAACATGGGAAAAGTACAATGCTTGATAGAAAAGATTTACAGTGTCCAGGAACCAACCCTGAATACTTCGAATGAATGAATATTTAAACATATAATTACAAAAAGGATTACAATTAATGCCTCAGTGACATGGCATTCTATTATTGACTTAAACTAACATAAATGAAATAATGCAACTAAAATAGGTGAATCTGGCATAGTGATCTGGACATATGGCATTGTTTTGATGGAGGACAGTTGCTAAGTGGCCACTATTCGAGTGCTGCGCTCGTGAAGTTGACTTGTCTTTTTAATCCTGGAATTCACACAACTTATCCCACGCTCTTCATCTAGAATATAAATCTTTGTTACCTTGCGGTAGATCTCATCTACCTTAGTATACCGAGTGAAAGTGGGTTTCACTACAAAAATGTGTTTTATCTCATGTTGGATAAAACTCGTGTTGTTGATAGCTACATAAAAATATCTCCCTGTCATAGTTCCTTTGATGTGTGAAGACTTAGTTGTATCCTTTGCAATGTCCTGAAGCTTCTTCATGTAATCTTCCCTGGTCATCAATTTGTCATTGATAACAAGTACAAAAGGAAGACCTTTCTTGTTTAATGCTTCTATCTAGTGAAAAACCTGTTGATTGCTACCTCCAAAGTGTGACATTTTTCTGTCAACTGTACAACCAAGTTCTTCTTTGTTAGGAATTTCTTTACTTCCAGGATGGTTTCTGTTCTATCATCCACACCTAAATCATCCAGCTCATATACGTTTTTGGAATTGAGAAACTTTATGATGATGTTGGCTATGGCAAGCATTTCTCCCAATTCAGCATTGATAGTGGAAATGGTATGCTTGGCTTTCTCCATGAGTTCCTTCTGCTCAAATATAACCTAGATAGATGGCCAGATTTCATTTATTTCTTCAATGATATTATTCCATATAATTTCTTTAACCTGGACCAGTGTGTGGCCAATAGAGGACTCAGTTGTTGACTTCCTCCATACCTCTATCTGGTTTTGAGCTCTCTGTAGCTCTGTTGCATGAAAGGTCTCAGTCTTTGTCTGATGATCTTGTAGAAGTTTGACTTGAACCTGCAACCTTTTGATCTCTTCAGTCTGGAGAGACATATTTTGTATTGCATTTGCCAACTAATCTGTAGCATCCCCTGTACTTGTTGTAGAAGATGTAGCTGTAGGAATGGCTGTGATGGGGAGTGCTTCCAAAGGGACAACAATCATTTTGGAAATTTTCTCCTTTTCTTTAATCATATTTTCCATCTCTGTCTCATTTTGTTTCAACTTTGCACTATGTTCCATGATGAGCTTCATCATGTCTACCTTTTGTGTTTATGTTTCTTCAATATCCTTGGTCAGAGGATCTTCTATAGCTGGTAATTTCAACTCCTTCCTTAATGCTGCTACGTATGTATTCTTTTTCCTTACTAGTTATTCTGAAACATTGATGTTTTCAGGGTCATAAACCACCTTGATCACCAAATCCTCCAGATTTTTGATCCTGGTGTCTTTGGAAAGTGTAGAGACCTTATCCATCTTCAGTTGTGATTGAATGTTGGCTAAGGTAAATTACAACTTAGACAAACTCATAGCAACGTTAGTGACAATGGAAAAAAATAATTTTCCCTGTCTGCTTGTGCATCTCCATTTGGTCAATGGGATGTATGTCATTAACATTAAATTCAAATGTTGTCTTCTTGTAGCCTGATGATGCCTTGGGCTGGGGAACCTGTGCTTGGAGGAATGCCATTTGCATTTTTGTTTCTTTGAATCAAACGCTTACAATAGCCTGCTTTGAGAACTGGAAGTATGCTTCCAGAATTGATTGTAGGTGTTGATCTTTAAGGCCCCATTCCTTATTTTAATATCCTTAAAAATGTCATATGCACTTTTCTATGCTTCCTCTTTAGTAGATGTCTTGGTCTGCATAATTTGTTTTTGATCTTATGAAGTTGTAGAATTAGTGGGAGAGAGTGTAGTTTGATCACCCATCAATGAGGAAAGGAGTGGCTCTTTGGAGGTGATGATGTTCTCCTACTCTAGATCCTTGCTAAGGCTCAGTTCTGAACTAAGCTTGGCCTTCTTCTTATACATAATTTTGAATCCTTCACTGAAAATTTCATTCCCTAAAGGGGATTCTTCTTCTCTGCATCTCTTTATTGTCTTCTCCTGCATGGTATGAGTCTGTACTGTAGAGGATGATACAAGATTTTCTTCTACATCTTGTAGGGTGTTCTCAAGCCATTCTAGTTGGTTTTTATACTTCTCTATCTCTGCTCTGGCTATGTGAAAATAAGTAGTAGATTTTCTTTCTACTCTTAATTTATAAATGACCCCTAATGGATCATATGACCAGGTGAAACTGAGGCTGAACTGCATTTCTTTTTCGTAGCTTATATGCTTCTTCCCCTGCTGCCCTGCTGTTGCAAATGAAAGGCCCTATATGTCTTTTAATTTTGAATTGGGACTTCTTCTTAGCAGCTACAAAGTGGATCTCATCCATATTAAGTATCTGACTTATGTACTCTAGAGAAAAAGTTCTCATTGGGAGGAATTTTGGCAGCTTGTAAGGTGTAATCTCACACCCAAATATTCTCAATTCTGTATAGTTTTGATAGAGGTACCAATTCACTATCTGGACTTGGTCTGATAGCTGTAAAGTCTTCTTAATTTCTTCACTAATCCTCGATTTTGTTCTGCTGCCTAAGAGACTTATTGCTGGATGTACAAACATCTCTATGAACTTCTTGTATGTGTATTCCTTTTGTTCCTTCATCAACAGAGTAGTCTATAATATGAATGACTATTGATTTCCTTCTTCATCCAGATTTTGTAAAGCAAGCTTGATGTTGTCTCCCTGAAAATATAAGAACATATAAACTAACACAAAATCATACTTGAATACCTCCTCAGTCCGAAATTTGGTAAACTTCTCTTGAATAAAATATGCAAGAAATTGGCTAAAGTAGAACATGATGGAGGGCTTGGAATTAGAAGATAAAATGGAAAGAAATCCTAAGATGGCCTCATCTACCCACTGATCTGATTAATATCCAAGGAGGTAAGAGATAAAAGTGATAGTTTGCTTGGCTCTCTTAGGGAAAATAGAGGAGGGATTGGGAGGATTTTTCTATGGCAATGGGACAACTTCTATCAAGAAAAGCTCAAGGGTTTTGGCCCTCTTGGCAAAGTCCAATTTCTGGTACAATTCAAAAAGTGCTTCATAGGAAAAGGGGGTGGCATTCTCTACTGTAGGCGCTTGCATCATCTGGTCTATGGCTTGAGGAGTAATAGTGAACAAAATTTCTCTTGTGGGGGAAACGATGGCTCTTTGGCTGGAAAAATAACATGCATGACACTTTCTTACAAATTATAGGGTGCGTGGGTACGGGGAAAAATATAGTGGGGTAAATTGGATTCCCACAATTGAATGCCATCAGATTTATCTATATATTTTTCCTCAAGCCAACAATACATCTCAAAAAGGTCAAATTCATAGAGAGTTTCATGGATTTTATCGTCTCTGTCTACCAATGGGATGTGGTGAAAGGGAGGATAGATCAGAGGATTGACAGGTTCTTCCGGTCCCTTGTCTTTTGGAGGCATCTTTGGATAAGGCTCAGGATAGTAGTGAAAACTGGATTACAAGCTTCAATACATAGAGAGGGCTCAGGATTTGTTGACAAGAACAAAGGTAATAGCTTGAAATTGACTGAGCAGGCAATGTTCCCTGCCTAGTGAAGTGTTTGTAGTTCGCAGTGGTGCACCTGTAACATAGCGATATCAGTGGCAATGTAAAAACTCAGTAACCAGTTAATGAGCAAAAGGGGGGATTATATAACACTCTAATTTTCCTGTTGATGGTGGCGTGGGTCCTTTGAATTAACAGTTAAGTGAATTGATTGCTTAAGGACTTAATTTTGGAGGGAGTGGATGTGATTGCCGAAATCAACAGGAAAATGACATGATAGGAGGTGAGTGGCGGAGCACAACAGATAGAAGAGTGGTATCGGGAGGTGGAGAAACTACTTTTCAGAGGGGGGAGATAGTTAATGGTTTCACCTAAGAGGGGTCCGAAATGTTGTAGTGCTAACACATAGCGGCGGGCGCGGTTTTGAATACCACCCATTTCGACCCTCCCCCCCGATGGTAAAGTTCGGATGGTGGGGGGGTGCAGAAATACATTGTGGGTCATCAGATCTTGGGAGGTGGGCACAGATGATGGCAGAGGTGGCAGAGTGTTAATATGAGGTGACGGGTTGCTTGGTGGGGTCGAAAAAAAATGAATTGAATGCATAATGGGGGAATAGCTAGAGTGTATGGCAGGGTAATAAGACATAGGAATAGGCGGTGGACCAAAATATGAGCAGAGGGGTGAATTTGGGGTTTAAAACTTAGGAATAGGGGATTAATACACCAAAATTAATTGATATATTAAACGTTAGAGTAAAACTTTAATCCTTTGCCCTTTACTTCTGCACATGAAGATAACATTTGACATTTAACTTTAGGATAAAATATTCATGTTTCTCTTTTAACCACCATAGTGCTTCTACCTACCCTTTATCATTTCAATTCTTTTCCTAAGCTAACATTCTTCTCTTGTTGCTTTGTAGGGTGCACTTAAGCTAGCAGACCCAAATCATTTTTCTTTTATGTACATCTACCTTATCCTATCACTTATTTCGCCATTGACTCAGATTAAACTGTAGAGTCAATTTTATTTCTACCTAGCTAATGATTTACCAAGATTAAACTATTTAGTAAACCTTCATTCACTAATCTATTTAACAGAAAGTTAAATGTGTTTAGTCATGATTAAACTATATGACATGAACAAAATTTTAATCATTGTGGCATTCAAGAACAATTTGCACACAATCCTTATTTGAAAATGGAATAAACGATCGAACTTATCAGTAGTGCCACTTGGACTTGCAACACTTTCAGTTTATTTTCTATTTTCTATTTTGTTGGGTTCATATTTCCTTTTTCTTTATTTATTTTTTAAACATACCCTCTTTTCATTTTCTATTTTTCTATTTTTTTGGAAATCATTTGAATATTGAAATTTATGTACAATATGAAATCACAAATTAAAGAATACTCAATCACCATGAGATTCTATAATTTGTAGGACTCTAACAGTGGCTCCAACTGGGGATGGCACTTCTCTAAGTGAAGTGTCAAGAACACATGACCAATGGCCTTGAGTACTCCATGTTTGTAATATCTTCATCTGATTTCTTTGTTGTTTAAGATACTATTGGTAGCTCATTTATCCAGGCTTAGGGCCTTCACTACGGGCTTCAACCTTTGTTAACAAGTTACCCAATCAAAAACATAAAGACTGTGATACTTACAATGATGAAAGGAAAATATGTAGACTAAGAAATATAATGCTTCAACATCTTGCCATTTACAAGACCTCCGGGTATCTCTACCCCATCTAGGTCTTTAAGGTAGAATGCATTATTTCCCCTGAAGGCATGAACAATATATGGCCCATGCCAAAGATTATCAAACTTTCCATGTTTTCCTTTGTCTTCTCTCCTTGAATCCCATCTTAAAACTTGGTCTCCAATGTTAAAATCATCGGCTTTTGTTCTTCTGGCAAAAATATTTTTAACATTCTCTTGAATAACTTGGGTTTTGTTGTATACTTCTTCCCTCGATTACTGCAACTGTATAGTTTGATTGATCCTTCTATGTATATCATTGGGTTAAGCTTGCACTTCTTGAATGATCTTCATGAATGGAACTCCTAGGGAGGATGGAAAAACTGCATCCATTCCATAGATCAATTGGTATGGTGACATGCCAAATGATTTTTTAGTAGTAAGTCTATCAGCCCAAAGTGCATTGACCAACTCTTTGTTGTCTTCCAACAACTTTTTTATGGTTTTTACCAAACTTTTATTTGAGGATTCAACCAGCCCATTACCCTGAGGGTAATAAGTTGTTGAACGTACCAAAGTAATGTGGTATTTATAGCATAATTCAATCATATTTTTAGATTTGAAGGCTAAAGCATTATCAATTATGAGTTTTCTAGGATAGCCAAATCTAGAGAGGATATTAGTCTCAAGGAATTTAATAATGACAACATTAGTGGTAGCTCTGGAAGTGGTGGCCTCTATCCACTTGGTAAAATAGTCAATGGTAGCAAGAATCCACTTATGTTGGGCAGATGAAGAGGGGCGAATTTCACCAATGAAATCCAATCCCCATTGCTGGAAGGGGCTTTCAACAGAGATAGGCTTTAATGGTAGGGGCAACAGTTTCCTTTTTCCCTCAAAAATCTGGAATTTATGGCAAGAGGTGACTTTTTGGTGAATGTCAGGGAAAATAGTAGACCAATAAAAACCAGCTCTAAGGACTTTATTGGCAGTGGTTTTCCAATCAAGATTTCCACCACAATCTCCTTCATGAAATTCCTACATGACTTTTTTTGCATCCTCTTTCAACAAACATTTAAGTAAAGTTCCTCCAGCATTTTTCCAATATAACACATTATCTATAATGCAAAATTTAATTTCTTTTAACTTAAGAAATCTTGCCTTTGTTTTGGTCAAACCAAGGGGAACATTTAAATTAAATAAAACATACATCAAGTGTACATACCAAGGTGAGTTCAGAAATGCCTCATCAATTTGTGGAGTCACCTATTCCTCTCGATTATCTAATGATTCAACCAAGTTAATGGCCAATGCATGGAAATTTGACTCAGCCATCAATTTGGCTAGTCCCTGACCTTTAATTAACTTGGTGGGCTTTATTTCTAAGTCATTTTCGAGAATGACAACAATCCATTTTCCTCACTTTCCCTCAGGTCCATTTTGTGTCAAAATGTCCTTAACCACTGAATTAGGTACATAAGCAATAATATGGGAATGCAAAATATATACTCTAAAATCTTTTAATTCTTTGATCAATGCAAAAGCTTGTTTTTCCATAATATTGTATTTCAATGATGCATCTCTTAAAGCTTTACTAAAGAATGTAATAGGTTGTTCAAAACCTTCATTATTTTTCTGCAGTAATACTGCTACAATAGTATGCTGAGAAGCAAAAGAGAAGATTATGAAATATTTTTTAAAATCTGGGCTAATTAACACTGGTGCTTTGGTGAATGCCTGTTTAACTAAGTCAAATGATTGTTTAGCCTCAATACTCCACTTGATTTCAGAGTCCCTTTTAAGCATGTTTGTTATGTTTCTAAGAAGTTCTGCCAGGTTAGGTATGAATCTCCTTAGAAATTTATTTTACCAATAAAAGACTGAAGCTCTCTGATGTTTCTTGGATGAATTCCTTTAAAAATTGTTTCAACTCTACTGGGATCAATCCTAATTCCATCCTTGGAAATAATGTGACCAAGAAGTTTTCCTTCCTTAAGACCAAACAATGTCTTTTTAGGATTGAGTGAGATACCAAACATTCTACATTTTTCGAACACTCTCCTCAGATTGCTAAATGTTCCTGATCAGTTTTAGAGTGGACAGTAATGTCATCTAGATAAATCACAATAAAATGGCCAATTTCATCAGCAAAGGCAATATCCATATCTCTTTGGAAAGTGGCTCCAACATTCATTAACCCAAAGGGAATTTTTACATACATGAAAGTGCCCCATGGTGTAGTGAAGGAAATTTTCTCCTGATCATCAGGATGCACTAAAACCTAGTTATAACATGAGAAACCATCTAATAAGGAAATTCTACTAGACCCTACTACCTTTTGCAATATATGATCCACTTTGGGTAAGGGGTAGTTGTCTTTAAGAGATACCTTGTTAAGATTTATGAAATCAATACACAATATGATTTCTCCAGTTTTCTTTCTAGTAGGCACAATGTTAGACACCCATTTAGAATATCTAATAGGAAGTATAATTTTTGCATCTTACATCCTTTTTACTTCTTTCTCAAATAAAGGCATTAGGACATGATTTATCCTATGAATCTTCTATTTGAATGGTTTTTGATCTTCCTTGAGTGGTATTTTATGTTGTATGATATTGGTGTCATATGCTTTCAAATCCTCATAGCTCCAGGCAAAAACATCTATGAATTCTTTGAAAAGAGCTATATATCTTTGTTTTGTGATAATAGGCAGTGATTTTAAGAGTTTTATCATTTTGGGATTCTGTTCACTACCTATATTTCATTCTTCTATGTTTTCCCTTATGGGTTCCATTTTTGGATTTTTTTCTACATCATTAAAATCAAAAATTTCTTCTAATGGAGCTAGACCCCTTGGCAGAACATTATCTTTGAGCTGAAGTACTTCAAATTCTTGTTTTTCTCGGTCAATTTCATGTAATTCTAATTTATGTACATCTTTATTAACTGAAATATTTACATCAGAATCATTTACACTAACATATTCAACAATCTGATTTCCTACTTCACAGTATGAATACTCAACAATCTGATCTTCTACTTCACAGTCTGAATACTCAACAATCTGATCTTGTACTTCATAGTCTAAATACTCAACAATCTGATCTTCTACTTCACAGTATGAATCTATGCTACTGTCTTTATACTCCTCTTTAGATTGCAGAAATTTTTCAATCTGCTTATCACTTCCAAATACTTGCCAATGTCTCATTTTCTCCAGCTCCAGATCCGACTTCAGCTCCGGATCGGCTCTTCTGCGATCTGCGGGATCGGATCTTCTGCAATATGCGGATCTTCTGCGACTAGATTTTTGGATCTTTTGCGGCTCTTCTCGATTGGGCATTTTCTCCATTCGAATTACAGCTAGATTTGTGGCTTTCTGCGCCACTGCAAATCAAATGCATGGCCGAGGTTGTTAACCTCCGCTGAGTAATTAACCCACCCTACACCTCTGAGAGTAGGTCTACTGGGAAAAAAGCCGATCACGATCAGAGAAAGGCCAACAGATTGCATCCTGTGACTCTCTGCAATGTTAAGCTCATTGTGAACCGTTTTCCGTTCAAACTGATTGCATAAATAAAGAAAGAAAACTGTGATTATTTGAACTCTGGAAGCTCAGGTGGCAGAGGATTCAATCTCTTCCAGTGGTACTGTCCAGATCCGATACAGTTACGATGACGGTCAATTTCAACTGTATTACGTTCCGCGGTCTGCCCTGAAATAGCAAAAGATCACTAGGACTTATCTGTCGCGGCACTTCAGATCTGCTGCTATACACAAATCAAATCCAATAATATACACCTGATAATCTGCGGCTCTTCTGCCCGCTAGATTTTAATTCTGATCTGCGAGTCCGCTAGATCTTGGCCTTCTGCGGTTAGATCAGAATTTGAATGGGTTTATTATTTACTTCATCTGCGGTAAAGGCTTGGGAATAAAGGTTTTGCAGCACTTTTGATATGCGACTCTTCTACCCGCTCTTCTCATCTGCGGCTCTTCAACGGCCAGGTCTTTGGCTAGATCTTGGGCCTTCCACGATCTGCGGCTAGATTTGGGACTAGATCTTGGACCTTTCGCGGTTAGATCTACGACTCTTCATAGATTGGGTCTTTTCTCCAGATGGCTCCCAGCTTCGCGAAAATAGTTGCGGGCTCAGCTCCATCGCCTCTGGGGGGCAAGCTCCTGCCCATATCGTCAGTGAAGCTCCAACACCCACTATCCAGGTGGTTCAGGCCTCACTTGATGAGGCTTTGAAGTTTTCTGAAAGTGCCCTAATCTGCCAATTCAATGGTTTTTGGCTGCGACTGACAGCTCTCCACAGTTGGATCTCAGAGGTATGGAAGCCTCTAATTCCTGATGCAATTAATATATACCCCTGCGCTAGGGGTTTCTTTACAGTAGATTTTGAAAACCCTGAAAGCAAACAATGTATTCTAGATTCTGGCCCTTGGTTTTGGGAAAAATCAGGGTTATTCATGAGGCCATGGAACCCATCATTCGATCCCTCAACAACAGTGATAACCTCAGTACCAGTTTGGGTGAGATTGCCAAACCTACCCTTGCATCTCTGGAATTTCTCTTCGCTAAAAGCCATTGGAAATGCAATTGGGAAATTTTACTGCAGGTGCCCAGAAACAGAGGAATATGCCAAAACCACCTATGCACGCATCTGTGTGGAAATGGACTTCAGCTCCGGATTCCTAGCCGAAATACACCTAACAAGTAAATACTATGTGTGGAATCAGAAACTCGATTATGAAAGTGTCCTCTTCAGATGTCGATCCTGGTTTGAGACAGGCCACCTAGCCAAAAATTGCCCAAAAGCCTCCCAGAAAAATTCTGCTAGAAAAAATCACCACAGATCTACATGGTGGGAAGGAGCACAAAAAGAACACTACACTGTCATCAAAGAAGAACACTCTCGAGAAAACTCTGAATCAGAATAAATCGAGCAAGAAAGAAACAACTCTCAAGAAAAGCAGGGGGAAAGCCCTTCCCAACCACAAAAGAGTGAACTCGACAACCCCTCAAGCATCAACAGTGATGAAGATTCGAACACCGCACAAAATAAATCTTCATTTAACAACAAAGCATATCTCCTAGACCAAACTTCTTCTCCGACTATCTTCAAAAGGGTGAACATAATAGATCGCGAAGCTAAGACACCAATGTCCCAAGAACCAGAAGAGATGAAGGAGATGCAAGATAAAGAAAGTTGGAAAACCGTAGAGAAAAAAGAAGAAAGCTACAGCACCAATCTCGCCAAGAAAGACGAGGAGCCAGACAATTAGAAACTAAATTATAGGTCCGATAGACCAATTTGGTCTCAGTGGACATTAACCATCATCATCATCATCATCATTATCAGGTACAATAGGACAATGTTTAAACTCCACTGTATATTGTTTTTTTGGATGAGGCATTTGGCATGTGCCAGCTGAAAAATTTAAACAATTAGCCAATACATTCTGATTTCTTGGAATGACAGAAATATCATATTCTTCAAAAGTTCTTAAAAAGTCAAGGACAACATTCCTGTAGTTTCTCGACCTAGGATGTTTTGCAACATATTTTGCCTTGATCTGTTTAATAGTTAATTCAGAATCTCCTTGATCAAAAATTCTTTTAGCATCTAACTTCTTCAATAGTTGCAATCCTAAGAGAAGTGCATCATATTCTGCTATATTATTGGTGTAATGAAAATTGAGTTTGTAGAAATGACCTTCTACATGATTGTCCCCTTAATTGGACACCCAAACACCTGCCCCTGAACCTTCTTTGCCACAAGATCCATCAAAGCTCATGTTCCAAAAGGGTTTAGTTTCAGTGTTTGGTTGTACAATTAGTGTTTGACTTTCATGTCTTTCATCAATGTCATTTTCCGCTTGATTAACATGTATATCAATTCCTCCATCATTGTAAAGAATGAAAGATTCCATGTCAGAACGAATAGAATAGAGAGGATAGTTATGTCGTTTGTCTTGACTACTCACCATATACATCATTAAAGTTTCCCTTTACAGTCTTCTCTGTTGACCAAACACTGGTATAGTGGCATAATTCATGTTCATTTGTAGGGTTCCTTGTAGTTTTTCTCCCCATGAGCATGACAATAGCATGCCATACTTGGGGGGAATGTCAGCAACTACAATATCCTTCACCAGACTATTAGCATGGATTTGGGCTAAAGTAACACACAGGTCTTTGATAAGGCCTAGGGATTTAGCTTTACTAGAATCAAAGGAATACAAATATTTGTATTTTCTAGTAATGCCAAGCCCTAGTCTTTCCATGATAGCCTTCGGCATTAAGTTATGGGATGCACTTGAATCTAGCATAGCATTGTGGAGGATTTTATCATGGATATTCAAACTAACATAAAATGGAAGGACCCCTTCTTGTGGTTTACCTTCTACTTCTGGTCCAAACAGGAGCTTATCCTGATCATCACTCAAATTTACATCATTAGTTTTGTCCCCAATGTTTAATGCCTTCAGGACCTGAGTCCTATATACATTATTTTTTATTAATTCAGTTAAGGGGGTCGAAATTTTCAGCTTGGCAAGTTCATTTTTCTATAATGAATGGTGTTGGATTTTTAAGCATATTTGAAAAATCAGATATATCAACAACTATTTTTGTGGTTGGTTCAGTTTGTTGGCCAGTAGAAGGTAGGTCAATTTGAGTAATTTTGGAAGAAGTATCAATATTATTTTTCGGAATAACTTCTGCTAGCTTTTTCCCAAGATTTCAATGATTTTCTTAGAGGGAATTGTTGTTTTCTTGGGATCAGAATTAGAGACCTTTTTGACAGGAGTTTCAACATCCTTTTTATTAGAAGTATCTTGATTTTTCTTACTTCTAATATTGTACTGCCTATGTACTTCCATTATAGCATTTTCAAACCCCTGTTTGTATTCTTCTAACTATTTAGAATCCATTTCAGTTTGAGCTATCAGAAAAAGTTCATGTTCTTCTTGAGTGAGGAACATTGTTTCATATTCATTTCCTAAAAAATTTATTTGATTGTCTTCCAAATCTTCCATAATGTTCCCCTCATCATCTGTGTAATTTTCTTGAAAAGGAGGCTGAATCTGTTGATATGGCCCTTTTTTTTCTCTTTAATTAATTTGGGGAACATTTCTCCTAAAGTTTTGGTTTCTAGTTTGAGGGAGATTTTTGTTTTCTCTTGCTTGATTTTGTTCATTAAGGTTCACTCTTTGCATCATTTGACTCACTACTCTGGCTAAGTTATCAATCTTATGATCAGTAGTAGAAGTAGAAGGTTCTTCTTCTATGGTTACTCTGCGTTCAGACTTCAATTTGGCTTTTTGGGCCAGAATGTTTGCTTCAACTATAATTGCATTTGCTTGCATTTCCTCCAAAGTTGTTGGACCCCTTTCCTTGAGTTGATATTCCATGTCCACATCGAAACCATCTGGAAAATCAATCAGGGCTAGGCCAGGGGAGGGTTTGATTGTGGAATGGAATTGTAAACAGTATTGAATCTTTCATGATACTCTTCTACACTTTCACTTGGTTTCCTTTTTAATCTTTTACACTCATCTAGGAGTTGTAGTGGGTTCTTCTTGATATCCCATCTAGCTAAAAAAGCTTGGTGGAAAGCCTCAAGATTGTCTAAACTTCCAGCAACTAAAACCCTAAACCATTTCTTAACATCTCCTCCTAAGCTTTGGGAAAACAATCTCATTTTAACATCCGCTTCATCAACCTCTTGGAGATCAAACACATCGTTCATCCTATCTATATGCTGCTGAGTGGTATATGCACCAGTATTATCAAAGATTACAATTTTGGAAGGATAATCTGCAGGCATAGCATTTAGCTGGCCTGGTAACACCAAGGGTGCATACCTTCCTGCCATAACTATCCTGGTAGATTGACTTGATGATGAACCTAATGGAGGTGCAAATTTGATGACTACAGGGACAGTAGGTGTAGTAGTCTAAGAGATCACAGTTTGGGAAGTTGAAACTATAGAGTGAGTAGTACTGGGAGGCTATAAATGTATAGATTTGGAAAACTGACTAGACAAAGAATCTGTTGCAACAGTTAGAGCAGAGAATTCAATAGGCCGTTGAATAAAGGCTTATTCTATAGCTTGGTTCAAGACTGAAACTAGACCTTGTAATTTGTCAAACTGTTGTAAAGATTCAAGATCAGGATCTGTCTCAAGGACTTGGATTTTGGAAATTGTTATAGATCCATTTGGGCACATCATTCCCATCATTCATATTAGTACCATTAGGGCTCATCAAACCCTATTTCAGTTGCTACATGCCCTAGACAAGTCACCTCTTTGAATGCCTCCTTCCATGAGAGTTATTTGGCCTGAAACCCTCCAGAATTTCCTCCTTGAGGGACCAACGCAACCTTCGATAGGGGTAAGTGCGCTTCAGTGCAAGTAGGCCCATGTTAGGGTGCTCTCTAGAGCACCTAGGCCCACTTTGACCTGCGCTGGGTGAGATTGAGCGAAATTCACATAGGGTTCTGGGAATATTCTTATATTTTGGAGTCATTTAGAAGATTCCCACACTTATCATCTCCTATGAGCTCGAAAATGGATGAGGAATGAGTTAAGTTACCTCCTATCCTCTCATCCCTTCCTCCATGGAAACTAAATCTAAGTATGGAAGGCCATTCAATACCCTCATTTATGAAAAAACTTCCTCCTTTGGCTTATAAATTGAGCACTCATCTAAGTGATTAGGGGCTTGACTTTGACTGATTCACAAAATATCAAACATGTTCCTCATCTCTTATCATTTGGAAATCATTTGCAAATAAACACTTTATTAGGGAAAATATGTGTAATGATCACCAAGGGAAAGGACAATATTTTTTTTTTAACATGGGGTAAAGGACAACATGATCATAGGGGTATGGGGTAGCATCAATCATTAGCATCAACAGGCTGCTCCTTTAATTTGTCTTTGACTGTACTTTATAAGCATACTCTGTTTTTTCAAGTTTATGTGCTTTTGATGCTAAGGGGAAACAAAGCATTAGTTTGCATTTGTCATGAGGGAAAAAGGGGCTTTAGTTACATGTTGACAAAAGGGAAGAGGGATTTCAATTGCACTGGGATTTTTAGGGAAGGAATAGAGCAATTGAACTGGGATTTTAATGAAGGGAAAAGTAGGGAAAACAGAGTTTAAAATTGGGGAGATGCAACAATTGTTCCTGTGCAAACCCTATCACAGCAAACTGTCCATTTTGAGCATCATGTACAACTGTATATTGTTGATTTTGGCATGAATGTTTACACAGCATCCTTGCCTCTGATTTTTACACAACAATATGTCTTTTTGGCTTTTGCTCTTGTAGTGGCTAGGTTATGGCATGGTAATACTTGACTCTGTTTTTGTGGTGAACATGCACATGCATTTGCCATATATATATACTCTTTTCTTTTTCATAACATTTCTTTTTATCTTTGCTGTGTTTTTATATATCTTTTGTTTTATTAACTGCTATGTGATAATGCTTTAGGGTTTGAGTAGGGTATATAGGCATTAGGGTTTGGGAAGGATAGATAGGCATTAGGGTTTTGAGGAGGGGTTAGGGTTTTAGGAACTTAGGGATGGGATTTTTAGTATAGTTTGCAAATGAGATAAAAGAGAGAAACACACTGACATTTGTGAACCAAAATGGGAAACCAAGGAGGGAAAAAGGAATTATAAACCTTGAAAAACAAACATAACCCTAGCATAATGCCTACAACACAAACAATCATTCCTATCCTTTCTCCATGCATTTTTTCTGTGATAACATACATATCAAGCCCATGAATTCATATCTCTAGCTTTCAAATGTATAAAGAGACCCTACCTCGACCGATTGAGTGAATGAGAGAGAGTTTGGGTCGATTTTGGAGGTTCCTCGGCAAATCGACCTGAGTGGTCGCGCCCCCGTGCTGAGTGGTCGCGCCCCTGCTGAGTGGTCGCGCCCTTGTAAATTTACACAGCAAAAATTGCGCTGAGTGGTCGCGCCCCATCCAAGTGGTTGCACACCCTGCCTGAGTGGTCGCACACCAGGCAAATACCCAATTTTGCTGCAAATCGCCTTATTCGACACTCAAGTGTGTTTGCTTGCTCTCAAATGCATAATGAGGCTCCTTAGAGGGAAATTTGGCCTTTATATGCCCAAATTTGAAAAAATTAACTTACAAAACCCACTTTGTAATGTTTTTGCTTTGGCATTCATTTTAACACTGTTTTTGAGTTCATTTTGTCCTGATTTTGGCCTTTTGAATGTTTTAACTCCGTTCTTTTTGCAGGTTAGCCATCTGAGGGATGCTAGTGAGGAGACCAGGGTTATTGCCGGAATTTTGGAGAATTTTGAAAATTTTCTTTATTTTTGCAAATTTCACATGACCTTGGGTTTAAAAACAGAGTTTTTAAAACCAAGGTATAAATGATCTGTAGTTGATGAGAAATATCAATGGAACATATGTACATACCTCCTTCTGGCTTGCTGGGCACTCATGGACCTTTGACTCATGACCTTGCAGTGATTTTTGACTTAAAACCCTAGACCTAAGACTTGGGATCTCAAGACCAAAATAAACAAGTATAACACAAGCTCATTAAATGACATGACCTGCTCTAGCAAAACCAAGAAGGGAACAAAAGACCAGCTCCTCCATCAGTGTTATGGCATGCCTAATGGGATGCAAGACTGACACTGATGAGACACCCACATATGCAAAATGCAAAGAGCTTTTGATCACCGATGGAGGGCTCAAGACCGACACTAACAATATGATCGGTTAATACTCTATGATACTAAATTATAAGAAAAAGTGAAATATTGATTCACCCCCCTTTTAGTATTTCCAACATATTCTCTTCTCAACCTTGACTTTATAACTTTACATTGAGCTAAATCCCTAACCCTAATCTCCAAAGTGATTGATGGTTGAGATTAGATCGTGTTTCACTTGAGACCAAGGGCTAATATTAAAACATAATCATTAAAGTAATTATTTCACTTTTCCTAAGTTTACTTTAGCTCAATTATCCAACATAATAATTATGTACTTTACTAAGTCAAAACATAGGCTAAGTTACAAAAGCAAATTACTCACACTTGAGCAAGATTCCTAAAGATATGTGGGCGACTTCTACACACCTACCCACCTAGGCCAATGCAGAAGTACCTTCCTGAGATAAAAACATCAACACTCTCTTAGCGAGGGAGGTACTTTTTCCCCTGGAACTAACTTCCATCATGGAATTACATCCACTACCTTGGTTTCTTCCTATAAACTAGAAGCCTTCCCTGCCACCTAGTCTAGAAGAATTCTCAAAGTTTTTCTCCCCTTGGTCTAGTTTCAAGAAGCCTCTTGCTCCTGAACATCTTGTAAGTTCATCTCACATGGCAAGACCTTAACAGAATTACAGGAATCTGTGAACTACACTCCACCTAAACCTTAAGGTTGAATCCATTTTAGTTTCTCAAGCTTCAAAGCTTCCTGCTCCTTTTTCTCTATCACTGCTTTTCTTCTTTTCATCACTCAATGAATTGGCTCTTTAACATATAAAATTTTCTTTCTCTAACTCTTATGACATGTCTGACATCTTAGCTAGATATTTTGTGTCTAATTAGTCCATGCATGTCATAGAAATCTGCACAAAACCCCTTCTGCTCAGTCATAAAGACTGAGAGCAATCTCCACCCCAGCTCTAGAACACATAGCACGTCCTTCACTTCGAAAAAAACAAGGTATTGTATGGCAAAACCTTCGAAGGGGAAACATTGATTGAGCAAAGGAAAATATAAATTATTCTCTCATCTCAATCAACTTAGCACAATTAAAACTAGTCCAATTTATAGAGCAATCCACTATATGTTAACTACTCACTCATTTTTTTTCACTAAACCCCCTAGCCAAATTCTCAGTTAAGCTTACTAACACTTTGGGATCACAAAACTTCATGATGAGATCTAAAGAGGTTAACTAAGGTGTGTTAGCTTTATATTTATAATTACAAGCATGATTTTGATGATCCTAATGTTGATTTGACATTATCACAAGGTGCATAAATAACCATTTATGTACACAACTATTTATACAACTAATTATTGATGTACAAAAATAGTTATACACCCATAGATAATAGGTGATGGAAAAACCCCTAGTAAAATGTATTTTCATATGGGAGAAAGGAGATCACATAGAATCCATATCCAAATAATGCATGGCTCTTTAATTTGAGAATATGTATAATCTTCCAGCATAATAATTATGTACTTTACTAAGTCAAAACTTATGTTAAGTTACAAAAGCAACTTGCTCACGCTTGAGCAAGTGTCCTAAGGATATATGTGGGTTACTTATGCATGGACACCCACTTAGTGAATGCAAAATTACTTGTTTGAGATACAAAAATCAACACTCTCTTAGAGAGGGAGGTAATTCCCCCGCAAAAATAACTTCCACCATGGAACTGCATTCGCTACCTTGGTTATTTCCTCTAAACTGGAAGCCTTCGTTGCCACCTGGTCTAGAAACATTCTAGAATTCTTGCTCCCCTAGGTCTAGTTCCTAGAAGCCTCCTACTCCTAAACATTCTATAAGGTCATCTCATATGACAAGACCTTCTTAACGGACTTGGAGGAATCTGTGAACTACACTCCACCTAAACTTGAAGTCTAACTCCCTGTAAGTTGCTTAAACTTCAAAGCTTCTAGCTCCTTGTTCTCTATCACCACTTTGCTTCTTTCCATCACTCAACAAATTGGCCCTTTAGTATATACATGTTTCTTTCTCTAACTCCTATGACACATCTCACATTTGACCTATGACACGTCTCACGTCTAACTTGCCTCCTGACTCAAGCTGGAACATCTATGGACCTAAGACACTTGAGTATCACACTCCACACTGATATGCCTCTCTCAATGTCTTGTTTTTTCATATGGTATGCATTTTTCTCTCCTTAGTCTTGCTTTTATAACTTGACATTGAGTTGAATCCATAACCCTAATATCTAAAGTGATTGTCGACCAATATTATATCTCGCCTTGCTTGAGATCAAGGATTAAGATTAAAACATAATCATTAAAGTAATTATTTCACTTTTTCTAAGTTTACTTTAGTTCAATTATTCAACATAATAATTATATTATTTCCTAAGCCAAAACTTAACCTAAGTTACAAAATTAACTTGCTCACATTTGAGAAAGTGTCCTAAGGAGATCTTGTTGAAATTTCACCTACAAGCTAGTTTTCTCTTGTAGGACTTTTGCAAACACTTAGTCAAACTTTTATTTCAGTCTCCAATAAAAACTTCACGATTAATGTGTTAAACTTAAGCAAACCCAATCTGATTTTTATGAGTTGAAATATATGACTAGATCACACTTTTAACAACAGAAAATGTATAGTAGACACCACACATTTGACACAGGATTTTTGTTTAAGCCTGTGAAATAACCTCGAAGGGAACACCAGTGAAAAGAGGAAAGGTATTTCTTTAGAGAGTAAGTTTTACAGTAATAAATTTCTAGCGAAACACACAAACTTGTCTCTGGAAGATATAACCCAAAAACTCCTTCGAATTCATACCATAATTCCCTTTGAGATTCGTGTTGTCCTCTTCTCAAAATCTGAGTTGTACATGCCTCAAAATCTATACCAAACTCAACTTAGAAAATCGTCCCAAATTGTATGAATTCCTTGATTTTCGTGTTGTACCTCCTTGAAATCCATGTTGTTGTACAAATTTCTCAACAAAAAATCCCCTTGAAAAATTTCCCTCCTCGAATTTTAATCTAATCTCTGCCTCAAAATTCATGCTAGATAATACTCAGACCGTTAGAGAAACTCCTTGATTTCTATGTTCCACCCTACCTCAGAAATCAGGCCCTTTCCTTGTTGTACACTGCACTTGGTTGCAAGAAACTACTGTACATTTCACTTGGTTGTTGGAAACTCCTTGATTTATTAGTCCTCTTTTACCTTGAAAATCATACCCGTCTATTGTACACTACACTTCGTCGTTGGAAGATCTTTAATTTTCGAACCCTCCTTTCCCTTGAAAATCATGCTTCTCTTTGTTGTAAAAATTATCTCCTTGTTTCCCTCTTCTCCTCATCCAAAACTCATGAATGACAATGGTGTGCCTCTTTACTCTCCCTATCTCCTTTTATTTCTCATCAATCACTAAAACACTTAACCCTAGATCTTAATGGTTGAGATTCAATCTAACCATCTCAAGATCAATGACCATGACTTAATCTCACATTAGGCCCACTTGAATCATTTAAGTTACCCAAATTTGTAAAGTCACACTCACTTTATAAAAAAATCACTTTTTAGTCATTAATTAAAAGGGTACACTTCACAACTTTATAAAATTACTTTATAAAATAAAGTTTCTAGGGAGTGAAATATGTTTAGTCACTTCTACATGCTAAGAACCGCCAATGCATAAGTACCTCTGAGCTACCAAAAACTAGCACGCCCTCTTAGCAAGGGAGGTACATCCAACACCTTCACCACTTGGATTTGTCTCCAAGCCCATCTCATCATCCGGAGCTACTCCCTTTGAACTTCTAGCTACTCTTCCTAGCCACCTATCCCCTCTTTGTCACTAAAATTAATCTTGAATCTAAGATCCCCTTAGATCCACCCTTAATTTGTTCCAACAACTTGTATGATTGCCCCTTTCTGATTCCAAGCACTAATGCTACATCTAAGGTTGCTCCCTCATAACATAGAAGCACTTATCCATCCTAGAACACAATTGTATATCCATAATCCTCAAAGGTTGATATTGAGAGCAAGTGTACCATAAACCGATGAAAAAATAACATCCCTACCACCTCAAGAGACCCTCCTGACTCTAGCTATAATCTAACACATCAAACCCCCTTCATTGTATGCATGGTGCTAGCACAAAAACTCACATGGAAGTCCGAGCTTGTCTTTGAAATAATGCAGAACATTGACCTCATCTCTATCATGTGACTGGATGCTCTATTATCCACTAGCCATTGTCCTCATACAAAGTAGTACTAATGCCCAAAATACATGTGATAAGATAAAAATATTTCTCAAATTTCTCATTAAAGTCATCAATCTCATATGAAGTTGTTGCTACTACATGTTCCTCTTTCTTCTTCTTCTTGAATGGACATTGGATCACCTAATGACCAATCTTGTGACATGCAAATAATTTCACTTTGCTCATGTCCTTCATAAAATCCAACTCCCCACTTCCCTTTACCTTATATTTTCCCTTTTTCACAAGAGAAACATTCTCTTCATCATCCCCACCATGCTGGCCTCCACTCTCGCCATTTTGTCGTATCTTCTCCCAATTGAAATCATCCCACAATATCCTCCAATATGAAAGATTTTTACAGGCTACAATCCCATCAAACAAAGGCGTCCCACTTCTTGGGAATCCACTCAAGGCTATCCTAATCGACTGCTCATCCAAAATGGCCTCTCCCATTATTTTCAACTTATCTCTCACTTGAGTGATTATACTGAGATATGATGAAATTGTTTTAGTCTTGGTATTATTGGTACTCCTTAGTTTTTCCCACAATACCATTTTCATGTTCTCATTGGTAATTTGGTAAACCTTTGGTAAATACGCTTGTTATCGTTATGTATTTTTGAGGTTGTGGGAGTAAATACATTGGAAAACATCAAACCAATTTTGAATGCTGGGATCTAGCCCTACCAGCTTCAGAGAGGGCTCTCTCTTTTTTATTTAACTTGGTTTTTAGGTTTATTTTGAGCTAGTTATGATTGTGCTTGGTTGTTTGTTTGAATTTGGTTGGTTGGTTGGTCGATATGAAACAAATTACTTTCTTTCCATTGGGATATGGAGTCAACTAAAATTGGATGCTGCACCAAAAGTTTGAAGGAGTAGCCACAGGGAAAGCTAGCTAGATTTATTAGGTCTTTAAATTAAATTATGGAATGGAGAAAAGGTGTGATTCAGCGGGGATTGAGAAGCATTTAATAATTTCTCAATCAGAATTTCAGAAGAAAATATAAATATTGTAAACCCAATCCAAATAGGGTGCTCAAAAACATATCCTATTTTTCACATCTCCTATTTTACAATTAGATTTTAGATGCATAACATAAAGAAAATGACAATGAAAACATAGTGACAGTAGGAAAAACATCACCAGTATTTCATAACATAAGTATCTTGTGAAGATTATTTTCATTAATGGTGCTCCAGCAACATGGAAAAGTACAATGCTTGATAGAAAAGATTTACAGTGTCCAGGAACCAACCCTGAATACTTCGAATGAATGAATTATTTAAACATATAATTACAAAAAGGATTACAATTAATGCCTCAGTGACATGGCATTCTAGTATTGACTTAAACTAAAATAAATGAAATAATGCAACTAAAATAGGTGAATCTGGCATAGTGATCTGGACATATGGCACTGTTTTGATGGAGGACAGTTGCTAAGTGGCCACTATTCGAGTGCTGCGCTAGTGAAGTTGACTTGTCTTTTTAATCCTGGAATTCACACAACTTATCCCACCGCTCTTCATCTAGAATATAAATCTTTGTTACCTTGCGGTAGATCTCATCTACCTTAGTATACCGAGTGAAAGTGGGTTTCACTACAAAAATGTGTTTTATCTCATGTTGGATAAAACTCGTGTTGTTGATAGCTTCATAAAAAGATCTCCCTGTCATAGTTCCTTTGATGTGTGAAGACTTAGTTGTATCCTTTGCAATGTCCTGAAGCTTCTTCATGTAATCTTCCCTGGTCATCAATTTGTCATTGATAACAAGTACAGAAGGAAGACCTTTCTTGTTTAATGCTTCTATTCTAGTGAAAAACCTGTTGATTGCTACCTCCAAAGTGTGACATTTTTCTGTCAACTGTACAACCAAGTTCTTCTTTGTTAGGAATTTCTTTACTTCCAGGATGGTTTCTGTTCTATCATCCACACCTAAATCATCCAGCTCATATATGTTTTTGGAATTGAGAAACTTTATGATGATGTTGGCTATGGCAAGCATTTCTCCCAATTCAGCATTGATAGTGGAAATGGTATGCTTGGCTTTCTCCATGAGTTCCTTCTGCTCAAATATAATCTAGATAGATGGCCAGATTTCATTTATTTCTTCAATGATATTATTCCATATAATTTCTTTAACCTGGACCAGTGTGTGGCCAATAGAGGACTCAGTTGTTGACTTCCTCCATACCTCTATCTGGTTTTGAGCTCTCTGTAGCTCTGTTGCATGAAAGGTCTCAGTCTTTGTCTGATGATCTTGTAGAAGTTTGACTTGAACCTGCAACCTTTTGATCTCTTCAGTCTGGAGAGATATATTTTGTATTGCATTTGCCAACTAATCTGTAGCATCCCCTGTACTTGTTGTAGAAGATGTAGCTGTAGGAATGGCTGTGATGGGGAGTGCTTCCAAAGGGACAACAATCATTTTGGAAATTTTCTCCTTTTCTTTAATCATATTTTCCATCTCTGTCTCATTTTGTTTCAACTTTGCACTATGTTCCATGATGAGCTTCATCATGTCTACCTTTTGTGTTTATGTTTCTTCAATATCCTTGGTCAGAGGATCTTCTATAGCTGGTAATTTCAACTGCTTCCTTAATGTTGCTATGTATGTATTCTTTTTCCTTACTAGTTATTCTGCAACATTGATGTTTTCAGTGTCATAAACCACCTTGATCACCAAATCCTCCAGAGTTTTGATCCTGGTGTCTTTGGAAAGTGTAGAGACCTTATCCATCTTCAGTTTTGATTGAATGTTGGCTAAGGTAAATTACAACTTAGACAAACTCATAGCAACGTTAGTGACAGTGGAAAAAAATAATTGTCCCTGTCTGCTTGTGCATCTCCATTTGGTCAATGGGATGTACGTCATTAACATTAAACTCAAATGTTGTCTTCTTGTAGCCTGATGATGCCTTGGGCTGGGGAACCTGTGCTTGGAGGAATGCCATTTGCATTTTTTGTTTCTTTGAATCAAACGCTTACAACAGCTTGCTTTGAGAACTGGAAGTATGCTTCCAGAATTGATTGTAGGTGTTGATCTTTAAGGCCCCATTCCTTATTTTAATATCCTTAAAAATGTCATATGCAATTTTCTATGCTTCCTCTTTAGTAGATGTCTTGGTCTGCATAATTTGTTTTTGATCTTATGAAGTTGTAGAATTAGTGGGAGAGAGTGTAGTTTGATCACCCATCAATGAGGAAAGGAGTGGCTCTTTGGAGGTGATGATGTTCTCCTACTCTAGATCCTTTCTAAGGCTCAGTTCTGAACTAAGCTTGGCCTTCTTCTTGTACATAATTTTGAATCCTTCACTGAAAATTTCAGTCCCTGAAGGGGATTCTTCTTCTCTGCATCTCTTTATTGTTTTCTCCTGCATGGTATGAGTCTGTACTGTAGAGGATGATACAAGATTTTCTTCTACATCTTGTAGGGTGTTCTCAAGCCATTCTAGTTGGTTTTTATACTTCTCTATCTCTGGTCTGGCTATGTGAAAATAAGTAGTAGATTTTCTTTCTACTATTAATTTATAAATGACCCCTAATGGATCATATGACCAGGTGAAACTGAGGTTGAACTGCATTTCTTTTAGTAGCTTATATGCTTCTTCCCCTGTTGCCCTGCTGTTGCAAATGAAAGGCCCTATATGTCTTTTAATTTTGAATTGGGACTTCTTCTTAGCAGCTACAAAGTGGATCTCATCCATATTAAGTATCTGACTTATGTACTCTAGAGAAAACGTTCTCATTGGGAGGAATTTTGGCAGCTTGTAAGGTGTAATCTCACACCCAAATATTCTCAATTCTGTATAGTTTTGATAGAGGTACCAATTCACTATCTGGACTTGGTTTGATAGCTGTAAAGTCTTCTTAATTTCTTCACTAATCCTCGATTTTGTTCTGTTGCCTAAGAGACTTATTGCTGGATGTACAAACATCTCTATGAACTTCTTGTATGTGTATTCCTTTTGTTCCTTCATCAACAGAGTAGTCTATAAGATGAATGACTATTGATTTCCCTCTTCATCCAGATTTTGTAAAGCAAGCTTGATGTTGTCTCCCTGAAAATATAAGAACATATAAACTAACACAAAAGCATACTTGAATACCTCCTCAGTCCGAAATTTGGTAAACTGCTCTTGAATAAAATATGCAAGAAATTGGCTAAAGTAAAACATGATGGAGGGCTTGGAATTAGAAGATAAAATGGAAAGAAATCCTAAGATGGCCTCATCTACCCACTGATCTGATTAATATCCAAGGAGGTAAGAGATAAAAGTGATAGTTTGCTTGGCTCTCTTAGGGAAAATAGAGGAGGGATTGGGAGGATTTTTCTATGGCAATGGGACAACTTCTATCAAGAAAAGCTCAAGGGTTTTGGCCCTCTTGGCAAAGTCTAATTTCTGGTACAATTCAAAAAGTGCTTCATAGGAAAAGGGGGTGGCATTCTCTACTGTAGGGGCTTGCATCATCTGGTCTATGGCTTGAGGAGTAATAGTGAACAAAATTTCTCTTGTGGGGGCAACGATGGCTCTTTGGCTGGAAAAATAACATGCATGACACTTTCTTACAAATTATAGGGTGCGTGGGTACAGGGAAAAATATAGTGGGGTAAATTGGATTCCCACAATTGAATGCCATCATATTTATCTATATATTTTTCCTCAAGCCAACAATACATCTCAAAAAGGTCAAATTCATAGAGAGTTTCATGGATTTTATAGTCTTTGTCTACCAACGGGATGTGGTGAAAGGGAGGATAGATCAGAGGATTGACAGGTTCTTCCGATCCCTTGTCTTTTGGAGGCATCTTTGGATAAGGCTCAGGATAGTAGTGAAAACTGGATTACAAGCTTCAATACATAGAGAGGGCTCAGGACTTGTTGACAAGAACAAAGGTAATAGCTTGAAATTGACTGAGCAGGCAATGTTCCC
This sequence comes from Pinus tabuliformis, assembly GCA_031772625.1. Taxonomy (NCBI): domain Eukaryota; kingdom Viridiplantae; phylum Streptophyta; class Pinopsida; order Pinales; family Pinaceae; genus Pinus; species Pinus tabuliformis. Next base: position 989,731,636 of record CM062814.1, read on the forward strand.
TGCCTAGTGAAGTGTTTGTAGTTCGCAGTGGTGCACCTGTAACATAGCGATATCAGTGGCAATGTAAAAACTCAGTAACCAGTTAATGAGCAAAAGGGGGGATTATATAACACTCTAATTTTCCTGTTGATGGTGGCGTGGGTCCTTTGAATTAACGGTTAAGTGAATTGATTGCTTAAGGACTTAATTTTGGAGGGAGCGGATGTGATTGCCGAAATCAACAGGAAAATGACATGATAGGAGGTGAGTGGCAGGAGCACAACAGATAGAAGAGTGGTATCAGGAGGTGGAGAAACTACTTTTCAGAGGGGGGGAGACAGTTAATGGTTTCACCTAAGAGGGGTCTGAAATGTTGTAGTGCTAACACATAGCGGCAGGCACGGTTTTGAATACCACCCATTTCGACCCTCCCCCCCGATGGTAAAATTCGGATGGTGGGGGGGTGCAGAAATACATTGTGGGTCATCAGATCTTGGGAGGTGGGCACAGATGATGGCAGAGGTGGCAGAGTGTTAATGTGAGGTGACGGGTTGCTTGGTGGGGTCGGAAAAAAATGAATTGAATGCATAGTGGGGGAATAGCTAGAGTGTATGGCGGGGTAATAAGACATAGGAATAGGCGGGTGGACCAAAATATGAGCAGAGGGGTGACTTTGGGGTTTAAAACTTAGGAATAGGGGATTAATACACCAAAATTAATTGATATATTAAACGTTAGAGTAAAACTTTAATCCTTTGCCCTTTACTTCTGCACATGAAGATAACATTTGACATTTGACTTTAGGATAAAATATTCATGTTTCTCTTTTAACCACCATAGTGCTTCTACCTACCCTTTATCATTTCAATTCTTTTCCTAAGCTAACATTCTTCTCTTGTTGCTTTGTAGGGTGCACTTAAGCTAGCAGACCCAAATCATTTTTCTTTTATGTACATCTACCTTATCCTATCACTTATTTCGCCATTGACTCAGATTAAACTGTAGAGCCAATTTTATTTCTACCTAGCTATTGATTTACCAAGATTAAACTATTTGGTAAACCTTCATTCACTAATCTATTTAACAGAAAGTTAAATGTGTTTAGTCATGATTAAACTATATGACATGAACAAAATTTTAATCATTGTGGCATTCAAGAACAATTTGCACACAATCCTTATTTGAAAATGGAATAAACGATCGAACTTATCAGTAGTGCCACTTGGACTTGCAACACTTTCAATTTATTTTCTATTTTCTATTTTGTTGGGTTCATATTTCCTTTTTCTTTATTTATTTTTTTAACATACCCTCTTTTCATTTTCTATTTTTCTATTTTTTTGGAAATCATTTGAATATTGAAATTTATGTACAATATGAAATCACAAATTAAAGAATACTCAATCACCATGAGATTCTATAATTTGTAGGACTCTAACAGTGGCTCCAACTGGGGATGGCACTTCTCTAAGTGAAGTGTCAAGAACATATGACCAATGGCCTTGAGTACTCCATGTTTGTAATGTCTTCATCTGATTTCTTTGTTGTTTAAGATACTATTGGTAGCTCATTTATCCAGGCTTAGGGCCTTCACTACGGGCTTCAACCTTTGTTAACAAGTTACCCAATCAAAAACATAAAGACTATGATACTTTTGAAAGGAAAATATGTAGACAAAGAAATATAATGCTTCAACATCTTGCCATTTACAAGACCTCCGGGTATCTCTACCCCATCTAGGTCTTTAAGGTAGAATGCATTATTTCCCCTGAAGGCATGAACAATATATGGCCCATGCCAAAGATTATCAAACTTTCCATGTTTTCCTTTGTCTTCTCTCCTTGAATCCCATCTTAAAACTTGGTCTCCAATGTTAAAATCATCGGGTTTTGTTCTTCTGGCAAAAATATTTTTAACATTCTCTTGAATAACTTGGGTTTTGTTGTATACTTCTTCCCTCGATTACTGCAACTGTATAGTTTGATTGATCCTTCTATGTATATCATTGGGTTAAGCTTGCACTTCTTGAATGATCTTCATGAATGGAACTCCTAGGGAGGATGGAAAAACTGCATTCATTCCATAGATCAATTGGTATGGTGACATGCCAAATGATTTTTTAGTAGTAAGTCTATCAGCCCAAAGTGCATTGACCAACTCTTTGTTGTCTTCCAACAACTTTTTTATGGTTTTTACCAAACTTTTATTTGAGGATTCAACCAGCCCATTACCCTGAGGGTAATAAGTTGTTGAACGTACCAAAGTAATGTGGTATTTGTAGCATAATTCAATCATATTTTTAGATTTGAAGGCTGAAGCATTATCAATTATGAGTTTTCTAGGATAGCCAAATCTAGAGAGGATATTAGTCTCAAGGAATTTAATAATGACAACATTAGTGGTAGCTCTGGAAGTGGTGGCCTCTATCCACTTGGTAAAGTAGTCAATGGTAGCAAGAATCCACTTATGTTGGGCAGATGAAGAGGGGCGAATTTCACCAATGAAATCCAATCCCCATTGCTGGAAGGGGCTTTCAACAGAGATAGGCTTTAATGGTAGGGGCAACAGTTTCCTTTTTCCCTCAAAAATCTGGAATTTATGGCAAGAGGTGACTTTTTGGTGAATGTCAGGGAAAATAGTAGACCAATAAAAACCAGCTCTAAGGACTTTATTGGCAGTGGTTTTCCAATCAAGATTTCCACCACAATCTCCTTCATGAAATTCCTACATGACTTTTTTTGCATCCTCTTTCAACAAACATTTAAGTAAAGTTCCTCCAACATTTTTCCAATATAACACATTATCTATAATGCAAAATTTAATTTCTTTTAACTTAAGAAATCTTGCCTTTGTTTTGGTCAAACCAAGGGGAACATTTAAATTAAATAAAACATACATCAAGTGTACATACCAAGGTGAGTTCAGAAATGCCTCATCAATTTGTGGAGTCACCTATTCCTCTCGATTATCTAATGATTCAACCAAGTTAATGGCCAATGCATGGAAATTTGACTCAGCCATCAATTTGGCTAGTCCCTGACCTTTAATTAACTTGGTGGGCTTTATTTCTAAGTCATTTTCGAGAATGACAACAATCCATTTTCCTCACTTTCCCTCAGGTCCATTTTGTGTCAAAATGTCCTTAACCACTGAATTAGGTACATAAGCAATAATATGGGAATGCAAAATATATACTCTAAAATCTTTTAATTCTTTGACCAATGCAAAAGCTTGTTTTTCCATAATATTGTATTTCAATGATGCATCTCTTAAAGCTTTACTAAAGAATGTAATAGGTTGTTCAAAACCTTCATTATTTTTCTACAGTAATACTGCTACAATAGTATGCTGAGAAGCAAAAGAGAAGATTATGAAATCTTTTTTAAAATCTGGGCTAATTAACACTGGTGCTTTGGTGAATGCCTGTTTAACTAAGTCAAAGGATTGTTTAGCCTCAATACTCCACTTGATTTCAGAGTCCCTTTTAAGCATGTTTGTTATGTTTCTAAGAAGTTCTGCCAGGTTAGGTATGAATCTCCTTAGAAATTTATTTTACCAATAAAAGACTGAAGCTCTCTGATGTTTCTTGGATAACTTCCTTTAAAAATTGTTTCAACTCTACTGGGATCAATCCTAATTCCATCCTTGGAAATAATGTGACCAAGAATTTTTCCTTCCTTAAGACCAAACAATGTCTTTTTAGGATTGAGTGAGATACCAAACATTCTACATTTTTCGAACACTCTCCTCAGATTGCTAAATGTTCCTGATCAGTTTTAGAGTGGACAGTAATGTCATCTAGATAAATCACAATAAAATGGCCAATTTCATCAGCAAAGGCAATATCCATTTCTCTTTGGAAAGTGGCTCCAACATTCATTAACTCAAAGGGAATTTTTACATACATGAAAGTGCCCCATGGTGTAGTGAAGGCAATTTTATCTTGATCATCAGGATGCACTAAAACCTAGTTATAACATGAGAAACCATCTAATAAGGAAATTCTACTAGACCCTACTACCTTTTGCAATATATGATCCACTTTGGGTAAGGGGTAGTTGTCTTTAAGAGATACCTTGTTAAGATTTCTGAAATCAATACACAATATGATTTCTCCAGTTTTCTTTCTAGTAGGCACAATGTTAGACACCCATTTAGAATATCTAATAGGAAGTATAATTTTTGCATCTTACATCCTTTTTACTTCTTTCTCAAATAAAGGCATTAGGACATGATTTATCCTATGAATCTTCTATTTGAATGGTTTTTGATCTTCCTTGAGTGGTATTTTATGTTGTATGATATTGGTGTCATATGCTTTCAAATCCTCATAGCTCCAGGCAAAAACATCTATGAATTCTTTGAAAAGAGCTATATATCTTTGTTTTGTGATAATAGGCAGTGATTTTAAGAGTTTTATCATTTTGGGATTCTGTTCACTACCTATATTTCATTCTTCTATGTTTTCCCTTATGGGTTCCATTTTTGGATTTTTTTCTACATCATTAAAATCAAAAATTTCTTCTAATGGAGCTAGACCCCTTGGCAGAACATTATCTTTGAGCTAAAGTACTTCAAATTCTTGTTTTTCTCGGTCAATTTCATGTAATTCTAATTTATGTACATCTTTATTGACTGAAATATTTACATCAGAATCATTTACACTAACATATTCAACAATCTGATTTCCTACTTCCCAGTATGAATACTCAACAATCTGATCTTCTACTTCACAGTCTGAATACTCAACAATCTGATCTTGTACTTCACAGTCTAAATACTCAACAATCTGATCTTCTACTTCACAGTATGAATCTATGCTATTGTCTTTATACTCCTCTTTAGATTGCAGAAATTTTTCAATCTGCTTATCACTTCCAAATACTTGCCAATGTCTCATTTTCTCCAGCTCCAGATCCAACTTCAGCTCCGGATCAACTCTTCTGCGATCTGCGGGATCGGATCTTCTGCAATATGCGGATCTTCTGCGACTAGATTTTTGGATCTTCTGCGGCTCTTCTCGATTGGGCATTTTCTCCATTCGAATTACAGCTAGATTTGTGGCTTTCCGCGCCACTGCAAATCAAATGCATGGCCGAGGTTGTTAACCTCCACTGAGTAATTAACCCACCCTACACCTCTGAGAGCAGGTCTACCGGGAAAAAAGCCGATCACGATCAGAGAAAGGCCAACAGATTGCATCCTGCAACTCTCTGCAATGTTAAGCTCATTCTGAACCGTTTTCCGTTCAAACTGATTGCATAAATAAAGAAAGAAAACTGTGATTATTTGAACTCTGGAAGCTCAGGTGGCAGAGGATTCAATCTCTTCCAGTGGTACTGTCCAGATCCGATACAGTTACGATGACGGTCAATTTCAACTGTATTACGTTCCGCGGTCTGCCCTGAAACAGCAAAAGATCACTAGGACTTATCTGTCGCGGCACTTCAGATCTGTTGTTATACACAAATCAAATCCAGTAATATACACCTGATAATCTGCGGCTCTTCTGCCCGCTAGATTTTAATTCTGATCTGCGAGTCCGCTAGATCTTGGCCTTCTGCGGTTAGATCAGAATTTGAATGGGTTTATTATTTACTTCATCTGCGGTAAAGGCTTGGGAATAAAGGTTTTGCAGCACTTTTGATATGCGACTCTTCTACCTGCTCTTCTCATCTGCGGCTCTTCTGCGGCCAGGTCTTTGGCCAGATCTTGGGCCTTCTGCGATCTGCGGCTAGATTTGGGACTAGATCTTGGACCTTTCGCGGTTAGATCTACGACTCTTCATAGATTGGGTCTTTTCTCTAGATGGCTCCCAGCTTCGCGAAAATAGCTGCGGGCTCAGCTCCATCGCCTCTGGGGGGCAAGCTCCTGCCCATATCGTCAGTGAAGCCCCAACACCCACTATCCAGGTGGTTCAGGCCTCACTTGATGAGGCTTTGAAGTTTTCTGAAAGTGCCCTAATCTGCCAATTCAATGGTTTATGGCCGCGACTGACAGCTCTCCATAGTTGGATCTCAGAGGTATGGAAGCCTCTAATTCCTGATGCAATTAATATATACCCCTGCGCTAGGGGTTTCTTTACAGTAGATTTTGAAAACCCTGAAAGCAGACAATGTATTCTAGATTCTGGCCCTTGGTTTTGGGAAAAATCAGGGTTATTCATGAGGCCATGGAACCCATCATTCGATCCCTCAACAACAGTGATAACCTCAGCACCAGTTTGGGTGAGATTGCCAAACCTACCCTTGCATCTCTGGAATTTCTCTTCGCTAAAAGCCATTGGAAATGCAATTGGGAAATTTTACTGCAGGTGCCCAGAAACAGAGGAATATGCCAAAACCACCTATGCACGCATCTATGTGGAAATGGACTTCAGCTCCGGATTCCTAGCCGAAATACACCTAACAAGTAAAGACTATGTGTGGAATCAGAAACTCGATTATGAAAGTGTCCTCTTCAGATGTCGATCCTACTTTGAGACAGGCCACCTAGCCAAAAATTGCCCAAAAGCCTCCTAGAAAAATTCTGCTAGAAAAAATCACCACAGATCTACATGGTGGGAAGGAGCACAAAAAGAACACTACACTGTCATCAAAGAAGAACACTCTCGAGAAAACTCTGAATCAGAAGAAATCGAGCAAGAAAGAAACAACTCTCAAGAAAAGCAGGGGGAAAGCCCTTCCCAACCACAAAAGAGTGAACTCGACAACCCCTCAAGCATCAACAGTGATGAAGATTCGAACACCGCACAAAATAAATATTCATTTAACAACAAAGCATATCTCCTAGACCAAACTTCTTCTCCGACTATCTTCAAAAGGGTGAACATAATAGATCGCGAAGCTAAGACACCAATGTCCCAAGAACCAGAAGAGATGAAGGAGATGCAAGATAAAGAAAGTTGGAAAACTGTAGAGAAAAAGAAGAAAGCTACAGCACCAATCTCGCCAAGAAAGATGAGGAGCCAGACAATTAGAAACTAAATTATAGGTCCGATAGACCAATTTGGTCTCAGTGGACATTAACCATCATCATCATCATCATCATTATCAGGTACAATAGGACAATGTTTAAACTCCACTGTATATTGTTTTTTTGGATGAGGCATTTGGCATGTGCCAGCTGAAAAAGCTAAACAATTAGTCAATACATTCTGATTTCTTGGAATGACAGAAATATCATATTCTTCAAAAGTTCTTAAAAAGTCAAGGACAACATTCCTGTAGTTTCTCAACCTAGGATGTTTTGCAACATATTTTGCCTTGATCTGTTTAATAGTTAATTCAGAATCTCCTTGATCAAAAATTCTTTTAGCATCTAACTTCTTCAATAGTTGCAATCCTAAGAGAAGTGCCTCATATTCTGCTATATTATTGGTGTAATGAAAATTGAGTTTGTAGAAATGACCTTCTACATGATTGTCCCCTTAATTGGACACCCAAACACCTGCCCCTGAACCTTCTTTGCCACAAGATCCATCAAAGCTCATGTTCCAAAAGGGTTTAGTTTCAGTGTTTGGTTGTACAATTAGTGTTTGACTTTCATGTCTTTCATCAATGTCATTTTCCGCTTGATTAACATGTATATCAATTCCTCCATCATTGTAAAGAATGAAAGAGTCCATGTCAGAACGAATAGAATAGAGAGGATAGTTATGTCGTTTGTCTTGACTACTCACCATATACATCATTAAAATTTCCCTTTACAGTCTTCTCTGTTGACCAAACACTGGTATAGTGGCATAATTCATGTTCATTTGTAGGGTTCCTTGTAGTTTTGCTCCCCATGAGCATGACAATAGCATGCCATACTTGGGGGGAATGTCAGCAACTACAATATCCTTCACCAGACTATTAGCATGGATTTGGGCTAAAGTAACACACAGGTCTTTGATAAGGCCTAGGGATTTAGCTTTACTAGAATCAAAGGAATACAAATATTTGTATTGTCTAGTAATGTCAAGCCCTAGTCTTTCCATGATAGCCTTCGGCATTAAGTTATGGGATGCACTTGAATCTAGCATAGCATTGTGGAGGATTTTATCATGGATATTCAAACTAACATAAAATGGAAGGACCCCTTCTTGTGGTTTACCTTCTACTTCTGGTCCAAACAGGAGCTTAGCCTGATCATCACTCAAATTTACATCATTAGTTTTGTCCCCAATGTTTAATGCCTTCAGGACCTGAGTCCTATATACATTATTTTTTATTAATTCAGTTAAGGGGGTCGAAATTTTCATCTTGGCAAGTTCATTTTTCTATAATGAATGGTGTTGGATTTTTAAGCATATTTGAAAAATCAGATATATCAACAACTATTTTTGTGGCTGGTTCAGTTTGTTGGCCAGTAGAAGATAGGTCAATTTGAGTAATTTTGGAAGAAGTATCAATATTATTTTTCGGAATAGCTTCTGCTAGCTTTTTCCCAAGATTTCAATGATTTTCTTAGAGGGAATTGTTGTTTTCTTGGTATCAGAATCAGAGACCTTTTTGACAGGAGTTTCAACATCCTTTTTATTAGCAGTATCTTGATTTTTCTTACTTCTAATATTGTACTGCCTATGTACTTCCATTAGAGCATTTTCAAACCCTGTTTGTATTCTTCTAACTCTTTAGAATCCATTTCAGTTTGAGCTATCAAAAAAAGTTCATGTTCTTCTTGAGTGAGGAACATTGTTTCATCTTCATTTCCTAAAAAATTTATTTGATTGTCTTCCAAATCTTCCATAATGTTCCCCTCATCATATGTGTAATTTTCTTGAAAAGGAGGCTGAATCTGTTGATATGGCCCTTTTTCTTCTCTTTAATTAATTTGGGGAACATTTCTCCTAAAGTTTTGGTTTCTAGTTTGAGGGAGATTTTTGTTTTCTCTTGCTTGATTTTGTTCATTAAGGTTCACTCTTTGCATCATTTGACTCACTACTCTGGCTAAGTTATCAATATTATGATCAGTAGCAGAAGTAGAAGGTTCTTCTTCTATGGTTACTCTGCGTTCAGACTTCAATTTGGCTTTTTGGGCCAGAATGTTTGCTTCAACTTTAATTGCATTTGCTTGCATTTCCTCCAAAGTTGTTGGACCCCTTTCCTTGAGTTGATATTCCATGTCCACATCGAAACCATCTGGAAAATCAATCAGGGCTAGGCCAGGGGAGGGTTTGATTGTGGAATGGAATTGTAAACAGTATTGAATCTTTCATGATACTCTTCTACACTTTCACTTGGTTTCCTTTTTAATCTTTTATACTCATTTAGGAGTTGTAGTGGGTTATTCTTGATATCCCATCTAGCTAAAAAAGCTTGGTGGAAATCCTCAAGATTGTCTAAACTTCCAGCAACTAAAACCCTAAACCATTTCTTAACATCTCCTCCTAATCTTTGGGAAAACAATCTCATTTTAACATCCGCTTCATCAACCTCTTGGAGATCAAACACATCGTTCATCCTATCTATATGCTGCTGAGTGGTATATGCACCAGTATTATCAAAGATTACAATTTTGGAGGGATAATCTACAGGCATAGCATTTAGCTGGCCTGGTAACACCAAGGGTGCATACCTTCCTGCCATAACTATCCTGGTAGATTGACTTGATGATGAACCTAATGGAGGTGCAAATTTGATGACTACAGGGACAGTAGGTGTAGTAGTCTAAGAGATCACAGTTTGGGAAGTTGAAACTATAGAGTGAGTAGTACTGGGAGGCTATAAATGTATAGATTTGGAAAACTGACTAGACAAAGAATCTGTTGCAACAGTTAGAGCAGAGAATTCAATAGGCCGTTGAATAAAGGCTTATTCTATAGCTTGGTTCAAGACTGAAACTAGACCTTGTAATTTGTCAAACTGTTGTAAAGATTCAAGATCAGGATCTGTCTCAAGGACTTGGATTTTGGAAATTGTTATAGATCCATTTGGGCACATCATTCCCATCATTCATATTAGTACCATTAGGGCTCATAAAACCCTATTTCAGTTGCTACATGCCCTAGACAAGTCACCTCTTTGAATGCCTCCTTCCATGAGAGTTATTTGGCCTGAAACCCTCCAGAATTTCCTCCTTGAGGGACCAACGCAACCTTGGATAGGGGTAAGTGCGCTTCAGTGCAAGTAGGCCCATGTTAGGGTGCTATGTAGAGCACCTAGGCCCACTTTGACCTGCGTTGGGTGAGATTGAGCGAAATTCACATAGGGTTCTGGGAATATTCTTATATTTTGGAGTCATCTAGAAGATTCCCACACTTATCATCTCCTATGAGCACGAAAATGGATGAGGAATGAGTTAAGTTACCTCCGATCCTCTCATCCCTTCCTCCATGGAAACTAAATCTAAGTATGGAAGGCCATTCAATACCCTCATTTATGAAAAAACTTCCTCCTTTGGCTTATAAATTGAGCACTCATCTAAGTGATTAGGGGCTTGACTTTGAGAATTTATAAGGAGATATTGTTGGAGTGAGAATTGAGTTTGTAAGTGAGTAGTGTTATGCTACCGGAGTGTTGTGCTATTGATGTGATGCTGGTTGGAACCCAAGCTGGAAGAGTGGCAATGGATCGGAATTCATGGTTGTAATTCTTCCTTATATCTAATAAAGTAGTTTACACCCTTTTTCCATATGCTTATCTTGATATATGATGTTTATATGTGTGAATATATTTGATTCCATTTACTTGTATTCAATAGATCTCTTGCTTTGATTCATTTTCTATCTTCTGTTTATGCTTGGAGGTACTTTTGGAGTGAGTTAAGTTCGAAAAGGAGCCACAGGAGTCAAACAAATCAGACAAAAGGAAAGTGAAAGAACAAATAGTTCTTGTGATCCCTTTGTCTTATTTATCATTTATAGAAAAAGGATAACCACTTTAAATATGTTGTTCTAGGTATAGCTACCTACCTAGGGAATTAGTATTTATTCGTAGATACCAAATTCTGCATAACAAATTGGTGACTCCACTGGGGAACGATCATCATTTCGGGTAGTTTACCTTCATCCTAATACACCCTAGTAGACTTTACTTGCCTTCATTGATCTTATTTCAGCATTTTTGAAGTTTTTTGGTCAAAATTTGCACTAGAATGCCTACTTTAGGAATGTGTTGGAATCAGTGCAACCTTGGGAAGGGTACAATGCGCTGATTAGTGCACCATTGGTCAGGGTATAGTGCACTGATCAATGCACCCTTGGCTTAGAGACAGTGCATTTCAACGCATTGTCTCCCATTCAGACCTGCACTGATCCACCTTAGGTCAAATTTAGACCTTTGGATTGGGTTTTTTCCAAAATTTCCTTTTGTTTCTGCTTGCTGAATGATCAATGAATGTTATGTCTATGAAATCAACATTGTATTTCCTTTGCTAGCCCTACTTTGGCTTTGATTGATTATTTTTTCTTAAATGATTTCTTTGTCGTTATTGATTCATTGTCAAAGTTAGATTATAGTCGATTAATCTTTGTTCAAAAGAAAATGTCATAAACGTCTTCATTTCTTTTGAAAAGGAACTATCATAAAGTCTTCATTCTTGCAAAAAGATTGATTCATTGTATGTGCATTAGTTTCATTTTTTTCATTTCAACATTAAGGGAATCGAAAAGAAAAACTTGCATTGTGCATATTGTAGTTTTTGAATGTTACAGATCCATTTGGGCACATCACTCCCATCATTTAGATTAATACCATTAGGGCTTATCAAACCCTAATTCAGTTGCTACATGCCCTAGACAAGTCACCTCTTTGAGTGCCTCCTTCCTTGAGAGTTATTTGGCCTGAAACCCTCTAGAATTTCCTCCTTGAGGGACCAGTGCAGCCTTGGACAGGGGTAAGTGCGCTTCAGTGTAGGTTGGCCCATGTTAAGGTGCTCTGTAGAGCACCTAGGCCCACTTTGACCCACGCTAGGCGAGATTGAGAGAAATTCACATAGGGTTCTCGGAATATTCTCATCTTTTGGAGCCATCTAGAAGATTCCCACACTTATCATCTCCTATGAGCTCGAAAATGGATGAGGAATAAGTTAAGTTACCTCCTACCCTCTCATCCCTTCCTCCATGGAAACTAACTCCAAGTATGGAAGGCCATTCAATACCCTCATTTATGAAAAAACTTCCTCCTTCGGCCTATAAATTGAGCACTCATCTAAGTGATCAGGGGCTGGACTTTGAGAATTTGTAAGGAGATACCATTGGAGTGAGAATTGAGTTTGTAAGTGAGTAGTGTTATGCTACCGGAGTGTTGTACTATTGATGTGATGTTGGTTGGAACCCAAGCTGAGGAGTGGCAATGGATCAAACTTCATGGTTTAATTCTTCCTTCTATCTAATAAAGCAGTTTACACCCTTTTTCCATATGCTTATCTTGATATATGATGTTTATATGTGTGAATGTGTCTGATTCCATTTACTTGTATTCGATAGATCTCTTGCTTTGATTGGTTCTCTGTCTTCTGTTTATGCTTGCAGGTACTTTTGGAGCGAGTTAAGTTCGAAAAGGAGTGGCGGGAGTCAAACAAAGGAGACAAAAGGAAAGTGAAATAACAAGTAGGTCGTATGATCCCTTTGTCTTATTTATCGTTATAGAAAAAGCATAAGTGCTTTAAATCTATTATTCTAGGTATATCTACCTACCTAGGGAATTAATATTTATTCGTAGATACCAAATTCTACATAACAAATTGGTGACTCCACTGGGGAATGATCATCGTTACAGGTAGTTTACCTTCATCCTAGTACCCTCTAGTAGAGTCTACTTTCTTCAATTGAGTTTCCTTCAGCCTTTTGAAGTGTTTTTTGGTGAAATTTGTGCTTGTAAGCCCCTAGGATGGCCTCTTTGGCACCAATGCAGGCTTGGTCTAGAGACAGAGCAATGCAAAGCACCCTTAGCTTGAGGAAAGTGCTCTGGAGTGCACTATCTCCCATTCAAGGCTGCGTTGATACCTCTTAGGACAAAAATCCTTCCTCTAAGTTGAGTTTTTGCCAAATTTCCTTCTATTTCTGTTTGCTGAAAGATCAATCATGCTTGTCTCTCTGAAATCAATTTGTGTTTCCTTTTCCAGCCCTACTTTGTCTTTGATTGTTTAGTGTTTCTTAAATGATTTCTTTATCACTATCAATTCATTTTCAAAGTTAGATTATAGTCGATTGATCTTTGTTCAAAAGAAAGTGTCGTAAAAGTCTTTTTTTCTTTCGAAACGAATCTATCGTAAAGTATTCGTTCTTGCAAAAAGATTGATTGATTGTATGTGCATTAGTTTATTTTTTGTTCATCATAACATTAAGGGAATCGAAAAGAAAAACTTTCATTGTGCATTGAAAGAGTTTGTGTGTGCTCATAGGAATAGTTTAGGGAAATTGCATTAGATTGTGCTCTTTGCTCTTTGTCAAAGATCTGATTGCTCTATCCCTTTCTAGCTAAGGTTTTCATTGTTCAAATTGAATGAAATGAATGTTTATCATAATAGTTGCATTCTAGGAATTGCAAACATACATCACGTGATGAACCTTGAAAGGAAAATTCTAAAGAAGATCAACTTAAAATTCAACTGAATTAACCTAATGGAGCATTGTCACCTAACGCAAAACATTTAGAAGTTATGGCTAGAGACATGTTTCGGCATCGTAAAACATAGCAGCTGTCGTTATCTTGTCTGTGATACATCTCGAGTGTGATACCTCATTCCATGTACGTGAGTATATTGTAGCTTGTCCATGTACCTTCGGGTATATAGGGTGTGTTATAGTACGTAAAGTATATGGGAATGCTCTCACTATGCGGTTTCGCATTAGACAACGCTAATACGGATTGGGCCTCCACGTACTTTCGGGTATATATGGGAGGACAACACTTGGTTTCTATCCATCCTTAGGTAACCGAGTCGGCTGCCTTGTACACTGTGATACACCGAACACAACATTCGGGGAGATTACCTGCCCATACTTCTTGATTCGCCGGGAGGTATTCTGTAGTTCACAGTTGCTTGGTAATCCTTTTTCCTAGATCATCCCTCTTTTATTTTGTTATGTTATTTGATTAAAATAAAATTAATTTACCGCGGATAACATCCTCCACGCTCGCTCCTTAGTTTATCTTAGGTTGAGACATATGACGACAAATCTGGAGTCCACCAATCAAGGAATTCCTTTTGATGGGAATCCTAGTCCTACTGATTCTGCTCAAGTCGGGGATTGGCAAAAGAAGACAGCAAAGTGTCGAAGGATTCTATTGGAGGGCGTGAGGGATCACATTGTGTCCAGCCTCCATGGAAAGGCTTCTCCATATTTGATGTGGAAAACGTTGACAGAATTATTCCAAAGCAAGAGCGACCAGAGGAAGTTGGCGCTCAAGGATAAACTCAGAAACATTAGGTGTGAGAATGGAGACAGTATGCCCCAGTATCTCACGAAGTTCACCCAATGCCGGGATGAGCTGGGAAGTGTGGGGGTAACTGTTGAGGATGAGGATATGGTGAGTCTAGCACTCCTTGGCCTTCCTAAGAGTTGGCATAGCTACCAGGACTCGGTGAATGGAAGGGAGAAATTGCCAGGATGGGAGAGACTTTGGTTGGATCTTGTGCAAGAGGAGATTAGACGACGCACCAGAGACAGTTCTTCATCTATGCATGATGAGGAGAACTGTGCCTTAGCGAGTAAGGCAAAGAAGGGGAAGGGGAAGGTTTCTCTTTCTGAATCCAGTTCTTCCAATGATGGGAAGAAGGTTGACAAGTCGAAGGTGAGATGCTTTCGTTGTCATGAGTTGGGCCATTATGCTACTAATTTCCCAAAGAAGAAGTCCAAGAAGGGATCTGGGGAAGGATCTGAAGGTGAGGCACTTGCTTCACAATTTGAGTTGGATTTCACACTCTTCGCATGCATGGTTTCATCCATGGTGGGAAGTGGTTGGTTTCTTGACAGTGGAGCTTCTTTCCACATGACCGGTGACAAAAGTTTGTTCAGTACTTTGGAGGAGAAAGATCTCCAGATACTCATAGGATGGGTAATGATGAGAAGTATAGTGTCTCAGGTGTAGGCACGGTTATTTTTCAGAGGGAGAATGGAGCTCGTCTTACCTTGACCGATGTCAAGTATGTACCAGGACTGAAGAGAAACTTGGTGTCGATCGCGATGCTGGAAGGTAGAGGATATGATGTTGTCTTCAGTAAGGGAAAGGTTTTCCTTAGACACATCATCACTAGACAAGTGAAGTAGATTGGTTCACGGGTCAAGAACCTGTATGCTCTTGAGGTTCAAGATGCATGCAAAGCCTTGAGCAGCAAGGCAATTGATGGAAAATTGGTGGTTGAGAGGGAGTGTATATTACCTCTTAACATGCAGAGCCAGAAGAAGTCTCAGATGATTGTGGAGGAGCCACGATTGGTGCAGCAGCTTCAGGAGGTTGTGGAGGAGCCACAAAAAGTGAAGATGAGTGGAGATCTAGTAGAGACATCTACTCATGCAGAGACCTCTAGTAGGGGGAAACTTCGAGCCAGGTGGGCTGAGGGATCACATGTAGCCATACCTCCAGGTAGGAGGTGGGGCGATATAGAGTGATCGTTCCAAGGAGGAGGGGCAGGATCCTTGAGGTACCCAACCTCTTGGATGAAACCTTGCTATGGGAGCCCCAATGTGTAGTAGCAGAAACTGACTGATTGGGTAGAGACGATGCGGATGGAGCGACAGAGAGAGCGACAGTGTAGGGAATCCCAGGACAACGCATAGCATGCAGGCTGTAGCAATGCGAGAGGCACAAGTGTTTTGCATAGTGCTAGGTGGCATAGAGAGGTGTGCAATGGTGTGAGATGCATGGAGATGTTGTAGTAGCGCAGATGTCAGAGAGGGAGCACTTGTCAGCAGCAGGTAGAGCTTCAGCATCAGAGTATGTTCCTAGCCCAACAGAGTGGTCAGTTGGGAGTGTTTTTGTTCCAAGTGTTGTTGGAGCAAAGTGGACCGGGCAGATGTGTTGCATGCAGAACATTCCAGAGTTACAGGATCAGGTTTGAGAGGAAGCCTTTCTTGTTGAGAGGGAGTGTTGAAAAGTGTGCAACAAGAAATGCTTGTTGAGAATGCAACAAGATGATGGAGCTTAGTGGAAAGGAGTCGCCTTCACTAAGTGGTCCTGCAGGCAAGTTTTGGCGCAAAGTCTATTTTTAGACATATGGATCATGGTCTATGAGTTGCAGTTTGCTGTTTATGGATGATTGGTCATGTTGGGAAAAATAGATGGACTTCTATTTTTGGATCACAGCAGGAGTGATCAGAGTCTATTTTTAGACTGCTAGTCAAAAATAGAAAAGTCAAATATTATTGTCTCATAATAATATTTAGACTATAAACTTTATCTTATCCTCTTGGAGCACTTCAGTTTGAGCTACAGATGTGGCACATGCAGCTGTCAGAAGGAAATATGCTTTCTTTATGCGTCAGTTCAGCTATTGCATGCAGGACATCAGTTAGAACTCATGTGGTTGAGTTCTGTGGAGTTGGATGAGCAGTTAATGGAGTTGTGTTCAGTTTGACTTAGTTGAAATAGTTTTATTTAGTGTAACTGGCCAATAGACTAAGTGATGAGTTGTGTGAATTATTTATTAATTAGTTCACTAATTATTAACTCATAATGCAACTGAAGAATACATCAGTTAACTCAGTGCATGTACATTTCAGTGGAGACAGGTGTTAGAGGTTGAGATTGCTATTAGTTGTGACTATAGTTGTGCATGAGATCTTGCACAATCAAAGGATTGAGTATGCCCAGTGATATAGCCTGTGCTCACGTGATTTCCAGTGTGAGTGATTTTCCAAGGTAAATAGAACTTGGAACGAGTTTGGATTCATTCATTCTCTTGCAGGATTGTGCAGTGGAGGCAGGCAAAGCAGCGGAGGAGATTTGAACCTGTGACTTGTTCGGATCTAAACTAGTTTTGTGTGTAACAGGTGGAGATAGTACTGAGTACTTGTGAGGAGTATTATACTATGTAATGTTACATGTTCTCAATCATTAATATACAGATAGTGTGGCGTTTTCAGCTGTAATCTTTCCCCGGGTTACATACTGTGTTAATGTGTGCATGCGATTGATGTTTCATTGTTTTTGATGCTGCTAAATTGATGATCAACATAGAGGAGGTTATGTATGATGCATGTATTCCACAATAGTGTATAATCAGGATAATCTCTATTGAATATGTGTTTATTATTCAAAATTTCTACAGTGGTGATGCGCATCAACTCGTTGAAGTACGAGTCAAGCTCTAGTCAGACCTGCTTCTTTGTCTTTGCCTAGGTGAGAGTCCTAAGTGATGGGATCGAATGTGTATGCACCACAACATCCATGATCATGAATAATCATGGATGGGAAGCTTGTATGCTAGTGAAGAGTTGCGGTAGGTCCTCATAGTTCTAGATCTAACTCTGGATACATGCTTTCATCTCGACCGCATTGGCCCTCATCATCTTTGGCAAGTGAAGCGGTGCTCCCTTGTACTTCATCATCCATATTCTCATGTAATCAACAACATCATGCACGTTTGTCAAGATGCATGCTCTTCTAGCACATCGTTGCTACCATCGATTGAGATGGACTACCGCCTTGTGCACGGTACCAAAATTGGAGTACAACGCTCGCATAACTGTGTCAAGGGACAATACTTCATCTAGTATTTCCTTCTTCAGTTCAGCTCAGGCGGACATTGTCACCAAGTCTCCTCCTTGCTTGGCCACCTATAGTTCCTTCACCATTTGCTCATTCTTAGCTATTAGAAAGCGAACATTTGAGCTAGTGGCTTCGGCATACACTCTGGTTGCATCGGCAAGGAAGCTGGATGTTTGTGCATATCAGTCACGATCACTCATTCCTCAACTTGTGCAGGAGACGTATGATCCTCCGAAGTTGGTACTCTGTGAGACTGCACAACACTATGATGATATTCGTCAAATGAGATGTGCATCTCTCTTTCCAGATGATCACCAAGGATCTCAGTACCTCCTTGGTCCTTCGAGACTTGCTCATCATATGGATGCATTGAAGCGGGTGAGTCGACCTCTTTATGGTGAGTCATGAGGTCAGTGTCCTGTTCCAACTCTTGTTGCTCCATGTCTGCATCCAACTGTTGAAGTGCTTGTTCTATCTCATCAGCAAAGTCTCGCTCCTATGATGGTTCACCCTGTTCGCCTGATGCCAGTTGCTCAGATGAATCAAATACTTATACGGGCATTGCTTCGTCTGTTTGCACATGTGCCCCCTACTGTATCTGTTGTTGCTGAACTTCCCTCTCCTATTTGCACAGCTCTTATTCCTTTCGGAGTTGCTCCCTCAGCTCATGCAACTCCTTCTCTACTTCTTCCATTCTCTTCTTATCCCTCTGCCTTCGCACGATTCGCTTATCGCACTAGTGCCTCTTTGCATCTATAGCCATAACTGCTTCTTCTACAAGTGGATTTGCTCAAAACTTGCAACTTTTTTCCTCCTCCATGAGATCAACAATCTTCCTGTTCCCTTTGTCGCGCACTGGTATGCTTGGATCTGCGGCCTTTGCTTCTACTGCTGGTGTTCTTCGTGATGCTGCTTCATGTTGCTTCACTAACCACTCCAAAACGAAGCCGACCTGTTCATTGAGTCTGGAAGAACTTAGCAATACCTCTATGAGTCCTCCTCGGCTCAATGAAATGTCCGATGGACCAGTTGAACTGAACTCTCGTGTAGTGATCCTTCACAATGCAATGTGGGTCATATGGATTGTAGCTTCAGAGGTCGACTTTGTACTTCTTCATTTTCTCTACTTCGACAGCCGCTTTCTTGATACTCTAGATCTCATATAACCCAACCTACAATGAAAGAGTGGGCCAAGGTGCCTTCTTTTTCCGATGTAGTCTAGCTGTCAATCCTGTCGAGATGAGATATGCTACTTCTTACATGACAAGTACGTCTAAGGAAAACTTTGGTAGAACATGTGGAGGCTTCTCCACTAAACATTTGGATGAAAGTGCCAGATGGTGAGGCATACGAATCTGCCATGCCAATCAATGCCTACATTGCTCCCTTTGACATGCAGGGTGGATCTTGTTCGAATATCATTTTGTACACTAGGGAGACAAAGTGATCAAACAACTGTCTGATTACTCCTTTGAAGCTGCATTCAGACAACAACTTGAAATATGTGTTCACAGCAGTCTCTACTGGTGACCATCCCCACTCCAGGCCCGAGAACTCTTGTTGGGCACATACTGCATCTAAGATGTAGGTGGACATGTAAATCTCTACATGCATACCTCCAGGTGACTGTCGAGCCTTAGATACTTTCTCCTTTAGCTGTTGAGCCAATATGTTGGACTAGTTACATGGTTTTCCTGAATTGAGCTAGCTCCTTTACCCAGTCCTTTAGAATGTCTCTGGAGTTAGCAATGTTGTTGGGTAAGCTAAATGGAGTCTTCATGATAGTCACGGGCTCTGAAATCTTATACATCTCATTATAATCTCTTGCCCAGAAGGTTGCAAGCTTCGTCCATTGACACTGCGCAAGGTCATCTTCTCGTGATCAGTGTGAGAGACGATCTAGTGTATCATGTCCGTGCATGGGAACGCGAAGTATCTACATGCAATCTGGTACAAGCTGAACTTGTGAATGTTCACGTACCCCTGACGGTCTTCAAGGTCTTCCCCAAAAGTGCCTGCAAATGTTTCATTGACCTCTTGCCACTTTAGTTTGATGTCCTTGTCTAGATACAACTTTGTATCTTCATAGATCGACAAACTAGAGGACACTCGTTCAACTACTGCTCCAGCTACATTTCCATCAATGTCCTGTGATCCTGTTCTCTTGGAAGCCATTGTGACAGATGAACACCTGAAATATCTGGAGACAAGAAACATGCATGGCAGGAAATTTGTCAGCGAAAACAAATAAAATTCAAGGAATGACACAACACATACCTGGGAGACTGACGAGTAGGATTACGCAATTTCTTCTGGGTGGCTGGGTGACTAGCTATCAAAACTACACAAAAGGTAGTCTAGGCTGTATGGGAGGCAGGAATGACTGTTGGATCTACACAATGCACAATGCAGATTGGCTGCTGGCTGCTGGTATTGTGCAATGCGTAATTCTAGCTGGGAAGGACTGCAGGCTTCGGGATTTCATTGCGTAATTTTCTGGGCCAACAATCATTGTCCCTCATAAATGAAAAAAATAGTATTGAAAGACAGTTCTGGGAAGAAATGCACATTTCTAGAGAGGAAGGCATAGCCTTCCTTCCCTAGATTGCACAATGCAGTCTCAGTGAAGACAGAGTCCAAGCCAAGGTTGGCCCAACTCGTTGATGGGAAACAAAAAGAAAATAAGAAAGTGAATGCATGGTGATACTAAGTGATAGCAGAAGTGATTCACAGTGCATGCAAAACATTAATGAAAGATCCAACAAACAGATCAACATGCATGTGGGTGAAGCGATTCGTGGAGTCAGCGAACGTTCGTGAAAAATAGTTTCGTGCATGCGACAACAGTAAAATAGTAACGAAAACTGAAACATAGCTAGGGAAAGCTTTATACGTGTAAATTATAGCAGATGTTCAAAGAAATCAAGCAAACAACACTGACACAAGCGAATACACAAAAAGTTTCATAAATGTTGAAAAAGACAACTTGAGGCCACTTACTTGTGAATAGTTGAGCCGGATGTGTCGAAGAGTCCTCGATGTGTTGTGGGATGTCAGAGCTCCAATGTTGATGTGAAATAATGAGCTCTAATGCATCAAATAAATAATATTGGGCTCATGACGCGCATGCCACAAATCTAGGAAAAAGTGACACTTGGAGGGAAGCTTCTAAAACAACTTTGCATGTAACCCCTAACTTCTAAAAATTAGCTCCCTGAATCATGGGATGCCTTTTTCATGTTGCATTTTGCTATTTGGGAAGAGCATGTCATGCATGCATGTAATTCAATTTTCCTTGGTCCCAAGTGGAACTGGTCAACTGGACTATTCATGCATGTAGCTGCTCAAATGCTTGAGAAATATGTGCATTTCTGGATGGGAGTTGGGTTGACTACCCAGGAGGTTTGCACAATTTCTGGGTAGAGCAGCTGGTTGCTCCCCAGATTTGTGAAAATTCTGGGCTGAGCAGCCCTGCTGGGGAAAATTGCACAATTCCTGCTGGGAGTGTTGATTGGAAGAATTGTGCAATTCTAGAGCCTAGTAGGCTACCAAAAAAGATTGCACAATTTCTGAAGGTTGGTTTCCCTCCATAAATGTGCAATTTTCTTAGGGATGCTGCTCAAACTGTAGCTGGACCAAGTCTGGGTGAACAACTTGTGAGGAGAGTGCATCAAACTATGATCAACAGGTTGCCTTTGTGCATGAAAAACGATGAAGTTTGTGTACTTGACGAAGCAAGACAAGGCGTTGTGAAAGGTTGGTAGGGAGGTTCCAAAATGGGATAAGGAAAAATTTTGGAGGGTGGTTGTAGCTACTACAACACTTGGCGACACACTGGTAGAACTCCAACTCTCTGAATGGACCTTGTTCGTGAAAAGCAAGCCTAACATCTCCAGAAGTATTGTTCAGTTCTCAGGTCATCTTGGCTTCACACTAGCTTGATTGTAAGATGTAGCATTTTCCAATCGCTTGGTCGATTGACACACATTCCAAGCCAAGGAATCACAGATGTTTCGATTGGGGTTGATGGGTATATTAGTGCACAAGCAATATAATCATCAGAGTCTTAGTTTCATCTCTGGTGTTGCTCCACTGCCAGCAGGCTTGGACAGTACCTCGGTGGAGTCACATAGAAACACAAGCATGGATCCACTGCCAGCAGGCCTGGTCAATACTACGGTGGAGTTACTTGCATCACCTTCCTGCCCATGAAGCCTTTCTGTTCTTTCACCTTATTAATTTTTCATTTTTTTTTTGACTTTTCATTTTTTCATTTTCGTAACTGTGCATAACACTTATTCATTTCAAGGTGGAAAAGGGATTCCAACTTATTGAGAGAAGAAGAGGTTGTTCCAGCAAAGAAGTAGTTAATTATATCCTTGACGCACCTATTAAGGTTTTCCTCCTCACCTTACTCTACCTGATTGAGTTAACAAGGGTTAACCCAAAAACAACTAAATAGAGAAGGTGATACTAGTTAGCGCACAAGCGTTGTGTTTTCACCAAGGTTTGCTTTGAACAATACGTATTTTGCTTCGACGTATCATGGAATAAAAGTAACAAGTTCTTCATATAGAGGCAAGATGACAGATAACCAAGTAGTGATAGTTGTACAAGCCCTCTTGTACTTCACCTAGCTCGTTTCAAGAGTCATACATGGTTTCATGCAAAACTAACCTACGAACAAAATGATCAAACTGTACGAATGAAACAAGCGAACTAAAAAACAACAAAGCAAAGCAAGAGCAGAAGAAAAAGTGAAAGCAAAGCAAGTAAGCAAACAAGCAAGCAGACAAACAAGCAAACAAAGCGAATAAGCAAACAAGCATGCAAGCAAACTAACTGAAAGCAAACACTACTCCTACTCCTACACTAACGGTGCATGGGCCTGATCATGTGAAGTGATATTTCCAATGCAGCCACTAGTGCATTGGTTGACCCATGTTGGTGAAGACTTGGTCTACGAGCAACCCAGTTTTGCGAACTAGCAAGCAAGAAAGATATGACAATAAAGACAACCACACTTCGTGTTTCAAAGTGCCCACAGGACATAAGTGAGTGCAAGTGCATGACAGTTAGTCTGTGGACTTATGATGGTGTTGTGTGACACTGCGTGCAACTTTGAAGCATAAGAACACTCTTGACTATGACATGCAAGCAAACGAAAGAAACAAAGGCAACTTTCATCGCGAATGATTGCTTGCAATGTAAGATTCCTCCAATGCATGAGCGATGGGATTGTGAAGTTTGAGTGGAGGAAGTATGATCTGTGTGTGAGATGGATCTTCAATGCATACAAATGAGTGATGAGGAGCCTTGGGTGATTGAACAGTTTCATGATCGGATCTGAGCAAGAACCTGACATAACCATAAGCTTGGGTTGAAGTGCTTCGACAGTCTTGGGTATTTCAACTTCATCATCAGATAGATCATCATAAACCGGTCACATCGAAAGATCAACTGTGATAGAGTCATGATAGTGATCAAATATGGAAACAAATGGATCACGACCGCCACGATCAGAAAAATTAATGATTTCATCGGCATCGTCATGATCAGATGAATCAAACAAATGGGTAGATGAAAAGCAAACAAACTCATCCTCCGTGTTTCTGGAAAAGACACATGAAAGATCAAGTGGATTTTCAATGAATAACTTATCCTCTCCATTGTCGAATGATGGACCAACATCCGACGAGTCCTGTGTATGATCAACAATGGGTGCATCCATGGATGAAGACACACATGCAAAATCATGGATGGTAGGTTCACCAAAGATTTTAGGGAAGAACAGAGGGGGCTCAGACGAAAGGGAGTCATCCTTCGCTGAGTGTTGATGTTCAAGCTCCCACTCATACTCTTCATGAATGACAATGTATGTTGGTTATGCAACACCAACTCCGTCAATGGGTTTTTCCTCATTCACAACAAGTGAAGAGTCCGCAATGGAAGAACATAAGACAACATCATCCAGAGGAACACCCGAGTGCGAAGAAGGAGATCATAGAATAGAATGCATATGAGAAATTGAAGGAATCACAACCAAATCTATGGGAAAATTGAGTGAAGTGATGTTGGGAGGATGTGAAAATAGAACAAGTGTGTGAGCATGATCCTCAACATCACTAAGCAGTGGTGGAGCTGTTGAATGAGAGGAAGGTGGACAGTCATTCGAGACAATGACCGCATCCAGATGAGATTGTGCAGCTCCATAGTGAAGAATGTTGAGCGAGGCTTGATCTCAAGCTTCTCCTTGGGATGGGCTGATTTCTTAAGACAATACTCAAACCAGTCCCGAAGATAGGAAAATTTCATCTGGCTGCTCGAAGCTTGAAACTGCAAGTCACAGAAGCACTGCCAAAAATCAATAACTGATTCATAAGGAGCCTTTCGTTGTTGTAACATTTTTTGGTCAAGATAGTCTGGATCAAAATTATAGAAAGTGTCTTCAATAAGATCACATAAGTGCTCAAGTGAGTGCACGATATCATCCGGTAGGCTGAGCATCCATCGACGTGGAGATTCGCGAAGTCTGTGTGCAAGCAGCAGGCTAGCCTATTCATCAGAACACCCATCTTCCTCATGAAGCATGGAAAGAAATTCATGTAAGTACTCAGGCCAGGCCACTTGGCCTTCACCATCATACGTGTAAGTGGACAAGAGATCGAAAAACTCCTTGGTGATGGAGACATCTTCACAATTCGAAAAACATCGCGGAGGGAGAAGAGTGCAAGAATCCATGAAGGGCATGCAAAGGTTCAAAACTGGATGAGAGGACACAGCTTGTCATCAGGCCCTCCTTCAAGCGCCAAAAATGTTGACGGTGCTGGACCCACCAACATGTCAAGGGGACCTCCTCGGTAAGAAGTCCCAATTAGACCTCAAATTGTTTGGTGTAGGAGTCCCAGCAGTGGTTCGTAAAGCAATGCCTTGACCGCGATGTCGCACGGAGGAAAGTAAGATAACTCTGTCAGTAGCAAGGGTGTGACTATTGCAGTGAGTCAAGGAAGGTGCATGAGAGGTTCTAACACAGGTGGGTTGAGGTGAGTGCACCCCTTGGCAACCTGTAAGTGTACTCAACTGGGAAGGGAACACATGAGCGAAGATGCATCACAATATGGAAATCAAGTTAGTCTAGAAATCAAAGGTGATGGTTCAACCAACAACACATCCGCAACAAGATTCATATAATTGCATACAAAAGTGTTCATACACAACTACGTAATTTAAACAAAATACATTGCTACAGCAACCAAAACAGTCTAACTACAATAGCAACATATGAATGAAAACGTGTTGGCTCTTATTATATAAATAAGTTAAGTTCCAATCATACAATACATCCATGTAAATTTGCTAGCCCCAACAATTGAATGTTATATCCACATTTGCTTGCTCCTCCAAAGAGATAAACTAGCTCTATGCAGTGGAGAAGCCAAGGCGCGTTACAATACTGTCCAAGTTCTCTCCAAGATAGTCTTATCGGAACCTTGGCTGACCAAAAGCCTATACAATGAGTTATGAGGGACTATTTATAGCAAAGGGTGGGGTGACCCTTGACATTCCCCTTTGTGACCATTCAAATACCCTCATGACTCTTCACCTACTCTTTGACTGTTACATCCACTATTGACACTTGACTTACACTTGACATGACTCAACATTACAATGCACATGTACCCATGTGAAAAAAATGGCTTGAGCAAGACAAACTAGACATCACTATGACTTAGAAAACTATAGAATTCCAACTGATCAACATCCTCATCCTGATCAATAGTAACATATTGATGCCAAGATCTGTAGTCCTTGATAGTGTCTGTGTGTTCCGCAGTGACATCCATCGGAATCCTGACCCTTGCCTCCATAGCATTCGGGTACACTGCTCGGGCTCCTCTGTCCAACTCGTCTGAAAGCATGCACATCATTGTCTTCAATGTGGCTAGACTAGCAACATGTTTGTGCATGATGTTTGCACTGATAAGCAAGTCTCGGTTTGTGGCGATGCACATCAACTCGTCGAAGCACGATTCAAGCTCTAGTCTGACATGATTCTTTGTCTTCGCCTGGGGGAGAGTCCCAAGTGATGGGATCACATGTGTGGGCACCACAACATCCATGCTCTTGAATACTCATGCATGGGAAGCTTGCATGCTAGTGATGACTTGCAGGAGGTCCTTATAGTTCCAGATATGACTCCTGATATGTGCTTTCAACTCGACTGCATTGGCCCTCATCATCTTTGGCAAGTGAAGTGGGGCTCCCTTGTACTTCATCGTCCATGTTTGCATGTCATCAACAACAACATGCATGTTTGTCAAGATGCATGCTCTTCTAGCACATCACTGTTGCCATTTGTTGAGATGGACGACTTCCTTGTGCACGGTACCAAACTTGGAGTACAATGCTTCCATAACTGTGTCAAGGGAAAATACTTCATCTAGTATTTCTTTCTTCAGTTCAGCTTGGGCAGACATTGTCACCAAGTCTCCTCCTTGCTTGGCCACCTATAGTTCCTTCGCCATTCGCTCATTCTCAGCTATTAGAAAGTGAACACTTGAGCTAGTGGCTTTGGCATACACTCTGGTTGCATCGGCCAAGGCAGCTGGATGTTTGTGCACATCAGTCATGATCACTCGTTCCTCAACTTGCGTAGGAGATGTATGATCCTATAGTGTTGGCACTCTATGGGACTTCATAACTCTATGATGAAATTCGTCAAATGAGATGTTGTACATCTCTCTTTCTGGTTGATCACCAAGGATCTCAATGCCTCCTTGGTCATTCGAGACTTTCTCATCATCTGGATGCATTGAAGCAGGTGAGTCGACCTCTTTGTGGTGAGGCATGAGGTTGGTGTCCTGTTCCAACTCCTACTGCTCCATGTCTACATCCAACTGTTGAAGTGCTTGTTCTATCTCATGAGTGAAGTCTCTCTCCTGTGATGGTTCACCATGTTCACTTGATTCCAGTTGCTCAGATGAATCAACTACTTGTATGGGCATTGCTTTGTCTGTTTGTGGTGAGCTCCAGTATTGCAGCAATAATGTTGTGACTCCTAGAACTCCCTTCTTTAATTTTATCAACCCGGTAGTTCGTAACAAACTTGGAAGCGACGGTGCTGTATGCACAAGTACTAGCTCTTGCCACAGCTGTCACTTGGTCAGCTGGCACAAGTCCGCTAGGAGCTTAAGCCAACTTCTATGAGCTCTTAGAAGAAGCTTTTTAATTGATGGATGAAAGATAACTCGAAGGAAGTTAATCTAATTGCAAAAAGAAAATGAAGGCCAAAAAGGAACGCAAACCCTAGCAAACCCTAATTCTACCAGCTAGTCCTACTGACGTAAAGGAGAGCATGCAAACTACTGAAAGAGATGCCAGTACTTCTAGGAAGGTAAAATGCATGTGTCTAAGTTATCACTATCTGAAGAAAACATCTTTTTGTATTTTTGATTAAGTTATTAGAATTATCTTGCATGTGCTTTTAACTGGCTTTTCACTGTGCAGAGGTGGATCAAGGAGGAGAAATGCATGGAAGAGGTCAGGAAGGTACAAAGAGGGTCTAAGGGATCCCTAACATTCTTTCCGAGAGTTTCACAAAGTCTAGATGCCATGCAACCGTGTTTATGAGCTTCTACAGGAAGTCTGCAGGGGTTCTACAGGATGTTCAGAGATTTCTACAGGATGTTCTGAAAAGAGGATTTTGGAGAATGGATGGAGGGAAAAAGGTGGAGGAACGAGTATGGAGGTGAAATAGGGGTGTAGGGGAGTTCAAGACTTGGAGGTTGGAGTTGAGGAGAAGGTGTAGATGGTGAGATTTGTTCAAGGAGGGATGAAACGATGTTGTACAAGAAGATGAGAATCATGGCAAAGTAAGCGAATGAGGTAAATGTAAGGTAAGGGTTCTGAGTGAAGGATGAAACAGGTAGGTTGGATGGAGTATGTACAAGTAAGGAAGGGTAATAGGTACTCTGCAAGTGGTTTTTCAAACTGAACAAACAAAGACATGCAAGAAAACAAAGATCTAGTTATAAAACCTATGACCTAGTTACTTCACTCTAATCTGACCTAACAGCAAAAGGAAATGAACAGAAGTTTATTTGCAGTGAAACCATGTGAAACAACTATGAAACTAAGTGATCATAAACCTAAGCATGCATCCAAACTGATATCAAGTTCTATGAATGAGATTCAAACTCTAATGATTGCATGGTGAAGCAAAGAAAGTGTTTTTGTTTGGGACAGCATGGTTACTTCAACTCCAGCCCCTGATCCAATAAGGAAGAGGTGAAACCAAAAGCCTTTGCTGACCCTTTTTTGGAGCTTTTTCATGTTATTATCCTACCAATATATTCTAAACATAAACAGCTACTTTAACCATCAAAAGAAATCTAAATAACGAAGCAAGATCTAAATCTAAATAGCAGATTTTATTTTAAGAACGCAGCAACACATAAAGATAAACGAAGGAGGTACTGGGCACTTGAGATGGGCCCAACCCCAAGAGCTACAACCTCCCAAGAGAGATTTAGAGCTGGTTCAAATCTGGATTCATCTTTATTGATCAAGAAATGAAGAGTTACATCAAAACTGTCCACAAGAAGGACTTGAAAATGAGTTGAAAGCAAAGCTAATCTATTGCATAAAAATCAAACGACAAACTAGCTAACTAATGGCTGCAAAATGACTAACCAATAGCTACTATCTACTGGCTAACTAGCTAACATCCACTGGCTAACCAAAATGAGGCCCTAAGCCTTCTTATTTATACAATTTGAGGACCCAACAGTCCTCCTAAAATTTAGGGACTCGGTTTCCCAAGACTTGTAGTTAACAGCAGTCCTACTTGACTTGCTTGGCTGCCCTTGTGTTGATTGATTCGATGGCCCTTGAACTCCGAGCTGATGGTGGAGAATTCGAGGTAAGGGCCCATACATGAAGGGGACACCTTCCTATAAATCCTCTCCCTTGTCTTCCCACGAATTTGGCTGCCAAGTGCTCATTAAGACCTTCAATTTTGTCTCCAAATTGACCAAAAAGGCTACACAAAGCACCCATTAGACTTGTTGGCATAATGACTAACCAAATTCACTCTATTAACATAAATGTAATCAAAAACATGCAATAAACTAATGAGAATGGTGGATTAAGTCAAATTAGGAGGTTGAATGAGCCCAAATAATTGTCCATTTTTGGGGCTCATCATCACCCCCCTACTGAAAGTGTTGCTCATCCTCTGAGCAACCAATCTCTCTCCTCATCTTTGATGGCCCTAGTGGCCTCCTTGGCTAAAATCTCGGCCAATTTCTCCTTCTGCTGCCCTTTCTCCAAACTTCCTGTAGAAACAGTTCTCTGTCTTCCTGTAGAAACAGTCTGCTAACTTCCTGCTGAACCAATTTTCTCTGATTTTTCTTGCTTGGCTGGGGGTGCCTTCTCCTTGAACTGTGCTGCTTGCAACTCTGAGCTAGTGTGATTTGATTAAGTAATATTTGAATGAGTGAGGATTTAATGAGGAGGATCTATCTCCTATAATCTCTCCTCCTTGTCTCATTCAAGTTCCTGCTCTTAATTAGCCAAAATTGCCATGATTTTCTCCCAAAAACCCAATGACGAGGCTCATCAATATGCTGATAGGCCTGATGGATATGGTGAGAAACAAATTGGTGGTGGTGCAGAGGCTGGTACTTGTGGCCTTGGACTATGATATGAGTTCAGGCTTGGATAGTCTATTCCATAAGTTGTCTGCATTTGTGGAGATACTACAGGTTATGATGATAAATTGTCCTTCTGACCATCAACTGCAAGTTTCACAGTAACAATCCTTCCATCAATGGTTTTGTTTGGTTCCTTACGGGCTCACTTAGTAGCCTCCATAGTCTTGAAAGTCACAAATGCAAATCCCTTGTTGGTGAAAAATACATACAACATTAACCAAGACAAATACAGCCAAACAATCTAGGCCTCGGAAAAACATGCATAAATATCTAAGAATAGAGGCATTTTAAACTGCCCATCATAAAGAAATCTGATGTATCTTAGATATGTAACCTAGATTTGTTGGTATTTTTATCATATGCAACTGAACCTTCTTCCATATCTCCATATTTGAAAAAAAACTTCTAGAATATTATCATTGGCCATGTCATATGAAATACGACCAATGTAAAGTTTCCTTTGAGCTTGATTTGCACTTTGACCAGGACCTGTTCTCACCACTGACTGATTTCTTACAGGAATCCCGCTCTTTCTTCAAGCTTCGAACTGGATGAAGAAAAACTTGGGCTTCTCTGTTCTGGAAGACTCTGCTGTACTTTCCGGTAAAACGTCTTCCTGTAGAATGCTAGCCGGATTCTATAGGATGTCTCTGCGCCTCTGCACAATCTTGGTATGCGGGAGAATTTTGAACATGCCAAAAAAATCAGCGAAGGATGATAGGTTAAGCCGATTGTGGAAGCAGAGGATGTATACTCAGTTGAACATGTTGCAAGTGCAAGTTGAATAACAGTCTATGAATTTCAGCTGAGCGCTCATTGATTTCTGCGTGATTTTTGGTGGAGTGAGGTGGCAAAGACGTGTGCTGGCCCATGCAAACTGTTGTGCTATCATGAACTGCAGTGGTTAACTATTTGTTCTCTGCCTGTAATCACTTACCATTAGTTGCACTGGAGTTTAGAATATCCACACTGTCTGTGTTTTTTTTAAATCTCACGTGCATGACTGATCCATGCATGCTGCGTGATTTTCTCGTGAGTGCTAGAGAACTGGATGTCAAGTTAACCTTCCTATATTCGTGGCTTAATTTCACCATTCCATTCGTTCATGCATTTCTTGAATTAGATTCATGCAATAGAGGAATAGGTTTTAGTCACGTACCTGAAGTCAAATGGCTGCTGTGAAGCTTTTTGCTGCTGCATGCTCATATTCTGCTGCTGCATGCTTGGATCCTTTGGTTGCATGAGGGCATGGCTGATGATTTTTGGTTGTTTTTTCTTGTGCAGGTGTCCTCTGGCCAGATCTAAGCCCAAGGATAATTTTAGGGGCGAATGTTCGCCCTTTGGCGAAATTAAGGGGTTTTAAATTTTTAGTGGGCGAATATTTTGTATCATAGTACATTTTTACAAATCACCTCAAATAGCCCACCTTATTTTAAGGGAGAGGGTAAAAAAGGTAAATTTAGCCCTTGAAATTAGGACTTACAACCTTCCGTTCACCCATTTTCAAGAATATGTTTTATTTAAGTGAATCCATTCGCCCATTTTCAAGAATAGGTTTTATTTAAGTGAATCCTATGGGCCAAATACCATATTTATAAAAGAGGTATGGTAAATTAATAAAAATATAAATAAATGAGAGGTATGGTAAATAAATAAAACATTTTTTATATTTACTCCATAAGTCACCTTATATACATGTAAGGGTGTAAACAAATAAAAATATAAGTAAAGTGGAGGTATGGTAAATAAATAAAACTTTTTTTATACTTACTCAAAAGTTGTGGTAAATAAATAAAAATATAAATAAACTAGGCGTATCGTAAATAAATAAAATTTTATATTTAGTCCATAACCCTCGTTCTATTTATGAAGGCTCAAGAAAGAGGTTTTATTTAAGTGAATCCTATGGGCCAAATACCATATTTGTAAAAGAGGTATGGTAAATTAATAAAAATATAAATAAACGAGAGGTATGGTAAACAAATAAAACATATTTTTATATTTACTCCATAAGTCACCTTATAAAAGAGGTATGGTAAATTAATAAAAATATAAATAAACGAGAGGTATGGTAAACAAATAAAACATCTTTTTATATTTACTCCATAAGTCACCTTATATTTACGAACACTCAAAAAATGAGTTATATTTAGGTGAAACCTATGGCCAAAATACTATGGGACAAATACCATGGACTAGATTGTTATTAATACCATGCAAAAAACCATTATTAACCCTAATATTAGAATTAATAAAAATAAAAATGGCACATGGTATTGACCCATGGTATTCACTTGGAATGTAGCCTATTTAAATGGGGGAATTAAACCAGCATGTAGCCTATGCTAAGATTCACTAGGACTTTACAATTTTTTATTATTTAGTGAAAGACTCGCCAAGATCTTACAAGATTTTATAATTGAGTAAAATATTCGCCATGCATGGTGAGAGATTCGCCAAAAAATTATATATACATATTATATTATTGATAAAATCGCCTTCCATTTTTCCTATATACCATGGAGATTCGCCCATTTATTATATTTATAAATTTAGGGGGGGTTCTTAAAATTTTCCCTGTCTAAGCCCCAGGCAATTGTTTCCACGTTCAAATCTGCACGTTCAAGCTGCTGCTGCTGCATTGTCACAGAACCAGAACTTGTTTTCGCCATTGCTCCCAAACGGTAAACCGTATTGATCTGAAACTTGCTGAGCACGTTCCTATCATCATGATGCACCTCCCATAGCAAAATCGTGATCAATGGATGCACGGATTTCGAGAAAAATGGAAAATGGCTGAAGATTTCAGAGATCGATTTCTCGGAAACCATGCATCGGAATCGGCTGAAACTGCTGGGGTAGGCTACTATCACCCATGTGCATCTCCCCATGAAACAGGTTTTAAAAAGGATGCACGGATATGGAGAAAACGCAAAAATTTCTGATGACGATGGAGGATGATTTCTTGGAAACCGTGCACCGAAACGGCATGAAACTGCTCAGGCATGTTGTCATCACCCTTGTACAATTCCCCATAAAACGGTTTGTCAAATGGATGCATGGTTTTCAAGTTATGGAAAAAACAAATTTTGTTCCATGTGTTTTTTCTTCAAGGCATTTTGCAAGTGTTTGCATGGAAGGGAAAACTGAGCTTGGGCTGTGATGCAGGTATGGAGATGATGGAGGAGGAGTTGGAAGATTTCATGAGGGCTTATGAACCCTTGAGGAAGCTACCATGTTCGCCAAACCAATTTTTGAAATCCATATCTAGTTTCCCACAATTTCTACAGGAAGTTCCTGTAGAAGCACAATGAGGTGGAAAAAATGATGGAGAAAGGCAAGGGATGGACACACAAGTGCTTGTAGGCCTAATCAACAGATTCCCACCTTCAGATTCCATTTTAGACTTGAATTTGGTTCGTCCAAAGGTTCTACAGGATGTTTCCTGTAGAAATACAGAGCTTCCTGTAGAAGGCACAAGAAAAATTCCTTTAACCTTGATTTGAGTGCTCCTCCTGTCATGAAACGTCCTTCTTGCAACCTGCAATTAGCCAATGGAATTAGTTTTATTTTTCTTTTTCTTTTTCTCTTTTGTTTTTTTTTTTTGAAAAACAACTAGGGCGCCTCATGGAGGTTTTCACCCTAATTGCCTGCCTTGGGCGCCTCCAAGGGAGGTTTTCACCCAAAGTTCTTATTCCCTTTTATTTTCTCTTTTTTCCAACCCATTGACCGCCTCATGGAGGTTTTCAATCAATGAGCCAATCTAAGGCGCCTCCGAGGAGGTTTTCACCTTAGATTTCTATTTTCCTCTTATTTCCATTTTTTTTCATTTCTTTTTTCTTTTCTTTTTTTCTCTACCCTACCCTACTTGAAAAACAAAATCATTTTCAAGTATAAGAATACTTCCAATGGAGCCATGTGCACATTGAGATTAGAGAAAAAATGATGTGAAGGCTCGAAATGCATGCTTGGACAACTATCCGGACTTTAGAGACCAAATGATCTGACTTTGAAGGGATCAAACATAGCTGAGGAAGAGAGTACCGCTGCAACTTAGTGACCTTCAGAAACCATCTCTCAATATAGCTTTGATATCCATGGTCCTTTTGCTGATCTGGATCATTCTTCATGTCACCTTCTATCATGACCTTCTCATCTTCCTCTTTTTGCTGATCTTCCCCTTGAGTACATGGAGGATTTGATGGTAACTATGAGGGAACTCTCTCGATCTCTAATTCTGATCTCTTCTCTTCATCAAGTGCAGCCCATGGTTCTTTGATCTCCTCTTTGGAATCTTCTATTTCCTTTGGTCCTTCAATGTTGTCAATATAATCTCTGTTTTGCAACACTCTTCCTGAGCTTTGGTGAACATCATTGAGCTCAAGAGGAGTCATTTGCACATGTTGTGCCTCAGCTTTGCAATTGGGTTGAGCTACTCCATTGTATGGCTTTGGAAATGGTACGGGTAGTTGAGTGGAGGTGTGAAATTGAGATGGAGATGGATGGCATTATGGTTGGGTAGGCATTTGGGGTTGCCTTGGTGGAGGAGGAGGCGATGGTTGTGGATGAGCAAGTGGTGGAGGAAAATGAGCGGGATGAGAGTTGTACTGGGGCCTCCACTCCTGATAAGGTGCATTCTACTGAGGCTGTGGCTGAGCATAAGAGTGAAATGAATGAGCAACTGGTTGGGCATAATATGGATCTGTGAAGGAACAAGGAGGAGGTGTGAACCAGGAAGGATGAGCAGGGGGACCCCAAGAAGGCATGAAAGTGGCTTGGTAGGGGTCATAATAGGTCTCAGGTGTCCCTTGCAGTTCCTGCTGGTAAGATTTAGGTCCAGGCAGCTTCCTTTGGTTCATATGATAGAGTGGTTCAGTGGCTCCTTTAACTCTTTGATATGCAACTTTAAGTCCAGGCAAGGAAGGGCACTGATTCGTAGGATGGTATTCTTCACAGACAAAACACACTTCTAGGGAGTGCATTGGACATTCGTTCCTAGGATGCTTTCTAGTGCACCTAGGACAAAAGATGACCAAAGCACTCTTGGCTCCCTCTTGCTTCTTTTGGATCCACAGGGTATCCAATTGCATGGCAAGAAATTGCCTCATATCACTCTTGAAATCTTCTATCTGATCTTCAAATTCGTCTTTGGACAAGGGACTGCTCCCAACATTTCTGCTTGTAGCCATTTGCTCCAAAGGAATGGTTTCTTCTTCTTCTCCCCCTGAGGTTCTTCAAATATGTCTTGTTGTCCACCTAAGGGTTTTTTTAATCACAGCCATCGAAGAAGAGAGAATGTTGGCTGTGTGAAGCAGTGGGGGTGTTGTGCAATCATTTTTCTAACTTATCTCTACTCCTACAAGGCATGAAATGAAATCTTTTTGGTTGATTTTTGCTTTTTTCTACTTCTACTTGCAAAACTGAAATAGATTGAACTGCAACTAACTATATTGCTAAAATGAAAATGCGGAATCGAAATGAAAGCAGGAAAAGACTAATCTATTTTGCTCAAATGAAATTGCAGGAATGAAATGCTAGTCTACGCTTGCGGAATTGAAATGCCAATCTACGCTTGCAGAATTGAAATGCTAATCTACGCTTGCAGAAATGAAATTGCAGAATTGAAATGCTAATCTATGAAAGCTGAGAAATGCTAATCTATGAAAGCGGGAAATGCTAATCTACTTTTACATAAACGAAATTGCATAATGGAAATGAAATAAACTACTTAGCAGAAGATTGTAGTGGAAAATAGAAGAAAGGCGACAATCACCAATACTCTGACGCTTCCCAGGCAACGACGCCAAAAAGATGGTGAGCCCCAGTATTGCAACAATAATGCTGCGACTCCTGGAACTTCCTTCTTTAATTTTATCAACCCGGTAGTTCGTAACAAACTTGGAAGCGACGGTGCTGTATGCACAAGTACTAGCTCTTGCCGCAGCTGTCACTTGGTCAGCTGGCACAAGTCCGCTAGGAGCTTAAGCCAACTTCTATAAGCTCTTAGAAGAAGATTTTTAATTGATGGATGAAAGTTAACTCGAAGGAATTTAATCTAATTGCAAAAAGAAAATGAAGGGCAAAAAGGAACGCAAACCCTAGCAAACCCTAATTCTACCAGCTAGTCCTACCGACGCAAAGGAGAGCATGCAAACTACTGAAAGAGATGACAGTACTTCTAGGAAGGTAAAATGCATGTGTCTAAGTTATCACTATCTGAAGAAAACATCTTTTTGTATTTTTGATTAAGTTATTAGAATTATCATGCATGTGCTTTTAACTGGCTTTTCACTGTGCAGAGGTGGATCAAGGAGGAGAAATGCATGGAAGAGGTCAGGAAGGTACAGAGAGGGTCTAAGGGATCCCTAACATTCTTTCCGAGAGTTTCACAAAGTCTGGATGCCATGCAACCGTGTTTATGAGCTTCTACAGGAAGTCTGCAGGGGTTCTACAGGATGTTCAGAGATTTCTACAGGATGTTCTGAAAAGAGGATTTTGGAGAATGGATGGAGGGAAAAAGGTGGAGGAACGAGTATGGAGGTGAAATAGGGGTGTAGGGGAGTTCAAGACTTGGAGGTTGGAGTTGAGGAGAAGGTGTAGATGGTGATATTTGTTCAAGGAGGGATGAAATGATGTTGTACAAGAAGATGAGAATCATGGCAAAGTAAGCGAATGAGGTAAATGTAAAGTAAGGGTTCTGAGTGAAGGATGAAACAGGTAGGTTGGATGGAGTATGTGCAGGTAAGGAAGGGTAATAGGTACTCTGCAAGTGGTTTCTCAAACTGAACAAACAAAAACATGCAAGAAAACAAAGATCTAGTTATAAAACCTATGACCTAGTTACTTCACTCTAATCTGACCTAACAGCAAAAGGAAATGAACAGAAGTTTATTTGCAGTGAAACCATGTGAAACAACTATGAAACTAAGTGATCATAAACCTAAGCATGCATCCAAACTGATATCAAGTTCTACGAACGAGATTCAAACACTAATGATTGCATGGTGAAGCAAAGAAAGTGTTTTTGTTTGGGACAGCATGGTTACTTCAACTCCAGCCCCTGATCCAATAAGGAAGAGGTGAAACCAAAAGCCTTTGCTGACCCTTTTTTGGAGCTTTTTCATGTTATTATCCTACCAATATATTCTAAACATAAACAGCTACTTTAACCATCAAAAGAAATCTAAATAACGAAGCAAGATCTAAATCTAAATAGCAGATTTTATTTTAAGAACGCAGCAAACACATAAAGATAAACGAAGGAGGTACTGGGCACTTGAGATGGGCCCAACCCCAAGAGCTACAACCTCCCAAGA
Source organism: Pinus tabuliformis (assembly GCA_031772625.1). Lineage (NCBI taxonomy): Eukaryota > Viridiplantae > Streptophyta > Pinopsida > Pinales > Pinaceae > Pinus > Pinus tabuliformis. Next base: position 989,768,284 of record CM062814.1, read on the forward strand.
GAGATTTAGAGCTGGTTCAAAGCTGGATTCATCTTTATTGATCAAGAAATGAAGAGTTACATCAAAACTGTCCACAAGAAGGACTTGAAAATGAGCTGAAAGCAAAGCTAATCTATTGCATAAAAATCGAACGACAAACTAGCTAACTAATGGCTGCAAAATGACTAACCACTAGCTACTATCTACTGGCTAACTAGCTAACATCCACTGGCTAACCAAAATGAGGCCCTAAGCCTTCTTATTTATACAATTTGAGGACCCAACAGTCCTCCTAAAATTTAGGGACTCGGTTGCCCAAGACTTGTAGTTAACAGCAGTCCTACTTGACTTGCTTGGCTGCCCTTGTGTTGATTGATTCGGTGGCCCTTGAACTCCGAGCTGATGGTGGAGAATTCGAGGTAAGGGCCCATACATGAAGAGGACACCTTCCTATAAATCCTCTCCCTTGTCTTCCCACGAATTTGGCTGCCAAGTGCTCATTAAGACCTTCAATTTTGTCTCCAAATTGACCAAAAAGGCTACACAAAGCACCCATTAGACTTGTTGGCATAATGACTAACCAAATTCACTCTATTAACATAAATGTAATAAAAAACATGCAATAAACTAATGAGAATGGTGGATTAAGTCAAATTAGGAGGTTGAATGAGCCCAAATAATTGTCCATTTTTGGGGCTCATCAGTTTGCACATGTTGGGCCCCCTCCTGTATCTGTAGCTGTTGTGATTCCATCTCCTATTTGCGCAACTCTTGTTCCTTTCAGAGTTGCTCCCTCAGGTCATGCAACTCCTTCTCTACTTCTTCCATTCTCTTATTATCCCTCTGCCTTCGAGTGATTCACTTTTCGCGCTAGTGCCTCTTTGCCTCTATAGCCATAGCTGCTTGTTCTACAAGTGGATCTGCTCGAAACTTGCAACTTTGCTCCTCCTCCATGCGATCAAAAATCTTCCTCTTCCCTTTGTTGCGCACTAGTATGCTTGGCTATACGACCTCTACTGCTACTACTGCTACTGTTGGTATTCTCCATGATGCTGCTTCATGTTGCTTCCCTAACCACTCCACAACAAAACCGACCTGTTCATTGGGTCTGGAGGAATTGTAGCAATTCCTCCATGAGTCCTCCTCGACCCAATGAAATGCCCAGTGGATCCAGTTGAACTGAACTCTTGTGCAGTGATCCTTCACAATGCAATGTGGGTCATACAGATTGTAGCTTCGAAGGTCGAACGGGTACTTCTTCATCTGTTATGCTTCGACATCCGCTTTCTTGATACTCCAGATATCATATAACCCAATCCACAATGGAATAGCGAGCATAGGTGCCTTCTCCTTCCGATGTAGTCTAGTTGTCAATCCTACCGAGATGTGATATGCTACTTCTTGCATGACAAGTACGTCTAAGGAAAACTTTGGCAGAACATGCAGAGGCTTCTCCGCACTGAACATTCTAATGAAAGTGCTAGATGGTGAGGCATACCAATCTTCCATGCCTATCAATGCCTCCATTACTTCCTTTGACATGCAGGGTGGAACATGTTCGAATATAATTTTGTACACTTGGGTGAAAAAGTGATCGGACAACCATGTGATTACTCCTCTGAAGCTGCATTTGAACAACAACTTGAAATATGTGTTCACAACAGTCTCCGCTGGTGACCATGCCCACTCCAAGCCTGGGAAATCCTGTCGGGCACATATTGCATCTAAGATGTAGGTGGACATGCAAATATCTGCATGCATACCTCTGGGTGACTTTAGAGCCTTAGATACTTGCTCCTTTAGCTGATGAGCCAGTATGCTGGACTAGTTACATGGTTTTCCTTCTCTAGCCATTTGGTCCAGTGCAATCACCCAACTCTGTGGAAAGGTTTCAGTGCTTGCTTGGCCATACAGTTGGCATGCGGATATGACCAAGTATTGGTACACCTTCCTTAGTATCTTCGTCTTGTATATCTGGTTGGGTGTCATTTTGAATCGAGCTAGCTCCTTTACCCAGCCCTCAGAATGTCTCCTTCCCCAGATTGTGCAATGCAGTCTCAGTGAAGACAGATTCTGGGCCAAGGTTGGCCTGACTCACCGATAGGAAACTAAAAGAAAATAAGACAGTGAATGCATGGAGACACTAAGCGATAGCATAAGTGATTCACATTGCATGCAAAACATTAATGAAATATTCAACAAGCAGATCAACATGCATGTGGGTGAAGCGATTCGCCGAATCGGTGAATGTTCGTGAAAAATAGCTTCATGCATGCAACATCAGTGAGATAGCAACGAAAATTGAAACATAGCTAGGGAAATCTAGTATACATGTAAATGATAACAAGCATTCAAAGAAATCAAGCAAACAACACTCACACAAGCAAATACACAAAAAGCGACAGAAATGATGAAAAAGACAAGTTGAGGCCACTTACCCATGAATAGTTGAGTCAGATGTGTCAAAGAGTCCTGGATGTGTTGTGGGATGTCATAGCTCCAAGATTGATGTGAAAGAATGAGCTCTTATGCATTGAATAAATAAGTTTGGGCTTATGACGTGCATGCCACAAATCTAGGAAAAAGTGACACTTGGAGGGAAGCTTCTAAAACAACTTTGCATGTAACCCCTGGATGTTAAAAATAGCTCCCTAAATCATGGGATGCATTTTGCATGTTTCCTTTTTCTATTCCGGGAAGAGCAATTCATGCATGCATGCAAATCAAGTTTCCTTGGTCCCGAGTGGAACTGATCAACCAAAATTTTCATGCATGTAGCTGCTCAACTGCTTGAGAAAAATGCACATTTTTGGTTGGGAGTTGGGCTAACTGCCCGAGAGGTTTGTGCAATTTCTAGGCAGAGTAGCTAACTGCTGGCCACTTTTGTGCAAATTCTAGGCTAAGCAGCCCTGCTGGGGAAAATTGCGCAATTCCTGCTGGGAGTGTTGATTGGCAGAATTGCGCAATTCTAAAGCCTAGTAGGCTGCCAAACAGGATTGCACAATTTTTGGAGGGAAGGATGGTTTCCCTCCAGAAATGCGCAATTTTCTTGGGGAAGCTACTTAGCCTGCAACTAGACAAAGTCAAGGTGAACAGCCTGCGAGGGGAGTGCATCAAACTCTGATCAACAGACTACCTTTGTGCAAGAAAAACACTGAAGCTTGTGTACTTTATGAAGTAAGACAAGGTGTTGTGAAAGGTTGGTAGGGAGGCTCCAAAACGGGCTAAGGAAAAATTTTGGAGGGTGGTTGTAGCCGCTACAACAAGGTGGTAGGTTGGTTCTAGGGAAGGAAGTTGTAACTTTTTTCAGGTTGTTTCCACCTCCTTCTAGTAGTACTTGGTAAATAATTAGGGGTTGTATCTCCTTCTAGTAGTGGCTAATAAAAACAGAATTTGTAGCTTCCTCCACGATAAAAATAATTTTTTTTTATATAATTTTTGTTTTCCTTTGATGTGATATGATCGGTTAATACTCTATTATACTAAATTATAAGAAAAAGTGAAATATTGATTCACCCCCCTTTTAGTATTTCCAACATATTCTCTTCTCAACCTTGACTTTATAACTTTACATTGAGCTAAATCCCTAACCCTAATCTCCAAAGTGATTGATGGTTGAGATTAGATCGTGTTTCACTTGAGACCAAGGGCTAATATTAAAACATAATCATTAAAGTAATTATTTCACTTTTCCTAAGTTTACTTTAGCTCAATTATCCAACATAATAATTATGTACTTTACTAAGTCAAAACATAGGCTAAGTTACAAAAGCAAATTACTCACACTTGAGCAAGATTCCTAAAGATATGTGGGCGACTTCTACACACGTACCCACCTAGGCCAATGCAGAAATACCTTCCTGAGATAAAAACATCAACACTCTCTTAGCGAGGGAGGTACTTTTTCCCCTGGAACTAACTTCCATCATGGAATTACATCCACTACCTTGGTTTCTTCCTATAAACTAGAAGCCTTCCATGCCACCTAGTCTAGAAGAATTCTCAAAGTTTTTCTCCCCTTGGTCTAGTTTCAAGAAGCCTCTTGCTCCTGAACATCTTGTAAGTTCATCTCACATGGCAAGACCTTAACAGACTTAGAGGAATCTGTGAACTACACTCCACCTGAACCTTAAGGTTGAATCCATTTTAGTTTCTCAAGCTTCAAAGCTTCCTGCTCCTTTTTCTCTATCACTGCTTTGCTTCTTTCCATCACTCAATGAATTGGCTCTTTAACATATAAAATTTTATTTCTCTAACTCTTATGACATGTCTGACATCTTAGCTAGATATTTTGTGTCTAATTAGTCCATGCATGTCATAGAAATCTGCACAAAACCCCTTCTGCTCGGTCATAAAGACTGAGAGCAATCTCCACCCCAGCTCTAGAACACATAGCACGTCCTTCACTTCGAAAAAAACAAGGTATTGTATGGCAAAACCTTCGAAGGGGAAACATTGATTGAGCAAAGGAAAATATAAATTATTCTCTCATCTCAATCAACTTAGCACAATTAAAACTAGTCCAATTTATAGAGCAATCCACTATATGTTAACTACTCACTCATTTTTTTTCACTAAACCCCCTAGCCAAATTCTCAGTTAAGCTTACTAACACTTTGGGATCACAAAACTTCATGATGAGATCTAAAGAGGTTAACTAAGGTGTGTCAGATTTATATTTATAATTACAAGCATGATTTTGATGATCCTAATGTTGATTTGACATTATCACAAGGTGCATAAATAACCATTTATGTACACAACTATTTATACAACTAATTATTGATGTACAAAAATAGTTATACACCCATAGATAATAGGTGATGGAAAAACCCCTAGTAAAATGTATTTTCATATGGGAGAAAGGAGATCACACAGAATCCATATCCAAATAATGCATGGCTCTTTAATTTGAGAATATGTATAATCTTCCAGCATAATAATTATGTACTTTACTAAGTCAAAACTTATGTTAAGTTACAAAAGAAACTTGCTCACGCTTGAGCAAGTGTCCTAAGGATATATGTGGGTTACTTATGCATGGAAACCCACTTAGTGAATGCAAAATTACTTGTTTGAGATACAAAAATCAACACTCTCTTAGAGAGGGAGGTAATTCCCCCGCAAAAATAACTTCCACCATGGAACTGCATTCGCTACCTTGGTTATTTCCTCTAAACTGGAAGCCTTCGTTGCCACCTGGTCTAGAAACATTCTAGAATTCTTGCTCCCCTAGGTCTAGTTCCTAGAAGCCTCCTACTCCTAAACATTCTATAAGGTCATCTCATATGACAAGACCTTCTTAACAGACTTGGAGGAATCTGTGAACTACACTCCACCTAAACTTGAAGTCTAACTCCCTGTAAGTTGCTTAAACTTCAAAGCTTCTAGCTCCTTGTTCTCTATCACCACTTTGCTTCTTTCCATCACTCAATAAATTGGCCCTTTAGTATATACATGTTTCTTTCTCTAACTCCTATGACACGTCTCACATTTGACCTATGACACGTCTCACCTCTAACTTGCCTCCTGACTCAAGCTGGAACATCTATGGACCTAAGACACTTGAGTATCACACTCCACACTGATATGCCTCTCTCAATGTCTTGTTTTTTCATATGGTATGCATTTTTCTCTCCTTAGTCTTGCTTTTATAACTTGACATTGAGTTGAATCCATAACCCTAATATCTAAAGTGATTGTCGACCAATATTATATCTCGCCTTGCTTGAGATCAAGGATTAAGATTAAAACATAATCATTAAAGTAATTATTTCACTTTTTCTAAGTTTACGTTAGTTCAATTATTCAACATAATAATTATATTATTTCCTAAGCCAAAACTTAACCTAAGTTACAAAAGTAACTTGCTCACATTTGAGAAAGTGTCCTAAGGAGATCTTGTTGAAATTTCACCTACAAGCTAGTTTTCTCTTGTAGGACTTTTGCAAACACTTAGTCAAACTTTTATTTCAGTCTCCAATAAAAACTTCATGATTAATGTGTTAAACTTAAGCAAACCCAATCTGATTTTTATGAGTTGAAATATATGACTAGATCACACTTTTAACAACAGAAAATGTATAGTAGACACCACACATTTGACACAGGATTTTTGGTAAAGCCTGTGAAATAACCTCGAAGGGAACACCAGTGAAAAGAGGAAAGGTATTTCTTTAGAGAGTAAGTTTTACAGTAATAAATTTCTAGTGAAACACACAAACTTGTCTCTGGAAGATATAACCCAAAAACTCCTTGGAATTCATACCATAATTCCCTTTGAGATTCGTGTTGTCCTCTTCTCGAAATCTGAGTTGTACATGCCTCAAAATCTATACCAAACTCAACTTAGAAAATCATCCCAAATTGTATGAATTCCTTGATTTTCGTGTTGTACCTCCTTGAAATCCATGTTGTTGTACAAATTTCTCAACAAAAAATCCCCTTGAAAAATTTCCCTCCTCGAATTTTAATCTAATCTCTACCTAAAAATTCATGCTAGATAATACTCAGACCGTTAGAGAAACTCCTTGATTTCTATGTTCCACCCTACCTCAGAAATCAGGCCCTTTCCTTGTTGTACATTGCACTTGGTTGCAAGAAACTACTGTACATTTCACTTGGTTGTTGGAAGCTCCTTGATTTATTAGTCCTCTTTTACCTTGAAAATCATACCCGTCTATTGTACACTACACTTCGTCGTTGGAAGATCTTTAATTTTTGAACCCTCCTTTCCCTTGAAAATCATGCTTCTCTTTGTTGTAAAAATTATCTCCTTGTTGCCCTCTTCTCCTCATCCAAAAATCATGAATGACAATGGTGTGCATCTTTACTCTCCCTATCTCCTTTTATTTCTCATCAATCACTAAAACACTTAACCCTAGATCTTAATGGTTGAGATTCAATCTAACCATCTCAAGATCAATGACCATGACTTAATCTCACATTAGGCCCACTTGAATCATTTAAGTTACCCAAATTTGTAAAGTCACACTCACTTTATAAAAAAATCCCTTTTTAGTCATTAATTAAAAGGGTACACTTCACAACTTTATAAAATTACTTTATAAAATAAAGTTTCTAGGGAGTGAAATATGTTTAGTCACTTCTACATGCTAAGAACCGCCAATGCATAAGTACCTCTAAGCTACCAAAAACTAGCACGCCCTCTTAGCAAGGGAGGTACATCCAACACCTTCACCACTTGGATTTGTCTCCAAGCCCATCTCATCATCCGGAGCTACTCCCTTTGAACTTCTAGCTACTCTTCCTAGCCACCTATCCCCTCTTTGTCACTAAAATTAATCTTGAATCTAAGATCCCCTTAGATCCACCCTTAATTTGTTCCAACAACTTGTATGATTGCCCCTTTCTGATTCCAAGCACTAATGCTACATCTAAGGTTGCTCCCTCATAACATAGAAGCACTTATCCATCCTAGAACACAATTGTATATCCATAATCCTCAAAGGTTGATATTGAGAGCAAGTGTACCATAAACCCATGAAAAAATAACATCCCTACCACCTCAAGAGACCCTCCCGACTCTAGCTATAATCTAACACATCAAACCCCCTTCATTGTATGCATGGTGCTAGCGCAAAAACTCACATGGAAGTCCGAGCTTGTCTTTGAAATAATGCAGAACATTGACCTCATCTCTATCATGTGACTGGATGCTCTATTATCCACTAGCCATTGTCCTCATACAAAGTAGTACTAATGCCCAAAATACATGTGATAAGATAAAAATATTTCTCAAATTTCTCATTAAAGTCATCAATCTCATATGAAGTTGTTGCTACTACATGTTCCTCTTTCTTCTTCTTCTTGAATGGACATTGGATCACCTAATGACCAATCTTGTGACATGCAAATAATTTCACTTTGCTCATGTCCTTCATAAAATCCAACTCCCCACTTCCCTTTACCTTATCTTTTCCCTTTTTCACAAGAGAAACATTCTCTTCATCATCCCCACAATGCTGGCCTCCACTCTCGCCATTTTGTCGTATCTTCTCCCGATTGAAATCATCCCACAATATCCTCCAATATGAAAGATTTTTACAGGCTACAATCCCATCAAACAAAGGTGTCCCACTTCTTGGGAATCCACTCAAGGCTATCCTAATCGACTGCTCATCTAGAATGGCCTCTCCCATTATTTTCAACTTATCTCTCACTTGAGTGATTATACTGAGATATGATGAAATTGTTTTAGTCTTGGTATTATTGGTACTCCTTAGTTTTTCCCACAATACCATTTTCATGTTCTCATTGGTAATTTGGTAAACCTTTGGTAAATACGCTTGTTATCGTTATGTATTTTTGAGGTTGTGGGAGTAAATACATTGGGAAACATCAAACCAATTTTGAATGTTGGGATCTAGCCCTACCAGCTTCAGAGAGGGCTCTCTCTTTTTTATTTAACTTGGTTTTTAGGTTTATTTTGAGCTAGTTATGATTGTGCTTGGTTGTTTGTTTGAATTTGGTTGGTTGGTTGGTCGATATGAAACAAATTACTTTCTTTCCATTGGGATATGGAGTCAACTAAAATTGGATGCTGCACCAAAAGTTTGAAGGAGTAGCCACAGGGAAAGCTAGCTAGATTTACTAGGTCTTTAAATTAAATTATGGAATGGAGAAAAGGTGTGATTCAGCGGGGATTGAGAAGCATTTAATAATTTCTCAATCAGAATTTCAGAAGAAAATATAAATATTGTAAACCCAGTCCAAATAGGGTGCTCAAAAACATATCCTATTTTTCACATATCCTATTTTACAATTAGATTTTAGATGCATAACATAAAGAAAATGACAATGAAAACATAGTGACAGTAGGAAAAACATCACCAGTATTTCATAACATAAGTATCGTGTGAATATTATTTTCATTAATGGTGCTCCAGCAACATGGAAAAGTACAATGCTTGATAGAAAAGATTTACAGTGTCCAGGAACCAACCCTGAATACTTCGAATGAATGAATTATTTAAACATATAATTACAAAAAGGATTACAATTAATGCCTCAGTGACATGGCATTCTATTATTGACTTAAACTAACATAAATGAAATAATGCAACTAAAATAGGTGAATCTGGCATAGTGATCTGGACATATGGCATTGTTTTGATGGAGGACAGTTGCTAAGTGGCCACTATTCGAGTGCTGCGCTCGTGAAGTTGACTTGTCTTTTTAATCCTGGAATTCACACAACTTATCCCACTGCTCTTCATCTAGAATATAAATCTTTGTTACCTTGCGGTAGATCTCATCTACCTTAGTATACCGAGTGAAAGTGGGTTTCACTACAAAAATGTGTTTTATCTCATGTTGGATAAAACTCGTGTTGTTGATAGCTACATAAAAATATCTCCCTGTCATAGTTCCTTTGATGTGTGAAGACTTAGTTGTATCCTTTGCAATGTCCTGAAGCTTCTTCATGTAATCTTCCCTGGTCATCAATTTGTCATTGATAACAAGTACAAAAGGAAGACCTTTCTTGTTTAATGCTTCTATTCTAGTGAAAACCCTGTTGATTGCTACCTCCAAAGTGTGACATTTTTCTGTCAACTGTACAACCAAGTTCTTCTTTGTTAGGAATTTCTTTACTTCCAGGATGGTTTCTGTTCTATCATCCACACCTAAATCATCCAGCTCATATACGTTTTTGGAATTGAGAAACTTTATGATGATGTTGGCTATGGCAAGCATTTCTCCCAATTCAGCATTGATAGTGGAAATGGTATGCTTGGCTTTCTCCATGAGTTCCTTCTGCTCAAATATAATCTAGATAGATGGCCAGATTTCATTTATTTCTTCAATGATATTATTCCATATAATTTCTTTAACCTGGACCAGTGTGTGGCCAATAGAGGACTCAGTTGTTGACTTCCTCCATACCTCTATCTGGTTTTGAGCTCTCTGTAGCTCTGTTGCATGAAAGGTCTCAGTCTTTGTCTGATGATCTTGTAGAAGTTTGACTTGAACCTGCAACCTTTTGATCTCTTCAGTCTGGAGAGACATATTTTGTATTGCATTTGCCAACTAATCTGTAGCATCCCCTATACTTGTTGTAGAAGATGTAGCTGTAGGAATGGCTGTGATGGGGAGTGCTTCCAAAGGGACAACAATCATTTTGGAAATTTTCTCCTTTTCTTTAATCATATTTTCCATCTCTGTCTCATTTTGTTTCAACTTTGCACTATGTTCCATGATGAGCTTCATCATGTCTACCTTTTGTGTTTATGTTTCTTCAATATCCTTGGTCAGAGGATCTTCTATAGCTGGTAATTTCAACTCCTTCCTTAATGCTGCTACGTATGTATTCTTTTTCCTTACTAGTTATTCTGAAACATTGATGTTTTCAGGGTCATAAACCACCTTGATCACCAAATCCTCCAGAGTTTTGATCCTGGTGTCTTTGGAAAGTGTAGAGACCTTATCCATCTTCAGTTGTGATTGAATGTTGGCTAAGGTAAATTACAACTTAGACAAACTCATAGCAACGTTAGTGACAATGGAAAAAAATAATTTTCCCTGTCTGCTTGTGCATCTCCATTTGGTCAATGGGATGTATGTCATTAACATTAAATTCAAATGTTGTCTTCTTGTAGCCTGATGATGCCTTGGGCTGGGGAACCTGTGCTTGGAGGAATGCCATTTGCATTTTTTGTTTCTTTGAATCAAACGCTTACAATAGCCTGCTTTGAGAACTGGAAGTATGCTTCCAGAATTGATTGTAGGTGTTGATCTTTAAGGCCCCATTCCTTATTTTAATATCCTTAAAAATGTCATATGCACTTTTCTATGCTTCCTCTTTAGTAGATGTCTTGGTCTGCATAATTTTTTTTTGATCTTATGAAGTTGTAGAATTAGTGGGAGAGAGTGTAGTTTGATCACCCATCAATGAGGAAAGGAGTGGCTCTTTGGAGGTGATGATGTTCTCCTACTCTAGATCCTTGCTAAGGCTCAGTTCTGAACTAAGCTTGGCCTTCTTCTTATACATAATTTTGAATCCTTCACTGAAAATTTCAGTCCCTAAAGGGGATTCTTCTTCTCTGCATCTCTTTATTGTCTTCTCCTGCATGGTATGAGTCTGTACTATAGAGGATGATACAAGATTTTCTTCTACATCTTGTAGGGTGTTCTCAAGCCATTCTAGTTGGTTTTTATACTTCTCTATCTCTGCTCTGGCTATGTGAAAATAAGTAGTAGATTTTCTTTCTACTCTTAATTTATAAATGACCCCTAATGGATCATATGACCAGGTGAAACTGAGGCTGAACTGCATTTCTTTTTCGTAGCTTATATGCTTCTTCCCCTGCTGCCCTGCTGTTGCAAATGAAAGGCCCTATATGTCTTTTAATTTTGAATTGGGACTTCTTCTTAGCAGCTACAAAGTGGATCTCATCCATATTAAGTATCTGACTTATGTACTCTAGAGAAAAAGTTCTCATTGGGAGGAATTTTGGCAGCTTGTAAGGTGTAATCTCACACCCAAATATTCTCAATTCTGTATAGTTTTGATAGAGGTACCAATTCACTATCTGGACTTGGTCTGATAGCTGTAAAGTCTTCTTAATTTCTTCACTAATCCTCGATTTTGTTCTGCTGCCTAAGAGACTTATTGCTGGATGTACAAACATCTCTATGAACTTCTTGTATGTGTATTCCTTTTGTTCCTTCATCAACAGAGTAGTCTATAATATGAATGACTATTGATTTCCTTCTTCATCCAGATTTTGTAAAGCAAGCTTGATGTTGTCTCCCTGAAAATATAAGAACATATAAACTAACACAAAATCATACTTGAATACCTCCTCAGTCCGAAATTTGGTAAACTTCTCTTGAATAAAATATGCAAGAAATTGGCTAAAGTAGAACATGATGGAGGGCTTGGAATTAGAAGATAAAATGGAAAGAAATCCTAAGATGGCCTCATCTACCCACTGATCTGATTAATATCCAAGGAGGTAAGAGATAAAAGTGATAGTTTGCTTGGCTCTCTTAGGGAAAATAGAGGAGGGATTGGGAGGATTTTTCTATGGCAATGGGACAACTTCTATCAAGAAAAGCTCAAGGGTTTTGGCCCTCTTGGCAAAGTCCAATTTCTGGTACAATTCAAAAAGTGCTTCATAGGAAAAGGGGGTGGCATTCTCTACTGTAGGGGCTTGCATCATCTGGTCTATGGCTTGAGGAGTAATAGTGAACAAAATTTCTCTTGTGGGGGAAACGATGGCTCTTTGGCTGGAAAAATAACATGCATGACACTTTCTTACAAATTATAGGGTGCGTGGGTACGGGGAAAAATATAGTGGGGTAAATTGGATTCCCACAATTGAATGCCATCAGATTTATCTATATATTTTTCCTCAAGCCAACAATACATCTCAAAAAGGTCAAATTCATAGAGAGTTTCATGGATTTTATCGTCTCTGTCTACCAATGGGATGTGGTGAAAGAGAGGATAGATCAGAGGATTGACAGGTTCTTCCGGTCCCTTGTCTTTTGGAGGCATCTTTGGATAAGGCTCAGGATAGTAGTGAAAACTGGATTACAAGCTTCAATACATAGAGAGGGCTCAGGATTTGTTGACAAGAACAAAGGTAATAGCTTGAAATTGACTGAGCAGGCAATGTTCCCTGCCTAGTGAAGTGTTTGTAGTTCGCAGTGGTGCACCTGTAACATAGCGATATCAGTGGCAATGTAAAAACTCAGTAACCAGTTAATGAGCAAAAGGGGGGATTATATAACACTCTAATTTTCCTGTTGATGGTGGCGTGGGTCCTTTGAATTAACGGTTAAGTGAATTGATTGCTTAAGGACTTAATTTTGGAGGGAGTGGATGTGATTGCCGAAATCAACAGGAAAATGACATGATAGGAGGTGAGTGGCGGGAGCACAACAGATAGAAGAGTGGTATCGGGAGGTGGAGAAACTACTTTTCAGAGGGGGGGAGATAGTTAATGGTTTCACCTAAGAGGGGTCCGAAATGTTGTAGTGCTAACACATAGCGGCGGGCGCGGTTTTGAATACCACCCATTTCGACCCTCCCCCCCGATGGTAAAGTTCGGATGGTGGGGGGGTGCAGAAATACATTGTGGGTCATCAGATCTTGGGAGGTGGGCACAGATGATGGCAGAGGTGGCAGAGTGTTAATGTGAGGTGACGGGTTGCTTGGTGGGGTCGAAAAAAAATGAATTGAATGCATAGTGGGGGAATAGCTAGAGTGTATGGCGGGGTAATAAGACATAGGAATAGGCGGGTGGACCAAAATATGAGCAGAGGGGTGAATTTGGGGTTTAAAACTTAGGAATAGGGGATTAATACACCAAAATTAATTGATATATTAAACGTTAGAGTAAAACTTTAATCCTTTGCCCTTTACTTCTGCACATGAAGATAACATTTGACATTTAACTTTAGGATAAAATATTCATGTTTCTCTTTTAACCACCATAGTGCTTCTACCTACCCTTTATCATTTCAATTCTTTTCCTAAGCTAACATTCTTCTCTTGTTGCTTTGTAGGGTGCACTTAAGCTAGCAGACCCAAATCATTTTTCTTTTATGTACATCTACCTTATCCTATCACTTATTTCGCCATTGACTCAGATTAAACTGTAGAGTCAATTTTATTTCTACCTAGCTAATGATTTACCAAGATTAAACTATTTAGTAAACCTTCATTCACTAATCTATTTAACAGAAAGTTAAATGTGTTTAGTCATGATTAAACTATATGACATGAACAAAATTTTAATCATTGTGGCATTCAAGAACAATTTGCACACAATCCTTATTTGAAAATGGAATAAACGATCGAACTTATCAGTAGTGCCACTTGGACTTGCAACACTTTCAGTTTATTTTCTATTTTCTATTTTGTTGGGTTCATATTTCCTTTTTCTTTATTTATTTTTTTAACATACCCTCTTTTCATTTTCTATTTTTCTATTTTTTTGGAAATCATTTGAATATTGAAATTTATGTACAATATGAAATCACAAATTAAAGAATACTCAATCACCATGAGATTCTATAATTTGTAGGACTCTAACAGTGGCTCCAACTGGGGATGGCACTTCTCTAAGTGAAGTGTCAAGAACACATGACCAATGGCCTTGAGTACTCCATGTTTGTAATATCTTCATCTGATTTCTTTGTTGTTTAAGATACTATTGGTAGCTCATTTATCCAGGCTTAGGGCCTTCACTACGGGCTTCAACCTTTGTTAACAAGTTACCCAATCAAAAACATAAAGACTGTGATACTTACAATGATGAAAGGAAAATATGTAGACTAAGAAATATAATGCTTCAACATCTTGCCATTTACAAGACCTCCGGGTATCTCTACCCCATCTAGGTCTTTAAGGTAGAATGCATTATTTCCCCTGAAGGCATGAACAATATATGGCCCATGCCAAAGATTATCAAACTTTCCATGTTTTCCTTTGTCTTCTCTCCTTGAATCCCATCTTAAAACTTGGTCTCCAATGTTAAAATCATCGGCTTTTGTTCTTCTGGCAAAAATATTTTTAACATTCTCTTGAATAACTTGGGTTTTGTTGTATACTTCTTCCCTCGATTACTGCAACTGTATAGTTTGATTGATCCTTCTATGTATATCATTGGGTTAAGCTTGCACTTCTTGAATGATCTTCATGAATGGAACTCCTAGGGAGGATGGAAAAACTGCATCCATTCCATAGATCAATTGGTATGGTGACATGCCAAATGATTTTTTAGTAGTAAGTCTATCAGCCCAAAGTGCATTGACCAACTCTTTGTTGTCTTCCAACAACTTTTTTATGGTTTTTACCAAACTTTTATTTGAGGATTCAACCAGCCCATTACCCTGAGGGTAATAAGTTGTTGAACGTACCAAAGTAATGTGGTATTTATAGCATAATTCAATCATATTTTTAGATTTGAAGGCTAAAGCATTATCAATTATGAGTTTTCTAGGATAGCCAAATCTAGAGAGGATATTAGTCTCAAGGAATTTAATAATGACAACATTAGTGGTAGCTCTGGAAGTGGTGGCCTCTATCCACTTGGTAAAATAGTCAATGGTAGCAAGAATCCACTTATGTTGGGCAGATGAAGAG
This sequence comes from Pinus tabuliformis, assembly GCA_031772625.1. Lineage (NCBI taxonomy): Eukaryota > Viridiplantae > Streptophyta > Pinopsida > Pinales > Pinaceae > Pinus > Pinus tabuliformis. The sequence goes on from CM062814.1 coordinate 989,783,381, forward strand.
GGGCGAATTTCACCAATGAAATCCAATCCCCATTGCTGGAAGGGGCTTTCAACAGAGATAGGCTTTAATGGTAGGGGCAACAGTTTCCTTTTTCCCTCAAAAATCTGGAATTTATGGCAAGAGGTGACTTTTTGGTGAATGTCAGGGAAAATAGTAGACCAATAAAAACCAGCTCTAAGGACTTTATTGGCAGTGGTTTTCCAATCAAGATTTCCACCACAATCTCCTTCATGAAATTCCTACATGACTTTTTTTGCATCCTCTTTCAACAAACATTTAAGTAAAGTTCCTCCAGCGTTTTTCCAATATAACACATTATCTATAATGCAAAATTTAATTTCTTTTAACTTAAGAAATCTTGCCTTTGTTTTGGTCAAACCAAGGGGAACATTTAAATTAAATAAAACATACATCAAGTGTACATACCAAGGTGAGTTCAGAAATGCCTCATCAATTTGTGGAGTCACCTATTCCTCTCGATTATCTAATGATTCAACCAAGTTAATGGCCAATGCATGGAAATTTGACTCAGCCATCAATTTGGCTAGTCCCTGACCTTTAATTAACTTGGTGGGCTTTATTTCTAAGTCATTTTCAAGAATGACAACAATCCATTTTCCTCACTTTCCCTCAGGTCCATTTTGTGTCAAAATGTCCTTAACCACTGAATTAGGTACATAAGCAATAATATGGGAATGCAAAATATATACTCTAAAATCTTTTAATTCTTTGACCAATGCCAAAGCTTGTTTTTCCATAATATTGTATTTCAATGATGCATCTCTTAAAGCTTTACTAAAGAATGTAATAGGTTGTTCAAAACCTTCATTATTTTTCTGCAGTAATACTGCTACAATAGTATGCTGAGAAGCAAAAGAGAAGATTATGAAATCTTTTTTAAAATCTGGGCTAATTAACACTGGTGCTTTGGTGAATGCCTGTTTAACTAAGTCAAAGGATTTTTTAGCCTCAATACTCCACTTGATTTCAGAGTCCCTTTTAAGCATGTTTGTTATGTTTCTAAGAAGTTCTGCCAGGTTAGGTATGAATCTCCTTAGAAATTTATTTTACCAATAAAAGACTGAAGCTCTCTGATGTTTCTTGGATGAATTCCTTTAAAAATTGTTTCAACTCTACTGGGATCAATCCTAATTCCATCCTTGGAAATAATGTGACCAAGAAGTTTTCCTTCCTTAAGACCAAACAATGTCTTTTTAGGATTGAGTGAGATACCAAACATTCTACATTTTTCGAACACTCTCCTCAGATTGCTAAATGTTCCTGATCAGTTTTAGAGTGGACAGTAATGTCATCTAGATAAATCACAATAAAATGGCCAATTTCATCAGCAAAGGCAATATCCATTTCTCTTTGGAAAGTGGCTCCAACATTCATTAACCCAAAGGGAATTTTTACATACATGAAAGTGCCCCATGGTGTAGTGAAGGAAATTTTCTCCTGATCATCAGGATGCACTAAAACCTAGTTATAACATGAGAAACCATCTAATAAGGAAATTCTACTAGACCCTACTACCTTTTGCAATATATGATCCACTTTGGGTAAGGGGTAGTTGTCTTTAAGAGATACCTTGTTAAGATTTATGAAATCAATACACAATATGATTTCTCCAGTTTTCTTTCTAGTAGGCACAATGTTAGACACCCATTTAGAATATCTAATAGGAAGTATAATTTTTGCATCTTACATCCTTTTTACTTCTCTCTCAAATAAAGGCATTAGGACATGATTTATCCTATGAATCTTCTATTTGAATGGTTTTTGATCTTCCTTAAGTGGTATTTTATGTTGTATGATATTGGTGTCATATGCTTTCAAATCCTCATAGCTCCAGGCAAAAACATCTATGAATTCTTTGAAAAGAGCTATATATCTTTGTTTTGTGATAATAGGCAGTGATTTTAAGAGTTTTATCATTTTGGGATTCTGTTCACTACCTATATTTCATTCTTCTATGTTTTCCCTTATGGGTTCCATTTTTGGATTTTTTTCTACATCATTAAAATAAAAAATTTCTTCTAATGGAGCTAGACCCCTTGGCAGAACATTATGTTTGAGCTGAAGTACTTCAAATTCTTGTTTTTCTCGGTCAATTTCATGTAATTCTAATTTATGTACATCTTTATTGACTGAAATATTTACATCAGAATCATTTACACTAACATATTCAACAATCTGATTTCCTACTTCACAGTATGAATACTCAACAATCTGATCTTCTACTTCACAGTCTGAATACTCAACAATCTGATCTTGTACTTCATAGTCTAAATACTCAACAATCTGATCTTCTACTTCACAGTATGAATCTATGCTATTGTCTTTATACTCCTCTTTAGATTGCAGAAATTTTTCAATCTGCTTATCACTTCCAAATACTTGCCAATGTCTCATTTTCTCCAGCTCCAGATCCGACTTCAGCACCGGATCGGCTCTTCTGCGATCTGCGGGATCGGATATTCTGCAATATGCGGATCTTCTGCGACTAGATTTTTGGATCTTTTGCGGCTCTTCTCGATTGGGCATTTTCTCCATTCGAATTACAGCTAGATTTGTGGCTTTCTGCGCCACTGCAAATCAAATGCATGGCCAAGGTTGTTAACCTCCGCTGAGTAATTAACCCACCCTACACCTCTGAGAGTAGGTCTACTGGGAAAAAAGCCGATCACGATCAGAGAAAGGCCAACAGATTGCATCCTGCGACTCTCTGCAATGTTAAGCTCATTGTGAACCGTTTTCCGTTCAAACTGATTGCATAAATAAAGAAAGAAAACTGTGATTATTTGAACTCTGGAAGCTCAGGTGGCAGAGGATTCAATCTCTTCCAGTGGTACTGTCCAGATCCGATACAGTTACGATGACGGTCAATTTCAACTGTATTACGTTCCGCGGTCTGCCCTGAAATAGCAAAAGATCACTAGGACTTATCTGTCGCGGCACTTCAGATCTGCTGCTATACACAAATCAAATCCAATAATATACACCTGATAATCTGCGGCTCTTCTGCCCGCTAGATTTTAATTCTGATCTGCGAGTCCGCTAGATCTTGGCCTTCTGCGGTTAGATCATAATTTGAATGGGTTTATTATTTACTTCATCTGCGGTAAAGGCTTGGGAATAAAGGTTTTGCAGCACTTTTGATATGCGACTCTTCTACCCGCTCTTCTCATCTGCGGCTCTTCTGCGGCCAGGTCTTTGGCTAGATCTTGGGCCTTCCACGATCTGCGGCTAGATTTGGGACTAGATCTTGGACCTTTCGCGGTTAGATCTACGACTCTTCATAGATTGGGTCTTTTCTCCAGATGGCTCCCAGCTTCGCGAAAATAGCTGTGGGCTCAGCTCCATCGCCTCTGGGGGGCAAGCTCCTGCCCATATCGTCAGTGAAGCCCCAACACCCACTATCCAGGTGGTTCAAGCCTCACTTGATGAGGCTTTGAAGTTTTCTGAAAGTGCCCTAATCTGCCAATTCAATGGTTTTTGGCTGCGACTGACAGCTCTCCACAGTTGGATCTCAGAGGTATGGAAGCCTCTAATTCCTGATGCAATTAATATATACCCCTACGCTAGGGGTTTCTTTACAGTAGATTTTGAAAACCCTGAAAGCAGACAATGTATTCTAGATTCTGACCCTTGGTTTTGGGAAAAATCAGGGTTATTCATGAGGCCATGGAACCCATCATTCGATCCCTCAACAACAGTGATAACCTCAGCACCAGTTTGGGTGAGATTGCCAAACCTACCCTTGCATCTCTGGAATTTCTCTTCGCTAAAAGCCATTGGAAATGCAATTGGGAAATTTTACTGCAGGTGCCCAGAAACAGAGGAATATGCCAAAACAACCTATGCACGCATCTGTGTGGAAATGGACTTCAGCTCCGGATTCCTAGCCGAAATACACCTAACAAGTAAAGACTATGTGTGGAATCAGAAACTCGATTATGAAAGTGTCCTCTTCAGATGTCGATCCTGCTTTGAGACAGGCCACCTAGCCAAAAATTGCCCAAAAGCCTCCCAGAAAAATTCTGCTAGAAAAAATCACCACAGATCTACATGGTGGGAAGGAGCACAAAAAGAACACTACACTGTCATCAAAGAAGAACACTCTCGAGAAAACTCTGAATCAGAATAAATCGAGCAAGAAAGAAACAACTCTCAAGAAAAGCAGGGGGAAAGCCCTTCCCAACCACAAAAGAGTGAACTCGACAACCCCTCAAGCATCAACAGTGATGAAGATTCGAACACCGCACAAAATAAATCTTCATTTAACAACAAAGCATATCTCCTAGACCAAACTTCTTCTCCGACTATCTTCAAAAGGGTGAACATAATAGATCGCGAAGCTAAGACACCAATGTCCCAAGAACCAGAAGAGATGAAGGAGATGCAAGATAAAGAAAGTTGGAAAACCGTAGAGAAAAAGAAGAAAGCTACAGCACCAATCTCGCCAAGAAAGACGAGGAGCCAGACAATTAGAAACTAAATTATAGGTCCGATAGACCAATTTGGTCTCAGTGGACATTAACCATCATCATCATCATCATCATTATCAGGTACAATAGGACAATGTTTAAACTCCACTGTATATTGTTTTTTTGGATGAGGCATTTGGCATGTGCCAGTTGAAAAATTTAAACAATTAGCCAATACATTCTGATTTCTTGGAATGACAGAAATATCATATTCTTCAAAAGTTCTTAAAAAGTCAAGGACAACATTCCTGTAGTTTCTCGACCTAGGATGTTTTGCAACATATTTTGCCTTGATCTGTTTAATAGTTAATTCAGAATCTCCTTGATCAAAAATTCTTTTAGCATCTAACTTCTTCAATAGTTGCAATCCTAAGAGAAGTGCCTCATATTCTGCTATATTATTGGTGTAATGAAAATTGAGTTTGTAGAAATGACCTTCTACATGATTGTCCCCTTAATTGGACACCCAAACACCTGCCCCTGAACCTTCTTTGCCACAAGATCCATCAAAGCTCATGTTCCAAAAGGGTTTAGTTTCAGTGTTTGGTTGTACAATTAGTGTTTGACTTTCATGTCTTTCATCAATGTCATTTTCCGCTTGATTAACATGTATATCAATTCCTCCATCATTGTAAAGAATGAAAGATTCCATGTCAGAACGAATAGAATAGAGAGGATAGTTATGTCGTTTGTCTTGACTACTCACCATATACATCATTAAAGTTTCCCTTTACAGTCTTCTCTGTTGACCAAACACTGGTATAGTGGCATAATTCATGTTCATTTGTAGGGTTCCTTGTAGTTTTTCTCCCCATGAGCATGACAATAGCATGCCATACTTGGGGGGAATGTCAGTAACTACAATATCCTTCACCAGACTATTAGCATGGATTTGGGCTAAAGTAACACACAGGTCTTTGATAAGGCCTAGGGATTTAGCTTTACTAGAATCAAAGGAATACAAATATTTGTATTGTCTAGTAATGCCAAGCCCTAGTCTTTCCATGATAGCCTTCGGCATTAAGTTATGGGATGCACTTGAATCTAGCATAGCATTGTGGAGGATTTTATCATGGATATTCAAACTAACATAAAATGGAAGGACCCCTTCTTGTGGTTTACCTTCTACTTCTGGTCCAAACAGGAGCTTATCCTGATCATCACTCAAATTTACATCATTAGTTTTGTCCCCAATGTTTAATGCCTTCAGGACCTGAGTCCTATATACATTATTTTTTATTAATTCAGTTAAGGGGGTCGAAATTTTCAGCTTGGCAAGTTCATTTTTCTATAATGAATGGTGTTGGATTTTTAAGCATATTTGAAAAATCAGATATATCAACAACTATTTTTGTGGTTGGTTCAATTTGTTGGCCAGTAGAAGGTAGGTCAATTTGAGTAATTTTGGAAGAAGTATCAATATTATTTTTCGGAATAACTTCTGCTAGCTTTTTCCCAAGATTTCAATGATTTTCTTAGAGGGAATTGTTGTTTTCTTGGGATCAGAATCAGAGACCTTTTTGACAGGAGTTTCAACATCCTTTTTATTAGAAGTATCTTGATTTTTCTTACTTCTAATATTGTACTGCCTATGTACTTCCATTATAGCATTTTCAAACCCCTGTTTGTATTCTTCTAACTATTTAGAATCCATTTCAGTTTGAGCTATCAGAAAAAGTTCATGTTCTTCTTGAGTGAGGAACATTGTTTCATATTCATTTCCTAAAAAAATTATTTGATTGTCTTCCAAATCTTCCATAATGTTCCCCTCATCATCTGTGTAATTTTCTTGAAAACGAGGCTGAATCTGTTGATATGGCCCTTTTTTTTCTCTTTAATTAATTTGGGGAACATTTCTCCTAAAGTTTTGGTTTCTAGTTTGAGGGAGATTTTTGTTTTCTCTTGCTTGATTTTGTTCATTAAGGTTCACTCTTTGCATCATTTGACTCACTACTCTGGCTAAGTTATCAATCTTATGATCAGTAGCAGAAGTAGAAGGTTCTTCTTCTATGGTTACTCTGCGTTCAGACTTCAATTTGGCTTTTTGGGCCAGAATGTTTGCTTCAACTTTAATTGCATTTGCTTGCATTTCCTCCAAAGTTGTTGGACCCCTTTCCTTGAGTTGATATTCCATGTCCACATCGAAACCATCTGGAAAATCAATCAGGGCTAGGCCAGGGGAGGGTTTGATTTTGGAATGGAATTGTAAACAGTATTGAATCTTTCATGATACTCTTCTACACTTTCACTTGGTTTCCTTTTTAATCTTTTACACTCATCTAGGAGTTGTAGTGGGTTCTTCTTGATATCCCATCTAGATAAAAAAGCTTGGTGGAAAGCCTCAAGATTGTCTAAACTTCCAGCAACTAAAACCCTAAACCATTTCTTAACATCTCCTCCTAAGCTTTGGGAAAACAATCTCATTTTAACATCCGCTTCATCAACCTCTTGGAGATCAAACACATCGTTCATCCTATCTATATGCTGCTGAGTGGTATATGCACCAGTATTATCAAAGATTACAATTTTGGAAGGATAATCTGCAGGCATAGCATTTAGCTGGCCTGGTAACACCAAGGGTGCATACCTTCCTGCCATAACTATCCTGGTAGATTGACTTGATGATGAACCTAATGGAGGTGCAAATTTGATGACTACAGGGACAGTAGGTGTAGTAGTCTAAGAGATCACAGTTTGGGAAGTTGAAACTATAGAGTGAGTAGTACTAGGAGGCTATAAATGTATAGATTTGGAAAACTGACTAGACAAAGAATCTGTTGCAACAGTTAGAGCAGAGAATTCAATAGGCCGTTGAATAAAGGCTTATTCTATAGCTTGGTTCAAGACTGAAACTAGACCTTGTAATTTGTCAAACTGTTGTAAAGATTCAAGATCAGGATCTGTCTCAAGGACTTGGATTTTGGAAATTGTTATAGATCCATTTGGGCACATCATTCCCATCATTCATATTAGTACCATTAGGGCTCATCAAACCCTATTTCAGTTGCTACATGCCCTAGACAAGTCACCTCTTTGAATGCCTCCTTCCATGAGAGTTATTTGGCCTGAAACCCTCCAGAATTTCCTCCTTGAGGGACCAACGCAACCTTCGATAGGGGTAAGTGCGCTTCAGTGCAAGTAGGCCCATGTTAGGGTGCTCTCTAGAGCACCTGGGCCCACTTTGACCTGCGCTGGGTGAGATTGAGCGAAATTCACATAGGGTTCTGGGAATATTCTTATATTTTTGAGTCATTTAGAAGATTCCCACACTTATCATCTCCTATGAGCTCGAAAATGGATGAGGAATGAGTTAAGTTACCTCCTATCCTCTCATCCCTTCCTCCATGGAAACTAAATCTAAGTATGGAAGGCCATTCAATACCCTCATTTATGAAAAAACTTCCTCCTTTGGCTTATAAATTGAGCACTCATCTAAGTGATTAGGGGCTTGACTTTGAGAATTTATAAGGAGATATTGTTGGAGTGAGAATTGAGTTTGTAAGTGAGTAGTGTTATGCTACCGGAGTGTTGTGCTATTGATGTGATGCTGGTTGGAACCCAAGCTGGAAGAGTGGCAATGGATCGGAGTTCATGGTTGTAATTCTTCCTTATATCTAATAAAGTAGTTTACACCCTTTTTCCATATGCTTATCTTGATATATGATGTTTATATGTGTGAATATATTTGATTCCATTTACTTGTATTCAATAGATCTCTTGCTTTGATTCATTCTCTATCTTCTGTTTATGCTTGGAGGTACTTTTGGAGCGAGTTAAGTTCGAAAAGGAGCCACAAGAGTCAAACAAATCAGACAAAAGGAAAGTGAAAGAACAAATAGTTCTTGTGATCCCTTTGTCTTATTTATCATTTATAGAAAAAGGATAACCACTTTAAATATGTTGTTCTAGGTATAGCTACCTACCTAGGGAATTAGTATTTATCCGTAGATACCAAATTCTGCATAACAAATTGGTGACTCCACTGGGGAACGATCATCATTTCGGGTAGTTTACCTTCATCCTAATACACCCTAGTAGACTTTACTTGCCTTCATTGATCTTATTTCAGCATTTTTGAAGTTTTTTGGTCAAAATTTGCACTAGAATGCCTACTTTAGGAATGTGTTGGAATCAGTGCAACCTTGGGAAGGGTACAATGCGCTGATTAGTGCACCATTGGTCAGGGTACAGTGCACTGATCAATGCACCCTTGGCTTAGAGACAGTGCATTTCAATGCATTGTCTCCCATTCAGACTTGCACTGATCCACCTTAGGTCAAATTTAGACCTTTGGATTGGGTTTTTTCCAAAATTTCCTTTTGTTTCTGCTTGCTGAATGATCAATGAATGTTATGTCTATGAAATCAACATTGTATTTCCTTTGCTAGCCCTACTTTGGCTTTGATTGATTAATTTTTCTTAAATGATTTCTTTGTCGTTATTGATTCATTGTCAAAGTTAGATTATAGTCGATTAATCTTTGTTCAAAAGAAAATGTCGTAAACGTCTTCATTTCTTTTGAAAAGGAACTATCATAAAGTCTTCATTCTTGCAAAAAGATTGATTCATTGTATGTGCATTAGTTTCCTTTTTTTCATTTCAACATTAAGGGAATCGAAAAGAAAAACTTTCATTGTGCATATTGTAGTTTTTGAATGTTACAGATCCATTTGGGCACATCACTCCCATCATTTAGATTAATACCATTAGGGCTTATCAAACCCTAATTCAGTTGCTACATGCCCTAGACAAGTCACCTCTTTGAGTGCCTCCTTCCTTGAGAGTTATTTGGCCTGAAACCCTCTAGAATTTCCTCCTTGAGGGACCAGTGCAGCCTTGGACAGGGGTAAGTGCGCTTCAGTGTAGGTTGGCCCATGTTAAGGTGCTCTGTAGAGCACCTAGGCCCACTTTGACCCACGCTAGGTGATATTGAGAGAAATTCACATAGGGTTCTCGGAATATTCTCATCTTTTGGAGCCATCTAGAAGATTCCCACACTTATCATCTCTTATGAGCTCGAAAATGGATGAGGAATAAGTTAAGTTACCTCCTACCCTCTCATCCCTTCCTCCATGGAAACTAACTCCAAGTATGGAAGGCCATTCAATACCCTCATTTATGAAAAACTTCCTCCTTCGGCCTATAAATTGAGCACTCATCTAAGTGATCAGGGGCTGGAATTTGAGAATTTGTAAGGAGATACCATTGGAGTGAGAATTGAGTTTGTAAGTGAGTAGTGTTATGCTACCGGAGTGTTGTACTATTGATGTGATGTTGGTTGGAACCCAAGCTGAGGAGTGGTTGTAATTCTTCCTTCTATCTAATAAAGCAGTTTACACCCTTTTTCCATATGCTTATCTTGATATATGATGTTTATATGTGTGAATGTGTCTGATTCCATTTACTTGTATTCGAAAGATCTCTTGCTTTGATTGGTTCTCTGTCTTCTGTTTATGCTTGGAGGTACTTTTGGAGCGAGTTAAGTTCGAAAAGGAATGGCGGGAGTCAAACAAAGGAGACAAAAGGAAAGTGAAATAACAAGTAGATCGTATGATCCCTTTGTCTTATTTATCGTTATAGAAAAAGCATAAGTGCTTTAAATCTATTGTTCTAGGTATAGCTACCTACCTAGGGAATTAATATTTATTCGTAGATACCAAATTCTACATAACAAATTGGTGACTCCACTGGGGAATGATCATCGTTACAGGTAGTTTACCTTCATCCTAGTACCCTCTAGTAGATTCTAATTTCTTCAATTGAGTTTCCTTCAGCCTTTTGAAGTGTTTTTTGGTGAAATTTGTCCTTGTAAGCCCCTAGGATGGCCTCTTTGGCACCAATGCAGGCTTGGTCTAGAGACAGAGCAATGCAGAGCACCCTTAGCTTGAGGAAAGTGCTCTGGAGTGCATTGTCTCCCATTCAAGGCTGTGTTGATACCTCTTAGGACAAAAATCCTTCCTCTAAGTTGAGTTTTTACCAAATTTCCTTCTATTTCTGTTTGCTGAAAGATCAATCATGCTTGTCTCTCTGAAATCAATTTGTGTTCAAAAGAAAGTGTCGTAAAAGTCTTTTTTTCTTTCGAAACGAATCTATCGTAAAGTATTCGTTCTTGCAAAAAGATTGATTGATTGTATGTGCATTAGTTTATTTTTTGTTCATCATAACATTAAGGGAATCGAAAAGAAAAAATTTCATTGTGCATTGAAAGAGTTTGTGTGTGCTCATAGGAATAGTTTAGGGAAATTGCATTAGATTGTGCTCTTTGCTCTTTGTCAAAGATCTGATTGCTCTATCCCTTTCTAGCTAAGGTTTTCATTGTTCAAATTGAATGAAATGAATGTTTATCATAATAGTTGCATTCTAGGAATTGCAAACATACATCACGTGATGAACCTTGAAAGGAAAATTCTAAAGAAGATCAACTTAAAATTCATCTGAATTAACCTAATGGATCATTGTCACCTAACGCAAAACATTTAGAAGTTATGGCTAGAGACATGTTTCGGCATCGTAAAACATAGCAGCTGTCTCTATCTTGTCTGCGATACATCTCGAGTGTGATACCTCATTCCATGTACGTGAGTATATCGTAGCCTTTCCATGTACCTTTGGGTATATAGGGTGTGTTATAGTACGTAAAGTATATGGGAATGCTCTCACTATGCGGTTTCGCATTAGACAACGCTAATATGGATTGGGCCTCCACGTACTTTCGGGTATATATGGGAGGACAACACTTGGTTTCTATCCATCCTTAGGTAACCGAGTCGGCTGCCTTGTACACTGTGATACACCGAACACAACATTCGGGGAGATTACCTGCCCATACTTCTTGATTCGCCGGGAGGTATTCTGTAGTTCACAATTGCCTGGTAATCCTTTTTCCTAGATCATCCCTCTTTTATTTTGTTATGTTATTTGATTAAAATAAAATTAATTTACCGCGGATAACATCCTCCACGCTCACTCCTTAGTTGATCTTAGGTTGAGACATATGGCGACAAATCTGGAGTCCACCAATCAATGAATTCCTTTTGATGGGAATCCTAGTCCTTTTCCTCCTTTTGGAAATATTGGTGCTCTTTATATGGCTACATTATCCTTTCTGGGATTTACCATTGGCTTGTGAGTATGATTTTTTTCAACCTCCTTGGTTCAAAATGTCGTGATTTATCCACAATCGAGTACTCCTCCAACTAGACAAAATCAACCTCTAGTTGATCCCAAAGTTGACCCTTTGCCAGTTGTTTCTTCCTCCCCTTCTTCCTCTTCACCTGGTGAAAGTATTGATACTAGTAACAAGGTGGCTAAGAAGAAGAAGAAAGGGAAGAAGAAGAAGAAGAAGAAAATGAAGCAGGGGGAAACCAAGCAACCATTGCTTTGAATGATGAGAAACCATTCAATAAGCCTCACAAAGTTCGATATCCATGCAAAATTTGTACGGGAGACCATCTTCTTCGAAATTGTCCTGATATTCCTTAGATCTTAGAAGAATGGTCTTCTCGTTCACATCATCCTGTGTCATCAAGTTCTGGAGATCATGCTGGTGATACACCATCAACTAGTTGTAGTAAAGTTCATGGAAAAAAGGGTAAAGTTAAGTTTCCCTTAGGTTATGTGAAGGGAATCACCCCATTCACCTTTGTCTCTATCTGGATGAATCCAAAAAAGTGTTGGATAACCGTCCTGCTTCACCGCAACGACTTCCATCTGGGTACAGGAGATTATCCCTTAATCCTTCACTAGTTGATAAAATGACTGACCCAAATCAACCGTCGATCAAACCCACTCTCTCTGAATGTGAATCCCATGAGTCTATACCTAACCAATCACAGGTCAAGGTAACAATTGACCCGATTTCACCTTCAATTAATCATACCTTTCCCGTAGAGAGTGAGTATGATACCACTCAGGTTCTTTTTGTTTCTTCAGATTCTAATGATCTTGGAGACAACCCTCCTGTTCCATCAAGACAGGAGGAAAATCCTCCTATTCTCGTAACACAAGGGGATAATACTCCTGTTTCTATAGTACCCCCTCCAAGTAGTCTGGTCACTTCCTATGATTGGAATCGACTGGTAGGATTTCGTCTTCCTTCTTATGTTCCTTTTCAGATCATAATACAGGTTTGTAATATGATTGTACCTGGAACTATTATAAATGAAGGTGCATCTATGAGTATCCTTTCCTCCATTGCTTGGAAAGCGCTCGGTTCGCCGCCACTTGTGCCTGTTACCCAGAATCTGTTGGCTTTTAATAGAGGAACCAATCAACCAATAGGGATGCTTCCTCAGTTGCCTATTAATTTGGGAGGAAAAATTGTTGATATGAATGTGATGGTAGTCCCAGGCCCTTTAGATTACAATTTACTTCTTGGGCGCGACTATGTTTATGACGTGGGAGCTATTGTTTCAACACTCTTTCGAGTGATTTGTTTCCCGCATGAAGGCAAAATTGTCACCGTTGACCAGCTTTTATTTCCCGATCCAAATATGGCTTCCAGTCAACCATATTCCCTAAATGGTCCTTTTGTACCAATGATATCACCCTCGCCATGGGTTAATTATGTGGCAACCCGTTCCATGCCTACATCAACTAACGATCAATTCAGTGATGTTGTACATCATGTACTGGGGGCATTGGAACCAGATCTCTCTAATGGATTCCTTGCTACGGATCCCTTCCAGAGCATTTTTCTCCCATATGATGAGAACCTCTTGGAATTCATGACCTCTTATGCGTCATGATCAAGGAAAATGAGGATAGTTCTTTTACTGTGTCAACCTCATTTAAAAAACAAACAACTCCTATGAGGATAGTTCCTTGTCTTGTGTCAAGCTCGTTAAAAAATGAAACAAGGAATATGAGGACAGTTCCTGGTCTTATGTCAGCCTCGTTAAGAAATGAAACAAAAGGTATGAGCATAGTTCCTTATCTTGTGTCAAGCTCGTTAAAAAAATGAAACAAGGAAAACGAGGATAGTGTTATCACTCAGGTTGTCCTTCTGGTCGGCATCAAAAGGATATGGCCGAGGTAACCACAGACCAATCTTTGGACTGCAAGTTCTAGCCCACCTGCAATCAGAGAGGGCTCTCTCTTTTTTGATTTAGCTTTGTTGATAATGTTTTAGGCTATTTATTGAGTTCAAGGGGTTTTGTTTTGTTTTTGGTGGGAAGGATGATGCTTTCAAGTAAAGAGGCAGGGACAGTATGAAAGTTCTAGAACCATTGGGCGTGGAGTCAAAGAGTAGGACTGCTGGTGCGTTTTCTTGGTCACAAGAGGGAATATGGAGCAAGCTAGCTGCGTATGAAACAATCATTCAAGGTAAAAGGGATGGATTAAAGGCTAAGGAATGAGGGGAAATTTAAGAATCTCTCATTCAGATTAGCAGAAAGAAGACAAATGAGCCCTATCTAGGAGCAGTTAAGAATTCCTAGATAACAGTCATTCATATATGAAAATAGGCCAAACATGAGCCATAACATAATTCATATTTATGCCTAATTCAAGAGGAAAACATTACGAAGCCACAGAAACTGAGCATAGAGTGCAACCAAGCAAGTTCTGAGCCAATCCTTTGTTCTGTGACTTGAGCATATGTGAAATTGAAATAATAGAGATAAGGAAAACTTATTGATTCATATAGCAGCACAAGAATTCCACATTCAATTCTTCAAACCATTAGACACGGAGCAGACAGTCATTCCTCCAAAGCTTTTCAGCAATCTTTGATTAAGTAAAACATCTCCGATATCCGGTGCGAGTCTTTAATGAATATTATCAACCAACCAACCCTTTAAAAAATACAGAGGGTTGGCATATATAGGGAAAATTATCCAAAAACTAACCTATTACAGCCGACCTAAATAGGTCTGAAAGAAAATTATTACTTTAACCTAATATTATCCAGAAATAAATGCATAAAAATATCTTTGGGCTGCGCTGAGGGTAGCTGTATCAAAACTGAGTTAATGTCTGTCCTGGGTAGCCTGGTTCAGTCCTTCTGTAATAACTGTGATTTTTCCTTTATCTCCACCTATAATCTTGGTTTTGGTGTCGTTTTGTTGGCATTAATGTGCACTAATCCTGACCAGATAGGCTTTTAAATGGCCTTAACTGCTTTGCTGACTTTGATGAAGGTTTTTAATTTTCACCTGATTTGATGTTGCTGAACTGATACTCTCTGCCGCTTCCTGATACTCTTTGGCGCTGATCCTGGAGTCTTTAAAATATTCTGAATGGGTTAGCCTGTCCCATCGATCCTTCATGGCAACTTCTCGGCCTTCTGTTGCTTTAAAAGGTGTGTTTTCCCCTTTCTGAATGCTTCACGAAGAAAAACGGGTCATTCTACGCCTTTCGGGCTTTCTGGGGGCTACGTGATGAGGGGCTTTCCATTTTGGCCCATTTCCTGTAGCCATGCGCGATTAGCACTAGGCGCTAATCGCGCATGAAAAACTGCCTCAGAATCTGAATCTGGGCTTCCTAAGCATGATTTTCGCCTTTCGCGCCTTTTTGAGTGATGACGTCAACATGACGTCAGCGGGTGGGACCCAGTACAGTGGGTGATGTGGCGGGATGACGTCAGCTGATGACGTCAGTAGTACGGCGGGTGACGTGGCGGTACACAGTGGCGGTGACGTGGCGGGATGACTTGGTAGTGCGGTGGCAGGAGGCTGACGCAGGTTGATGACGTCAGTGATGACGTCACTGGGCGGAGGACGTGGTGTTGATGTCACCAGGGGAGGGCGGTTTGGCGGTTTCGGGCGTACCGCCTTTGCACTAGAGCAGTTTGGGAGGAGTGGGCTCCGCCACACCCGGGAGAGCGACGCGTGGCGGGAGTACAGCGGGAAAACCGCCAAACTCCCGAACGCTAATCCTCAGCGTGTTGGTCGTGTAAAAAGACCCGCCCATCGTAGATCTTGGGCGGGCCAGATCTAATGGCCGACGGGACGGGTAAGTTGGTGGGAGGTTAGGGCGGGGACTCGCCCGCAATTTTATTTAATTTTTCATGTGGTAGGGGGGGAAACTTTAATAAAGACGGGTTTTATGGGTTATACGTCGGCGGGAAAAAACTTCGGAAACATGGGTTTTGTGGGTTAGGCTTAAGCGGGGGAATGAGGGTTTAATGTTTAATAAAGCATTTAAAACATTAACTTTGGGAAATGACTGCGAAGGGTTTAAATGGCTATCAGTTCAACCAGAGGTTTAACTAATTCCAAGGGACAAATGAGGAAAGGTTAAATATAAGTCCCAGGTGGACTTAATATTTCCCCGGATTTTTAGAACATATGGCTATAGTGCCAAGGGGGGGGGGTATTTAATATTTTTGGGATTTTATATAGTTTTTAGTAGTAAGTGGGGATGGGGAATAGTTAGGGAGCTATATAGTAGAATCAGGAGTTAATATGATCTAATAGAGTGGAAATGAAAGGGAATATGATAAGTCTATGAAGTGATGATAGACATATTGATTGTGTAGGAGATGAGAACATGACTTTTACACAAAAAATGTGGCTTCTTTTCATGAATAAAGTCAAGAATTTGACTTAATGTTTCACAAAAATGAAATGGACTCAGGACTTGTTGGGCAGATCCCAAGGTCCTTTAGGGGTGTTAGTAAGAAACTTTGAGGGGAGTGAGAGGAAATTAGACATGCTTCTAGAATTCTGCCATTAAGACACTGCTTTGGTACCTCTGCCACTGATGAGATGAGCTTTCTTTGTCAAAGCCAAAACTAAAGATAATCTTGCTTCTGCAACCCCAGGCTACCTACCCAGCCTAATACACCTAGCATTTTTTGTTACTTCAGGAAGGGTGCACTTAGACTTGCAGACCCTGCTTTACAATTTTTCTTTTTGACTGCCCTCCTATCTAAATCTATCCTTATTTCTTCCAAGGGCCCAGATTAAGCAGTTGGGCTCCTTTGTTTCTCTACCTGTATACAAATCTGCCAAGATTAAGTTGTTTGGACAGATATCAATTCTCTACATTCTAAAACAAGAAATTGAAACGTAGGGAAGCCAAGATTAAGCTGTCTAGACTTCCCTTAACAGAACATTCTTCAAAAATGGTTAAGTCATCAAAATTGGAATACAACAGTGGCATTTGGACTGGCACACTTTCATGGCCTCTTCTTTGGCCTTTTTCTGGAAATATGGAGCATTGCAGGATGCAAAGTATGATATTTTTGGTATGTAAAACTGTCAATCATGAAAGATGAACACCTGTTACAACAGGAGGCTAACAGTGGCTCCACTTGGGGATGGCTTTTCCTTGTGAAAAGCCAAGACAGTAGGTCAAACTGCCTTGATCTTCTATTGTTGTTGTGGATTGAAAAATTTCTTTATGCTGGCTATTATAGTGTGAAACTTTGAAATATGAACAGCTCCCTCCTCAACTGAATTACTGTAACCTGCATAACATCGCCTGCTTTCTTCTGCGTGCTTGGTGTTATGTACAGTATTGCTTGAGCGTTGTGCCTTTGAAAAACAGAGGTCAAAACTGATGTGTTTCCTTTAGCTCTGGTCTAGAAACAGTTGCTGATGTGAAATTTAAAGAATGCTCCTCTCTTATTGATACTGTTTGACTGAAGACTGCAAGCTGCCCACTGTTTGCTTTCACCATAAATTTCTGTGGTATGACAGTGCTACTATTGTTGTTTTACCGAGTTAAATGTAGAGACAGAGCTTTAAAGAATGGAATATTGGCAATTGGCTGTGTCTTCACAAACATTACTGCTGCTCCTCTAACACTCAGATTGCTTACACATAAACTAAAAAACAGAGCGCTGATATATACAAATATCAATGTACAAAGGATATATACAGAGCTGGATTGTATCCCTTTAAAAGGGATCATGGTAATGTTTCAGCATTCGGCCATTCACAGGGCCTTCTTCAGTTGTGCTGCCCTCTACAGATTTGAGAAAATATGTGTTATTTCCTTGAACAGCAGAAATAATGAATGGCACTTTCCATAAAAAATCAAATTTTGCAAGTTTTCCCTTGTCTTCTCTTCATGAATCCCACCTTAGAACTTTGTCACCCATATAGGAATCCTCAGCCTTAGCTCTCTTATCAAACATCCTTTTGAGCTTTTCTTGCAAAATCTGAGCTCTGTCATAAACTTGCTCTCTGGTTTGCTGAAGGTCAATGGTTTGGCTGATTCTTTGCTGAATGTCATTTGGTTCAGCCTCAATCTCCTATAATAGATTGATAGTAGGGATGCCCAAAGATGAAGGAAACCTGGCTTTCATGCCATATACTAGCTCATAAGGGCTCATCCCAATGGACTTATTTGTTGAAAGTCTGTCTGCCCATAGGGCATTTGTGAGCTTTCTATGCCAGTTCTTCTTGTTTTCTTCTAGCACTTTCTTTATGATATTAATCAGGCTCTTATTAGATGACTCAACCAGGCCATTACCATGGGGGTAATAGGCTGTGGAATGCCCCAAGGTGATGTGAAATTTGTGGCAAAAATTGATCATTTTTTTGGATTTAAAAGCAGCGGCGTTATCAGTAATGATCTTCTCAGGGCAGCCAAATCTAGAAATGATGTTGCACTCAAGGAATTGGATAATGATGGTGTCATTGGCTTGTCTGCATGGGATGGCCTCAACCCACTTGGTGAAATAGTCGGTGGCTGTTAAAATCCATTTGTGCTGGCCTGAGGAAGAGGGATGGATTTCTCCAATGAAGTCAAGACCCCATTGTTGAAATGGCTTTTCAGTTGAGATGGGTCTAAGGGGCATGGGCAACAAATTTCTTTTGCCTTCAAAGATTTGGCATTTGTGACATGAAATGGCAAACTTCTTTACATCTGCAAAAATAGAGGGCCAATAGAAACCAGCCCTTAGAATTTTATCAGCAGTGGATTTCCAATATAAATGCCCTCCACAGTCACCTGCATGGAAATCTTTCATGACATTGTTAGTTTCATTCATGATTAAACAATTAAGCAGTATACCTTCATGATTTTTCCAAAATAATGCACCATCTATGACACAAAACTTTGAAGCCTTTATTCTTAAAAATCTTTTCTTAGTTCTGGACAATCCTGGGGGAGAAAACAGGTTTAATAAAACAAAGCATATATCAGCATACCATGGGGATTGCAAAAAGGTTTCACTGAGCTGTGGAGTCGCCAGCTCCTGTTCATTGTCCAATTGGTTAATGTCTAAGGCTTGAAAGTTTGTTTCAGACATCAGTTTGGCTAAACCTTGTCCCTTTATGAGCTTGGTTGGTCTTATTTCTATGTCATACTCAAGGCTGTTTGCAATCCATTTGCCTCTTTTGCCCTCTAATCCCTCTTGGGTTAATATGTCTTTTATAACAGCATTTGGGGCATAGGCAATTACATGTGAATATAAAATGTACACTCGGAAATCCTTGATTGCTTTGACCAGGGCATAGGCCTGCTTCTCCATGATTGGGTATTTCAAAGGGGCATCTCTTAAGGCTCAGCTGAAAAATGCAATTGGCTTTTCAGCTCCCTGATCATCCTTTTGTAGAAGAACATCAACTATGGTGTGATCATATGCAAAGGAAAATATAATAAAGTCCCTATCAAATTGTGGACTTGTAAGGACAGGGGCTTGGGTTAAGGCAGATTTTATGCCCTCAAAGGCTTTTTTAGTTTCAAGAGACCATCTTACCTTGGCATCCTTTTTTAACATGTTGCTTAACGGTCTTATCAACTCAGCTAGATTTGGAATAAATCTCCTTAGGAAATTGATCTTTCCCAAGAATGCTTGCAACTCTTTTATGTTTCTTGGGTATGGGATTTGGAGGATGGCTTGGATTCTTTCAGGATCAATTCTGATCCCGTCCTTTGATATGATATGGCCAAGGAGTTTGCCTTCTTCAAGGCCAAAGAGGGATTTTTTGGGGTTCAAGGAAATGCCATATTTCCTGCATGTCATGAATATTTGTCTTAAATGTTTTAGGTGCTCTTGATCAGATTTAGAGAAAGGGGTTAGATCATCAAGGTAGACAACTAGGAAATCAAGTATTTCTTTGGCAAATGCAATATCCATTGCCCTTTGAAAGGTAGCACCGGCGTTTTTAAGTCCGAATGGCATCTTCACATACTTAAATGTTCCCCACGGTGTGGTAAAGGCTGTCTTGTCTTGGTCATCCGGGTGAACCAGTATTTGATTGAAACCTGAAAAGCCATCTAGCAAAGAAATTCTAGATGATCCCACTACTCTCTGCAGAATATGATCCACTTTTGGCAATGGGTAGTGGTCTTTTAGGGAGACTTGGTTTAAATTTCTTTGGTCTACGCATAGCCTAATCTCTCCTGTCTTTTTTCTTGTAGGAACAAGATTGGATGCCCATTCAGAAAATCTGATGGGTGCTATGATACCTGCTTCAAACATTCTTTTCACTTCCTTTTCAATCAAAGGGAGAAGCATGGGATTTATTCTCCTCAGTTTCTGTTTGAAGGGCTTTTGGTTTGGTTTTAAGGGAATGGTGTGTTGGATAACTGAGGTGTCATAGGATTTCAAGTCCTCATAACTCCAAGCAAATACATCTTGGAATTCTTTGAATAAATCAATATATTTGGGCTTTTAATCAGATGGCAGATTTTTGGATAATTTGATCATTTTGGGATTCTCTACTATCCCAATGTTGTGTTCATCTATAGCAGCATTCAGGGGTTGCATTTTTGGTTTCTTGGGAACATCATTACCATCAAACATGTCTTCCAACGGAGTGAGGCCAGCAGGGAGTAAGTGGTCTTTCAGATCAACGATATCGGCCTCTGTTTCGGCTATTTCCTCCAAATGCATCAGTTTCAGTTCTTCTATATTTTTTTTTAAAAAAACAGTTGGGTTCAGCATTCCTTTGGCCGTTATAGGCGTTACAGCCTGCTGATTTTCATTGGTTTGTTGTTGCTCATCTGTCATAGCATCCATGTCAATGTTAATATTTGAAAACTCATGCTCAAGGGTGAGGAAATTATTAATCTGGGCATCATTCTCGAACACTTGCCAATCTTTAACATTATTTGGGACAGCTGGCCTATGTTTTATTTCTTCAGTGAAATGATGATTTGGTTCAAAAGGAAGCTTGCATGTACTAGCAAAAGTGGCTAGGCTGTGTGCATGAATGTTATGCTCTCTTGAAATCTTGGCAAGCTTGGATTCAGTGAATGTGTTGAGTATACTAGTGGCAGCAGTCCTATAGGCCCTCATTCTATTATCATTGGTAACAAAATTACCTTTCATCTGTTGTATGATTAAATCAGAGTCACCTAAAATGGATACTTTTGCAGCTCCTAGAGCTTTGAGTAGTTTAAGGCCTAAGAGGAAAGCCTCATACTCTGCCATGTTATTAGTGCATTTGAAGTTTAGTCTGTAGGCATGGCCTTCTGCATGGTTGTTATGTGTATTGTGAATCCAGACACCTGCCCCTACTCCCAACTTGTTGACAGAGCCATCAAACTCTAAATACCATACGATTTCTTGCTCGTATTTAGTGTCAAGAGTTTCGGTCATTCTTACAGCAGACAGATTTGAATTTTTTGTTTGGGGAGGTTCTTCTTGTAAGTTGGTTGCCTTGATTGTTTTGACAGTTATATCAGTATGGGAAACTGATTCTTTGTTAATGTGTGTGTTCATTCCTAAAGCCAATGGCTTGTCATCAATTGGAGGACTTTTTTCATCATTAAATAAAATAAAAGAATCCATATCAGAATGGATTAAGTAAATGGGAAAATTTTCAAGATTTCTCTCACTAGTTACCACATATTTCATAAGTGTTTCTCTATATAGTCTCTTTGGTTGCCCAAAGAGAGATATAGTGGCATAAGAGAGATCTAATTGGAGGGATCCTTAGAGTTTTGCCCCCCAGGATCTTGCCAGTAACATGCCATACAGTGGTGGAATGTCAGCAACCACCACATCCATGAGGATTGTCTTGTTAGGAAATTGGACTAAGGAGACACACAGGTCTTTGATGAGGTCTAAACACTTGACTTGACTTGAGTCAAAGGAGAATAAATCTTTGTAGGGTCTTGTAACATCAAGGTTCAGCTTTTCCATTACGGCTTTGGGCATAAGGTTGTGTGAGGCACCTGAGTCAAACATGGCATTGTGCAGGACTTTGTCATGTATATGTAAACTGATATAAAAGGGCAAGACAGATCCATATGTTGATTTTCCATTAACTTCTGGTCCAAACAACAGCTCAGGTTGATCATCAAGAACATTCACATCATCCTTTACCTCCGGCATTTGAAGTGACCTTTGAATTTGTTGCCTATACACATCATGTTTGGCTAGTTCGGATAAGGGGATGGATATCTTCAATTTACCTATTTCTGCCTCTAAGTCAAATGAATTTTCAGATTGGGTTTTAGTAATGTGAGAAGCAGGTTTCCCTTTTTCCATTGGAGTATCAGCAGCTTGTTCTTCTTTATCAGTGTTATGGGAAGTGCTTGATTGTGGCTTTTCTGTTTTAGGAGGGCTTTTTGGAATGCTGCCCACATTTTCCTTCGAGGAAGAAGGTGGCCGAGGCTGGTCAATAGAAGGCTACATTTGTGTTAAGTCCTCTACAATCACTTGATGCGGGTTTGGTACAGGTATATCAACTGGTTCTATTATGACAGCCTTGCCTTTAGTCTTGTTGGGTTGTTTGCCATCCTTCGGTTTGTTAGGTTCAGGAATGTCAATGGTCCTAGTTCTCAGCTTATATTGTTTGTGGACCTCATACACAGCAGTGTCATAGCCCTGTTTAAAATCAAAAGACTCACCAGACTTAGTCTGAAATTGATTAAATTCATGCTCATCTTGGTCTTGTTGAGTTAGGAAAATTTGTTGCTCAGGCCTCGAATCCACCAGGTTCATGTGAGTGTCCTCTGGGGGTTCACTAGATGTAGATGCTTCTGCATAATTTTCATGAAAAGGTGGTCTTATATCATGGTCTGGACTAGACCTACCAGCATTTGTGTTCTACGTTTTCCTGAAATTTGGGTTCCTTATTGTATTGGACTGTTGTCCTTCCCATGATGATTTCCTCTCAACACTTTCTACTCTGTCTCCCAGCCTTTGCATGCCATTGATAATAGCATCAAGTTTCTGATCTAAGGCTGTGGGTTCTTCTTTGAAAGTGGTTCTTCTATCCATTCTAGCTCTATTTCTTTTGGCAATCAGGTTGGCCTCTACGCTAACAGCAGCATTCTGCATGTCTGCAAGGGTTTGAGGGGCCCTTTATTTTAACTGGTAGGCCATATCTAGGTCGAATCCATCAAGGAATTTATACAAGGCAAGGTCAGGTGGAGGTCTCAAGTTCTATGGTATTGCATTATAGACATTATTGAATCTAGCACAGTAATCTAGGACAGACTCTTGAGGGCCTCTTCTTATTGTATCGTACTCAGCAAGTATGTGCAAGGGGTCTTTCTTTTTCTCCCATCTGTTGGTAACGGATTGGTAAAGCTCATCCAGGGTGGTTATGGAATTTGCAGCAAGTGATCTGAACCAAGTTCTTACATCACCTGTTAGACTTTGAACAAAAATTTTCATTCTCACACTATCATCATCTATTTCGTAGTTCTCAAAGTAGTCTTGCATTTTATTTGTATGCTGGAGGGCTGTGCAAGTGCCAGTTCCATCAAAATATGTGATTTTAGTTTGATAATCCTGAGGCATAGCCCCAGGGTTTGCAGGTAATAGCAGGGGTGCATATCTATTGTCCATGTTTACAGGGACGACCGGAACAACAAGGATAATCGGAACAACTAGGACAATTGGAACAACAGTGGTGGTAACGGGAGTATGTGTAGTGAATGGAGGTGTGGAAGGAGTGCTTTGGGAAGTAGATGATGAACAAGGGGAAGTAGGGGTTGAACAAAATAAGACGTTGACAGGGGTTGGAACGCTGCTTGGGCGAACTGTTTGAGGACTATTATCAGCAAAATATTCTCTTTATTCTTTCTTCCTAATGATTTTTGGGATTAAGTTCGGATTTTCAAAAGCAGATGGTGGATTTGGGTCTAGATTTGACCTAGTATAACGAGAATTATTTTTGGAAGCCAGATTTTGAATTTGTTTTGGTATTTTCTGCGAATGTTTTTTAGAATTGGTTAGGAACTAATTAAATTTCGGGGACAACTATCTGTAGTTTAAAACTAGCATGAAGATTGTCTGAAGAAGCATTTATTTACTCCTGTAACTGCAAAGCAAGAACAGTTTCAAAGGCTTGCTGGCCGACATTCAGACTTCATCTGTAGTCTTAAGGAATAGACAACATTGATTTTTGTTCTTCCGGAGTTTTCCAACTTGATTTGTGAAAATAACTGAGGATGTTCCCCAGTGGAGTCACCATTATGTTATCACTCAAGTTGTCCTTCTGGTCGGCATCAAAAGGATACGGCGAAGGTAACCATAGACCAATCTTTGGACTGCAGGTTCTAGCCCACCTGCAATCAGAGAGGGCTCTCTCTTTTTTGATTTAGCTTTGTTGATAATGTTTTAGGCTAGTTATTGAGTTCAAGGGGTTTTGTTTTGTTTTTGGTGGGAAGGATGATGCTTTCAAGTAAAGAGGCAGGGACAGCATGAAAGTTCTAGAACCATTGGGCGTGGAGTCAAAGAGTAGGACTGCTGGTGCGTTTTCTTGGTCACAAGAGGGAATATGGAGCAAGCTAGCTGCGTATGAAACAATCATTCAAGGTAAAAGGGATGGATTAAAGGCTAAGGAATGAGGGGCAATTTAAGAATCTCTCATTTAGATTAGCAGAAAGAAGACAAATGAGCCCTATCTAGGAGCAGTTAAGAATTCCTAGATAACAGTCATTCATATATGAAAATAGGTCAAACATGAGCCATAACAGAATTCATATTTATGCCCAATTCAAGAGGAAAACATTACGAAGCCACAGAAACTGAGCTTAGAGTGCAACCAACCAAGTTCTGAGCCAATCCTTTGTTCTGTGACTTGAGCATATGTGAAATTGAAATAACAGAGATAAGGAAAACTTATTGATTCATATAGCAGCACAAGAATTCCACATTCAATTCTTCAAACCATTAGACACGGAGCAGAATGTCGTTCCTCCAAAGCTTTTCAGCAATCTTTGATTAAGTAAAACATCTCCGATATCCAGTGCGAGTCTCTAATGAAGATTATCAACCAACCAACCCTTTAAACAATACAGAGGGTTGGTATATATAGGGAAAATTATCCAAAAACTAACCTATTACAGCCGACCTAAACAGGTCTAAAAGAAAATGATTACTTTAACCTAATCTTATCCAGAAATAAATGCATAAAAATATCTTTGGGCTGCGCTGAGGGCAGCTGTATCAAAATTCAGTTAATGTCTGTCCTGGGTAGCCTGGTGCAGTCCTTCTGTAATAACTGTGATTTGTCCTTTATCTCCACCTCTAATCTTGGTTTTGCTGTCGTTTTGTTGGCATTAATGTGCACTAATCCCGACAAAATAGGCTTTTAAATGGCCTTAATTGCTTTGCTGACTTTGATGAAGGTTTTTAATTTTCACCTGATTTGATGTTGCTGAACTGATACTCTCTGCCGCTTCCTGATACTCTTTGGCGCTGATCCTGGAGTCTTTAAAATCTTCTGAATGGTTTAGACTGTCCCATCAATCCTTCATGGCAGCTTCTTGGCCTTCTGTTGCTTTAAAAAGTGTGTTTGCCCCTTTCTGAATGCTTCGCGAAGAAAAACGGGTCATTCTGCGCCTTTCGGGCTTGCTGGGGGCTACGTGATGAGGGGCTTTCCATTTTGGCCCATTTCCTGTAGCCATGTGCGATTAGCGCTAGGCGCTAATCGCGCATGAAAAACTGCCTCAGAATCTGAATTCGGGCTTCCTAAGCACGATTTTTGCCTTTCGCGCCTTTTTGAGTGATGACATCAGCGGGTGGGACCTAGTACAGCGGGTGACATGGCGGGATGACGTCAGCAGTATGACGGGTGACATGGTGGTACACAGTGGTGGTGACGTGGCGGGATGACTTGATAGTGCGGTGGCAGGAGGCCGACGCAGGTTGATGACGTCAGTGATGACGTCACTGGGCAGAGGACGTGGCGCTGACGTCACCAGGGGAGGGCGATTTGGCTGTTTCGGGCACACCACCTTTGCACTGGAGCAGTTTGGGAGGAGGGGGCTCCGCCACACCCGGGGGAGCGACGCGTGGCAGGAGTACGGTGGGAAAACCGCCGAACTCCCGGACGCTAATCCTCGGCGTGTTGGTCGCGTAAAAAGACCCACCCACCGTAGATCTTGGGCGGGCCATATCTAACGGCCGACGGGACCGGTAAGTTGGTGGGAGGTTAGGGCGGGGACTCGCCCGCAATTTTATTTAATTTTTCATGTGGCAGGGGGGGAAACTTTAATAAAGACGGGTTTTATGGGTTATATGTCGGCGGGAAAAAACTTCGGAAACATGGGTTTTGTGGGTTAGGCTTAAGCGGGGGAATGAGGGTTTAATGTTTAATAAAGCATTTAAAACATTAACTTTGGGAAATGACTGTGAAGGGTTTAAATGGCTATCAGTTCAACCAGAGGTTTAACTGATTCCAAGGGACAAATGAGGAAAGGTTAAATATAAGTCCCAGGTGGACTTAATATTTCCCCGGATTTTTAGAACATATGGCTATAGTGCCAGGGGGGGTTATTTAATATTTTTGGGATTTTATATAGTTTTTAGTAGTAAGTGGGGATGGGGAATAGTTAGGGAGCTATATAGTAGAATCAAGAGTTAATATGATCTAGTAGAGTGGAAATGAAAGGGAATATGATAAGTCTATGAAGTGATGATAGACATATTGATTGTGTAGGAGATGAGAACATGACTTTTACACAATAAATGTGGCTTCTTTTCATGAAGAAAGTCAAGACTTTGACTTAATGTTTCACAAAAATGAAATGGACTCAGGACTTGTTGGGCAGATCCCAAGGTCCTTTAGGGGTGTTAGTAAGAAACTTTGAGCGGGAGTGAGAGGAAATTAGACATGCTTCTAGAATTCTGCCATTAAGTCACTGCTTTGGTACCTCTGCCACTAATGATATGAGCTTTCTTTGTCAAATCCAAAACTAAAGATAATCTTGCTTCTGCAACCCCAGGCTACCTACCCAACCTAATACACCTAGCATTTTTTGTTACTTCAGGAAGGGTGCACTTAGACTTGCAGACCCTGCTTTACAATTTTTCTTTTTGACTGCCCTCCTATCTAAATCTATCCTTATTTCTTCCAAGGGCCCAAATTAAGTAGTTGGGCTCCTTTGTTTCTCTACCTATATACAAATCTGCCAAGATTAAGCTGTTTGGACAGATATCAATTCTCTACATTCTAAAACAAGAAATTGAAATGTAGGGAAGCCAAGATTAAGCTGTCTGGACTTCCCTTAACAGAAAATTCTTCAAAAATGGTTAAGTCATCAAAATTGGAATACAGCAGTGGCATTTGGACTGGCACACTTTCATGGCCTCTTCTTTGGCCTTTTTTTGGAAATATGGAGCATTGCAGGATGCAAAGTATGACATATTTGGTATGTAAAATTGTCAATCATGAAAGATGAAAACCTGTTGCAACGGGAGGCTAACAGATAGTTCGTTGTCTTGTGTCAACCTCGTTAAAAAAATGAAACGAGGAATACGAGGGTAGTTCCTTGTCTTGTGTCAACCTCGTTAAAAATGAAACAAAGGATCTGAGCATAGTTCCTTGTCTTGTGTCAAGCTCATTAAAAAATGAAACAAGGAATCTGAGCAGAGTTCTTTGTCTTGTGTCAAGCTCGTTAAAAAATGAAAGGAATTAGAGCATAGTTCCTTGTCTTGTGTCAAGCTCGTTAAAAAATGAAACAAGGAATCTAAGAAGAGTTGCTTGTCTTGTTTCAAGCTCATTAAAAAATGAAACAAGACCCTTGGAGCAAAGTTCGAATGCAAGACTTTGACTAGATCTTGTAAAATCCCAGTCGAGTCTTTCACTTGATCTCAAAACGGAACCTTCATTCCATCCACCTCATAGCCACAAGTAGTCTACTTAGGTGAATGCAATGAAGCTTGGGGGGCTTGCACCTCCAATCGAGTCATCATGTTGGGGGAATGTAAACCAATCTCAAGCATAGTTTTTCGTTTCAAGCTTGTATAAACATTAAATTGAATCCAAGCATAGTTTTTTGTTTCAAGCTTGTGTAAATAAGAAATTGAATCTAAACATAGTTCCCTATGATTCAAGCTTGTGTAAAAATGAACCCATTTCCATTTTGACCCTCATGATTGCCATTCTATCAGCCTCTTCTGTCAGATGAGCCTTGGTTTTTCTCCTTCCGTCGTCATTATCTGCCTGGCTGATCATACGCTTTCACTTGGTTGTTTTACCCTTTTTTGAGGAACAATTGCAATGAGTGGTCTTATTATCCAGCCTCTTCACATAAATGAATATGTTTTGAGAAGTTCCAACATCACCAGAACCAATTGCTATCCTAGACACCACTCGTTCCACAAAATGGAGTCCTCTTTAAGCTCTTTTTAGACTCTCGAAATATGAAAATATTGCCAAACGCTTGTCCTTTTCAGCTCATTAACAGATTGGAAATGACATCTACTCAGTATAAGCTTAACCCTTTTCCAGACTGAGATAGATTATTTACGAAAAAGGAATACATTGATCGAACATGGTCAATAGATTCTCTCTTGTATTGTTTTATGCTTTTTCAAACTTGAGAGACAAACTTACGAAAAAGAACTTGTGGAGTTTTATTTTTTTCCCTTTTCAAACTCTCTAAACATGAAAAGGACCGAGTTATCATTGTCGTTAAACTCGTTAAAACATCAAATAGCGACAAACTTGTCCATCATGACAAGACCGAGCTTCACCTTCGATAGGCTCGTTAAAACGTCACATAGCGATGGATTCACCCGAAGGGTGGAATTATACAACAAGAATATGTTATCCTCCTCAAGCTTGATAAAAATAAAGAGGTACTCGTCAACAATGACTAGGGAAAATGGGAAAAGGGGTAAGCCACTTTATGGCAGGAGGTCGCTCTTGAATATGACACTTTCACTTCATCATTGTGACTATTTGGGTTGGGTTATCTGCTTGATGGTCATCATACCTTGATCTATCATATCATCCATTACGTTTGTTTTGGGTCAATGCTACCAATCCATTCAGTTTCACCGACATTTTCAAGAGAAGTCACTCAGTTAAAATTCATCCTTTGCAGTACCATAAACCTTGATTTTCATCACTGCCATTCTTGAACCCTGTGTCGTCAGTTAAATTCCGTCTCCAAAATCATCACACTCATTTCGTGTCGTTGATGTGGGATACATCAAGGCCCTCTTGCGACGAGTCGCTTCTTGTCGACATCAGCACATTATCCAAGAAGTTGACTTAGAAACACCTCTTCAGTACCTTGAGGCTTTCATACATCAATGGAAGGTTTCTCGCTTCCGACGATAGATTGACATCACTGGCCTTCGACTGAAAGACTTTGTATGGTGTTTGACATCAAAACATCCATTCACACCATGCAGAATGTACTGTTGTACCTTGAGGATCATTATCATTATCGGTGACTTCTCTCGCGTCATCATTGGTTGGTAATCAAACGGTGTCTTCCTATGTTCAACTTCAGATCACATGTTCACATGGTTAGACTCGTACTTGAGCGAACGATTGAATGAGATAGAAGACCCCAGATCTAGTTTCATCCATCCGGGCTGCGATTTCAGGAAATGTACCAAATCATTCGTACGATGGCTTTACATTGATGGTCATCCTATCATGCATCTATATCTGTAGACAAATGTCTATGTAATTATAATGAAAGTTTATATGTTGAGCATGGGTATGCCTTCCCTCAGTGATTCATGAGAAAAAATAAAAATCTCATGATATTATGTATTGTAATCGATGCAAGTCACAAACCACTTCAGAACCTCCTCATCACATTGTAAAGCATATCACTTGACATCATTATTTTCGACTTCATTCTTTAGGGGGCAGAGGTTACAGATCCATTTGGGAACAACACTCCCATCATTCAGATCAGTACCATTAGGGCTCATCAAACCCTAATTCAGTTGCTACATGCCCTAGACAAGTCACCTCTTTGAATGCCTCCTTCCCTGAGAGTTCTTTGGCCTAAAACCCTCCATAATTACCTCCTTGAGGGATCAACACAGCCTTGGACAAGGGTAAGTGCGCTTCAGTGCAGGTAGGCCCATGTTAGGGTGCTCTGCAGAGCACCTAGGCTCACTTTGACCTGCGTTGGGCGAGATTGAATGAAATTCGTATAGGGTTCTGGGAATATTCTCATCTTTTGGAGCCATCTAGAAGATTCCCACACTTATCATCTCTTATGAGCTCGAAAATGGATGAGGAATGAGTTAAGTTACCTCATATCCTCTCATCCCTTCCTCCACGGAAACTAACTCTAAGTATGGAAGGAAATTCAATACCCTCATTTATGACAAAACTTCCTCCTTTGGCCTATAAATTGAGCACTCATCTAAGTGATCAGGGGCTGGACTTTGAGAATTTGTAAGGAGATACTGTTGGAGTGATTATTATGTTTGTAAGTGAGTAGTGTTATGTTGCCGGAGTGTTGTGCTATTGATGTGATGTTGGTTGGAACCTGTTGTGGCCACCAACAACCCCCCTCTTTATTTAGTATTAGCAATAACACTAGGTAAGTGGGGACCCTTAGTAAAAAATTCAAAAAATCAATTAAGGCTCATGTATTTTACTCCTTAAGAAACATTGCATCGCGCGAAGGAGGATAGGACATTTCCTTATGATTAAAAATGATAAACTGCGAGATTGCGACGCGGACTCCATCGAATCACATGCATTAATAAACACTCACATTGGAAAACCTTAAAAAATCACCGATATGCGATAACGCATATCGCATATCGCAAAATTGCATGAAAAACACATAACGATTTAACGATTACAACGATATGTGATTTTGCGATACTGCGATACTGCGTTCCGCGATATTGCGATACTGCGATCCGCGATCTTTCGATAGCGTGATAAAGCAACCTTGCAATAGCATAACACGAGGAAATTGCGATAATACGAAATGCGATACTACGATGCAAATCGCAGAAACATTCCGTCGCAAATTTTCTGGGCTCAATATTCAAGAAAAGTTTTCCATAAACCAAGAACTGGATACGCGCTTTAATGTTAATTAATGAATTATATGCTAGTTGTTAATAAAATATGGTTTTGTGTTGTTCGAAGAGCCAGTTTACGTCAGGTGGCATGTTTTTGCATATCTGTAGCATTTAAAGCTTTCCTGTCGATTTTTATTATCATTACTCTCTCCTCACTTGTGAACTGCAGGAACAAAAAACAAAAGTTACACAAAGCAATGTGCAGGAAGTTATGAGGAAAAAGGGTAAAACTCCAATGTTCAAAGACAGAGAAAAGACGCTCGCATGCAACAGAGCCGCAGATTCACAGAACGTTGTTGAGCCATCCATTACAGATCTTTAATTTATAGCCATGGTTGAATGAGTATTGAACGATGTTGATATCAATAAGCATTTTAATGCTCAAGGTCAAGAGCTCACGAAAGCATTATTTTTTACAAATTTTGAAGCTTTATACCCGGTGAAGAAAAAGGCGCCAAAGGCGAAAAACGCATCAGAGAAGCCCAGATCAAAGAATGGAGGCAGTTTCCGATGCGCAATTAGCGCCTAGCGCTAATCGCGCATCGCAGAGAAAATTGCTCAAAAAGAAAAGCCTCTAACTGCTCAGTCACTCGTAAGCCTGAAAAATGCAAGAAAGCAATGGTAAAGAACAAACTGGAAACATAAAGCTAAAGAAAAGGCAGAAACGATTCAAGGGTTAACCAAGTTGAACTTGGATTATTACTGAGCATACACGGTGAAGCCACATAGTCAGAAGATGACTCTCGAGTATATCATCGATTTTGCTGAAAAGATGGTGCCAGCTCTTACCATTTCTGTTTTCGTAGCTCAACCAAAAGCGGAAGACAGTCAGCCGACTCTACCCGGGCAAATAATGAATGCTTGCAACATTAAGGAGCAAATGCAGAAATAGTTAGATATTAGATTTAATTTTTAGAAATAGTTTTTCTTAGAAAAGGGCGGTCATTTAAACCGTATCCTGAATCTGTGTAATTAAGTTATTTAGTTAGTAGTATTTAAACCATTCTCATGCATTTAGAGAAGGGTCCAGAAATTTATCAAAAACTTGTCCTCAGAGCATGCACTTTTGCACCCTCAGAGGAGGTTTTAGTGAATGAATGGATCAAGATTGTTGATGTTTGCATTTGATATCTGCTACTTGCTAGCCTCCTATTGCAATAGGTTTCATATTTCATGATTGACTGTTTTTACATGCCAAATATGTCATCTTTTCATGCTGCAAGGTTCCATATTTCCAAGAAGTTCCATTTTGAAGAATCATACCATTTTTGAAGAGTTTTACAGTTAAGGGAAAGCCAAACAGCTTAATCTTGGCTTCCCTAGGTTTAAATTGCTTGTTTTAGAAGATAGAGAATGAATATCTGTCCAAACAGCTTAAGCTTGGCAGATGAGTAGCTAGGTAGAGAAATGAAGGAACCCAACTGCTTAATCTGGGCCCTTGGAAGAGATAAGGGTACACTTAGATAGGAGGGCAGTCAAAAGAAAAGAAGACAATCAGGGTCTGCAAGTCTAAGTGCACCCATCCAAAAGGAAGAAAACATGTTAGGTGTATTAGGCTGGGTAGGTAGTTTTGTGGTGGCAGAATGAGGAATTGTGATCCATTTTATGTTTTCAAGTGTTATATCCATTCAGATCACAAGTATGAGGCAATTTTCCCTTGGAGCAGCTCAAACGAGGCATGTCTAACTTCCCCTTCTTCCTTTCCCTCAAATCATTCACTAACTTCCCCTAAAAGATGTTAAGATCTACTTAATATCTTTAAAATTCATCATATTCCATAAATATTGCCTAAGTAAAGGTCTACTTTGCTTAAGGATGCTTATATTTCTTCTACAAGTCCTATTTCCCCTTTGAAGCCTAAAGATTTCTATCCTTAGCGCTTTTCTGATCAAAATTCATATTAACTTCTAGTTCTATTTATATAACTCCCTAACCTATGTTCCTATCCCTATTGCTACAAAAAGCTATATAAAATTCCAAAAAAATAATAAATATTCCCACCCCATGGCACTATAGCCATATATTGCAGTCTCGGGAAATAATAGTCCATCTGGGGCTACTATTAACCCATCCGTGTCCTAACCCTAGGATTAATCTAACCTATGGTTGGATTAATAACCTATACCTACTCCTCTACTCACCAAAACCCTATAATTTTGCCCCTCCGTAGTCATTTTCCAAATGTTTAATGTTTAATAGTTTTGGTCAAACATTAAATTAATTCATACCTGCATATAACCCACAAACCCAAAGTCTTTGAACCCCCGCCGCATAAATAAATCAATATATATAGCGGCCCCCCGTACTTTAACATGTAGCCAGCTCCGCGCTTCGTCCACTGTCGGATCGGGCCCTCCCCATCCGACGGCCCTCGGCGATTTCGGAGCCGCCCCGATGTCCGACGATTAGCCTCCGATAGGCTAGCGGTTTCCCCACCGTACAAAAGACGCGTGTCTCCACACGATTGCATCGGAGCCCCTCTGACAAATACCGCCCCCATACAGAAGACGGTCTGATAAAACCACAAACCACCTTCTGTCTCTCCTCCCCTGATGTCATCCACCACATGTCCTCCATTGTCGTCACCCTGCCGTACTCGGGACCCGCCGCTGACGTCATGCTGACATCATGCTGACGTCATCACAGAAAAGGCGCAAAGGGCGAAAATCGCGTCAAAGAGTGCCTGAAACAAGAAACAGAGGCACTTTTCGATGCGCGATTAGCGCTTAGCGCTAATCGCGCATCGCTAAGAGAAAATGCTCAAAGTGGAGAGCTTCCTATTGCTCGGCTACCTGCAAAACCCAAAAAACACAAATTAAAAGCCAACCTCAGCCCAGCACAGTTATCAGGTTGCATTCCTCCGCCATTATTTGACAAGATTTCTTCATATATGTTCATATTCAATCGGTGAGCGCCGATAACATTCTAGAGGCCACGAAAAGCATTTGCAGCAGTTATTTTTGCCTTGAAAGGGCAGAAAAGGGGCGATTTGACAGTTTCAAGCATATCAAGGGAGAGAAAGTGGCCCGATTCAAGTGTTAAAGAGTATCAGAGGAAAGATAAAGCCCAGATTAAATTAAAGAATATCAGTGAAGCGACAAAGAGTATCATATCGGCAATATCAAAGCAGGTGAACATTAAAGGCCTCCATCCAAGTCAAAGAAGCAGTAAAGGCCATTCAAAGCTTATCAGATCGGGATTAGTGCACATTAAAGCCACCTAAAAGCAGCAGAACCGCCTAAGAGGTGCAGATAAGAGATTAAAGGCACAGTTATTGCAGAAACACTGCACCGAGCCACCAAGGACACCATATTAACTCATTTTGATGCAGCTGCCTCCAGCGCAGCTCAAATAGATATCTTCTTGCATTAATTTCATGACAAGATTAGATTAAAGAACTCATTTCCCTAAGATCTATTTAAGATCTGCTGTAATAGATATTTTTGGATATTTTCTCTATATAAACCACCCTGATTCATTGTTTAAAGGGTTGGTTGGCTGATAATCCTCATTCTAGACTTGCTGTATACTTTGAGAGCTCTATAATCAAAGACTGCTGGAATGCTTTGGAGGAAGAACTGTCTGTTGTGTTATTTAATGGTTGAAGAGTGACTGTGGAATTCCTGTGCTACTACATGGCTCAATAAATGTTTTCTTACCTCTGTTTACAGTTTATATATGTTTATGCCACTGTTGTGTTACCATCTAAATAGCAAGAAAGAAGAATAGCTTAGGCTTTGCTTGACTGCACTCTATGCTCAGTTCTTGTTATTTCTATATGTTTACTTCAGAAATGGTTATGAATATGCATACTTAAATGATCATGTTTACCCTGTTTCTTTCACATATGATTGTTATTTAGGAACTCTTGACTGCTCCTAGACAAACTTTCATTCACCTTCCATCTCTGTTAGCTAATGAAAGATTCTTAGTTGCCTTTCATCTCTGACCTTCATTCCATATTTATTCCAGCTTGATATTGTTCTATGTGTAGCTATCCTGCTCTGTATTCCTCTTGTGACCAAGAAAACGCAACAGCAAGCCCTAATCCATGACTCCATGCCCAATGGTTTGAACTTCTCACTCTATGCATCCCAACTCTGCTTGAAAACATCATCCTTCCCACCAAAATCAAAACAAAACCCATGTACACCATAACTAGCCTAAAATTAACCCAAAACAAAGCTAAATTTTAAAGAGAGAGCCCTCTCTGACTGCAGGCAGGCTAGGACTTGCAGCCCAAAGATTGGTTTGTGGTTACCTCGGTCGTATCCCTTAAGGAGCCAAGGGACAACCTAAGTGATAACATCATTGGCGACTCCATTGGGGACCTTATTCAGAAAATTCCAAAAAACAAGTTAGAAGCTGGCTCCAAAGAAGAAAACTCGTTATACGAGGTCAAATCCTGACCCAGATCCTCCATCTGTTTTTGACAATCCCAACTTAATCCAAAATATCCTTAGGAAACAAGAGGATTTTGCTTATTCAAGCCCTGAAATAGTTCAGCAAAACTATATTCCAAACCCTGTTAAACATTCAATTCATCCTCACACTACTCCTTCTTCTCCTACTTCCTCATCCACCTCTCAGAGCACATTCTCCACACCTCCATCCACTGCACAAATTTCCATTGTTGTCCCTACTGTTCCAGCTGTCCCATTTCTCCTTGTCGTTCCACTTAACCCTGTAAATATGGCTAACAGATATGCACCTTTACAGTTACCTGCAAATCCAGGGGCTATGCCTCAGGATTATCAAACCAAAGTCACATATTTTGATGGTACTGGTTCTGGCACAGCCCTGCAACATACCAAGAAAATGCAGGACTATTTTGAGAATTATGAAATAGATGATGATAGTGTAAGAATGAAGATTTTTGTCCAAAGTTTAACAGGAGATGTAAGGCCCTAGTTTAGAGCTCTTCCTGCAAATTCCATAGCTGACCCAGAGGCCCTTTACCAAACATTTCTTAACAGATGGGAGAAAAAGAAGGACCCTCTGCACATATTATCCGAGTATGACACCATCAAAAGAGGCCCTCAAGAAGCTGTCTTAGACTATTGTGCCAGGTTTAACAATGTTTACAACACTATTCCACAAAACCTTAGACCTCCACCTGATCTTGCTTTATTTCCCTGATGGATTTGATTCAGACATGGCTTATCAGTTAAGGGAAAGAGCCCCTCAAACCTTAGCAGACATGCAGAATGTAGCTGTTAGTGTGGAGGAAAATCTTATTTCCAAGAGAAATAGAGCAAGAGCTGAGAGAAGAACCACTTTTAAAGATGAACCTTCGGCCTTTGAGCAAAAATTGGACACAATCATCAAAGGTATGGACAGCTTTGAAAATAGAATGGGAACTATTGAAAGAAAAGCCTCATGGGAAGGACAGCAAAACAATCCTATCAGAAATCCAAACTTTAGAAAAAATCAGAACCCAAACGTTGGAAGGGCAAGTCCTGACCATGATATAAGACCTCCTTTTCATGAAAGCTATGCTAAAGCATCCACATCTAGTGAGCAGATAGAGGACACTCACATAAACTTGATGGGTTTGAAGAGTGAACAACAAGTATTTCTAACCAAGAAGACCAAGATGACCATGATATAAATCAATTTCAGACCAAGTCTGGAGAGTCATTTGACTTCAAACAAGGCTATTATTTAGCTTTCTACGAAGTCCATAAACAATACAAATTGAGAACAAGAACCATTGATGTGTCTGATCCCATCAAGCCAAAGGATGCTAAGCAGCCTAAGAAAGTAAAAGACAAGGCCGCTATCACAGAACCTGCTGATAAAATAGACCCAAAATTAAAAGAAGTGACCATAGAGGATGTATATGACATGCAGCCCTCTAATAACCAGCCTTTTGTATCCTTTCCCTCAAAAGACAATGTAAATAGCACTCCTCAAAGCCTTCCCAAAACAGAACAATCTCAAGAAATCACTAATAACCAAGAGAAGATCACTGAAGATACAATTGAAAAGGGAAAATCTGCCAGTCACAATACTAAAACACAGTCAGAAAAACCTTCTGATTTAGAAGCAGAAATTGGTAAATTAAAGATATCTATTCCACTCTGAGCTTGCCA
This sequence comes from Pinus tabuliformis, assembly GCA_031772625.1. Lineage (NCBI taxonomy): Eukaryota > Viridiplantae > Streptophyta > Pinopsida > Pinales > Pinaceae > Pinus > Pinus tabuliformis. The sequence goes on from CM062814.1 coordinate 989,820,127, forward strand.
AACATGATGTGTACAGACAACAAATCAAAATATCACTGCAAATGCCAGAGAACAGGGATGATGTTAATGTCTTAGATAATCAACCTGAATTACTTTTTGGTCCTGAAGTTAATGGTAAATCAGGACATGGAGCTGTTCTACCCTTTTATGTCAGTTTGCACATTCATGATAAAGTGTTGCACAATGTTATGTTTGATTCAGGTGCCTCACACAATCTAATGCCCAAAGCTGTAATGGAGAAGCTAAACCTTGATGTCACTAGACCCTACAAAGACTTATTCTCATTTGATTCTAGTCAGGTCAAGTGTTTAGGCTTAATCAAAGACCTTTGTGTGTCTTTAGTCCAATTTCCCAACAAAACGATCCTAATGGACGTGGTGGTTCCTGACATTCCACCAAAGTATTGCATGCTCTTATCAAGATCTTGGGGAGCAAAACTCCAAGGATCTCTCCAACTAGACCTCTCCTATGCCACTATTTCAGTCTTTGGGCAACCAAAGAGACTGTATAGAGAAACACTGATGAAGTATGTGGTAAGTAGTGAGGAAAACCCCAAAACTTTCCCATTTACTCAATCCATTCTGATATGGATTCCTTTATATTGTTCAATGATGATAGCTTCCCTCCCACTGATGAGAAGCCTTTGCCTTTAGAACAAGAAACATGCATCAATCAAGAGTCGGTTGCCCATTACCCATGAAACTATTAAAACAATTAGTGCAACCAGCATACAATAAGAACCACATGAAGCACAAAACCTAGGTCTGCCCAATCCTAAAATGACTGAAACTCTTAGTAATAACCACAAGCAAGAAATCACATGGTATTTAGAGTTTGATGGTTCTATTAATAAGCTAGGAGCAGGGGCAGGAATATGGATTCACAATACACATAACAGCCATGCAGAGGGTCATGCTTACAGACTAAACTGCAAATGTACCAACAACATGGCAGAGTATGAGGCTCTCCTTTTAGGCCTTAAACTGTTCAAAGCTCTAGGAGCTGCAAAAGTGTCCATACTAGGTGACTCCGATTTGATCATTCAACAGATGAAAGGTAACTTTGTTACTAATGACAATAGGCTAAGAGCTTATAGGTCTGCTGCCATAGAAATACTCAATTCCTTCACCGAATCCAAGCTTGCTAAGATTTCTAGAAGCCACAACATGCATGCTCATAGTCTAGCTACTTTTGCTAGCACTTGCAAGCTGCCCTTTGAGCCCAATCACCACTTTACTGCCGAGATAAAGCACAGGCATGTTGTCCCTAACAATATCAAAGATTGGCAAGTGTTTGAGGATGATGCTCAAATCAACAATTTTATTACCTTACAGCAAGAATTCTCAAGCTTAAACATTGATGAAGATGCCATGGATGACCCACAAAAGCAAATGAGCCAAAATGAGCAAACTATAACAGTTGAAGCAGCAAATCAAATGTTGCACCCAACCATTTTTAATGAGAAAAACATGCAAGAGCTGAAGCAAATGCATTTAGATGAAATAGCTGAAGCAGAGGCCGAAGTGATTGATTTAAAAGACAATTTTCTACTTGCTGGCCTCACTCCATTAGAAGACATATTTGATTCAAACGATGTCCCCAAAAATCCAAAGATGCAGCCCTTAAACGCTGCTATGGAAGACTGTAATATTGGGACAACAGAGAAGCCCAAAATGATTAAACTGTCCAAGTCTTTGCCTCCCGATCAAAAACCAAAATATGTTGATTTATTTAAAGACTTTCAAGATGTATTTTCCTGGAGTTATGAGGACCTTAAGTCATATGACACCTCTGTTATTCAACATACCATTCCCTTAAATCCAAATCAAAAGCCCTTCAAACAGAAACTAAGGAGAATCAATCATGTGCTTCTCCCTTTGATTGAGAAAGAAGTGAAAAGAATGTTTGAGGCCGGTATCATAGCACCCATTAGATTTTCAGAATGGGTATCCAATCTTGTTCCCACAAGGAAGAAAACAGGGGAGATTAGACTATGTGTGGACTTAAGAAATCTGAACCAAGTCTCCCTTAAAGATCACTACCCACTGCAAAAAATGGACCACATTCTACAAAGAGTAGTGGGGTCTTCAAGAATTTCTTTGCTAGATGGCTTTTCTTTGCTAGATGGCTTTTCAGGTTTTAATCAAATACTTGTTCACCCATATGACCAAGACAAGACAGCCTTTACAACACCGTGGGAAACCTTTAAATATGTAAAAATGCCTTTGGGACTAAAGAATGCAGGTGCTACCTTTCAAAGGGACATGGACATTGCATATGCCAAGGAAATCCATGATTTCCTAGTGGTTTACCTTGATGACCTTACTCCTTTCTCAAAATCTGATCAAGAGCACCTTAAACACATAAGGCAAGTGTTCCTAACCTGTAGGAAATATGGCATTTCCTTAAATCCTAATAAATCTCTCTTTGGCCTAGAAGAAGGCAAATTGCTAGGCCATATCATTTCAAAAGATGGAATTAGAATAGATCCGGAAAGAATCCAAGCCATTTTGCAAATCCCTTATCCGAGAAACATCAAATAATTGCAAACATTCCTAGGAAAGATCAATTTCCTAAGGAGATTTATCCCAAACTTGGCCGAGATGATAAGAATGCTAAATAACATGTTAAAGAAGCATTCCAAGGTAAAATGGACTTTAGAGGCCAAGCAAGCCTTTGAGGGCATAAAATCTGCCTTAACCCAAGCCCCAGTCCTCACAAGTCCTCAATTTGATAAGGATTTCATCATTTTCTCATTTGCATCTGAACACACCATTGCTGCTGTCCTTTTGCAGAAAGATGATCAGCGAAATGAAAAGCCAATTGCATTTTTTAGCCGAGCCCTTAGAGATGCACCCTTGAAGTACCGAATCATGGAGAAGCAAGCATATGCCCTTGTTAAAGCAATCAAAGATTTCAGAATTTAAATTTTATATTCACATGTGATTGCTTATGTGTCAAATGCTATTGTAAAAGACATATTAACTCAGGAGGGCATAGAAGGCAAAAGAGGAAAATGGATTGCCAATATCCTTGAGTATGACATTGAGATACAACCCACCAAGCTGATAAAGGGACAAGGTTTAGCCAAACTAATGTCCGAAACCAATTTTCAAGCCTTAGACATTAATCAACTGGACAATGAACAGGAGCTGGCAACTCCACACATTAGTGAAGCTTTTTTGCAATCCCCATGGTATGCTGATATATGTTTTATATTGTTAAACCTGTGTGCTCCTCCAGGGTTGTCCACAACCAAAAAGAGATTTTTAAAGATGAAAGCATCAAATTTTTGTGTCTTAGATAGTGCCCTGTTTTGGAAGAATCATGAAGGAATATTGTTGAATTGTCTAACTATGAATGAAACTAACAGTGTCATGAAAGAATTTAATGCAGGAGACTGGAGGGAACTTATATTGGAAGTCCACTGCTGATAAGATACTAAGGGTTGGTTTCTATTGGCCCTCTTTGTTTGATGATGTGAGAAAGTTTGTTGTTTCATGCCACAAATGCCAAATCTTTGAAGGCAAAAGAAAGCTTCTGCCCTTGCCCCTTAAGCCCATTTCAACCGAGAATCCTTTTCAACAATGGGGCCTTGACTTCATTGGAGAAATCCATCCATCCTCTTCTGGCCAGCATAAGTGGATTCTAACAGCCACAGATTACTTTACCAAGTGGATTTAAGCCATCCCGTGTAGGCAAGCCAATGACTCCACCATCATCCAATTCCTTGAAACCAACATTTTGTCCAGATTTCGATGTCCTGAGAAGATCATCACAGATAACGTTGCTGCCTTCAAATCTAAGGAAATGATCAGTTTTTGCCACAAATTCCACATTACCTTAGGTCACTCCACAGCCTATTACCCTTAAGGTAATGGCTTGGCCGAATCATCCAACAAGAGTCTGATTAACATCATTAAGAAAGTCTTGGAGGAGAACAAGAAGAACTGGCACAAAAATCTTGTAAATGCCCTATGGGCAGACAGATTGTCAACCAAGAGATCCATTGGGATGAGCCCATATGAGTTAGTCTATGGCATGGAGGCCAAGTTCCCCTCTTCTTTGGGAATCCCTATTATCAAATTGCTGCAAGAGTTTCAGGTAGAGCCAAATGATATCCAAAGAAGAATAAACCAAACCATCCATTTGCAACAAAAAAGAGAGCAAGTGTACGACAGAGCTCAGATTTTACAAGAGAAGCTCAAGAAAATGTTTGACAAAAGAACCAAGGCCGAAGATTTCTATATAGGCAACAAAGTCTTAAGATGGGATTCAAGAAGAGAGGACAAAGGAAAGCATGGCAAGTTTGATTTCCTGTGGAAAGGCCCCTTTATTATTTCTGTTGTTCAAGGCAACAATACATATTTTTTGAAGAGTTTGGATGGAAGCACAGCTGAAGAAGGCCCTGTCAATGGCCGAATACTGAAGCACTATCATGATCCCTTTTGTTGAACGCAACACAGCTCGGTATACTATCTGTACATTAATATTTGTATTTTCAGCACTTTTTCTTATAGCAGACCAATAAGAGGGAACAACGCAGCAAATTTTGAAGGGAAGATCAAAGAAATCTCTATTTCAGATCTCTGTTTTTTGAGATAATTCCAAAGAAGTGCTCAAGCAGATTTCAATATGTTCACAAGCACCCAAAAGGCAAGAAGCAGAGCTGTAATTTTTCTGCAATTCAGCTCAAAAGGATACTGCATATCAACTTATAAGAATTCAGTCAAAGGCATTGAGAAGAAGGAGAATTTTAGTTTACAGCAAAAATTGAAGATCAAGGCATTCTGACCTGCTGTTCTTGGCTTTTCATCTTGAAAAACCATCCCCAAGTCAAGCCACTATTAGCCTCCTATTGCAATAGGTTTCATATTTCATGATTGACTGTTTTTACATGCCAAATATGTCATCTTTTCATGCTGCAAGGTTCCATATTTCCAAGAAGTTCCATTTTGAATAATCATACCATTTTTGAAGATTTTTACAGTTAAGGGAAAGCCAAACAGCTTAATCTTGGCTTCCCTAGGTTTAAATTGCTTGTTTTAGAAGATAGAGAATGAATATCTGTCCAAACAACTTAATCTTGGCAGATGAGTAGCTAGGTAGAGAAATGAAGGAGCCCAACTGCTTAATATAGGCCCTTGGAAGAGATAAGGGTACACTTAGATAGGAGGGCAGTCAAAAGAAAAGAAGACAATCAGGGTCTGCAAGTCTAAGTGCACCCATCCAAAAGGAAGAAAAAATGTTAGGTGTATTAGGCTGGGTAGGTAGTTTTGTGGTGGCAGCATGAGGAATTGTGATCCATTTTATGTTTTCAAGTGTTATATCCATTCAGATCACAAGTATGAGGCAATTTTCCCTTGGAGCAGCTCAAACGAGGCATGTCTAACTTCCCCTTCTTCCTTTGCCTCAAATCATTCACTAACTTCCCCTAAAAGATGTTAAGATCTGCTTAATATCTTTAAAATTCATCATATTCCATAAATATTGCCTAAGTAAAGGTCTACTTTGCTTAAGGATGCTTATATTTCTTCTATAAGTCCTATTTCCCCTTTCAAGCCTAAATATTTCTATCCTTAGCGCTTTTTTGATCAAAATTCATATTAACTTCTAATTCTATTTATATAACTCCCTAACCTATGTTCCTATCCCTATTGCTACAAAAAGCTATATAAAATTCCAAAAAAATAATAAATATTCCCACCCCACGGCACTATAGCCATATATTGCAGTCTCGGGAAATAATAGTCCATCTGGGGCTACTATTAACCCATCCGCCTCCTAACCCTGGGATTAATATAACCTCTGGTTGGATTAATAACCTATACCTACTCCTCTACTCACCAAAACCCTATAATTTTGCCCCTCCGCAGTCATTTTCCAAATGTTTAATGTTTAATAGTTTTGGTCAAACATTAAATTAATTCAAACACACATATAACCCACAAACCCAAAGTCTTTGAACCCCCGCCGCATAAATAAATCAATATATATAGCGGGCCCCGTACCTTAACCTGTCCCCAGCTCCGCACTCCGTCCACCGTCGAATCGGGCCCTCCCCATCCGACGGCCCTCGGCGATTTCGGAGCCGCCCCGACGTCTGATGGTTAGCCTCCGATAGGCTAGCGGTTTCCCCACCGTATAAAAGATGCGTGTCTCCACGCGATTGCATCGGAGCCCCTCTGACAAATACCGCCCCCATACAGAAGACGGTCCGATAAAACCACAAACCGCCTTCTGTCTGTCCTCCCCTGATGTCATCCGCCACATGTCCTCCGCTGACGCCACTGCCACGTCACCCTGCCGTACCCGGGACCTGCCCCTGATGTCATGCTGACATCATCACAGAAAAGGCGCAAAGGGTGAAAATCGCGTCAAAGAGTGCCCAAAACAAGAAACAGAGGCAGTTTTCGATGTGACGCTAATCGCGCATCGCTAAGAAAAATTTCTCAAAATGGAGAGCTTCCTATTGCTCATCTACCTGCAAAACCCAAAAAACGCAAATTAAAAGCCAGCCTCAGCCCAGCACAGTTATCAAGTTGCATTCCTCTGCCATTATTTGACAGGATTTATTCATATATGTTCATATTCAATCGGCCAGCGCCGATAGCATTCTAGAGGCCACGAAAAGCATTTGCAGCAATTATTTTTGCCTTGAAAGGGCAGAAAAGGGGTGATTTGATAGTTTCAAGCATATCAAGGGAGAGAAAGTGGCCCAATTCAAGTGTTAAAGAGTATCAGAGGAAAGATAAAGCCCAGATTAAATTAAAGAATATCAGTGAAGAGGCAAAGAGTATCAGATCGGCAATATCAAAGCAGGTGAACATTAAAGGCCTCCATCTAATTCAAAGAAGCAGTAAAGGCCATTCAAAGCTCATCAAATCAGGATTAGTGCACGTAAAGCCACCTAAAAGTAGCAGAACCGCCTAAGAGGTGCAGATAAGAGATTAAACGCACAGTTATTGCAGAAACACTACACCGAGCCACCAAGGACACCATATTAACTCATTTTGATGCAGCTGCCTCTAGCGCAACTCAAATAGATATCTTCTTGCATTAATTTCAGGACAAGATTAGATTAAAAAACTCATTTCCCTCAGATCTATTTAAGATCTGCTGTAATAGATATTTTTGGATATTTTCTCTATATAAACCACCCTGATTCATTGTTTAAAGGGTTGGTTGGCTGATAATCCTCATTCTAGACTTGCGTTGTATACTTTGAGAGATCTATAATCAAAGACTGCTGGAATGCTTTGGAGGAAGAACTGTCTATTGTGTTATTTAATGGCTGAAGAGTGACTGTGGAATTCTTGTGCTACTACATGGCTCAATAAGTGTTTTCTTACCTCTGTTTACAGTTTATATATGTTTATGCCACCGTTGTGTTACCATCTAAATAGCAAGAAAGAAGAATAGCTTAGGCTTTTCTTGACTGCACTCTATGCTCAGTTCTTGTTATTTCTATATGTTTTCTTCAGAAATGGTTATGAATATGCATAATTAAATGATCATGTTTACCCTGTTTCTTTCACATATGACTGTTATTTAGGAATTCTTGACTGCTCCTAGACAAACTTTCATTCACCTTCCCTCTCTGTTAGCTAATGAAAGATTCCTAGTTGCCTTTCATCTCTGACCTTCATTCCATCTTTATTCCAGCTTGATATTGTTCTATGTGTAGCTATCCTGCTCTTTATTCCTTTTGTGACCAAGAAAACGGAACAACAAGCCCTAATCCATGACTCCATGCCCAATGGTTTGAACTTCTCACTCTATGCATCCCAACTCTGCTTGAAAACATCATCCTTCCCACCAAAATCAAAACAAAACCCATGTACACCATAACTAGCCTAAAATTAACCCAAAACAAAGCTAAATTTTAAAGAGAGAGCCCTTTCTGACTGCAGGTAGGCTAGGACCTGCAGCCCAAAGGTTGGTTTGTGGTTACCTCGGCCGTATCCCTTAACGAGCCAAGGGACAACCTGAGTGATAACACTACTGATGTTGCACTTCTGTACTCTTAGTGGATGTTAGAGCAAGGTGAGATAAATCATTGTCGCTTGAAGCTTATGAGTAGGACTAGTCATAAATGGTACTTTTATCTCTTGACCATTTTTGCTTATATGTTAAAGTGATATGCAGTTTTTAGTTGTTTATGTATTATTGCATGAATGCCTGAGTTATCATTTGGCAATTTTTTACGGTGATAGCTATTTATTTATGCTTAATGTATGAATAGCTCATTATGCGATATGTTTTTCACAATTGTTTCGTCTAACTTTTTATGCGAAGTGGTTCATCTTTATTGATTTCCTTTCTTATAATCGTTGAATGATCTTCATTACCAGTTGTTATTTGAAATCTATTTAGATCGCATAATAGAAGAATTACATCTCGGGTTAGTATAGACTTAGATGTTACTACTTATTAGAATACAATAGCATAGAATTAGATTAAAGTTAGAATTAGAATATCTTAAATAAGAACTGTTAGATCAGCAACATCAAATTCTATACACACACACTCATAGATTGGGAAACTGGTCCCATTATCCCCAGTCGGACCTGCTATACCAAACGGATAAGGAGCAGCCAACCAAGGTCCGGACCGAGCGGGTATCCCCCTTTTTGTCGACCCGATTTTCGGAGCTTCAACATATTTGGCGCTAGAAGGAGGGCCTGAACTATGAATGGCAAGTAAATCCAAAGCTGAATACCATTCTGAGATTAAATTGCCCTCACCATCTCGCCCGAGTTCTCCATTACACTTAAATCCAGAGTTAGAAGTCGCTTGAGTATCAACCGCTGCTACACACCCTGACATTTCAGAACAATCTACCGTTGAACTTCCTGAAGTTGAAACTCTGATTCACAAACTTTAGCGATTTTCCATTTCTCCTCAAAGGTCTGATAAATCTCAAGGCAACGTGACTTTGCAGTATAACCCTGCTCATCCCCTGACTAGGATAAAGGGTGAAAAGTTTGGCGTTCAGCCAACTGAATTACCTCTTCCCACCAGGAAAAGAGTGAGGAAATCTCCTAAAGAGTCCAATAGCGAGACTCTTTCGTCAGCATCGTCCATCTCAACTTCTTGACCGCGAAGTCAACCATCCACTCCACCACTCCATATCATCGTCCATCCATCCATGGGAACCCCCACAACTCTTCCTCAATCATCTACAATCGTAGTATCCTCATCCTCCCAGCCACAGGGATCATCTTCTGCACTTTCCACTGTTAGCAATTCAACAATGGCCCAGTCTCCATGGAATAACCCTGGGGCAGTCTTAATGCCTGCACCCTTGATTCAAATACCAGCCCATCCTGAGAAATGGCTTCCTAAATTTAATCCTGAGGCAGGCATGCTAGCAGAAGAGCACATAAACAACTTCATGCTATCCATTAATCTCAATGGGGTTACTAATGAAGATGCTGTTGTTTGGCTTTTTCCTTATACTTTGCAAGGAACAGCCGGGTCATGGTATTTTTCATTACCCTCTGGATCAATCACTAGTTGGGGCATCTTCCAGGAGCAATTCGTGACCAAGTTTGGTGATGATAGGTCTACGGCAACGTTAATCAACGACCTATCCAATCTTAGGGTCGAATCTAGAGAGCCTATCCAAGATTTCAATTTACGTTTCAACAAAATCTTCAACAAAATTCCTACTGCTTCCCAGCCCAGTGAAGAAGTACGATGTGAATGGTATATCACCGCTCTACCATCAAACATAGCAATGTTCATGGACAGGGCCAATAAAACAAACTTAGTTGATAACATGAAAGAAGCAATAGCAGTAGAGAAACGTATAATATCCCTGGAAAAGAAATCCGCGATAGAGGAACGTAAATCCAAAAAAGTCACCTTCAAGGAAGACTCCAAGAAGAAACAAGCAAAAGATCCATTTGATTTGGAAGGATTGCAGAAAGTTCTAAAGACCATGTCTAATGAAATGGTCGATATCAAAAAGCAAGTAGCAGAAACTTCTTCAAAAAATCCCTACAGAGCTTTTAAAAGAGGTCCTTCAACGGATTCAAAGCCACCCAATGCTATTTCAAATGTTGAATCTGAGGAAGAGGAAGAGGAAATTGCCACTGAAGGGCAGACTGATGAAGAAGAAGTTGTGGAATTACAAGGAATGTGGGATTTCATCCTCCCACAAGAAGAAGATCAAGAAGTATTTCCAATTAGCACACGAAGCAAAAATCAGCTTGATCCTCCCCAGACTATCCCTAAGCCGAAGAGCGCAAGCTCTGCAATAAAGGATAAAGTCGCAACAAAGAAAACAACATCTAAAGCGACTCAAACCAGCCCAGTCCAAACAAATGAATCAACTCCATCTAAAACACTGATCGTGTCGGCTGAAATGGAGTACAATATTATAGAAGACATGAAAAAGACTAGGGCTAACATCACCCTTTATGAACTGAGCAAGTTAAAGCATCAACAGAAGATAATGATGAAAGAATTACATGCTGTGTGAGTTGCACCTTTGCCTGCCGCTGTACTTTCTCAAGCTTCCCATAACATGGGAAGACCTCCAACTAACGCGATCAATAATATTGATCCGAATGACATTGCTTTAATTGGAGGAAGATCAAGATCTCACACTCCCCCGTTTCTCCTTACTTATGAAATCTTCAACAAAAATGTGCACAATTGTTTGGTAGATTCTGGTGCTTCATCGAATATTTTACCCAAATCCATATGTGCCAAGTTAAACGTTCAACCACAGAAATCCGTTGTGTGCATATTTCAGCTAGATCGATCTCAAGTCGAAGTGATTGGCGAACTAAATCAAGTAACCGTAAGGTTGTCATCCAACCCAAAGGTATGTCAAGTTATTGACATTTTAGTTATTGACATTCCTGAATTCTATGGTTTAATCCTTAGCAGGGATTGGTAAAAAAAACTTCATGGATACTTCGCAACCGACTGGTTGCACATGTGGCTGCCCTACAACGGTAAACCGAATCAAATAAAAGTTGAACGAGAGCTACATCAGAAGTACATAGTAACGGAGCTAGAGGGGGAAAATGAACCAGTAGCGTATAACAGCAGCATTATTGGCAATTACTCGGTAGATTCTTTCCTCGACAATTTCAATGCTCATGCGTCACCCTATTTAGAACACTTTGTTTTGTCCCAAGTCGAAAATTTTTCTCAAACTGATAGTTCGAAATGTATTAATTTTTTAGATAAACCTGTAAATAAATCTTTGTTTTGGAAATTATTTTTTGATGGTTCTAGATCTAACGAAGGCGCAGGAGCAGGATGCATTCTGATTAGTCCAGAAGCAGATAAAATCATGCTCACATGCAGACTCAAATTCGATTGCACCAACAATATAGCAGAATATGAGGCTTTGGTCCAAGGGTTGTACAAAGCAATCGGGTTAGACATCAAGTACCTTCAAGTTTTTGGAGACTCTGAGATTGTGGTTAAACAGGTATGTAACACTATGCATTGCTTATTAGGTCATTTAAAACATTATCAATCCTTATTTCAAGATCTGACCGAGCATTTTATAGCATTTAATATTTCTTCAATCCCCAAACTCCAAAACGCAAGTGCAGACCTTTTGGCTAACGTAGCTTCTAAGCTTATTCCTTCAGAAGATTTTAGTCCAGATAAATTCTCAATAGAATTAATCTTTAGACCATCCATTCCTGATAACATCACAAATTGGAGAGTATTCAATGACGATCCTGATATTTTAAATTTCTTCACATCTGAAGGATCCTACTCCAATCAAATAATTGACGAACACCAACGTGATCGACAATTGCAACAAGATAGCACTAACAATGCTATACCTAAGTCGGTGGTCAAGTTAGAAGACTTGTACGATTTGAAAGATCGGTTTAAGAGGTCTACCAATTCAAAACTCCAAAGTTCAACCTTGAACTACGAATTAGTAAACCTAGGAACCGATGCCAAACCACAAAACATTAATCTAGGTCTCGGCCTAACCCCTGAAGAAAAACTAGCGTATATTCGTCTTTTGAGACAATATAAAAATGTTTTTGCCTAGAATTATGATGAACTGAAAACATACGACACTTCCATCATCCAACATACTATTCCCATGATCGATAATGAAAAACCTGTCCAACAAAAGCTGAGAAAGATCCACCCCAATTTAGAAAACCAGATAAAAAATGAGCTCAATAAGTTATTGAAAGCCAAAATAATCTTTCCCATCAGACATTCTAAATGGGTCTCCAATATGGTACCTGTTAGAAATAAAAACGGAGATATTAGGATATGCATTGACTTTCGAAACCTTAACAAGGCCTGCCAAAAGGATAATTTTCCTTTACCACCTATGGAACAGATACTGCAGGCAGTGGCGGGCTCAGAATTAATGTCTTTCTTGGATGGATTTTCAGGATACAATCAAGTGTTGGTACATCCTGATGACCAATTGAAAACCACATTTACAACTAAATGGGGCACATACGCATATCGAAAAATGCCATTTGGTTTGATTAATGTTGGTGCCACATTTCAGAGAGACATGGACATCGCATTCAAAGGTTTAGTCAATAAATCTATAGTAATTTATTTGGATGATATAACAGTGTATTCGAAGAAGCGAATCGACCATCTTAAAGACTTGAAACAAATCTTTCAACGATGTTTAAGGTATGGATTTTCACTTAACCCAAAGAAATCTTTTTTCGCACTAAGTGAAGGGAAACTTCTAGGATTCATAGTGTCAAAATTCTCTATTCACATTGATCCCGCCAGAATCAAAGAAATTTCTGAAATATCCCTACCTCACAACAAAAAAGCCATGTAATCTTTCCTTGGTCAGATCAACTTTGTAAAGAGATTTGTTCCAGATTTTTCATGAATCATGTCTCCTTTGCAAACCATGATTAAAAAGAACTCAAATTTTAAATGGGGCCAAGATGAACATGAAGCATTCAACCTGATCAAACAAGCTATTATTAATGCTCCATCGTTAGCAACTCTGAATTTTTCAGAGCCTTTTATTTTATATACATTTGCCTCAGATAAGTCATATGCTGCGATATTAACTCAAGCAAATCAAGAAAAAGCGGAAGCTCCAATTGCGTTTTTCAATTCAAATTTACAGGGTGCTGAATTAAATTATTCAGACGTGGAGAAACAGGCTTATGCCGTTTTCAAAGCGGTCAAATACTTCAGACCTTTTTTACTCAAAACCCATACTAAGATTATAGTACCGTTTCCAGCGGTAAGGAATCTTCTAGTACAGAAGGATGTGTGTGAGAAAAGGGCTAATTGGGTTACTGCCTTACAGGAATATGACCTTGAGATTAAACCAGCAAACACTGTAAGAGTTCAAGGCTTCTGCAAAATGCTGGCTGGAGCATCGCAAATTTCTGAAATTCCATCTGAAGAAGTACAAATGTGCAAGGTAAGCCTAAACGATGCAGAGTCATTATACATTGATATCATTTATTATCTTAAGAACGGGTATGCTCCTTCACACCTCGATCATACTAAGAAAAGAGCTCTAAGGTTGAAAGCCAAACAATATCAGCTCATAAATGATATTCTTTTTAGAATAAATTATGATTCTGTTCTTCTTAGGTGTTTTAAGAAATCTGAAGCTGAAAAAGTTTTGCAGGAACTCCACGATGGGCCGGCAGGCGGACACTATGTTGGAGATGCTACTGCACATAAAATCTTGCGCGCAGGATATTACTGGCCCATGTTATTTAAAGACTCACACAGTTACGTGAGGAGATGTCAAGTCTACCAAACTACTGCTGGAAGACAAAAGAAGCCATCCTTGCCACTACAGCCGGTAAACATCGAGCAACCTTTCAGTCAGTGGGGATTGGACATAATAGGTGAGATCGTTCCTCACTCTTCTAAGCAGCATAGATACATCCTCACAGCAACAGATTATTTTACTAAGTGGGTAGAAGCAGTTCCACTCAAGACGGCTAATGCTGAAAATATCATTGAGTTCATAGATCAATTTATAATCACCAGGTTTGGCTTGCCATTCGCTTTAATGTTTGATAATGCATCATACTTTCCTAGAAATGCAATGACTGAAGTTGCACTTAAAAGAGGATTCAAACTTAAATATTCGGCCAATTACTACCCACAAGGCAATGGGTTAGCTGAGTCAACAAATAAAAACATAATCAGGATTATTAAAAGAACAGTTGACCAAAATCATAAGAATTGGCACAAGGCTTTGATATATGCTCTATGGGCAGACCGAATAACGCAAAAAGCTTCTATCGGCACTTCTCCCTTTAATTTAGTTTATGGGAAAGAAGTGGTTCTTCCAACTCATTTATCAATTCCCTCTTTGTCTCTAGTTCAATACATTGATGAAGTACCCACTTCCTCCCTACAGCTAAGACAAATGGAAATAATCAAATTAAAAGAACAACAAGAATAGGCTAGGAAAATGCATGCTCATCATCAAGCACTAGTAAAATCCTCTTTTGATTCAAGCATAATGACCAGAAAATATTTTCAAATGGGAGATTTAGTTTTGAAGTGGGACAAGGCTCATGAAGAGAAAGGCAAACATACAAAATTTCAAAGAATGTGGCTTGGTCCTTTTCAAATTGTAGAAGTCATAGGTCCATCAACGTTTGTGTTACATGATTTAGCAGGTAAGAGGGATCCTTTGCCTGTTAATGGACAAATTCTCAAGAAATATTTTCCATAGAAGATTATTCTTCTATTTTTGTAGAATAATTGTTTTTCTTTTTCATAATAAAACCAGTTGTGAGTGGTTAAATTAGGCATTTACGAAAAAGACACCAATTCTCTTTCAGATTTTGAACTTTTCGCTTGTATAAATAGCAAATCTTTTGGAAAACTAATCTTTATTATTGATAGATACAGTTAAATACTCTAGCCTAGATATGATACTAGTTTCAACTTCGAAAAATTTGATGAAAACAACCTTTAGTGAAGAAATTGTTTTATGTCAGTGCAATGAAAGGTATCAATAAAAAAATAAAGATTCTCTGTAGAACAGTTGTTTCCAAAAACTTTATTATTGTCGTTCAGAGCAATATTAAGGAAACAATGACTTCCTCCCTGCTAAGGAAATCACAAATTTCATAGGAACAACCCAAGGATACACTTTATCTTGAAGAATAAGAGGTCTCATCACGAGCCGGATTATCATTATCACAGATATTATAACTTGCTGACTTTGCCAATACTGTACACCACAACAGGGCAATGACTGAAGATTGTTGCAATCAAAAGACAAGGGGTCTCATCATTAGCAAGCTTGTTCAGCAAAGTTATAAATCAAGTGAATGACTGTGTCATAATTTGGCTACCAAACCAAGACATTGTTCTTTAAGAATAAAAAAGAAAATCAAAGCAATACGTGTGGATATGGATTTTTCTTTGAAAGTTGTAGGCTGCCTTAAGTAGGATACAGGATCATTGTTGGGTAATAGGTAACCCTGTCGAGGCTATAAACGTCTGCTGGCAGGAGAGGCTCTACCTACGACAAATGAGCATATTTAAAACTGGTTTACAGAGGAGACTTTGTTTTATCTTTACAAAGACCAAGTAATGACTGATGTAAATACAAGGACTAGCTTGAGGAAGCAAATAATCAAAATGGAAAATGGTTGAAACAAAATATCATTGACAGTTTAGAGCATAATGTACTTTATCTTTCCATACTAAAGTTTAATTTTCTGAAAAAATTTATGTTTTGGAAGTTTAGAAAATTCAATAGAAAAACAGAGATAACTGGTTCTTCCAAGTGAATCGCCAATTGTTGTGGCCACCAAAAACCCCCCTCTTTATTTAGTATTAGCAATAACACTAGGTAAGTGGGGACCCTTAGTAAAAAATTCAAAAAATCAATTAAGGCTCATGTATTTTACTCCTTAAGTAACATTGTATCGCGCGAAGGAGGATAGGACATTTCCTTATGAGTAAAAATGATAAACTGCGAGATGGCGACGCGAACTCCATCGTATCGCATGCATTAATAAACACTCACATTGGAAAATCTTAAAAAATCGCCGATATGCGATATCACATATCACATATCGCAAAATTGCATGAAAAACACATAACGATTTAACGATTACAGCGATCTGCGATTTTGTGATACTGCGATACTGCGTTCCGTGATATTGCGATACTACGATCCACGATCTTGTGATAGCGTGATAAAGCAACCTTGCGATAGCATAACATGACGAAATTGCGATAATGCGATACTGCGAAATGCAATACTGCGATGCAAATCGCAGAAAAATTCTGTCGTAAATTTTCCTGGCTCAATATTCAAGAAAAGTTTTCCATAAACCAAGAACTCGATACGCGCTTTAATGTTAATTAATGAATTATATGCCAGTTGTTAATAAAATATGGTTTTGTGTTGTTCGAAGAGCCAGTTTATGTTAGGTGGCATGTTTTTGAATATCCGTAGCATTTAAAGCTTTCCTGTCGATTTTTATTATCATTACTCTCTCCTCACTTATGAACTGCAGGAACGAAAAACAAAAGTTATACAAAGCAATGTGCAGGAAGTTATGAGGAAAAAGGGTAAAACTCCAATGTTCAAAGACAGAGAAAAGACGCCGCATGCAACAGAGCCGCAGATTCACAGAACGCTGCTGAGCCATCCATTACAGATCTTTCATTTACAGCCATGGTTGAATGAGTATTGAACGATGCTGATATCAATAAGCAGTTTAATGTTCACGGTCAAGAGCTCACGAAAGCATTATTTTTTCCAAATTTTGAAGCTTTATACCCGGTGAAGAAAAAGGTACCAAAGGCGAAAAACGCATCAGAGAAGCCCGGATCAAAGAACGGAGGCAGTTTCCGATGCGCGATTAGCGCCTAATCACGCATCGCTGAGAAAATTGCTCAAAAAGCAAAGCCTCTAACTGCTCAGTCACTCGTAAGCCTGAAAAATGCAAGAAAGCAATGGTAAAGAAAAAACTGGAAACATAAAGCTAAAGAAAAGGCAGAAGCGATTCAAGGGTTAACCAAGTTGAACTTGGATTATTACTGAGCATACGCGGTGAAGCCACATAGTCAGAAGATGACTCTCGAGTATATCATCGATTTTTCTGAAAAGATGGTGCCAGCTCTTACCATTTCTGTTTGCTTAGCTCAACCAAAAGCGGAAGACAGTCAACCGACTCTACCCAGGCAAATACTGAATGCTTGCAACATTAAGGAGCAAATGCAGAAATAGTTAGATATTAGATTTAATTTTTAGAAATAGTTTTGCTTAGAAAAAGGGCGGTCATTTAAACCGTATCCTGAATCTGTGTAATTAAGTTATTTAGTTAGTAGTATTTAAACCCTTCTCATGCATTTAGAGAAGGGTCCAGAAATTTATCAAAAACTTGTCCTCAGAACATGCACTTTTGCACCCTCAGAGGAGGTTTTGGTGAATGAATGGATCAAGATTTGTTGATGTTTGCATTTGATATCTGCTACTGATGTTGCACTTTTGTACTCTTAGTGGATGTTAGAGCAAGGAGAGATAAATCATTGTCGCTTGAAGCTTATGAGTAGGACTAGTCATAAATGGTACTTTTATCTCTTGACCATTTCTGCTTATATGTTAAAGTGATATACAGTTTTTAGTTGTTTATGTATTATTGCATGAATGCCTGAGTTATCATTTGGCACTTTTGTACGGTGATAGCTATTTATTTATGCTTAATGTATGAATAGCTCATTATGCGATATGTTTTTCACAACTGTTTCGTCTAACTTTTTATGCGAAGTGGTTCATCTTTATTGATTTCCTTTCTTATAATCGTTGAATGATCTTTATTACCAGTTGTTATTTGAAATCTCTTTAGATCGCAAAATAGAAGAATTACATCCCAGGTTAGTATAGACTTAGATGTTACTGCTTATTAGAATACAATAGCATAGAATTAGATTAAAGTTAGAATTAAAATATCTTAAATAGGAACTGTTAGGTCAGCAACATCAAATTCTACACACACACACTCATAGATTGGGAAATTGGTCCCATTATCCCCAGTCGGACCCGCTATACCAAACGGATAAGGAGCTGCCAACCAAGGTCCGGACCAGGCGGGTATCCCCCTTGTTGTCGACCCGATTTTTGGGGCTTCAACAGAACCCAAGCTAGAAGAGTGGCAATGGATCAGAATTCATGGTTGTAATTCTTCCTTCTATCTAATAAAGCAGTTTACACCTTTTTCCACATGCTTATCTTGATATATGATGTTTATATGTGTGAATGTATCTTATTCCATTTACTTGTATTCGATAGATCTCTTGCTTTGATTGGTTTTATGTCTTCTATTTATGCTTGCAGGTACTTTTGGAGTGGCGGGAGCGCAACAGATAGAAGAGTGGTATCGAGAGGCGGAGAAATTGCTTTTCAGAGGGGGGGGAGGCGGTTAACTTTTTTGCCTGAGGGGGGTCTGAAATGTTGTAGTGCTGACATGTAGCGGCGGGCATGGTTTCTAATACTGCCCATTTCATACCCCCCCAGCCTTGATGGTAAAGTTCAGATGGTGAGGGGGGGCCGAAATACATAGTGGGCCGTCAGATCTTAGGAGGTGGGCACAAATGAAGGGAGAGGTGGTGGAGTGTTAATGTGAGGTGATGGGTTGCTTGGTGGGGTTGGCAAAAAATGAATTGAATGCATAGTGGGGGAATAGATAGAGTGTATGGCAGGGTAATAAAACTTAGGAATAGGTGGGTGGACGAAAATATGAGCAGAGGGGTGACTTTGGGGTTTAAAAATTAGGAATAGAGGATTAATACACCAAAATTAATTGATATATTAAACGTTAGAGTAAAACTTTGATCCTTTGCCCCTTTCTTCTACACATGAAGATAACATTTGAAATTTGAATTTAGGATAAAATCTTCATGTTTCTCTTTTAACCACCATAGTGCTTCTACCTACCCTATATTATTTCATTTCTTTTCCTAAGCTAACATTTTCTCTTCTTGCTTTGTAGGGTGCACTTAAGCTAGCAGACCCAAATCATTTTTCTTTTATGTACATCTACCTTATCCTATCATTTATTTCGCCATTGACTCAGATTAAACTGTTGAGTCAATTTTATTTCTACCTAGCTACTAATTTACCAAGATTAAACTATTTGGTAAACCTTCTTTCACTAATCTATTTAACAGAAATTTAAATGTGTTTAGTCATGATTAAATTGCATGACCTGAACAAAATTTTAATCATTGTGGCATTCAAGAACAATTTGCACACAGTCCTTAATTGAAAATGGAATAAAAGATCTAACTTATCAGTAGTGGCACTTGGACTTGCAACACTTTCAGTTTTATTTTCTATTTTTTCTTTTGTGGGGTTCTTATTTCCTTTTTCTTTATTTATTTTTTTAACATACCCTCTTTTCATTTTCTATTTTTCTATTTTTTTGGAAATTAATTGAATATTGAAATTTATGTACAATATGAAATCACAAATTAAAGAATAATCAATCACCTTGAGATCCTATAATTTATAGGACTCTAACAACTCCCACATCTCATAAGCAAATATTTTCCTTGAAACATGGGGAATGAGGTGATCCTTAATTGCATCCAGCATAATTATCTTTTCCTTAACATTCTTCTTGATGAACTCAACCAATTGATATTGAGGAGTGGGTGGTGTCACTGCGTTATAAAAAATGTCCCACAACTCAAACTTAAACCCACCAAGACAACCCTCTCCCTCCATGGACTAAATTTATTAGTTCCATTCAACCTATCTTCAACCCTAAATCCTGTAGGCATGATTTACTCAACTAACCAACAATAACTTTCCATTCTCTTTTCCCTAACAAAACCCTCTTACAATCCCTTCAATACCACTGTGTCAAAATTTTCCCACTAAACCTCAGAGTCCCAGCTCTGATATCAAGTTGAATTTCACCTACAAATTAGTTTTCTCTTGTAGGACTTGTGTCAAACATTTAGTCAAACCAAGATTTCAATATCCAATAAAAAAATCGCAATTAATGTTTTAAAATTAAACACATCCAATCTAATGTTTATGAGTTGAAATACACATGACTAAATCAAACTTTTAACAATTGAAAATGAGCAGTAGAAAACACACATTTGACATATGATTTTGGGAAAATCCCCTTGAAAAACCCCAAAGGGGAAACCAATGAGAAGAGGAATTTTATTTCTTTAAAGAAACAAATTTACAACAATAAATTTCTAGAAAACCACACAAAATTATCCCTTGAAGATTTTGCCCAAAAATTCCTTGGAATTTGTGCTAAAATTCCCCTTGAGATTCGTGTTGTCCCCTCCTTAAAATATGTGCTATACAAACCTCAAAATATGTACTGAACTCAAATCGGAAAATCATGCCAAACTATTATACAAATGCCTTAATTTTCATGTTGTCATACCTCCTTGAAATTCATGTTATTGTATGAATTTCTCAATAGCAAAACCCCCTCAAAAATCGTACCTCAAATTTTGAGCCAACCTTTGCCTCAAAATTCATGTTAGACAATACTCATACCATTGGAGAAACTCCTTGATTTTTCTTGTACCCTACCTCATAAATTGTCTTCTCTCCTTGTTGTACACTATAGTTGGTTGCTAGAAACTCCTTGATTTTAGAGCCTTCCTTTCCCTTGAAAATTGTGCTCCTCTCTGTCGTACACTGCACTTGGCTACTGAAAACTCCCTTATTTTCAAGCCCTTATTTGGCTTGAACATCCTATTCCTCTCTATTGTATACTTCACTTAGCTGCTAGAAGTTTCTCCTTGATTTTCGAGCCCTCTTTTGACTTGAAAATCATGATCCTCCCTACTATATGAATTCTCTTCTTGCTACCCTCTTCTCCTCATCCAAAACTCATGAATGACAATGGTGTGCCTATTCACTCTCCCTCCTTTTATTTCTCATCAATAACTAAAACCCCTAACCCTAGATCTTGATGGTTGAGATTTAATCTAGCCATATCAATATCAATGTTCATGGCTTAATCTCACATTGATCCCATTTAAATCACTGTAGTGACCGAACTTTATAAAGTCACACTCACTTTACAAAAAGTCATTTTTTAGTCATTAATTAAAAAGGTGCACTTCTCAACTTTATAAAATCCTTTATAAAGTGTCTAAGGAGTGAAAGGTGCTTAGCCGCTTCTACATGTTAGGTACTCCAATGTAGAATTACCTTCGGGCTACCAAATACTAAGATATCTATGGGCAAATTTTGCACACCTAGATACTTAGGCTTACCTGCTTGAGCTATAAACATCAATATAAAAGAGATCACTAAATTGATGATCACCCTTAACTCACACCCTTCATGATCAAAACTTGGTCCAATATGCTCTTAATAGAAGAGATCACACACCCCAACATTAGAAGGAAAACCTTTCTAGAAAATCTATGGACATTGATTCCTCTTTCTCTTTCAAAAGGTATGGACAACCAAAAATAGAATAGTTTTTAGTATCCAAAGAGGGAAGAGTGAAATAGCATTCACAATTGTAACAATGGAAAGGGAGGGTTTCAAAGCCAAAGTAACTTGACATGACTAGACAAAAACACGACAAAGGAAGGAAACCAAACCAAACCATTGATGCCAATCCACAACTAAGTCCTTCAAAGATGTCGGAAGCTCAATATGCACGCAAAAAAAATGGATGATTTATGAACAAGGGACCTTACCTATTTTTTCAGTCAAGTAGCCACAACAATACTAGGTGATGAAGCATAGGTAGAGTCCTCTTTCAATTGGGAGGAAAATAGCTCATGAGATTCTCCTAGGATATGGGGATCATAATAAAATGTGTAGCGTAAGCTCTAGCATTTTTCCAAATCTTATGCCTTCTTAAGGAGCTCATAATAGGGAATGTCGTTAGGTCAATGTTTATAGTTGGAATTGGACTGGGTTATATTTTATGAATGGTTATCAAAAGAACATATAGGCTATGAAAATTTCAATGAAAAGATATATCTTCATGAATATCAATGTAAATCCAAGATTCCAAACCATTAGATACTCGCTCAAATTGGACTATTTGCATATGTAAATTTATGTTATGTTAATAGAATTTTTGAATTATCTTCATGACTCTTCATTGCTTCGAGTCTACACACAATACCAAATATTATTTTACCCTTTGAATTTCACTAATTGATTCAAGATGATATTGTCAGGGTTTTCAAGCTCCAGAGGTCACTACAGGGTTCAGGGTGGTGGCAATTCTAAGCCCATTTCATGCAATTTCCATTGATTCCCCACAGTATCAATGAATCACTCCCCACTACACAATAAATATGACAATGGTGATGACGATGCACATTTTTCTCTCATTCCTTTGCTCTCAATCCCCTTTTTGTCTTTCAAAATGAGTCAAAAAATCAAATTTTGTCAGCAGTATGTCCCTGTTAAAATTGGAAACTAGGGCCAAATTCCACTTAGGACAACTCATTTCATGGAGATAATTATTTCATTGAATTCCTCTTTTTGAGAGGACCAAAATCAACCTAAAGATCACTAAGTTTGGACAAGAGGAACTATGTTTTTAAGGTCAAGCCCACACATGTGTAGATTGTTAAGGTCAGCCACACCATCATGTAGGCTCATGAAACCCAAGCGACATGTCTTTTGACCCTCAACAACTTGTATAAATAAGGATGACCTCAAACCTCATTTGGAACCTCATTAACTCACACATTCTTCTCTCCCCTCATCTGATTGGTTCATACACCTCATTGGGTAGCTCATCTTTTCACATGTGTGGCAGAAAGGAGGTCAAATTTCAGATATGATGCAAGGTTTGACCAGTGTTGACCAAGGGAAATTTGACCTCCTTTGAATGTGATTTCTATAAAATAATTTCTATTTGGGCATACCAATTTTTTGGGCATAGAAACAATGGCAAAAGGAGCACTTTTACCTGCATTAACCATACACATGTTTGACCATAAAGTTGACTTCAGGTTGACTGAGTTTGATTGATGTTTGGATGACTGTTTTAGCCTGAATTTGACCAGTAAGAGAGTTCAATTTACTCTCCCCCTTGACCAAGCTATTTTGGAGAAGTTTTACCATACTTTGACTATTGTTGACTTTCTGGTTAGGGTTGATTTAACTGTTGTTACCTGTGGGTAGAATTGCAAATTTTATAGGGTTTATTGATCGATGGTATTAATCATCTATTGGAAAGTCAATTTTGACTTTATTGAACTCTTTCTCTCTCTCTCTGTTAAACATTTCATATTTATAAGAAGAATTGATCAAGGGTTTTCCCCATCTTGGGGTTTTTCCCTAACATTCACCAAATTCTGGTGTTCTCTTGTCTTGGCCTGTCTTCTACATTTATTGTTTATATTCAATCTACAGTTATTGTCAATGTGATGATTAATGTGATTTTTATTGGAAATTGTCATTGGGCTAATTAAAGGACATTGAAGTGATTGTTGCAAACATAGAACATACCATTGTTAACTAAAATTAACATGGAATCTGATCCCAGATAAAGACAAAGCCCAAGCAAGAGAGAAAATAAATCGCTAAGAGATTTGTTGGACAAAGATTATTGGACAAGTCTCAATGGCCTGTACATCTTACTTCAAGACTAAGGACAAGCTCAATGACAAATCTAACTATGATGCAAGGAAGATGACTTTGGCCCTAACCTTGGAGGACCATGAAATATTGGACTATGTTAAGGGAAAAGTGGTGGAGCCTCCTTCAAATGCATTGGTTGATGCTAAAATGAAGTTTAGAAAAGGTGAGGTCAAAGCAAAAAAAGAATTGATTGACTCCATTCAAAAGCATTTGGTTGCCTATATTTCTGATTTGGTAACTTGTAAGGAAATATATGATAA
The DNA here is from genome assembly GCA_031772625.1 of Pinus tabuliformis. NCBI lineage: Eukaryota > Viridiplantae > Streptophyta > Pinopsida > Pinales > Pinaceae > Pinus > Pinus tabuliformis. The sequence goes on from CM062814.1 coordinate 989,843,974, forward strand.
GTTGGTTGGGATGTTCAAAGTGAACAATATAAATCAAATTATTTTTCTCAAGAACAAGTTGAAGGATATCAAGATGGATAAAGGGGAATGTATCCAATCCTACTTCATGAGAATAATGCAAATAAAGAAGGACCTATTATATGACAGGGAGCTCACTGTCATTGCACTTGGTGGTCTTTCAAGACCATGGGATATATTTACTACCACCATTCTCAACATTGATAGGATACCTGGTTTTGATGAATTATTCGCTATATGCACTCAAGAAGAGATGAGAATGATGGAGAGAGATAAATAGAACAATGGAAATGAACCTATTGCTTTCTCCACTCATGCAAAAAGGAAGAGATGTTGGTCCAAGGAGTCAGGGTCAAGGATCTAAGAAGAGATTCAAAAGAAGAAGAAAAGGAAAGCGCTACAATTACAATAGATTTGGCCATTATGCTAGAGAATTCCCTCGCAAGAAGAATTCTCCAAGGGATGATGAGAATAACAACAACAACAATTTCAAAAGCAATGACAACTGAAGGAATAACAAGTTCAACAACAAAAGAAAGAGGAATGTTCCCGCTGCTCGAAATTGAAACGGTCAACCTCCTAAAAGGACAAGAAATGTGTTATGAAGGAATATATAGGAAATAATGTAAATGGCAATAATCATAAATAATTATTAGTTAATTAGTAATTAGGTTGAAGAGGGATGTCTAAATGAGATATGATTCCCCATGAAGAGACACTTGCTTGGTACATAAGCAAGCCTCTCGTTCTCATTATATCATCATTCTTATTCATACATTTAATATATAATATTTGTATCATCATGAATATATTTATATTCCAAGCATTTTTAAGTAATTGATATGTAAAAAAAAAATTGTTCCTTTTATTAAAAAAATATAAAAATATTAAAAATATATAAAATAAATTAAAAAAACAAAAAATTATAAAATAAAAATAAAAACAAACGACAACAAAAACCACCACCATCGTATCAACTAGCGACAACTTGACCGCCTTATGTTCCCTTGTTTCACCATGCCCGCACATCCACTGACCCTGCAACCTACAACTCCCGCGCAGATCCAACCACAACCTTTCGCCCAAGCCGCCATACGAAGCCATAAACTCGCACTTGCAGTAAGATCTCTTCTTCGGATGTGTGGTAGCATAAATCCGCACCTACGCGCAGCCTGACCAACAGTTGTAGCCAGCTAGTAGCAGGCTAGCCCGACACCACTGTTACCTCCTAGGACGGTCCACCACCGTCACTCGATTTGTCCCCTGCCACAATAACCGTAAATCCTGAACATTGACGTGGGAGAAGTTACGTGAGCAGAGAGGTAAAAGAAGCCAAAAGCCGCTCACCATCTCAGAGTCACGCCACTTCTAAAATCTAATTTGGACAAATACATTAATTATATTACAATTACAAGTACTTGTTCATATGATTAAAGAAAATAAAATCGTGGAAGAGTAATGAAGCGTTGAAAAAGGAAGAAAATAATGGAGTGTTGATAACTACAAGATATAGGATTTATGAAAGGAGAGATAAATCAAAAGTAAAGTTCAACGATTAATAAAAGGATAAGGATATTATAGAGATTTTTATTATGAAGTGAGTATTTTATGAAAAATGGGAAGGAAGTGAAAGAGTCATTAATATTAAAAAGAGAAAAGATTGAATTTTTAAAATTCAGAAAAATAAATAAAAAATCATTATAAAAAAAGGTATTATTTTAAGTCAAAGGAGAATAAAAAATCCACATATAAAAAAGTTGGTTTAAGATTGATTTAACCTTAATTATAAAAGGAAGTATCTTGTATTTTGCAAGGTTTTTTTTTAAGAAAAGAAGGAGATTACTTAGTAAAATCATTATTTGATATTAATAAAAAAAACATTAAATCATTAAAACAAATTTAAAAGGGATATTTAGGAAGTTCAAAAAAAAAAAGGAGGTAAAATAAGTGGAGAAAAAAACAAAAATATGTCGTCCACCAAAAATAGTTGTTTCTTTGCAATATGTCCTTTTTGTTGAGAAGAATATCCTAATTGTCAGGCGTCATTCAGAAATCAAAACATCATTTGCAAAAAATGTTACAAAACTTTTACCTTACTCGAATCTCTAAGTAATGCACAAAAACAATCAATCACAAGAGATATAGAACAATTAATGACAATATTTAAGCGACAACATGCAGATTTTGATGAGGAGAGAAAAATGGGATCCAAATTGCAAGTTGAACGTCCATCATCACTCATACAAAACGATGTAATCCAGTGTATCGAGAAAGTGTAGTTAGAAGATCAAGAGAATGGAAAAATAGCCAAACTTCAGAAAAACAAGAAAGTGTTACAACACGAACATAAAAATCTTGTGCATATGCATTACAAAGAAATAATGGAAAAAGACAAAGAAATTTCTTGCCTCAAGGACCACATTGAAAAATTACTTGCACAAGTGAAGAAGACTAAAGTCACAATGAAAGAACTCAAGAAGCACTTATCAGAACAAGAAGAGGAAACTTTACGTTTAAAGAACCTTAATAAAAATGTATTAGAACAAATCAGAGATCTGAAAGATGAAAACTTAAAAGTCAAAACATTGAAAATAAGGTTGATGAATCGAAAACCAAAGAAAATTTACGTTTGAGAAACCATAATCAAAGTTTACTCACTCAAATTAAAAAACTTAAGTATGATAAGAAATCATTAAAAGACAAGTTAGAACAATTTACTCCAGAACAAGTATCAAAATCTTCAGTCGTAACAGTCCAAGTTGAAGATAAGGGAACAAATACCAACATTCATCAGTTGGTCCATTCTGACTTGTCTGGTATCTTGCCCATAACTTCATTAGGAGGATATTTATAAAATGCAATATTTTTTTATGAATTCTTACACAAAACATGGATTTATTTTTTGAAGAGGAAGGATGAAGTATTCAAATGGTTCCATTCTTTCAAGGAATTGGTAGAAAATCAAACAACGAAGAAGATCAAGATGTTGAGGACCGACAATGGAATCGAATAAGAATCAAATGAATTCAATGAATTTTGCAGAGAGGTTGGCATTAAGAGGGAGACAATTGCTCTATATAGTCCTGAGCATAATGGTGTTGCTGAAAGAAAGAATCGACCAATCATGGAAGCCACTTGTGCCATGATCTATGATCAAGGTCTACCGAAATTTTTATGAAGAGAAGATTCCAACACTACCATACATGTTAAAAATAGGAACCCACAGCGAGATTAGATTTCAAGACACCTGAGGAAGTATTAACTGGTAAGAAACCTGATGTTTCTCATTTTGGTAATATTTGGTTGTCTAGTATGCTTTCATGTACCTAAAGAGAAAATGAATAATTTGGAAGCATCTAGGAAGAAATGTATATTCGTCGACTACAACGAAAATTCAAAGGCATATAGAATCTATGTACCTGGTTAAAGAGATATTGAAGTTAGTCGTGATGTTACCTTTGATGAAGACACTTCCCTTGGAAAAACCAGAGATCTCCCCATCTCAAGGGAGGAGGACGATGTCATCGAAAAAAAGATGAACCTCTAACGAATGAGCCTATGCCCGATGTTGATGGCTTGATGGACCTTATTGGTCCACCTCTTGGTGATTCCTCTACCTCAAGGAAAAGACCTCTATGGCTCAAACATACTCTCGAAAACGTTGACAAACATACTTCTCCAAGAGGGATATTTTGCAAAAGTAAGAAGCGTAACATGTATCAAGGGTACTTGGCTACCATGAGTACTATTGTTCACGCTGAACCTTGAATGTTTGGAGAAGTCGTAAAGCACCAAGTATGAAAAGATGTGTTGAATGAGGAATACGAATCGATAATGAAGAATGATTTTTGGGACATGGTGCCTAGACCTAAGGACACGTTTGTGGTCATGATGTAGCAGCTACAACACCCTCCAAAATTTTGGCCTACATCAAATTTTGGAGCCTTCCTTGGTTTTTCCCTGATGATTTCAAACACTCTGGCTCATCCCATCAGCTCGTGTCAAGTCTTTAAACCCTCTTTGCTTGACTGTTTGTCGGTCGTCTTTTAGCATGTTAGTTGCAATGTCATGCTTGTGGTCTTGTTCTGGCTATGTTGAAGGTTTTTCTTCGTGTGTACAAGTTGTGTTCTTTATGTAAACAACAGTCGCACTCTCTCACAAAGTTGTATGCAATGTCATGCAAGTGTAGTCATGGTCGTTCAACGATCTATCACAAGTGTCACACTTGTCACTCGCACCTTTGGTCAGTCACACTGAGCATATGATATCTTGTTGGTTTGAGGTGTCTTGTTGTCGAGTCATGTTAAGTGTGTGTTTGCAAGGTCATGTATACACGAGTTCAGTTGCTCACACACTTAACCATTTTTCCGAATATCTATCGATGAAACCACCCTCCCTCAGATGGACCTCCACTGAGCTGCACTGTGCAGTCTCAGCCCTTAGTGACCAAGCACTGTTGCCCATAATTGTGTAGAGCTTGAGGCTGCTTCCCAGGCAGTCTGCACTACGCAATCCTGGAATCGACCTGGATGACTATCACCCAGAATAATGCAGAAGGTTCCCAAGAAGTTATATCAATTTGTGTTGCCTGCAACCCTATCCATCAAGCCTCTCGCTGGTCAACCAGAGAATTTGACTGGGCAATCACCCCGAGCTTCACTCCTCCCAAAAATTGTGCATAAGCTGTCAGCCTGCCTTCCTGCACTGACTGCAGAAATTGAGGAGACAAGAGGGACAGGCACCTACTGCCTGTCACTGCACTATCTCTGAAAATTGTGCAGTTTTGTTAGTTAGTCCCCTTGCAAGCTAACCTGCTGCTCCTCCTAAAAATTGCGCAGTTTTCTTGGATTGTCTACCAGTTGCCCGACACACCACTAAGCTTGGAAACTGCGCAAACATGTCTTGCATCATTGCCTCCCAGTTTTGCATAGTTTTAGCGAGCAAGCTCCCGCAACCCGCTCCCAGCCTCCTCTAAAAATATACGCAGTTTTCATTGCCAGTGCCTCCTGATTCCCACAATGCCTTTCCTGGAAAAATTCCGCAGTTCTGCCTCCCAACTGAGCTACATCGCACAGAGTGTCATTGTTGTTATGCACTGCTCAACCCAGCCTCCCAGTGACCTCTGTACAATTTTTCCCGATAGTGCCCCGGAACCTCACATCCCAGCCTGAAATGTGCTTTGTATAGTTTCAAAGCCTTGTCCTCTCTCTCGGTCACCTGAAAAGATGATGCATCATGGTAGACTAGGGGATTTTTGGATTTGATGTTGTCTCGTCATGAGTGAGATACAGGTACATGGATGAGACATAGCGCGAAGACGAACGAGATGAACAAGGAGTGCATACTAAGAGACTTGTTCTCGAACGGATGAACACATGAAGCATGCCAAGTACCAACGAAAGGGATACATGCGCATGCAACATCAAGCAAACACCAAGACCATCGAAGAATCCACACACTTTGTCATGCGGAGGTGAAGCCACGATATGCCAAGAGCACACTCATCATTCAACAACAGTGCATCTCGACATGGTCACCACCATCACATGAACATACCAGCACTGTCATGTCAAGTCATGTCATGATTCATCTCAACCACATCACTATTGTGGGACATACCGCTGTAATCAATGTAATGTAACGTGGAAGTCCAGAGACCCACATAGAAATTTGAAGAGTCATGTCAGTTGAATATTCATGTAATTCAAATAGTCATGAGGGAATTAAAAGAGTCACAAGGGTCAGTTTCACCCTTGGCTATATATACCCCTCATTTGTACATGCAAAGGAATTTTCACCTTGGCTCCTCCCACATAGCCTTGAGAGTATGTAGTCTTTTCTATAAGGAGCAAGCAATGACTCCAACGCCCTGCTATCGGGGTTAGTGAGGTATGGTGTACGGATGTGCCTTAGAACTTTCGCTTAATTCAGAAGTTTGTTAACAGGCTAGCACGCTTTCACACATGTATTGTATTTGTTTGTAAGAGTATTCTTTGGACGCTTGTAATTCATGTTGCTTTAACTTGTACTAAGATAGTTGAACTATTTTGGTTGTTTTAGTGAATATGTTGTTGGAAATGTGTTGTATTAGTTGTTAACGATGTCTCGCCCATGTGGATTATTCTGCTAGACACTCGACAAATTAATTATTGTAAACTTGTTATAACAACCATTGCACTCCTATGGACTATTCTGTTGGGTGTTGTATGTGTTATCTGTTCACTTTGTGTTTGTGATTGTCGCATCCATGTGGACTACTCCGCCAGAAGATGTGCATGTCTTGTTGTGTTGTGTGTCTCTAACAAAGTTGGGACTATTCCCTTTCGACTTGAGACTCACCCTCACCCTCTCCCTCTGCAATGAAAGAACTTAGACACAAGTTACACTAAGCACTCACCAATCACGCGAACTTCGATGTTTGAAGACTAAGTATACCACTCTCATGTGCTGACAAGCAAGAGTTGAGGCATATCTTTAAGATAGTGGCAACCGAGCCATCATACCGGATGGGACTCCTACACCAAACAGTGTGAGGTCTAGTTGGGACTTCATACCGGGGAGATCTCCAAAATGTTGGCGGGTCTAGCACTGTCAACATGTCACCTCAAAATGGCTATACAAAATTAAACATGGATTTGATGGAAGTGATGAAAAATATAAGGTCAGGTTCATTGCTCGTGGCTTCTCTCAAAAGGAAGGAGTGCACTATGATGAAACATTTGCACCGGTTTCCCGATATACCAATATCCGATATATTAATGATGTCGCATCCAATCAAGGATGGAGCCTACATCAAATGGATGTCAAGACTGCTTTCTTGCATGGCTCGCTTAAGGAGGAAGTCTACTTGGAACAACCTCAGGGGTTTGAAGTACAAGATAGAAGGAGACATGTTTGACGGTTGAAGAAATCCATTTATGGTTGAACCAAGTCCCTAGGTCTTGGTATGAAAGAATTTATAGCTATCTTATGAAGCTAGGATTTATAAGGAGCTATGTTGATCCAAAGCTATACTTCAAGGTTGAAAAGGACATGCCATTTATTTTGGTCATTTATGTTGATGATCCCTTTCTGACTGGTGCATACCCTCTCATTTATCAATTTAAGAGGGAGTTGACTTCCAAGTTCGAGATGAAGGATATAGGACTGAGGCATTACTTCATAGGCATGGAGGTTTGGAAAAATCTAGGCAATATTTTCCTTTCTCAAGAAAAATACATTGTGAAGTTGCTAAAGAGATGTGGGATGGTGGAATGCAAGTTTGTTTCTACTCTGATGGAACTCAACTTCAAGAAGGCTGCTATGTGGAAGTGTTGTTGGGCCCAAATTGGCAAATCCTTCTTAATATAGAAAACGTGTAAGGGCCCTGATGTTCTTGGTAAACTCCCAACCGGACATATGCTTTGTTGTAAATACTTTGAGTCAATTTATGATTGAGCCTCATCATATACATTAGGTTGCTGTAAAGAATCTCTTAAGATATCTTCGTGGCACTATCAACTATGGACTGAGATACATTGTTGGGAATTTGAGGCTACATGGATATTTTGATGCTGACTAGGTTGGAAATGTGGTGGATAGAAAGAGAAGTTCAGGAGGTCGCTTCTCTTTGGGGTCTTCTTCAATTTCTTGGATGAGAAGGAAGCAGAAATCAATTGCTCTAAGCACTGTCGAGGCCAAATATATTGTAGCTAGTATGGCCTATTGTGAAGTTGTTTGGTTGAGGAAGCTCTTCAGTGAGCTATTTGAACACATGTTGGATACCATTGTTATCTATTGCGATAACCAGAGTGTGATTCACCTTTTAGAGAATCTCGTGTTCCATGACCGCTTCAAGTACGTTGATATTAGGTACCACTTTATTTGAGATATGGTACAACGAGGAGCAATAAGGCTCCAACACATTAGGACTAAAGAGAAGGTTGTTGACATCCTCATGAAGCCCTTAGGGAAGGTCAAGTTCTTAACCTTCCGAGAGAGACTTGGTCATAGAAGGACCCTCCCATGAAGGTCTCGCTTGAGTTGGACATTAAGCTCTGGGAGATTTTGGGGGCCTAGGGTACTTCTTGGAGCTATGTGCGACCATAGGGTGAGCGGTTCACCTTCCCCTATAGTTACGCTACATACAGGGTGTGGTTCACCTTCCCCTATGATACCCCATGGTAATATATGAGAGCATAGGGTGAGTGGTTCACTTTCCCCTGTGGCTGATGTTGGACACCTAATCTGCTAAGGGGTATGGTGTGGAAGTTGAACAATCGAAAGGAGTCCAAGAGACGTTGGAAGATGAATCCAACTGTCACAAGAATGTATTATAAATGTACATCTATATTTAATAGAAATGTAATTCGTTGTCTTATCATTTATGTATGTTCACATTCCATGTGTATTTAACATGGTACCAGAGCGGGCAAATTCTGGCCCTGCTGAAGTTTGAGTTTTATGGCTTCCCTATGCATGTCAGTTCTATCATAAGTTCTGCATTTCATGAATGTCCTTCCAGCTATATTCTCGTTGTGGTTTCTTCCTAGTTTTGTAGCAAGTTTGAGAAATGTTCCATTAACATTTACAATATCTTGTATAAATGCACCCGTCCATCCTTTCATATGTATTTCTGCACATACCTGAAAAAGAATATGCCTCCATCTCCGTGTCCCTGAAATTTATGCACTCAAATGAATCCCACACCTGAATGGCTGAAAGTGAATAGGTTCAACAATGAATAAATTTTGGAGTAGGTTGAGGCTTCCAATATTCATTCTATTCAGTCCTAAGCTTGTGCATGCATGTCCTGAACATGCCATTCGAATTTTGAGGGAATCAACCCACTTCTTATGTGCCACCGCTGAGACTCTTCCTGTGACAACCCCTTTTGCAACATAGGTTGTGAACGTTTAATGTCATTCGAACCTGAAATTCAAATACCATGATCTAGAGAAAGAAGGGACATACAAGAATAGGTTTTTCCCGAACTCTGTTTGAGGTGTATTGGAGAATGATGAAAAAAAGAAACGGGCTTTCATTTGTTGATCTCCAAATTCAAAGGCGTTATACAAGTTGCAGTGACTATATTGGTGAGTTACAACACATCACCAAACCCAAAATATAGCACTCGAAGGGTAATTGCAGCTCCATCTAGATTTTCCGTTCCCTAATTCCTAGTACTCACAATCCTTAACACAAGAAGACGAGGGGATCTATTGGTATTTCTAGCTTCTATTGAGTAACATCATTTCTCCACTCTCACTATTTCACCTCTGTCACTGCCAAAGTAAATTCACAATAATAGTCACGCCTTCCCTTGGTTTCCATTGTGACCATGTTCTTGTCCTTCTCTCCATGAGAGTGGGTCATACAATATGTGTTTGGTGTTGTTTGTATGAGTTTCCCAACATCAATGCTTTAAACAGTGCACGTCTCTAATAATTGTGTATATCATTTAGCATGTTATGAGTTAGTCCATATCTACCTATATTTACCTAGCGTGTGGTGCTTTGGTGACAATTGTTTATCAACGAAAACTTGAATTTCTTCTTGAGTGAGTGGATCTTCTAAGATGCAGAAGCTAGAGTGGTGAAGAAGAAAATAAAGTTATAATCCACTAAGCTACATTTGTTCTCCAGGCATTATAAATCCACTCTCTATTCACTACAATGTCGCTTGGGATTCTTGTTGAACGTTGGTTTTGAAATATGTTAGAACATTGGTCCCTAACGGTGGTCAAAAGGAAAACAGTGATATTTTATTAGTGAATGAAGCATTGGTCTCTATGTTGAAGCCCCTATATTGTGTACTAAACAATGGTGGTTATGAATGCATTGAATGTTTTGCGGCCTTTATGTGAATTTTCTTACATTGATTCGAGCATTAGGTGCCTACATCGGTTTGAAAATTGGTCGAAGGGAAAACAATTGGTGTTGTATTAAACTAATGCTAAAACGTGTGTTTGAAATCATGTTTTCAATCCAACATAGAAGAATTTGAAAGCAGATGTGTTGATTTGGTCTCTTTTCACTAAGGAAGGTTACATTAGATTCCCTTATTCCTATTATGTTTCCATTATTCTGCTTTTTTCCTGGTGAATTTGATAACTTCGGAGGCATAAAGTTTTTGGAGGGCCAATAACAACATGCTTCAAAAACAAGCCTCCTGCAAGAACAAAGATTCACCTTGATGGATCGCTTCTTGGCAATGGGCTTCAACAACCAATAAGATATTTCAGTCATATGACAGAATTTGTTCTAGAGTATTGAACAATATTACATTTGAGTTTTCTCCATTTTCTCACCTTGTATCTTACAGGGGGGAAGTGATGGTCATCTACAAGCTTCAAAGCCTCAACAAGTGAGCCTGAGCCTCAACCTGAACATGTTGCCTAATATAGAGTTGTAGCCAAAGACATAGAAGTTCAAGCGAGTCTGAGCCACAACCTGATCTTGTTGCCTGATCCTATAGCCAAAGACAACCATACCAAGGTTCAAGAGTTGTACCTAGAGACAAATATGCCCCTGGACATGCCTTTGGTTGGTGGTCAATCTTAAACCATCTATGCGGGGTTGAGACCTCCTTTTTCAGGTTGAGCTTCTCCCTCTACAAAAAATTAAGGAGCACTTCCTCTAGTAGAAGACATCAGCTTCTTGCCAGATTTGTAAGAGTTCTGGGAATCACACTAAGCATCCCTTTGGTTGGTGGCCTTCCTTAAACCATCATAGGTTGTAGACCTCCCTTTTCTAGGTTGAAGGTCTCCCTCTTCAAAGCATTAGGGACACTTCCTCTAGCAGAAGATTTCAACTTCTTGCCAAATTTGGAAGAGTTTTGGGAATTGCACTAAGCATTCCAATGTTGGTGGTCATTCTTAAACCACCACCGGTTGAGACTTTGAGTTCTCCCACCTTATGCCAACATTTCAGAGAGCACAGTTAGCGTAGAGAGCACAGTTAACGTAGTGTTGCCATGCATTTTTTGCACATTTTGTATTACAATTCTCTTTTTGGACTCATACATACCCTTTTGGATTAAGGGGGGAATGTTGGACACCTAATCCGCTAAGGGTTATGGTGTGAAAGTTGAACAATGAAAAGGAGTCCAAAAGACGTTGGAAGATGAATCCAACCATCACAAGAATGTATTATAAATGTACATCTATAATTAATAGAAATTCAATTCAATGTTTTATCATTCGTGTATATTCGCATTCTACGTGTGTTTAACAACTGATGATATATGCATAGGATGAGTGGTTCACCTTCTCCTATGGCATATGAGAAAGATGAATGCCTAACCTTCTCTTATAGATGCCCCAACATACATCCTACCCATGTAGTCTGGGACTCTTTGGAAGTACCTCTCATCTGGCCAATGAGTTTGGAAAAGAGGATAGGGACCATAGCACTACATATGGACGCATGATGTATTGTTGTACTCCCTATGTTTAGGATGCATGATCTTCAACAAACTTGATCTGGGATCAAGTCCGATTGGGGTTCTACCCTTGGTTATGTGAACTGACTATGGAAATTGGTAAGGTCGTGTGACTCATTCTTGATCAATTCTTCTTCATTATTTATATAAGTGTTCAGCGGAGTTGAGACGAGATGTAGAGATGATTCATGATGGCATTGGCAGGTGGAATTCTCCCTAGTTGAGAGGGAGTGTTAAAATTAGAAGCTAGGGCCAAATTTTAGTTTGGATAACACATTTGATGGAGATAATTATTGCATTGATTTCCTCTTTTCGAGAGAACCAAAATCGACTTAAAGATCACTAAATTTGGACCAGGGGAAATATGTTTTTGAGGTCAAGCCCACACACGTGTAAATTGCGAAGGATGGTCACACCATCATGTAGGCTCATGAAGCCCAAGCGACATGTCTTTTTGCCCTCAATGACTTGTATAAATAAGGATGACCTCAAACATCTTTAGCACCTCATCAACTCACACATTCTTCTCTCTCCTCATTTGATTGGTTCGTACACCTCATTGGGTAGTTGATCTTTTCACACGTGTGGCAAAAAGGATGTCCAATTTCAGGATGCCGAATTTCAGATATGTTGTAGGGTTTGACCAGTGTTGACCTAGGGAAATTTGACCTCCTTCAACTACGATTTCTATGGGAGAATTTATGCTCGGTCAGGCCAAGTTTTTGGGCATAGAAACCGAGGCAAAAGGAGCCCTTTGACGTGCATTGACCACAACCCTGTTTGACGGCATAGTTGACTTTAGGTTGACCAATTTTGATTGTTGTTTGGATCACTATTTTGGGTTGACTTTGACTAGCAAGAGAGGCCAAGTTACTCTATCCCTTGACCAAGCTGTTTTGGAGAAGTTTGACCAGACTTTGATTGTTGTTGATTGTGGACAAAATTGGAAATTTTACAGGGTTGTTTTGATCAGTGGTATTGATTATCTATTGCCAAGTCAATTTTGACTTTATTGTACTCTCTTTCTCTCTCTGCTAAACATTGGATATTTATAATAAGAAAAATTGATAAAAGGTTTTCCCCATCTTGGGGGTTTTCCTTGGCATTCGCCAAATTCTAGTTCTCTTGTCTTGACTTGTCTTTTGCATTTATTGTTTATGTTCTATCTAAGCTACTGTCAATGTGGTGGTTAATGTGATTGCTATTGGAAATTGCCATTGAGCTAACTAAAAACAAAGTTACCGATCAAATGAGAACTCTAACAAAAAACCCAAAAAAACATGAAAAGACAACCTAAAAACGAAAACTGTTGATACTGGAATAAACTCTCCTTTTTCGGGGTAAATTTTCAACATTTTTTAAAAATGGAAGTAAAAGCCAATTTTTTTTATGCAAAAAATACCATGAAAATGAAAAGTATTATGTTGGAATAACATCTTCTTTTTTCAGGGTAAATTGTCAACATCTTTTAATAATAACGTTAAAGATAAAATATCATGACTATGAAAACTCTTAAAATTCCAACAATAGAAATGACATTAAAAATAAAATATCAAGTCTTAAATTTCCAACAATTTTTAGGCATGGTATTAAAGATAAAATATCATGTCTCTTGAAAGACTTAAAATTCCAACAATTTTCAGCCATGTTAATATTATTTTAAAAAATTATTAGCATTTAATTTATATTAATTTATTTTTATTTTAACTTTATCATTTTAATATCAATTTATTAAATATAAAGTCTTTTTTATATAATATATTGAAATCACTAGATAGGAAACACTTCAGTTATGATAAATGAACAACTTTACAAAACAAATGTATTTATATGTAATTTTGGAGTTTTTGATGCTCCACATTAAAACATTTATTTTTTTGGAAATTTGTGTCAATATTTTATTTTTAAATAATTTTAAGATTTTGAAATTTACAAATTGTTTTTTAAAAACTATGTTTCATTATTGAGAAATATATATATTTTATTTTTATTTTCATATATAATAATAATAATAATAATAATAATAATAATAATAAATTTCTTTTGAATTTAATAAATCGAAACTACTAAACATATTAAAGATTATGAAAAAAAAATGATTGTTTCCATAATCCTATAAGGAAGTACACCGTCAATAAAATAAATAAAAAATAAAAAATAAAAAACATTTGAAAAAACATAATTTAAAAAATAGACAACATAAAAATTAAATAAATAATATTGATAAGATAAATTAAAAACTAAAAAACATTATTAAACAAATTAAAATAAATAATTAAAAAAAACTTATTAAAAAAACATTATAAAAAATAAATGGGAACAAAAGACGATAAAATAGAAATGAAGAAAAAAAAAAAACAACTTAAAAATTTATTTTAAAAAACATTAAAACATTTGGAAATAATATTTAAAAATATTGAAAATAATAATTAAAACATTGAAAATAATCATTAAAAACATCGAAAACAAAAAAAAAAAACATTAAAACCTCGACATTGTCATCCTTAAAGGTGACAAAGGCAGAGTAGTTGTCATTCTTGATAAATCAGACTATACGAACAAAATGATTGACCATCTCTATAATAGTGGTAGTTACATCAAGCTTAATAAGAATCCTATTAAAAAAGTTAACAAAGAAATATTTACTGCCATTAATTCCATTAATTCCCTTAAACCTCTTTGTAAGAAGCTTATTGAAAGCAATCCCCTTACCCCCAGGATTTATGGCCTTCCCAAGATTCATAAGGCTGGGGTCCCCTTAGACCTATTGTTAACACAATAGGTGGGCCTACATATCTTCTCGCTAAATTCTTAGCTCAGAGACTCAAACCTCTTGTTGGTTGCATTGATTCCTTTGTTAAGGACTCTACTTCCTTTGTTAAATAATTGAAGGATATTAGGCTGGAACCTGGTGATTTGTTGGTGAGTTTTGATGTTGTTTCCCTTTATACCTGTATTCCTATTCAAGAGGCCATTGATGTCATAAATAGGATCACTGACAATGACACTGCCAAATTAGTTGGCCTCTGCCTCACCTCTACTTTCTTTAGTTTTCAAGGTGAGTTCTTTGAACAAACTTGTGGGGTGGCGATGTGTTCTCCTCTTTCCCCTATAGTTGTTAACTTATTCATGGAGGATTTTGAGACTAAGGCCTTAGACTCATCTTCATTTCACCCTAAAAAATGGAAGAGGTTTGTTGATAATACTTGTGTTGAGTGGCCTCATGTCGCGAAAAATTGGATTTGTTTCTTAGCCATCTTAATTCTCAATCAAATTCCATCAATTTCACAATAGAGGTTGAGGTGAATGGGTGTCTTCCTTTCTTAGACATCCTTCTCTCCATAATGAATGATGGTTTTGTTTCTCACGGAATCTTTCGTAAAAAAACTCACACAAAACAATATCTTCATTCTAGTTCTCATCATTTTCAGGTGCAAAAATTCGGGGTTCTTCATAATCTAGCCACCTGTGCTTTAAGAATTTCAGATGAGATGAACCTAGAAGAGGAAAAATCTCATATTCTTAAAGTTTTTAAAAATAACGGTTGTAGCAAATCTCAAGTCCTCAAGACTTTCCAAAGAGCCCATAAAGAGTCGAAGATTAAGCCTCCTAGTGATGGCCCAATCTCTAAAGTGCAATTTTTGTTTATCCAAGGGACCACTGACAAGATTGCACATATTCTGAAGAAGAATAATGTCTCCTCTACTTTCAAGCCCCTTAATACCATTAGAAATTCTCTTAGATCTGTTAAAGACCCTATTGACCCCAAGGAAATGTAAGGAGTCTATTCGATCCCATGTTCCTGTGGGGTTCCCTACATTGGAGAAACCAACCACTCTATTAAACAAAGAATCTAAGAGCATGTTGCAGATATAAGGCACAATCGATCTCACTCATCAGCGCTTGCAGAGCATGCATAGAAATATAAGCACCATGTTTGCATTGAGGATGTGAAGGTCATTGACAGGGCTGATCATTTCCACCATAGGAAGCTAAGAGAAGCTATTGAGATTGGGAAACATTATTGAATTGAGGCTTCTATGATCCATATCAGGTTTGAGAGAATTTTTCGGTGTAAATCACATGATATTTCTTTTGTCGACGCGTTCTGAACCAACCAGTGTGATTCATCATCAGGGCAAGTTGAAGAATCAGATCCAGATTTGCATGTTAAATAGAGAGAGCAGAACCTCCAATAGCTATAATTCTAGATCAGGTAACGGTTAAAATGACTAACGGCTAAAATAGACTGGGAAACGGTTAGATGGACATGACCAGGAGCATAACCATACTTAGTAAAAAACTAAATATTAAAATATTAATTAATCAAATGGATATATTACCCAGAGGTTTTACTCATTATCTATATATATATATATAGCTAAAAAGGTCATAACTATTTAATGAAAATATATAAATATATATTAGAAACTATTTAGATGGGGATATATGAAATTACATAGAGGTTAAAAATAATAAAATAAAATTTTCAAATAAATATATCAAAAATAAATTTATTAAATTAATAGTTAGTTAAAGGTCTTAACTATTAATGAAAATAAATGCCGGCCATCAATCTCAATAGGGATGATGGGTGGAAATTGAGTAAGCGTCAGTATCTTGATTATTCCCTTTTTTTATAATGAGTAATTTCATATATGTATAAACTATTAGTAAATATTATATTATATTTTTGTTTTATTATTCTATTTGTTGATTTATTTATTTATGGAATAGAAATCTGATTAATCGGTATTATTAATTTGTCTTTTATTTAACTCTTATCATTTTATAAATAAAAATGGTTATTAAAATCAATAATTCATATATAATTATTTAATATTATTAATAAATATTTTTTTATCTAGTTATTTTATATATATATATATATATATATATATATATATAATTCCTTTTTTATTAATCTATTTATTGCTTTTGATTTGACTCTGGTTATGATATGAACAAAAATTGATTATTATAATTAATAGTATATTTATAATAATTTATTATTATTAATAAATAATGAAATATTTATATAAATAATTAATAATGGGAATTTAAAAAATAAAAATTTATTAATTAAATAACTAATTTCTTAATGACTAGTTTCTAATGGCTAAATAAATTTGGATGAATCATATAAATAATATTAATAATACTATGTGATTAATCCAAAAGACATGTTTACTAAATTTTATTTTTTAAATAACAAAAAAATATTAAATTTGAAAAAAAAAACAAAAAACTTATTAAAAAAACAAATTAAAATATATTAAAAAAAATCATTTAAATATATCTATATATATATATATATGGAATTATCGAATTTTTTCTCAATTTATTTTATTACTATTATTTTTTTTATATTTAATATTTAATATTTATTTTTAAAATTTTAATTTTAATTATTTTAAATTTCAGTGTTTTATTACTATTATTATTATTATGTTGTTCTTTTGTTAACTCTAAAAAGAAAAAATGATTTTGATATTTTTTTGGTTAATTTTTTTTTTTAATTATGTATTTTTTTAATTCTTTTCCATTTTTTATTTTATATTTTTTAATTCTTTTATTTAAATTTTTTTTTACAACTTAATTTTGTTTTTTATTTTTATTTTTTTTAAACATGAAAATCACAACATTTAAAAGAAAAAAAAAATCTGCTTAATAAAACACTTTTCAAAATCAAGATGAAAATCACTAACATTTTGAAACAAATAAATGTTCATATTTGATACATAAAAAGATTAAAGTGTAAAAAATAAGCCCTAAAAAATTGTGTTGATGTTGCATCAACACTTTTCAAAATCAACATGAAAATCACTAACATTTAAAAAAAATTGTTCATACTTTATACATAAGAAAATTTAAAATGCCAAAAATATGCTCCAGAAAAAAATAGGTGTATTCTGAATCACCACATTTTAGAATCGGGTGATTTTTTGATACCTCAAAAAAATAGGTAATAGATAATTTTCTCGTTTAATCTGTAACTATATTTAAAGGGCATTGAAGTAATTGTTGCAAGCATAGAACATACCATACCATTGTTAACTCAAATTAATAATCCCACTTTGTTAAACCAATGCTATATCAAATTATGCCAATCTTTTACCGCTTCCATACAAAACCAGTCTTCAAACCGGTTTGAGGCCCAATTTGGTTTTCATTGGAGGTCTGGCCAGCTGAACCAATTAGTTCCAAATTTGGTTCAAACAGTTTTGAAAAAACTGGGTTGGAATAGGACACTTGGCTCTGGCTATCATAATGTTACAAAGTTAGTTCATCCTGTAAAACCTCATCATGCTGAGAACTCGTGCTCGAAGAAAGATAATCTTCAAATACTTGAATTGGTGGCCTTTTTCAAGGTTGACTAGAAAAGCAATGCAAAACAAACAAAAGTGCTAATTAGGGAGATCAACAAGACGTGGAGTTGTTTATGGATATCTTTTTATCTGTTTATCCTCAAAAGATGTCTTGGTACATGGCTGCTCAAGCTATCTTTTTTGTATCCTATCTCAGTTTTTATATTGACTCAATTTAATCTATGAAAGCTTTTTCTTCTGAAAAAAAAACAAGATGTGGAGTTGAGATTGAAATGGTGGGTATAGAAGAAATTCATGATGTCATTCCAACATGAATGCAAATTATGTGTAGTCCTGCAACTCTTGGGGAGCTCCAGATTGTCCAAGATGGCATGCAAATTTGACACTCCTGTGTCACCAGCTTGGAGTATTGTGTATACAATTCAATGCAGGAAATCAGAACTGGAGCAGAAAATTTAGTGAAATATTCACTGACAATGTAAATTTGCTACACAAATACAGTGAGAACCTCAAACTATGACAGAGGAAGTCAATGTAGAATGGTGTAGACATGTTGCAACCTACCCATGAAAAGTGAATTCAAGGTCCTGATAATTCCCTTAAATTTGCTACCTGCCATGGCTATCCCAATCCCGATGGCAATGAGATGAAAAATAGCAACTCTATGCACCTCATGGTAGAGCAATAACTGTTGCTGCTGCAGAAGGCATAAATGACATTGGATCCAAAGCATTTCAAATCCAAGGGCATCTTTGCCTTCTACCAAAGGGTGCATTAAGTTTGCCAAGAAAGAGGATCGTAGCTAGAACGAAGCAGAAGAATCAAGCACCGTTTTGGGCAGGATAGTAGGAAATTTTATTATTATCATCTAGGATACCTTTGTTTCTAAGTTGCACGAAACGGGGAAACGGGTACGAGTTTCCAAAACGGGAAGCAATACGAAACGCGACCTCCCCAAATTTTGGAAACGGGGAAACGCAAATATATATATATATATATGTGTGTGTGTGTGTGTGTGCAATCATAAAGCATAAATGATACATTATAATTTATTACACTTAAACATTAAGATTTAATTTACATCACATTTACTCATGAATGATCACATAATGAAAATAAAAAATATCGGAATATCTAATAGCAACCTTTATTATATATCCAAATCTCAAAAAAGCGTTTATTTATATTAATATATGAGGCTGCAAGTACAATAAAGACTATAAGGCTGCAAGAGAGAGATCCAAATCAAGAATTTTTGCATCCACATCCCATTCTTTAGAAGGACCACTGTTGTATTGGGAGTCTCCTCCTACATAGTCGAACGACCTTAGTGCTCTTGATTAAATACACGTTTCATATCCTAGTACCCTACATGATCTTGATTGTTGGGAGTTTCCCCTGCATAGAGGGTTTGGTTCTCTTGATTAAATACAAGTTCCATGCCCTAGTACATGATAAAATCCAATGGAAACATTGCAATCCCTCCAATCCTGAAATCCTGAAAAACAAATAAGTCTGCTGGATTTTGAGTGAGATCTAAAATTCTACTTTCTCCATATGAAATCCAATGAGGGCGAAACCACTCTCAAACATCTTGAGTCATTTCATGGTAATGTTAAAAATTTAAGTAAAAGGATGAAAATGAAAAATAAAGGAGAATATCACTTTTACTTCAAGAATTTAACATTACCATGAACTGCATATCCCTCAAACTTCGTGATGAACTACATATCAACACTAGGGCAAAAATTCACTTTCATAACTTTAGACACGCATCTAGAAGCAACAAGAAGTCACTAACATACCCTAAAAGTAAATTAAAAAACAAATTAAAAAAAAAAATTAAAAAACACAACTTAATGAGGAAACGTGGGTCGTACAGCCCTGAAACGCGTTTTCGGCCGTACTGGCCACGTTTCCATTTCGGGAAACGTGGCAGTACGGTCGGAAACGCGTTTCACGGCCGTACCAAACGCGTTTCCGCGTTTCGTACCCATTTCCGTACGGAAACGAACCTCTATACCACGTTTCCTGCAGCATAGCTTTGTTTTCCTTGTAAATTGGGACACTATGTAGGCCAATGTTCTAGTAAAACTCCAGTAGTGATACCTCTGGAAAGTATTAGTTTTAATTGAGTTTGAACTTGAAGGTCCACCCTTTTTTGGGAAAAAAATTGTATACTTTGACCTCTATGTCAAGGCAGGGTTTTTTGGATGGCAGAAGATAATGTTATTGTTCAAGTAATAAATAATAGATGATAATAATAATAAATTCATCAAATGACCTTTAAAAAATGTTTTAAAACACAATAAATGGAGGCTATTCAATTAGCTCTCTATGAATAAGGTTCAGGTTCGTTTGTTGGAGTTGAGCAGAGTTCAACATTAGTCATCATTGCAGCCACCTTAATTATCTAAAAGTTAACACAAGAAATGATGCCCCATCTCTTCATATCAAGGGCCGAAAAATCTATTGAAGTGCTAGAGTGTTGGAAATAATGAGGGGTGAATCGGTGTTTCTAATCAATTACCCTGACACACTTTGTAGCAACCCTAATTGTAACCAAGCAACTCAGCAGGCTATAATGCAGCTGGTCATAAACAGTGTTTGAATGTTGATATACTCAACCTCTTAATGTCTCAAACATCAAGCCAAAACCTCTACATCATGTAAATTCTATGTTCGGCAAACCAATCTCTGATTCTCTGCTGCAATGTAATCTGTATATAAGGCTATGTTTCAACAACCAGCATATCCTCCGCTGTCTCACTATCCAGGCATACTCTACTCAATCTCGAAAGTTGGGAACAATGTAATGAGTCCAAACACTATCACTGTATAAACTGGCAGCTCACAATAAACTCAAAAACAACATATATATGTATATATATAAAGGTCTGCACAAGGTTCAGCGATACGACTTCACTGTATGTGCATCTTGTTCACCGAGTGGTTTCAATAAGTCAGCTTCATTCTTTTGATATGGATGTAAATATATGTATAAGAATGCGTATATTTTTGCTTCTGGACACAACCACGGATTTGCAATGATCAATAGTGCAGTCAATGCTTCACTTTGTGTCTAGGACCGCAGATCTTTAAGGAGATGCAACCCTATTGAACTTTAGAGGTAAATGCTAAAAAATACCGATATATGTACTTTTCGACAGTATTTCTGAGTGCCCTTATGTTTTGGTAGTTTCTTGGGTGGTTAACATGCCGACATATGTGCCGTAAACAACTTCAGGCAGTACCGTAGTGATTAATATTTCTTTGCATTTGAAACTTCAGAAGTCTTCCCAAGTAGAATATGAATGTCTTAGAATAATGCTTTTAGGTATATTCCTTAGGGATTTCAACAATTTTGCATATTAGCCATTGAAGTAGCCACAATTGTAATCTTAAAGAAGGTCGCCGATATCAACCTCAAATTCACTTGAAAATTCAGTGATATTGCATACTATTCCTTGCACAGAAAACGCTTAAGTGTTTGTGATACACGACTGCAAATAAACCCAACGAAACTTTGTCAAAATGCTTTTGGATCAAATGAAAATTTGCACAGACTTGTGGCCATAATAGACATCCAAAGGTGATTTATCAGTTCACAAATGAGAACGTTTCAGATTTTTCAAGCTCTAGCCAAACCAGTGAATCCCTTCATCCCTTCAAAAACGAAACCTTGAACCAATCTCCTGAACCTTCAGCGAAACAAGAATTAAAGTGCTGCAACAACAACAAAATTTCAGAGAGTTGAGAAGTGTAGAAACGAAAGAAATAGTCCGAGCCTCTCTTTTGATAGGACCTTGCTCCACAGGCACGAGAGATAACTCGTTTTTTGTTTGTTTGTTCAAGGGATCTATATACAATTTCTCTTTTGTAAGGGAAACAAGGTGTGTTTATATAGTTTTTTTGATCTTCATACACACATAATTTGGTAATTGCTTGATGAAAGATAATATAACAAATAAGTAAAAGAAGCCAACATAATTCACAAGTAATTATCAAGAAAGAGAAATTTAATGCTAACTCTACCAGCGTTGATTTCTCAACACCGTCAACCTACTATATAGGCTCCCCATGTTCAACATTCACCGGATAGAGAGTCTTCAACAACAAAGTTTAGAACAAGGTAAAAACCAGCTCTACAACTGGATCATCACGAACCTTGACATCTTCTATTGTGGATTCATCATGCCCTTTCGCCTTTACAAAGCCTGAAAGCATTACTGCTGAGACATTCTCATATGTTTGGTCTTCTTGCATCTGTTTTCTTCTCCAGACTTTTTTGTACCTGATATTAGGTCTGTCCATTATGAGATTTCATCATGTACCTGCAATCATGTGCTATATGTCCATAGTTATGGCATTTGAAGCATTCAACATTTGCCTTGAATGATGGAGCGATAGACATACTTTCCACTGACAAAATCATTGAAGTATCTATCTTGAGTTCCTACAATCTTACTTCTAGGGTTTTGGTAATGCTCTTGATAATTATACATGTTATAAGCTTTACAATCCCTAGCCATATGTCCAAAGTTAGTACATGAAAAACAATAACCATTAAACAAATTAGCGTACCTAAATCAGTGATCTTGTCTGGATGATCTTTTGTAATCATTCTTTCTTGGAGGAGGTGCAACCTCTTGTGGATCCTTGTCCTTGAATCCTTCAACATTACTTCTTGGAGCCACAACATTTTTAAACTTCTTTTGTCCTTCATTTTGATTTGGCCTTTGACGGATCCTCACATTAGTCTTCTCATCAATCTTGTTCTTAGAGCTTGTACCTTCGTCGCGTGGGGCTTTACCTGCTTCTTTTTCCTTCATCTTCAATTTAGCCATGTCGTTATTCTTCCTTTCATCATCCAACAATTTCTCCTTCCTGAGCTTATCTATTTTAGATAGGGCAACGCCAAGTTCTCCTTGTTTTTTATCAATATCTTCTTGAAACCAACTTTTCAATATTTTCCTTCTTTCTTCTACTTCTTCTACTTGTAGCTTCAGAAGAGTGACCTTTTCTGCTTCTCTACTAAGAGTTTGTATTTGTTCCCTCTGCCTTTCATTTTCCTTTCTGAGCCTGCTATTTTCTTCCTCTGTGTTCTTCAGCTCTTTCAAAGCGTTGATTAATACTTCTTCCTCTTCCTCATTGTTGGAATCTTTCATATGAGAGTTTGCTCGACTTGAAGCATGATCATCATCATCTTTGTCTTGACCAACATGATCTAGACCTACATGACAATCGCAGATGAACATCATCCTATATTGGATTTCATAGAATCCGGTAGCACAATTAAGATGATACTCATGTCTTTAAAATTGTAGTTTCTTGATTTATCATTAGAGATGTCTCCAGAAACAACAGAATTCCATAAATCATATCCAATAGCTTGCAAATAGATTTCCATTTTATCCTTCCAAAATACAAAACTTGATTCATTGATCAGAGGAATTGGACCAACATGTTTCTCTTCGTTAGTGGTAATAGGTTCTAAAAGAATTTCAATACCGGGAACCTCATTTGGCTTCTTTGAACGCTTGGTGGCTTGCTTCCTTGACTTTCCCATCTTGATTCCCCTGAGATCTGTCTTCCAATTGTTAAGCTGCTACTCAAGGAACCTGTTGAGTTGCTTGGTTACAATTAGAGTTGCTACAAAGTGTGTCAAGGCTTATATTGTTGAACAAAGATGTATGTAGTAATACTAGGGTTTGAGGCTATTATATTTTTGCAGAGGAAGCAAATGTAGTTACATTGATGATTGATTGGTTGTGATTGCATATGGATTGACAATGCATTATTACAGAGATTTTAAGCATTGGTACTAACAACTAAAGTTTGACATAGAAAAGAGTTTGAATTGACACATTTGTTGATACATCTAGGGTTGTTGCAGCATATTGGTTTAACATCCTAAGTTCCCAAGCTTGTCAAGGTTACAACCTGCAGTTGGGCATCACTCAGATTGGTGGCATTTAGGGTTATGTTTGTGGTTGTTGCAGTTTTGCAATATTGAGATCCCAAAGTAGAAATAGTACAAGACATTTGGTAAGTTGATAACAAATATATCTACACGAGTCGTGTTGGTCATAGTTGGGAGCAGTGTTGGTCACAGATGGGAGCAGTGTTGGTCACAGTTGTGAAGCTAGGGTTTCAACAACAGAAGTTGAAGTACAACATTAGAATTAACATCTAGTGTTTGATGTGCAGAGGCATATTTGATTGACAAAGTTTTGTTGCGGTTCTCTTATATTGCAGTTCCTTTGTATTGATTCAAAGCACAGGTGGATCCAGTCTGAAATTTGTGAAACATGGTTGGTCGACTAATCAAGGTGGCAGGGTAGTGCAAGTCAAGAGGGTGGAGTCTCCTTTAGGTTTGAGCTTGAGAACACTTTAGGGCAACAAGGTGGTGGTAGGGCAAGTTGGAGCCTCAATAGGGCGTTGGAGCATTCGTCCAATAGTAACTAGTAAATAGGGCGTTGGATCATCCATCATGTTGGAACCTGAAAACTAGGGCGTTGGAGCGTCCTTCCAGTTGCAACTCATAAACGGGGCGTAGGAGTGTCCTACAAGTTGGGGCCTGTAAATCAGGGGATTGGAGCATCTTTCAGTTGGAGCTGAAAACTTGATGTAAATCTTTTAAAGACAAATATTAAGAAGCGTTCGGTCATTTTTGTCCCAACGTGGTTTCCACCTAAAAATTTGTGTCTATTGTCTCTATTATTCTGCATTGTTGAATGATGTTTATGATTATCTGATGCTAATAAGAATTAATGCTCTATGAAGTTAAAAATATACTTATTGATAAGAAATATTGATTCACCCCCCTTAGTATGTCCAACAATTGGTAGCATAACAAAGCAATGTAGAAACCAAAGGAATAGTTCGAGCCTCTCTTTTGATGGGATGTTGCTCCACAGTGACGAGAGAGAAATCCCTTTTTTTTTGTTCAAGGAATCTGCATTCAATTTCTCTTTTGTAAGGGAAACAAGGTGTGTTTATATATATTGAGGAAATATCATTGAGAATGTCGAGGTTCCTTCTAAACTATTGGCCGGCTTGAATTTTGAAGCCTTGGCTTATTTAATTTTTTTTATTACCATTATTTTTATCTCCTCAAACTTTTTGGGCCATTACTAGATTTACTTTAAAGTACTCCAATCTTTTGGGCCATGTATCAATAAATTTCCAAACGATTAACTTAAACCCCTTCAACAAATATTTTTGTCTCTTAATGAATGACCTTTCAAGCTTTGGTGTTTTTCCCCATGAATTGGGTCCTTCATCTTCAAACAATGATATCTCTCAAATCATGAGGGCTCTCATGGCGTGCCACATACCATCGGAATCAACTTGATGAGGAAAATCCAATGACGAGGATCTCCAAAGCAAATTCAATGATCTGCTTCTTCAAAAACCTCCAACAAGTGTGGGGTATGTCCATTGTTCAGGGAATCCAAACCCTAGAGCTAGGGTTTCCATCCATCCTTTTATTGGAGCTTCCAACATGCTGCAATCCGGACAAATATTAAGAGCGTTCATTAACGGATGTTGGCATCAATGACAACACCATTCAACGTAGAAAATATAAGAGAATGTTACTGGTATCATGGATATCATGGAGAATTAAAGATGTCTATAAACAATTCAAATGATGTAATTTTTGTAACTAATAAAATATTGCCTCCAAAGTCATTTAATGGCATTTCTTAGCATTTCTGAGGGGTTAAAAAGGTATAATCATATATCGTGTTGATTTTATTATCAACGATAAATGATATTTATCCTCATCAATGTATCAAGAACAGCATGCTGATTGATCAGCATTTGAAGACAATAATATTAGTATAATATATTTTATACTATATATATGTTACATAAGATTCAAAATTTAATATAATAGCCAGTTCTTGAAACACATGAACAAAGAGATTGTTTCGGGGGCAGCATGAAAAAAGTGATTGTTGAAGAAATGTACTTGGTACAACCAATCTACAGTCTGGCGTAGTTCTCAGGCGTCGGGATAATATACTATTATAACCGTGAATTAAGTGCACCTACTTTAATAACCTATATTAAGAGTAGCTGAACTGTCAAGACTGTAAATATATACGCAACACGTTAATATTCGCATAACTGCGCAAATAAGTTACTTAATACCATAACCATGGAAATGTCTTTGCTTTATGCTGGAAGATCCTAAACAAATCTATAGATTTGCCATTAACCATAGACAGTCAAATTATTTATACATGATCAGTCCCCATAAAAATTATATAAGAAAGAATTATGTTACTAAACCACTTTCTGAATTTTTTAAATTATATTAGAATCTACAAGTACAATGATGCAGCGAAAACAATGTCTCTTTTAATTCTTGTAATAGCCTCCTGAAATTTTAATTCTAGCTGAACCTCGCCTACAGATCTTGAAGCTAGTACTAGCTGTTGAAGAACTTCTTCCAATCTTCGAATTGCACGAATTAAACTACCCTCAAAGACCTCGGTAATTTTCATTATTTCGTAGAATTTGGCCCCTTTTGCCCATGCATAAACTGCCTCCATAATGTCTGGACGGAAAGAGTTCACATAGGCTTCCACATCAATTTGCACCTGCAAGGAACACGCAAGATAGAAAACAGATATTAGTTCCTTCCAAACATGCACTTGACACTTAAATTAACTTTGGAATAAATGGCACATTTTTTGTAGGCCAACACAGAAAATAAAGATGGTGTTACCTTGCATTCAAGCTGTATTTTGCCTATCCTTCGGGCAATGTCATGTAACTGAGACAAGAGATTTTCAAGGTCCTCCCTTATTTTTGGCTTGTCTTTCAATTTCTCTTGCCAGACAAAACATGACAAGAGAGCAACCAATTGTTCAACTGTAGCATCCTTGAACACGCCACTGAACATGAGTTCTGTAAGAGCTAACTCATCAGCACTACTAATTTCACAAGCAACCTTCCCCTTGAGTTCCACAACGTCATCACTTGTTGCATACCTGCATTGATTACAACCATAGGATTGCCTATCATTAGCAGAGACATCTTAAGAATAGACAAAAAAATCATGTGGTACCCAAAGTCTAGGTGCTTCCACAGTTGTCATTGAAGAAAAATATTGTGCTAAAATGAAAAACTTGAAGGATTACAAATCATGCTCACTAGTAAACATTCACCACAAACTAAAGATGCACCAAATTTCATAATCCTTTCTTCATCTAATGAATATATGAATATAATTCAACTAGTGTGTTTTAAAGGGCCATTTCTGACATATTGTTAGGTTAATGGGTGCTCAGAATTTAGAACTTACTAAACTCCGAGACCTTGCTCTAAAAATGCTAAAAAATCAGTCAGGTGACTATTTCTTGCACAAGTACAGGAATCTGTTTTAGCATATAATCTGGAGGAGGCCCCAAGTCAATATTGGACAAAGGGAGAGAGTATAAATGGCATGTGGGAATATTTAATATGAACTTGTAAAGCCAGCTTGGGGAGTTTGACGGAAACATGATTCTTTGGAACCACTACATTTACTGTTAACTATAGTCGTTATTGCAGTTATTGCAGTCCTACACTTTGAGGTCTTTGTGGTAAACATTGAGAGTATATATTGGTGAGGCTCTAGCCTCATTCAACATGCACAAGACAGTCATTGCACACACAATGCATCGTGCTCTTTGGCATCTTCTTATGAAGATGTGCTTCATTGTTTGAAGGTGTTTATGAACACCACGGTTGCATTTGGTTACCACCATGGGCTTATCTTGAAACACTAACATGGAAGTATATATTTGAAGTTATAGAGTGAAGAAGATTGCTATTATTGAGAATGTTTTTTGGATTAATCACATCATTTATACCTAATGATAGATCTGTTTTTTCATCTTTGTCCTGAGGATGAACCACATTAGGAGGTTCAAAATGTCGACCAACAACTAATGATGTGATTAATCCGAAAGACATTCTCAATAACAATATGGATCACAGAAGTCTGAAATCAATGAAGATTGCTATTATTTACTTCTAATAAAATACAAAAGTTGCAAGGAAAATTGATTTTAAAGTTGATATCATAGAAATTTCAGATTAAAAAATCGTACACAGTGCCTGACAATAATTGAAGAACATACTCAAACAACAATTCACATTCAGCAAGGCCCACCAGCATATCACAACCACGGACGATGAAGGCGGCAAGAGAGCAGAGCATCATCATAATTTGTTGGATGAGGAGAACATGAATATCATGACACCCTGTTGAAAGGAAGATATACCCTTGACATACAAAAGAAGAGATGTGTGTTACCAGATATCCCTCAGTGGAAACTTCCAGATCCATGAATCCACAGATTGGATCAGGATCCACCTCCCAAATTTGGAAACAACCAACATCCACTGGGAAATGTATCATGCAGACTTGAAGCACCCAGCACATGAAAAAAAATTATAATTAAAAAGGGTTAATGTGCACTTGTGCTTACTGAAACCATAGAAAGGTTGATGCCCTAATTCCTTCTACAAAATTAGATACGCTATGTCGTTGCTCTGTGCACAAATGGACTGAATTTCGTTTTCCTCTCAAGGAGTGATAAAATCTCATGAGCACAAATGGACTGAATCTCGTTTTCCTCTCAAGGAGTGATAAAATCTCATAAATGTTGTCGCTCAGTGCATAAATATTGTTGTTGCTGTTATAGAATCTCATTTTCCTCACAATTAATCTATGTTACCTGGGTTAAACTGGTCTGGATCCTAGCTTTTCAAATATCTGGCAGATCCATATCTGTAGCCAAATGTGGATCCTAGTAACTTAGGTTTCCATACCTTCTACGTACTGACAGAACTGAAAAACAGAGTAGAAGAATGGCAAGCATAAAGGAGGTAATCCAATGGCATAGACAAAGAACCCACCAGAAGAAACAAAATGACAGACAAAGAGAATACACACTATAAAATACAAAATCACAGACACACACGGAATCGGGAATACTAAGGTATAGAATACACTCACACAAAGGGAAAACCTTGTGAAAGAAAACTGGCAAAGCTTGGCTGCATAGAGGGGCTTACACAACCCTTGACAAACCAGTCTACAACTCTATACAATATGCTGCCATTTCTGTGGCATAGATTTTCACAAAAGAATGTAACCACATATGCATCTCAAGCAGAATAACCCTAGTAACAGGAAGAATAACAAAATATACCAAGGTATTTTCTGGGTAACTTTTCCTGTCGGATAGAATGTAATGCTCTAGTTGATCAGGCATAAAGACCATATTGTCAGAAGAATTTATTCTGTCAAGTTTAATATCTATATAACAAAAAGCCTAAAGGGGAAGGTATACGCACAACTTTATATTTCAGAAGCATGTGAAGTTTTGGTTGATTAGGCAGTGAAATTATTTATGTTTATGAACCCTCTTATACCCCCAGAAATAATTATCCCTGTTTAGAAATCATAGGACAGACACTTAGATTTCACCTGAAAGTGTCCAGCTGGAGGAATTTGGGTTGTGAGAAACAATAATCGCTGGAGTAGAACATTTCCAGGTCGTTTTTATAGATGCCCAACTTCTATAGCATCCCCTGTATAGCAGAATAAGAACATAACTCTTGCAGCAAAATGATACTTACAAGACCAGAAATTGTGTGAAGGGAAGGTCAAAATTAAATTTTGTCTTTTCAAAGTGTAGGCATAACAAATATTTGTCACAATTCTTAAAAAAATTATTTACCCTCGTAACAAGGCTATCTTTTTTAAATAGTAACTTAGATTTCCAGTTGGGTATATGAGTTGAGTTCTCACCTGTCAAGGTGGATTCTAGCCCACTTCTTGAGAAGAGAGGGCAATATTTCAGCTCAGGCGGATTGTTGCTTCAGTCAAAAAGATGGCGACAAGATTGCTTGGGTGGATTCCTGCTTCAGAAAAGAAGATATGACAAGATTATTATTTAGGTGAATCATGAATAATGATGAATTCTACCTCCAAGTCAGAGGAGGGAACAGTCTAATGGAGTGCTGACACAGGTCCCAAGATTTGGAAATGTGAGAAGCTGAAACAAAATAATTTTCTCATATTATCACTGTTCATTTTTAGAAGTTTTTTGATGTAAAGGGGAAAAATGGTCAGACCTAGTAATGTCAAGTTAAGTGGTGTGCTTGTTAGCTTTTGGGTTGCTATTAAAGTATTTAAACCATGCTAGGGTGCCCTCATGATGTGGACTGCATGGTGAAACCCTAGCCCCTTAATTGTATCCTAGACCTTTTGATTGATGACATTTTGAGAGCTTTCCATAGGTGGTTTCTTGACCTTGGACTATCTTCTACAAGGCGCAGATGTTGGGAAGATGGTTGCTGAATTGGAATCTTAAAAATCCATGAGTTCAGTGCTACAAGGAACCTACAACACTTTTTCTTATCTCAGGTTTCAACCCTACTTAGCCTTAGGAACCTTCAGCCTTAATGTGAGTCTGATTTATCAATTACATTAGCATATAAACTATGTTACCGGATCCTTCAGCCTTATAAATCATTTTCCATCAACCACTCAACTACACAGCTTAAGGAAACAAATATCAAAACAATTACAAACTTGGGATATGATTCTCAGCACTTGAGGGCACATCCCCAAGTACAAAAAAGTTCTAAATTTAATCTTATTATAGCAGATTTGTACCGGGTACAATCTTCCCTGTCAGCTTCTCTTTGCTTGTCAATTCATCCAAGTAAGTCCACCTATTTTTATATCAAATAAGCATGATAGACCACCACTACTAACTACCCAAATTATCACAACAATTACACTGTAAATAATATCTGCATGTACAGAAAGCTTAGACAGCACTGTACACTTCATATTCACATAAGGATGGAGTATAAATACATACCAACAATTTCTGATAAGTTGGTACATAGAGACCACTATCTTATCACAAGCTTGGACTACTCCACATTCCCCTCTGAGCCTAGCTAAAGTAACTACAAGAAGCTAGCATCACACCAACTATCAAACCCTAACCTCCAACTCCTCCAAGCTAGGAATCTCTCCTACCCAAAGCTTGCCACTCCACCTACCTCATACAAGCATACCTCCAAGTACATCATCATGTCAACTACCTACCCAAGCCAGGCATTTCACAAAGCTCCATCAAGCATGATATCATAGCAAGCTCCAAGTCCCTCAAGCAAAGCATCTCAACATGCTCTAGATCTCCACAATAGTGCCTCTCTACCCTACGGTTCACAAACCCTAGCCAACAACCTACATCACACTCATCAAGCATGGCTACTCATCTAGCACTCCATGATCTTGCCCTAACCTCCATGCATCACACAAGAATAAGGCTACAATACCATCTATCACCCATACCATGGTTATAATGAAGTTCTCTCAAATCTGGTTGATAGGGAGATTGATATGAAAATCATAATTGGAGATAACTCTACATATCCTATACAGGGATCCGGTTTTATTTCTCTTCATCTGCATCAAGGTAAAACTATGTTTCTTCAAGAATTTTTCTATGTACCTAGTCTGAAAAAGAAACTTGTATATATATCTCCCTTAGAAGACAAAGGAATGAAAGTTGTTTTCATAAATGTAAAAGTTCTCACTTGACCAATGAGATCTAGCATGAAAGATGCCTTCACTCTGGGATCGAGATTTGAAAGTCTTTATAAAGTCAATGAAATACCAATCCATGCGTTGATTCATGACAACAATAATCAATGTGAATTTTGGCACTGAAGGTTCGCTTATCTGCATTATAAAGAATTGCCTCATGTGAGAAAGATGGTTTCTAGAATGTCGGAAATTAGAGTGGATCATGATGGAGTTTGCCAAGGGTGTGCAAGTGGAAAGCATGTAAAGTGACCATTCCTTTCAAGCAAAAGAGAAACCAGTCAGGTACTTCATCTTATACATTTTGATTTATGTGGACTTATGCCTGTAATTTCTCTTGATCGCTACTTGTATTATATAATTTTTGTGGATGATTTTTCATGCAAGACATGGATTTTCTTTTTGAAAAACAAAATTCAAGCATTTAACATGTTTTGATACTTCAAAGCTCTAGTAGAAAAACAAATTTGAAAGCAGATCAAATCTTCAGATGTGACAATAGAGGAGAGTTCACTTCAAATGATTTCATTGACTTCTGCAAAGAAGTTGGAATCAAGAAAGAGACCACTGTACCATATAAGTCAGAACAAAATGTTGTGGCCAAAAGAAAGAACAAAACTATCATGGAAGCAACAAAGCTATGTTGCATGATCAAAAGCTACCAAAGTTTCTATGAGGAGAAGCTGCTAACACTATTGTCTATGTCCAAAATCGATCTCCACACCGAGCCTTCAACAACATGACTCCTGAAGAAGTATTCACTGGTGAAAAGCCTGAGGTTGGGCACTTGAGGATCTTTGGCTGCCTTGTCTACTTTCATGTGCCAGAGGAAAATAGGACCAAGTTGGAAGCTTCAGGTAAGAAAGGTACGTTTGTTGGTTATTGCGAAAATTTTATAGCTTACAGAATACGTGTCTAGTCAAAGAACTATAGAGTTTAGCAGTGATGTAACATTTGATCATAGTATTCAAAATTGGAACCGGTGACCGGATCGGTCCACCTACCAAACCGTGTTTCAAACCGGGACTGGTAAGATATCAATGAACCGGTTTTAAAAAAAAACACACGAAATAATTAATTTTGAACGAAAAAAACTATTTTTAAGATTTAAAACTGTGATTCCAAACCAATAGAGACAAAATATGCGAAGTTTTCTCAACTATATACCATGTAAAGGTGAATAGATCAAAATGGCACGAAGTGCAACACCTATCAACAACAAAATACATAATCAATGAGGCTATAAATGCCCTCTAGAGTCCAAAAACATTGCTACAAGCTATGGGGCCACTAGCGTACTACAAGTCTACATATCAAAGATCAACATGATCAATCCTCATCAAGATCAAGCTCATCACCACTACTAGACATGGGATCATCAACATGAGCTACATAAATAAACTGGCTCAGAGTTTGAGAACTCCTAAGACTTATTTGCAACCTCAATAGTAGTAGTAGTAGTCGTAGCAAAACTAGACATCAAAACTACAAATCACTGATCAACATGATCACTCATGAAACTCATCATTGATTCAACACTACTAGAAATGGGATCATCAACAAGAGATACATAAACATCATCTAGCTCAAAGTCTTCAGACTTGGATTACTCAATAGCATAATATGATAGAAATTGAAAAAGTTTAATATGTCTAACCAAAGATTTTGGTTTGAGTGAAGCGTTCATCTCCTCAACCTTATAATGTGGTAGAAAAAGCTTAGCATGCCTAACCAATTATTTTCCTTTGAGCGAAGAGTACATTTTTGTTGAGGCCATGGTAGAGGAGTTCAATAATCAATACCACCAACATCAACAAAGTTCAACAATCAATGCCACCAACATCAAGGTACTTAAAGAGCTTCATGCTCTTGATCAAATGCCAATGTCATACCCTCACGCATGACATAATCAAATGCAAACATTGAAAACCCCCAAACCATGAAATCCTGAAAACCATAAGTTTGCTAAATTTTGAGTGAAATCTAAAATTCTAGTTTCTCCATATGAAATCCAATGAGGTCGAAACCACTCTCAAACATCCTGAGTCATTTCATGGTAATGTTTAAAATTTAAGTAAAAGGAAATTCCACTTTTACTTTAAGAATTTAACATTACCATTGATCGCCAACATTCCTAGGGTTGAGATGTGCGTGGCAAATGAGAGGGGAGGCATGATTTTCTTGGAGAGTCAGTTTTTGCAGGGACATAGCCACAAATTTCCCTCATAATTGCTTCAAAACTCACAAAACCACATTATGTGGGGTCTACGGTAGGCTTGGCAACAAACCAACCGATTTATGGTAAAATCGGCCAGTTCCATCATAAACCAGTCGGTTATGCTAGGGCAGACCAAAAAAACAGGGGGTCAATTCAGATAACCTGTTTTTTCAACTGGTTCAATGGCCTTGGCAAAAGACTTCCCTATTTGACCGGTTTACGGTTTGAACCGCCCAGTTTGTAATATTATCCATTTCATGAAGATGCAGCTCTTGTAAAGGCATGAAACACTCCTCCTCCTCTTGTTAATGTTGAAAGACAGGATGATGCCTTGGATGCTCAAGAAGAACCCGACCCTGAGTCTGAGCTTGATCTTGTTGATGAACCCATGGATCCCATGGACCCCTTGGTGTTGAAGAACCTAGGGTAATTATGTGTAGTGTTATTCTTCTTGACTAGATAAAAATTTGTGAAGTCTTTTTACTTTTCTTGTTAGCTTAATCTTCTTCTTCTTATTAATGCATGTGTGTGTACTTCATCAAACTGCTACCAAAACCATAAGAACAAGAACACAAGATGTTGGCTCTCTACCAGGGCCAAAACCTCTCTTCTCTTGAGAGGAAAACCCTTTAGTAAGTTTTTCTCTTATTGGAGCTTCTTATTGATCAATGCCAAACCTAAGTTGCAGGAAACGTGGCCCTAGGGGGCGTTTCGCCAGGGGAAACGAAACGAACGCGTTTCCCCGTACCGTACGGCCTGGAAACGCGTTTCCGGCCGTACGGCCACGTTTCCCGAAACAGAAACGTGGCCGTACAGCCGGAAACGCGTTTCCAAACCGTACGGGCCACGTTTCCCCAAAAAAAACATTTGTTTTTTAATTTTTTTTTTCTAATGTAGATCTCTTACATTTGTTTGCCCTAGTGTTGATATGCAGTTCATGGTAATGTTAAATTCTTAAAGTAAAAGTGATATTCTCCTTTATTTTTCATTTTCATCCTTTTACTTAAATTTTTAACATTACCATGAAATGACTCAGGATGTTTGAGAGTGGTTTCGCCGTCATTGGATTTCATATGGAGAAAGTAGAATTTTAGATCTTACTCAAAATCCAACAGACTTATCTGTTTTTCAGGATTGGGGGGATTTCAATGTTTCCATTGGATTTTATCATGTACTAGGGTATGGAACTTGTATTTAATCGAGAGAACAAAGCCCTCTATGCAGGGGAGACTCCCAATAATCAAGAGAATGTAGGGTACTAGGGTATGAAACTTGTATTTAATCAAGAGCACTAAGGTCATTCGACTATGTAGGAGGAGACTCCCAATCAACCACGAGACAAAAAATTAGAAATTTCTCGTGGCTGATTTTGGATATTTCTATTTACATTATGTGATTATTCAAGAGTAAATGAGATGTAAATTTAGATACTTATAGTCTATGCATTGACAATTGACAATTTTATCATAATGTAATAAATTAGAATGTATCATATATGCTTTATGATTGCACATATTTCTTAAATTCCTAATATATATATATATATATATATATATATATATATATATATATATATATATATATATCGCGTTTCCCCGTTTCCAAAATTTGGGGAGGTCGCGTTTCGTATCGCTTCCCGTTTCGGAAACTCGTACCCGTTTCCCCGTTTCGTGCAACCTTGTGCCAAACCCTAGACCCTTATCTAGGATGTCTTCCAAGCACAAGTCAAGTCCTTCCTCTTTTCTGCACTATGTTCCTCGGCACATGGACTTCCTCCTTCCGGCACTTTGCTCTCTAGCACTTCATCCTCTTTCTTCGATTTTTGTCTAGAGATAGACCTTGCTTATGTGAGCTTCTCGATAAGATATTTTTCTTCACCCTTAAGAGATGTTCTTTGCTTGTGGAGACACTCTTCTCTAGATCCAACGAGATTCTACTTGAGATATGTCTGCAAACTGATGTGATTGAACAGCAGCCCTAATTTTCCCACGTGTGGAAGGTACCCTTAGAGAGTTAGGGTCCTTTTTATCTTCGCTAGAGAGAGGGACTTCTTCGCTAGACTTGGGAGGCCTTGTAGGCCTAATATTTAGCCCAAACACTAACGAATTTTGAATTGTGATATTATTGTTGTTATACTCGCAAACTGTCCTCTTTAACTTCGCACGTGTGAATTTTCTCGCGCTAGAAACAGTCCCAAAACTTCACTTTTTCTTCAACTTCCTTCACTGCACTAGGAGACCCTTAAACTTGTCCTTTTGTCACTTCTTCTCGACTTATATATTTCGTTGATTTCAGATGAGAGTTGCTTGACGTTATAGTGGAGTGGACAGCCTCTATATCTAGAGGATTGCCCCTCCTTTTACGCTGACTAGAAGGCCGACATGCTATCTTTAGGCCGACATGAATTTATTCCATCGTTTTGCTTCATTTGGTGGACGTTGCTGCATGGAGAGGACTTGGACTTTGCTTGGAGGTATTCCTTTGACCTTTATACCATTTTATACATAGTGTAACATGCCCTCAAAGGGTCTTACATAAATACATTGACTCTTTGACTTCCTAGAAGCACTTAAACATGTGCTTGACCTACTTCAATGAGCAAGAAACTCATTGACAAATATCATAAAAATAATTTCTCTTTTCTTGAATAAATACAAATATCAAACATACATTTATGAATACCGAACCTAGTTACACTTTCTTCAACACTCCCTCTTAACTAGGGAGGTATTCATAAATCATTAGAAGGTGTTTCACTATTTTTCAATCTTGAGGAATGCACATAAGAGAAACTTGATTAGCAATCCATCTGTTATAGCATCATATCAATCAACATTGTCATAGTGCAAGGCCTTGACTAACAGCTCCATCTCTCCATGATATCATGAGCTACAATGCTGGCGAGACCAATGATTTATAGGCACCTTCATCATTGTCTCTCAAGGTACATACCCACGCGGGTGTTCACTGAGTATGACCTTCTAGGACTATTCTTGTCTTGGATTCTCAGCCCTTAAAGAATATCGGTCCTCTTGCCTACTCTTGTCTTGGATGCTCTACACATCCTCAAAGAGTATCGGATGCCAGATGATTACCCAATCCTCCCATTCTTTCTTCCCAAGTGAAGACGAGAATGTTGTGTCTATCTCTTCCTCTTATTTGAGGAAGACATGCCCAAGTATCCTCTGACAAGATACTTGTCCAAGTTCCTTTGTAATTGGGAACTTGTTATAACTCCCTCTTAGCTAGGGACTTGTCCATTCCTCAGCAACTTCTTCTTCTTTGTGGGTCCTTCAGTTGCTTGATCTTCTTCTTACCTTCGATGTCATGAAGTCTTGGTTCGAACTTCCTTTTGCTAGGGCACCATCCATCGATCACTTTCCTTCTTGGTTTGTCATGTCATTGCTTCCTTTGTGGAAAGTGGTCTTCTCGTCATATATCAGGATCTCTTGTCATCTGGCTACTCCTTTTTCATCTTGTTCATGCTTCGTTGAACTTGCTTGTTCCCATGCTTTGGTCAAGTAGCCCTTCATGACTTCATCCTGTTATTGCTTCAACATTAAGTTTTGCAGGATGGCTTTCTTCATCATGACATCTTTGTAGAGTAGAATCAGTTATCTGCACCTTTTGTATCTCCAAGGCCTTCATAGGTGTGAAGGGTCTTTCCTTCCTTAGAGATGCCTGCCTTCTTTCGGGAAATATCTTCAAAGTATCTTGTCAGATAGTGATTCTTGGTGATCATGGTGTTCTTCACATGCTTGATCTCTTTTTGCATTTGCTTCTTCTTGGATAGATTGGTCAACTACCTTCTACTCCTTATGAGAGCACTTATTTATTGCTTGCTTCTAGGACTAGTCAACATTCCTTCTTCACTTGCTTCTTAGTCAGCGATCTTATACTCCTTATGTGAGTATTTCTTTTGTTGAACTTTATGTGAGTTCCTACTTGATCATGTCATAGAACTATTCCCATGACTCAATAATCTACATATGATAACATGACTAAATTGTGATGCATACATACCGCATCTTGATTCTCCTTTGATCATCTTAGCTTCATTTGTTTGTCCTTGGTGTGGCGCTTCTTGTTTCATCTTAGCTTGCCTGCATATCATCCTTTTCTTGAATCCCATGAATGGGATTCCCAATGAGACATCTGGTTTTGTTTATCAATCTTATTTTGAAGAATCCGTCATAGGATCTTAAAGACCCTTACCTTGTAAATGTTTCTTTCATTTTGATGATGGAGGTCTTCTAAGATTCTCAATCATGATCAATTTTCTTTCATTGTGGCTGAGGTCCTATAGTAGGTATGCTCCTTCTACGTGAATATCTTGAGCTATATCTCTCATGCTTCTATATTCTAGAAGATATTTCTAACCATGCATTTTATTCGATCATAAATGCTCCTTCTACATGAGTATCTAGAACTCTATGTACTTCATGCTTCTAGATTCTAGAAGATGTTTCTAGCTATGCAATTTTATTCTATTCCTACATCCTCCTATCCTACTCAAAACTTTGAAAGATGACTTTAAGTAAAGAGTTTGACTTAGTCATAATAGAGATCCGGAGGATCTTCCTTCTTTTGCTTCTTTTCTTCTTCTTTCACTTCTTGAGTCATGTGAGCTTCTTCCCTTTTTATTTTGTTGTTGTTGTCCTTCTTTAGTTTAGGACAATTCCTCTTGTAGTGTCCATATTCTTGACATCCATAGCATTGGATTTTGGACATATCTTTGTTGTTTGTTCTCAGTGGCCCAAATTTGCCAAATTTTCCCTTTCTCTTGGCCATGGTAGCAAATGCTTGCTCCTTTGATCTCACATTTTCCTTGGCTTTGAGTCTGGTTTCCTCTGTCTTGCATGGAGACCACATTTCACTTAGAGTGGTAGCTTCCTTCTTGGCATATATGCTTGATGTGAAGTTGCCCCAATCCTTAGGTAGAGCATTGAGTACTACAGTTGTCATTTCTTTGTCGGGCATGACTTCACCTAGCTATTGAAGTTGATCCCTCATCTCAAAGATCTTCATGAAGTAGGGAGTTATTCCTTCCTTTGATATCTTCATCTTGTATAATTCATTTCTTAGAGATATCATTTCTCCAGTTGTGGTTACTGAGAGTAGCTCTACTAGTTTATCATAGATTTCTTTTGATGTTTCAAATTTGGAGACATAAGGAATGAGAGATTCCTTGATAGATTCTATTAGAATCCTTTGAGCTCTTGTCTCATCCTTATTATACTTGGCTAAGGCTTGAGTTTGTTCCTTAGCAGGAATAGTAACATTCCCTTTGATGTGTTCTAGGAGTTCATTCTCCTTGAGAAGTAAATCAGTCCTCTTCTTCCATGCAAGAAAGTTATTGGTACCTACCAATTTGTTGCTTTCCTTGCAAAAAGACATTGATGTATATTCAGAAGGGGACATATACTTACTTGATAGATTTTTAGATGTAGTGGATTTGCTTTCTCCTTGAAGACTTGATGGCTTGCCTTCCTAGGATCTTGATGTTCTTCAAGTTGCCTTCTCCAAGTGGACTTGCTTGATGACTTGTAGATGATGTAGGTCCCTCTTTGATTTGCTCTTCTTTGTAGTTGCCTTTATGTAAGGTTCTTCTTCTTGCTTTGTAGTCATCCTTGATGAATGATAGATGGTAGGCCTTCTTGTCCTTGAAGTGATTGAGACTTCTTGGCTTGATGCTTCAACTTTGTAAATGTCCTTCCTTGATGTGTCACCTTAGCTCTAAAACCATGTTGAAGAATCTAGGGCAATTAGGTGTAGCGTGATTTTTCTTGACTAGATAACAATTTGTGAAGTCTATTTACTTTTCTTGTTAGCTTAATCTTCTTCTTCTTATTAATGCATGTGTGTGTACTTCATCAAACTGCTACCAAAACCATAAGAACAAGAACACAAGATGTTGGCTTTCTGCCAAGGCCAAAACCTCTCTTCTTTTGAGAGGAAAACCCTTTAGTAAGTTTTTCTCTTATTGAAGCTTCCTATTGATCAATGCCAAACCCTAGACCCTTAACTAGGATGTCTTCCAAGCACAAGTCAAGTCCTTCCTCTTTTCTGCACTATGTTCCCCAGCACATGGACTTCCTCCTTCTGGAACTTTGCCCTCCAACACTTCGTCCTCTTTCTTCGATTTTTGTCTAGAGATAGACCTTGCTTACATGAGCTTCTTGATAACATATTTTTCTTCTCCCTTTAGAGATGTTCTTTTCTTGTGGAGTCACTCTTCTCTAGACCCAACGAGATTCTACTTGAGATATGTCTGCAAACTGATGTGACTGAACAACGGCCCTAATTTTCCCACATGTGGAAGTACCCTTAGAGAGTTAGGGTCCCTTTTATCTTTGTTAGAGAGAGGGACTTCTTCGCTAGACTTGGGAGGACTTGTAGGCCTAATATTTAGCCCAAACATTAACGAATTTTGAACTGTGATATTACTGCTGTTATACCCGCAAACTGTCCCCTTTAACGTCACATGTGTGATTGTTTCTTGCCCTAGAAACAATCCCAGAACTTCACTTTTTCTTCTCCTTCCTTCGTTGCACTAGGAGACCCTTAAACTTGTCCTTTTGTCACTTCTTCTCGGCTTATATACTTCGCTGATTTCAGATGAGAGTTGCTTGATGTTATAGTGGAGTGGACAACCTCTATATATAGAGGATTGTCCCTCCTTTTAGGCTGACTAGAAGGCCGACATAAATTTATTCCATTGTTTTGCTTCATTTGGTGGACGTTGCTACATGGAGAGGACTTGGACTTTGCTTGGAGGTATTCCTTTGACCTTTATACCATTTTATACAGTGTAACATGCCCTCAAAGGGTCTTACATAAATACATTGACTCTTTGACTTCCTAGAAGCACTTAAACATGTGCTTGACCTACTTCAATGAGCAAGAAACTCATTGACAAATATTATAAAAATAATTTCTCTTTGCTTGAATAAATACAAATATAAAAGATACATTTATGAAGACCAAACCTAGTTACACTTTCTTCAAAACTTGGATCCTTCTCCATGTCATTCTCTTGCTAGAAAGAGACCATTGTGGCTTCATTACACCCTGCAGGGACGCTGGTAGACATGTTTCCCCCAAAGGAACCTTCAAAGAAAGTAAGAAGCCATGTCAGTTCCAGGGATACCTTGTAGCCATGAGCAACATTATTATGATTGAACCATGCACTTTTGAAGTAGTAAAAGATCAAGTATGGAAAGATGTAATGGTCGAAGATTATGAGTCCATCATACATAATGACATGTGGGAAGTAGTTCCAAGACCCGAAGGTAAGTCTATTGTGACTTCTAAGTGGTTGTACAAAATTAAACATGGTGTATATAGAAGTATTGAAAAATATAAAGCTAGATTTGTGGCTAGATGTTTCTCTCAGAAAAAGGGAGTAGACTATGATGATATTCTTGCACCTGTTGCTCAATATACTACCATCTGATCTATTGTGGCTCTAGCTACCAACCTGTTGAGGAATCTAGGGCAAAGTAGTGCAGTGTGATTCTTCGTTACTTGATAACATTTTGTGGAGTATTTTTACTTTTCCTTATTAGCTTAATCTTCTTCTTCTTGACGAAGCTTGGTTTTACCAGAAGCAATGTTGATTCAAATCTCTACTTCAAAACGGTCCAAGGTACGCCTTTGATTTTGGTATTATATGTTGATGACTTATTCTTGACATGTGGAGAACCTCTTATCATCCAGTGTAAGAGGGAGTTAGTTTCTAAGCTTGAAATGAACGATCATCATTTGATGCACTGATTCCTAGCCCTAGAGGTATGGAAAGACCTAGTGAGATTTTCCATTCTCAAAGAAAATATGTTATCAAGCTACTAGAAAGATTTGGTATGACAGAATGTAAGTCCATGAATACTCCAATGAAAATTAATTTCAAGAAGTTATGTGGTGAAGCGGCAGGTCCTGATTTAACAAATCCTTCTGAGTATCGACAACTGATTGGGGCACTGATGTTCTTAGTGAAAAATAGACCAGACATATGTTTTGCAGTCAATACTCTGAGCCAATATATGATTAAGCCATCACAAGCACACTGGATTGCTGCAAAGCATGTGTTGAGATACCTGCATGGGACCATCAATATTGAATTAAGATATAATGTCGGAGATGTGAGAGTACATGGGTACTCTGATGCTAATTGGGCTAGTAACTCTGCTAACAGAAAAAGCACATCTGGATGCTGCTTTAGCTTGAGATTTGTCATGATATCTTGGATGAGCAGAAAATAGAAGTTTGTAGACCTTAACACGGCTAAAGCCAAGTACAATTTGCTAGCATGGCTAGTTGTGAGGTAGTATGGTTGAGGAAGCTCTTTGGAGAGTTGCTTGAGCATGTACTAGATACAACAGTAATATACTCTGACAATAAATCTGGGATTCGACTTGGAGAAAATCCAATGTTCCATGACAAGTCCAAGCACATTGAGATTAAATATCACTATATCTGGGATATGGTGCAGAGAGGAGTAGTGAGGCTCCATCATATTGCGACTGATGATCAGATAGCTAACATACTTACCAAGCCTTTGCCGAAAGGGAAGTTCTTGGTATTCAGAGAGCAGCTTGGACTAATGAATGTGACCCTTCCTGGTGGGGGCGGTCATGGATGATTGAGAACACTGAGTTATGCTCTTCCCTCTTGTTTGAGCTCACAAGTTGGGAATGGAGCCAGGAGAGCTCCTGGGGTTGAGGGAACTCTTAACTATAGGTTGTGCGATCCTTGTCATGTGTTGACAAGTGGTAATCCCCCCTACCATCAAGTTTGGGACTTTCCAAGAGTATACCCCAGTATGCATCCTACCCACAAGTTGGGCTTGTTGGGATTGCCACCCATCTGGCCAATGGGTGTGGTAAAGATTGGTTGTGCGCGATCCTTGTCAGGTGTTGACAAGCGGTAATCCCCCCAAGCAGAGATAAGACTTGGTTGTGCATGATCCTTGCCATGAGTTGACAAGTGGTAATCCCCCCAAGTCTGTGTCAAGGAGGTGAGATCAGTGGATATAGGGTGATAGATGAATCTCCCCTATGATGATTCTTCTTCATTAGATTGAGACATCATTTTTCGAGAGCAGAGATGAACTGAGATTGTTGGAAAATGTAATTGGTTTCGATCTTCATAATTGTCATTGTACTCGTGCCATTATGTATATCTTATGTAACAAGCAAAAGAAAAAAGAGAAATATTATTTCAAGCATGGGTTTCATGCTCATTTGAATAGTCATTTAGTTCAAGCATGCATTTCATGCTCCTAAGGTTTGTCAAGTCAAAAGCATACTTGTCATGAGTCAAAAGAGTCATTATCATTTGTATAAGACCCATTTGGGCAAGTTGTAACATGTAAAAGATGTTGTCCTCCAAGACCAAGTCGGCCCTACCAATGAGAAGTCGACCTAGGAGAGGCCTATTCGACTCCATGAGAAAGATATAGAAAGGAAGAGAGTTTGACTCATTCGGACACACTTTAGATGTTCAATCTCAAGCAAGGAAAAGGAAGCAAGTGTTGACATTCTGATGTTCTATGTTGTAACAATTACTTATTCCAAAACTTTTTTTTTGTTGCAATATTAGTTAAGCAATTGTAGATCGAAGATCAACCAAATGCACAATTGGAGAGCACCAAGAACAAGATAAGACACAGAGAATTTAAGCTGAATGACCAAGGCAAAACCCACAAGGGGAAAACCCAACCAGATTATTCTTCTAGTAGATATCAATTGTTCAGCAGAGATACAGAGTACAATGAGAGATCAAGAGAATGAGTAAGTTCACCCAAATCCGAACAAGCTATAGCATGAAGATCAGTGGTAGTAGCAACTGTTGCAAACACTAAATCAACCTTCATGTTCTACTCTTACTTTCCAAGACTCTCTTTCTCATACAATCTTCTTCAAGTATCTCCAACTCTCTCTCTCAAGTTCAAATTCTTCTTTTGTAGTGCACAAATAGTGAGAATGAGATGATATGAGATACATATATATAGGAGGAGCAACAAATTCTGGTCATAAAGGAGCAATACACATGCCTTGAAGAGGAGTTACATATGCCATTTAGGGAGGTACACATGCCTTTGTAACTCATGCCATTAAGGAGGTACGCATGCCTTTGTAACTCATTACATTAAAGAGGTACGCATGCCTTAATAACTTATGCCATAAGGGAGATCAACACATGCCTTAGTAACTTGTGCCATAAAGAAGAGAATGTAACATACTCATTAAAGAGTGCGTAATAGGAATCTTTTATGACATGCTTTAATGAGTGTGTAAGAGGAATATGCCATGCTTTTAATGAGTGCATAAGAGAGAGTGTAACATATCCATTAAGTGAGAGAGAGTAACATATGCATTAATTGAGGGGAGTTACATATGACATGATTGAGTGCCATGATTGAGAGACATGAATTTCCTTTTAATAATAATATACTATCACAAAGAATAATATTAATAATAATAATATTGATGATTAAGTCGAGATTGAACTATTAGGATTGATTAATGATAAGTGAAGTGATTTTCCATCAACTATACTTGATTACCAATTGATGTTAGGCGATTTACTATTTATGGAAAGTCATACTTGAGATGGTAGACATGACTTTCTATTTTTAGAAAGTCACACTAGAATTGTCAGAAATGAGATTTTAGATAGGGAAATT
The DNA here is from genome assembly GCA_031772625.1 of Pinus tabuliformis. Classification (NCBI taxonomy): domain Eukaryota; kingdom Viridiplantae; phylum Streptophyta; class Pinopsida; order Pinales; family Pinaceae; genus Pinus; species Pinus tabuliformis. The sequence continues at coordinate 989,888,280 of CM062814.1, forward strand.
CATCCCTGAGCTGCCAATTTTCAACACTCCTCTTAGCAAGGGAGGAATTCCTTCTTGCATCAAAAATCTTTGCTTTCTCTGCTCATATTTGTTCATCTCTTCTTTGTATCATCTAGAACAATGATATCTCAATCTAATGAAGAAGAATCATCATAGGCGAGATTTATATATCACCCTATATCCACTGATCTTCCCATCTTAACACGGACTTGGTTGGATTACCACTTGTCAACACAGGACAAGGATCGCGCTCAACCAAGATTTACCATAAGAGTCGAGTGGTAGAACACCCACATCCATAGACTTTGGGGGGATTACCACTTGTCAACACATGACAAGGAATGTGCACAACCAAGTCTCATCCTTGCTTGGGGGGATTACCACATGACAAGGATCGCGCACAACCAAGTCCCTCCTCTGCTTGGGGGGATTACCACTTGTCAAGGTTTGCACACAACCAAGCTTTACCACACCCATTGGCCAAATGGGTGGTATTCCCAACAAGCCAAGCTTGTGGGTAGGATGCATACTGGGGTATACTCTTGGCAAGTCCCAGACTTGATGTTAGGGGGGGGGTTACCGCTTGTCAACACAAGACAAGGATCGCGCACTGTTGAAAAGTGTAACTAGGTTCAGTCTTCATACTGGCATGTAAATATGATTTTATGTAATGAGATGTAAATAAGAAAAATAAAATTATTATATTGACTTGCTTCATGGGTTTCATTGGCAAAAAATTTTGTTTTTGAGTCAAGAATCCCACTGAGAGTCTTTAGGATTTATTTGTCATCTAGTGATAAAATGTTAGAGTCATTGTCATGTAATGAAGTCATGTTACAATTTGTAAAAGGTAAATCTTGTCTATGTAAAGTATCCTCCAAGAACTTGTCACCTATCCTCTTTAAGTCGGCCTACAAAGATGGAAGAACTCTCTAGATGAAGTCGGCCTAACTCCAGCTATCATGTTAGCCTAAATGTCATATGAAGAAGTGTATATATAGCCTACTTGGCCTCACTTAAAGGAACATAATTCGATCAAGCAACTCGACAAGCTTTCGGTCAAAGAGAAGTGCGAAGAAAAGGGTGAAGAAGAAGTGCGAAGGAAGGATAAGAAAGGAGTTTCTTATGGGTATGCGAAAAATATTCTTTTGGGCAAGCGAAGGAGTATTCTTCTAGGGCAGTGAAGAAAGGGTTTCTTCTAGGGTAGTGAAGAAGGGTTTTCTTTTGGGTAAGCGAAGCAGAGGTTTCCTCTGGGGAAGCTAGGAGGGATTCTTTTGGAAAGGTCGAAGTAGAGATCTAGAGACCAAGTTTCTCTAGAGGAAACCAGTAAATACCTATAGATCAAGATTCTCTAAAGGATGTCGAGAAGGAGCAATTTAAAGATAGGGATCGAGGTTCTTTAGAAGGAGCCGAGGAGAGAAGTGCAAGATCAAGAAGAAAGGCAAAGAAAGGAAGAGGAAAAGCATCAAGGTGAGTGACAAGGTTCTTGGGAGGATACTAGATAGATTCAAGGATCTATGTCATGGTCTTGGTACTTATCAATTGAAGATCTAGAAGAAGAATTTTGATCGGGTTTTCCTCTCAAGAGGTGAGAGGTTTTGGCCCTAGCTGAGAAGCCTACATACTGTGTCACTTGTCTTTTATTGTGCATATTGGTAATTGTCTTGATGAGAAGAACTCATTAATAAGCTAACAACAAGAAGACTATAAGTTAAGATGTAAAAGTATATCACAAACAATTATCACACAGAGAAATCTTGTAACTTTGAATGCCCTAGATTTCTCAACACGCACAACCTACAATCAAGAGTTCGCTCAACCCCAGGAGCTCTCCTGGCTCCATTCCCAACTTGGGAGCTCAAACAAGAGGGAAGAGCATAGCTTAGTGTTCTCGATCATCCATGACCGCCCCCACTAGGAAGGGTCACATCCATTAATCCAAGATGCTCTTTGAATACCAAGAACTTCAATTTTGGCAAAGGCTCGGTAAGTATGTCAGTTATCTAATCATCAGTTGCGATATCATGGAGTCTTACTGCTCCTTTCAGCACCATATCCTGGATATAGTGATATTTGATCTCAATGTGCTTGGACTTGTCATGGAACACGAGATTTCTACAAGTCAAATCCCACTCTTATTGTCACAGTATATCACTGTTGTATCTAACACATACTCAAGAAGCTCTCCAAAGAGCTTCCTCAGTAATACTGCCTCACAACTAGCCATGCTAGCAGCAATGTACTCAGCTTCAGTCATGCTAAAGGCTACAGACTTTTGTTTTCTACTCATCCAAGATATCATGGCAAATCCCAAGCTAAAGAAACATCTAGATGTGCTCTTTCTGTCAGAGAGTTACCATCCCAATCAACATCAAATTACCCATGTAGTCTCACATCTCCGGCAGTATATCTCAATCCAAGATTGATGGTCCCATGCAGGTATCTCAGCACATGCTTTGCAACAATCTAGTGTGCATGTGATGGCTTAATCATATATTGGCTTAGAGTATTGACCGCAAAACATATGTCCAGTCTAGTGTTCACTAAGAACATTAGTGCCCCAATCAATTGTCGATACTCGAAAGGATTAGCCAAATCAAGTCCTGCAGCTTCACCATGTAACTTTTTTAAATTCATTTTCATTGGTGTGTTCATGGACTTGCATTTTGTCATACTAAATCTTTCTAGAAGCTTAACAACATATTTTCGTTGACAAAGGAAAATCTCACCAAGTCTCTACCATACCTCTAGGCCCAAAAAGTAATGTATCAAATGAAGATCTTTCATTTCAATTTCAAAAGCTAACTCCCTCTTACACTGGAGGATATGAGGTTCTCCACCAGTCAAGAATAAGTCATCAACATATAACACCAAAATCAAAGGCATACCTTGCACCGTCTTAAAGTAGAGATTTGGATCGGCATTACTTCTAGTAAAATCTGCTTCATTAAGAAGTTATCAATGTGTGCATACCAAGCTCTTGGGGCTTACTTCAATTTATAGAGAGATTTCTTTAGTCTACACACATGAGTTTTCTTGTCATGTACTTCAAAGCCTTGTGGTTGCTCTAAAAATACTTTAAAATACATGTAGAAAAGCAGTTTTCACATCCATTTGGTGAAGAGTCCATCTATGGCTAGCACCTAGAGCCACAATAGATAAGATGATAATATATCAAAAAACAGGTGCAAAAATCTTATCATAGTCTACTCCCTCTTTTTGAGAGAAACCTCTAGCCACAAAATCTAGCTTTATATTTTTCACTACTGCCATCTGTACCGTGTTTAATTTTGTACAACCATTTAAGAGTCACAACAGACTTACCTTTGGGTCTTGAAACTACTTCCCATACATCATTATGTATAATGGACTCATATTCTTTGGCCACTGCATCATTCCATACTTGATCTTTCATTGCTTCTTCAAAAGTGCATGGCTCAACCTGAATAATATTGCTCATGGCTACAACGTATCCCTGTAACAGGCATGGTTTCTTGCTTTCTTTGAAAGTTTCTCTGGGGGCAGCATGTCTATCGACATCTTGTAGAGTGTCGCAAAGCCATAATGGTCTCTTCATAGCAGGAGGATCACATGGAGGAGAATCTAATGGGTCCATGGGCTCCATGGGTTCATCAACGAGATTAGACTCAGGCTCAGGATATTCTTATGCATCCAAGGCATCATCCTGGCTTCCAACATTAGCAAGAGAAGGATTGTATCTTGCCTTTCCAAGAGTTGCATCAACATCAAATATTACATCCATGCTAAACTTTATAGTTCTTTGACCAGGCAGGTATGTTTTGTAAGCTTTGGAATTTTCACAATAACCAATAAACGTACCTTTCTTACCTAAAGCTTCTAGCTTGGTCCTCTTTTCCTTTGTCACGTGAAAGTAGACAAGGTAGCCAAAGATCCTCAGGTGCCCAACCTCAGGCTTTTCACTAGCGAAGACTTCTTCAGGAGTCTTGTTGTCTAAGGCTCGGTGTGGAGATCTATTTTGGGCATAGGTAGCAGTGTTAGCAGCTTCTCCCCAAAGAAACTTTGGTAGCTTTTGATCATACAACATAGCTCTCACTGCTTTCATGATGATTATGTTCCTTCTTTCGGCCACACCATTTTGTTTTGGGTTACATGGTACAATGGTCTCTTTCCTGATTCCAACTTCTTTGAAGAAGTCAATGAAATCATTTGAAGTGAACTCTCCTCTATTGTCGGATTTGAAAATTTCAATCTGCTTTCCAATTTGCTTTTCTACCAAAGCTTTAAAGTCTTTGAACATGTTAAATGCTTGACTTTTGTTTTTCAAAAAGAAAATCCAAGTTTTGCGAGAAAAATCATCCACAAAGATTATATAATACAAGTAGCCACCAAGAGAAGTTACAGGCATAGGTCCACATAAATCAGAATGTACAAGATGAAGTACCTAATTGGTTTTGCTTTTGCTTGAAGGGAATGGTCCCTTTACATGCTTTCCACTTGCACACCCTTGGCAAACTCCATCATGATCCACTCTAATCTCAGGCATTCCAGAAACCATCTTTCTCACATGAGGCAATGCTTTATAGTGAAGATGAGTGAACCTTCGATGGTGTCACAGTTCACTATCATGGATCAATGCATGGATAGGTCTTCCATTGATTTTATAAAGATCTTCAAATCATGATCCCAGAGTGAAGGCAAGTAATAATAATTATACATATTGACTTCATTGCCTGCAATGATATAATTCATCTTTGATCGTTGCAAAAGAGGTTAGTTTAGAAAACTATCATTCCATCATTTGCAAAAGTCATGATTCTTTCCTGCAATCACTATTGTCAGTAAACCCATGACCTTTCTCATCAAATATAATGTGAGAGAATCAAAATCCCCCTATCTTCAGTATTCAATTTCTATCAGTTATTCTTTCATAACCTTCTATGCATTATACTTATTTTCAAGACAACATTTTCTTGCACATGCATAAATAGAAGTAAAACTACTATTTACTTTTACATGCATCAACAAGTACCAAAACCACAACTATTAAACACATGCAACACTTTAATTACTATCTGCAAAATTACTATCATGTTTATTTATTATTGGATCACGAAGCAAGTTTTCCCAAAAAGTTATGACCTTTATTCCTTTCTAATTTTTGTCTTCGGCAGCAAACGCAGTAGGTTCTCCCTCTTCATGCTTAAGAATTCTTCCTCTAAAAATCATTTTGGCCTCTCCTTGACTGCACTTTCCCAGGAACTCATCAAATGTGGGACACTTATCATTGTTGTTGATGGTAGTAATAAAAATTTCCCAGGTTGGAGAAAGACCTCCAAGTGTAATCAACACCAATGCCTTATCAGATACAATTTCACCAGCAGTTGACAATTGATCCTTGATTTTAGATATGCTCATGAAGTATGCTTCAATGATCTCTCATCTCTTCACTTAATGTCCTTGAGTTGATTCTTAAAAGCAAGGATTTGACTCAAGTTGTTTACTTGATACATTCCAATCAATTTGTCATACATTTCCTTTGATTTCTTCAACTTGGAGACATAAGCGATGAGATGGTCTCCAAGAGAATCAAGGATAATCTTCTTAGCCTTGACTTCTCCATTCTTGTATCTGGCCTTGACAGCAACAATCGAATTTTCTAGCGGCTCTGCTACCATGCCTTCAACATATTCGAGTACATCATGTTCTTCAAGAGTAATATTCAATCTTGCCTTCCAGGGACCAAAATTCAAAGCATCATTCAGCTTTTCTTCACTCTTGAAGTAAGAAGAAGACATCTTTCAGCAACAAACAAATTTCAGCAGTAAATCAAACAAATTTTAGTAGCAAGAAAGAGCAGAAAGTGATATTTCAGCAGAAAATAGATGGTGCAACAAGTGATATTTCAGCAGAAAATAGGTGCAGCAAGTGATATTTCAGCAAAAAACAGAAGGATGACAATTCTTATCTTCTTGGGCTTGTCTTCGGCAAAGCTTTGACACCATGATGAAATTTTGATGTTCTATGTTGTAACAATTACTTATTTTAAAACATCATTTTTTGTTGCAATATTAGTTAAGAAATTCTAGGTAGAACATACATAAACCAAATGCACAATTGAAGACAGTGAAGAACAAGACAAGGCACAAAGAATTGAGGTCCAATGACTAGGGAAAAACCCAACCAGATTCTTCTTCTAGTAGATATCAATAGTTCAGCAGAGATACAAAGTACAATGAGAGATCAAGAGAATGAGTAAGTTCGCCCAAATCTGAACAAGTTGCAGCAGCTGATGCAACCATTGAATCAACCTTCAAGTTCTGCTCTTACTCTCCAAGTCTCTCTCTCTCACAATCTCCTGCAAGTATCTCCAACTCTCCCTCTCAAGTTCAAATTCTTATTTCACAATGCACAAGTAGTGAGAATGAGATGATGTGAGATACATATATATAGGAGGAGCAACAAATTCTAGTCATAAAGGAGCAATACACATGCCTTGAAGAGGAGTTACATATGCCATTTAGGGAGGTACACATGCCTTTGTAACTCATGCTATTAAGGACGTATGCATGCCTCTGTAACTCGTGCCATTAAGGAGGTACGCATGCCTTAGTAGCTTATGCCATAAAGGAGATCAACACATGTCTTAGTAACCTATGCCATAAAGAAGAGTATGTAACATATGCATCAAAGAGTGCGTAAAAGGAATCTTTTATGACATGCTTTGATAAGTGTGTAAGAGGAATATGACATGGTTTTAATGAGTGCGTAAGAGAGAGCGTAACGTTTCCATTAAGTGAGGGAGAGTAACATATGCATTAATCGAGGGGAGTTACATATGACATGATCGAGCACCATGACTGAGAGATATGGATCTCCTTTTAATAATAATATAGTACTATCATAAAGGATAACAGTAATAATAACAATATTGATGATTAAGTCGAGATTGAACTATTAGGATTGATTAATGATAAGTCAAGTGATTTTCCATCAACTATACTTGATTACCAATTGATGCTAGGTGATTTACTATTTTTGGAAAGTCATACTTGAAATGCTAGACATGACTTTCTATTTTTTTAAAGTCACTCCAGAATTGTCAGAAAAGAGATTTTAGATAAGGAAATTCATCCTTGACCTACCAATTTTCAACAACAAGAAGAGCGAAGGGCAAGAAGACAAGATGAAGTCAAAAGCAAGACGGAAAATCTAATTTTGGCCATGATTTCTCTCACACGTGCAAAACTAGGGTTTTTGCGGCTGCTAGGAGGCTAAGAATTTTAAGTTTGAATTGCAGGTCTGAAATAGAGGACCAAAACTTTGTTTTGACCATAAACTTTGAAGTTTTGACTTTCGTTGACCTTGTTGACTTGAGCATGTTTGAAGGAGGAATTGTTGGAGGGGTGACTTGGTGCTTGGAGGAGGTCTTGGCTTTAGTCTTTAGGTCTTGGATTTCTCATTTAATCTGATTCTATAAGAAGAGAAGAGACTATTTTTCACTTTTCCCCTTTGGAAGGGTTTTTCCCTGGCTTGGAGCATATATTTTGTGTTTATTGTCTTTGATGATCTTCATGGTTTATGATCTTGATAATTGTTTGATGAAAATAATTTAACTAAGAATAATAAGAAGCTAACATAAGTTCACAAGTTTTTATCAAGGATAAGGAGAATTGTTTTAATAGCTGCCATACTAGATTCTCCAACACGGTATCAGAGCTAAGGTGAAAAGAAGGTAGCTTGAGGATAATCTAGTTGGCATAAGAAAAAAAAAGGATGTTTGTCAAAAGGAAACAACAAAAGGCTCTAAGAAGGATACAAGGAAGACTACAAGAAAGAGGAATCAAAAGGAACATCTTGAAGGAAGGTTGTTACTCCTCCATTGATCTCTCTCTCTCTCCTGGAAGGCTATCATTTTGAAGGCTCGTTGGAAGACATCTTTGTAGGAAGCATCTTACAAGGTCAAGGAAGAGGAAGCATCAAGAATCTTGGGTACATCATCCACTCTTTGGAGCAACTTGAAGACATTATTGTTGGAGGCATCCTAGAAGTCATCATTCTAGGGCATCTTTGAAGTCTCTTGAAGATTCTTGAAAGCATCGGGATAGTTGAAGGCATCATCAAGGACACTTGTTTGACAAGTAAGTACCATATTGTTCTCCACATCTCAATCTACAAATCAAAACAACAAGCTCATTGGATCAACAAACTTCCTAACATGGAAAATGAGGATTGATTTGGTGCTTACAAAAAATGAAGTCATGGAATATGTTCTTGGAGAAATTATTCAACCAGACAAAGAAAAGACTCAAGAATTAGCAAGATATAAGAAGGGAGAGGTGAGGGCACAAAGGATTCTTAATGACTCCATAAAGGATCATCTCATTCCCTTTGTTGTTGATTTGAGTACATCTAAAGCAATCTATGATAAGTTGGTGAAATTGTACTCTATAACTACATCGGGTCAGAAATAATATCCTTGAGGAATCAAACAAATAGAATAAGGATGTCCAAGACCAAGTTGGCCTTACTAGTGAGAAGTCGGCCTAGGAGAGGCCTATTTGACTCCATGAGAAAGATATACAAAGGAAGAGATTTTGACTCATTTGGTTTTGGACACACTTCAGAAGTTTGATCTCAAGCAAGGAAAAGGAAGCAAGAAGAGCAAAGAACAAGAAGACAAGAGGAAGTTAAAAGCAAGAAAGAAAATCTGATTTTTGGACTTGATTTCTCTCACAAGTCTGAAACTATGGTTTTTGCAGTTGCTAGGAGGCCGAGAATTGCAGGTCCAAACTGCAGGTCTGAAATAGAGGGTCAAAACCTTGTTTTGACAAGAAACTTTGAAGTTTTGACTTTCATTGACCTTGTTGACTTGAGCTTGTTTGAAGAAGGTATTGTTGGAGGGTTGACTTGGTGCTTGAAGGAGGTCTTGGCTTTGGTCTTTGGGTCTTGGATTTCTCATTTGATTTGCTTCTATAAGAAGAGAAGAAATTATTTCTAGGTTTTCCACGTTGGAGGGATTTTGCCCTGGCTTGGAGCCTATATTTTGCGTCCATTGTCTTTGATGATCTTGATAATTGTTTGATCAAAAGAATTTAACGAAGAATAATAAGAAGCTAACATAAGTTCACAGGCTTTTATCAAGAATAAGGAGAATTGTTTTAATAGCTTCCATACTAGATTCTTCAATAGAGATGAGCAGAGAAAACAAATCTCTTTGTTGCAGGAAGAAATCCCTCCCTAGTTGAGAGGGAGTGTTGAAAATTGACAGCGCAAGGATGCATTTCCTTAAATAAATCTCATTTCTAACAATTTTTGAGTGACTCTCTTAAAATAGAAAGTCATGTCTAGCATCTCAAATATGACATTCCAAAAATAGTAAATCACCTTGCATCAATTGGTAATCAAGTATAATTGATGGGAAATCACTTAACTTATTAGTAATCAATCTTAATAGTTCAATATTGACTTAATCATCAATATTATTATTATTACTATTATTCTTTATGATAGTATATTATTACTCAAAGGAAATTCATGTCTCTCAATCATGGCACTCAATCATGTCATATGTGACTCCTCTCAATTAGCGTATATGTTACTCTCTCACTTAATGGATATGTTACAATCTCTCTTATGCACTCATTAAAAGCATGGCATATTCCTCTTACACACTTATTAAAGAATGTCATAAAATATTCCTCTTATGCACTCTTTAATGAATATGTCACATTTTCTCCTTTATGGCATAAGTTATTAAGGCATGTGTGCCTCCTTAATGGCATGAGTTACAAAGGCATACATACCTTTTTAATGGCATGAGTTACAAAGGCATGTGTACCTCCCTAAATGGCATATGTAACTCCTCTTTAAGGCATGCATATTGCTCCTTTATGACCAAAATTTGTTGCTCCTCCTATATATATGTATCTCATATCATCTCATTCTCACTACTTGTGCATTGTGAAAGAAGAATTTGAACTTGAGAGAGAGAGTTGGAGAGACTTGAAGAAGATTGTGAGAGAGAGAGACTTGGAGAGTAAGAGCAGAACTTGAAGGTTGATTCAGTGTTTGCATCAACTGCTACTACTAGTGATCTTCATGCTATAGCTTGTTCAGATTTGGGTGAACTTACTCATTCTCTTGATCTCTCATTGTACTTTGTATCTCTGTTGAAAAATTGATATCTAATAGAAGAAGAATCTGGTTGGGTTTTCCCCTTGTGGGTTTTGCCCTAGTCATTGGACATAAATTCTTTGTCTTATCGCGTTCTTGGCTCTCTTCAATTGTGCATTTGATTTATGTTCTATCTACAATTGCTTAACTAATATTGTGGCAAAAAAATAAGTAATTGTTACAACATAGAACATCAAAATTTCAATACTTGCTTCCTTTTCCTTGCTTGAGATCGAACTTCTAAAGTGTGCATGAATGAGTCAATCTCTCTTCCTTTATATATCTTTCTCGTGGAGTCGAATAGACCTCTCTTAGGTCGACGTCTCACTGGTAGGGCCGACTTAGTCTTGGAGGAAAAATTTGACTTTCTTGACACAAAAATAATATCTTTTACATGTTACAACTTGTCCAAAAGGGTCTTATACAAATGATAATACAAATGATAATGACTCTTTTGACTCATGACAACTATTCTTTTGACTTGACAAACCCTAGGAGCATGAAATGCATGCTTGAACTAAATGACCATTCAAATGGAGCATGAAACCCGTGCTTGAAAATAATATTTTTCTTTCTTCTTTTGCTTGTTATGTAAGATATACATAATGACATAAGTACAATGACAATTATGAAGACCGAAACTAATTACATATTCCAACAATCTCAGTTCATCTCTGCTATAGAACAATGATGTCTCAATCTAATGAAGAAGAATCATCATATGGGAGATTCATCTATCACCCTATATCCATCCCTCCTCCTTGACACAGACTTGGGGGATTACCACTTGTCAACACATGAGAAGGATCACACACAACCAAGTTTTACCATAAGAGTCAAGTGGTAGAACACCACCATCCACAGACTTTGGGGGGATTACCACTTGTCAACACATGACAAGCATCACGCACAACCAAGTCTCAACTCTGCTTGAGGAGATTGTCACTTGTCAACCACTGACAAGGATCACACACAACCAAGCTTTACCTCACCCATTGGCCAGATGGGTGGCAATCCCAACAAGTCCAACTTGTGGGTAGGATGCATACTGGGTATACTCTTGGCAAGTCCCAAACTTGATGGTAGGGGTCAACACATGATGCATATTGCTGTATACTCTTGGCAAGTACCAGACTTGATGGTAGGGGGGATTACCACTTGTCACCTCAATCACTTCACACCTCTCTCCTTGATGTCTCACATAGCACTATGTAACTCTCTCTCTCTCCCTTAATGATACGTTACACTCTCTCTTACGCACTCATTAAGGACATGGCATATTCTTCTTACACTCATTAGAGGTGTGTCATAAAAGATTCCTCTTACGCTCTCTTTAATGCATATGTTACACTCTCCTTATCTAAGGCATGCATACCTCCCCTTAATGGCATAAGTTACTAAGGCATGCATACCTCTCCTTAATGGCATAAGTTACTAAGGCATGTGTTCCTCTCCTTAATGGCATGAGTTACACTCCCCTAAATGGCATATGTTACTATTCCTCAAGGCATGTGTATTTCTCCTCCTATATGACAAAAATTCGTTGCTCCTCATATATATGTATATCATGTCATCCCTTCTCCTCACCTACTTGTGCATTCTGAAAGAAGAATTCGAACTTGAGAAAGAATTGGAGAGACTTGAAGAAGATTGTGAGAGAGAGACTTGGAGAGTAAGAGTAGAACTTGGTGAGCCAAGATTGATTAAGTGTTTCAGTGTTGATTCTGTTTTAGGAAAGGGTGATTCAGTGTTTGCATCTGCTTTTGCTACCAATGATCTTTATGCTACAACTTATTCAGATTTGGGTGAACTTACTCATTCTCTTGATCTTTCATTGTACTTTGTGTCTATGTTGACCAATTGATATCTAATAGAAGAAGAATTTGTTTGGGTTTTCCCCTTATGGGTTTTGCCTCGGTTAATGGAGCTAAATTTTCTGTCTCATTTTGTTCTTGTTTGTCTTCTCTTCTACATTTGGTTTATGATTAATCTACAATTGCTTAACTAATATTGCAGCAGAAAGAAGTTTTGGAATAAGTGACTACAACACAGAACATCTGAAATTCAACAAACCCATGTAACTGGGGAAACGGATTTTCCACCAATGCACTCAAGTTAAGAATTTTTGGCTTCTTTCTTAAGTCTAACTTAGGAAAAGCACATTGATTAATTTAATTGATTAATGTTGACTATTGGTTGTGTTACCAGATCCAGGGGATCTCAATACTAGATATGCAGATCTGCATTTCAGATATGGATACGGATATAGATCCATGCACATCTGCATAGGATCCAACACGTAAACAGATCCTTCAAACCTAGAAACAAATCCCACGCTACTAAAACGAATTTTGTGCCAACTAGCCCTAATGTGCCAAATCCCAAGCAAATAACATTAGAGTTTGGTTTATTTTTTTATTTTTTAACGATATTTTATGTCTATCTGGAACCCTATAAAGAAAATATTCTATTTAGATTTTTAGTTAGATTACTTATTGGTAATCGGTTGTATAGTTGTATAGGTTATTAATTACCTATAAGCTATATGACACGTGATAATGCTAACAGGAAAGGTCTAACACATCAACATTTTAATTTCCAATTTTTGGTAATGCTATTGGGAAAGCTTTGAGACAATACATAGATAATAATATATAGTGTACAAAGGATGTTTGTGTCATTAACAATTTAATTAGATCAATACCAACCCACTTTAGGTGAACAGTGCTCTTAGAACAATATGATACATAGACTACATCATGTTCTTAAATAGTGTACAAAATTCATTTCCCATTATAACTAGATGGGAATTTTTACATTTTAAGGGAAATTTCAAGGAAGATTATAGGTAGATTATGACGTAGAGTTGAAATATTCAATTAATGAGCATGTAAACCCATTTTTTTGACAGATAGTTAGACCTACTCTAGGACATCATATTAATACAGTGATCATTGATAAAACACTTTTGTATAAGCATGATGCATCATGGTTTCAATATTCTGATTTATGAATTATCTAATGTTTTCAGTTCAAATGTTGTGAGTCATAAATGGTTTCGATTTTTAACTTTGAATATGTTTTTTAACATTAAAAAGATAATATTTTATTTTCTATACATGGTGCTTCCCCACCGTATCTAGATCCCAAATTTTCATAAATATGGCAGACTTGTATCTAAATGGTATCTGTTTTTGTTTCCTAGTAACTTAGGCTATTGGGCTAAGTTTTTAAGGAGAAATAATTTAATTATTTAAGTGAATTATCAAATATCTACCGTTAATTTAAGTGGGTTAGGAATTAATCCATGTCATCTATCACTTCGGAGATTGGGGGTTAGGGATTTATCTCAAGATGAAATTATAAAGGAAGCTTAAGGGCTATAAGCGTGGAGGATCAGCTAGCTAGCTGAAGTTTTAAGGAGCAATTATGCCAAGTTTATTGCTATGATTTTTTGTGTATTCTGTAATGTGCCCTTTAAGTAGATTTCAATGGATTTTGGGACATTGTAATGTCCCCTTTTGGGTGAAGCAAACCTATTTCACAACTCTTCTAAGATCTTCTCTATTTATGACGCTCATTTCTAACCATATCATCTTGTATCATCTAAGATGACAATTCCGAGACAAGAAGACATTCGAGACAAAAAATGATTTCAAGCCTTTTCATCAATAAGCTTGGAGGACACAGCTTTTCTAAAGGGGAAGGCAATGTAACAAATATAAATATATAATATAGAAAATAATTAATAAGTATAAACTAATAAGTTATGAATGCTAGTCAAGACATGACTATTTGTGAAGGGGCACCTTGCCTAGTGTATAAGTAGGGCCTTCATTTGTAACCATATCATCTCATATTATATCTGTAGTACATTCAATATTCTTATATATAAATATCACTGTCATATAATGGATATTTACATATATCAGATATTCTAAATATTTTGATGTGTGCACGAACCCTATTCGTTACACAAGCTTTACTTCAAATACGTGTATGTGAAATAAGTGAAACAATAACAACATAGATATTTCTTCAAAAAATTGTAATTCAACTTGAAACCCTTATCCAATAAAATTACGAGACCAGGAGTTACCCAATAAATACTAATTTTCTTAGCCAATTATATTAAGACTGAGCTTGGAATTTACATTCAATAATTCTCTTTTTCAAACATGGCTATAGGATGAAGCAATCTCCAATTGCTGAGATTCAGCCCTTAATCGCCCTCTATAGTTTGACCTCCAAAGAATAATTGAAGATATAATCCTCCAGACCTTAGCTCCACGAATAAACTTGACCTTCGATTTGCTCTACCACAGGGGTTTGATCACACACCAACAATCAACTCAAATCTAGGCACATTACATGGGGAAATTCATCCCTCATGAGTTTGGGATCTCGCCCAAGGATGAACACAACCCTAATTGATTACCAGATTCGGCCTCCAAAATGTATTCATTGTTGCAATGAGAGATGGACTTCAAGGTGATGCGGGCCCTTCACAATCAACTTGAACTCGAACAATGTCTTTCACCCTGTCACCAAACGAGAGATAGCCAATGCAAGGTACTCAACTCGGCATTCTCCTTGGCCCAAAACCAAAACACAAAAGGGCCTTCAAATGAACACGGCTACTTAGGATTTCAAGACCTAAACCAGTTAGTCGCTTGACCATGAAAAAGGGCTTCGGCCCTGTTGACCACTAAGATGGCATTTGATGATTATATGAAAGACTCCATGCCCAAGGATGATCCAACGGACACTTGTACCATCAGATATCATCAGTCAAATGAGTTTCTTAATTCTACTTCTATCTTCTCATCATCTTTCTTGTACCCAGATACAAAACCCTTCAGGGAATTGTAACAAGTGTTACTAGTAATGATGAGTTTTTGAGTCTGTAACAGACCTAGGATGTTGGGACTCGATCAGCAAACGAGTACACTTTGGAGTGTTTTTTTAATCTGGTTATTTATCCTTCTTTTTCAGAGGCGGATAATTTTCTAGGTTTTTTCACTCACTCCTTACCCCAAAGTCAGGGTGACGGTTTGAAGGTTGATCCCCTAACACATCTTAGTGTCTAGAGTCGATGTATATTACCATACTAAATCACACAAAAAAATTCACAGAATTTGGCTAGGTCTAAGTAGGATTTTTTAATAATTAAAAATTTCCCACAAAATGGGATTTTTTAATTATTTTCTATGTAATGATGTAAATAAGTGGCCTTACAAAATGTCTAGGGCACGAAACTACTCAAAATTCATCCTTAGAGACCTAGCATTATCCTAGGACCCACTTTGGGGATCAAAAAACGAATTATATTCCCTCAAAAGCCGATTTTCCTAATGACAGTGGCAAAAATGAAAAAAAAATTCAAAAAAAAATCAATAAATAAATTTTTCCAAAGTCAAAATGAGTCAAATTTTGACATGGAAATATAAGGGAATATCAAAGGTGATGTGGCAGCCATGTGGGGCCCACCACATGGAGGAAAGTCAAAGTCAAAGTTGGAAGTGGCAAGTCAAAAGGTTCCAATTAAAGTCAAAGAGGGTCCAACATTGAAACATAACGTATGATCAAATTACAAGTTGGATTTAATGTAAATGTTATGGAAATAAAATAAGAAATAAAGAAGTGGGAAGGGACCCACTTTACTCCTTTGCATAAGTAGAAGACAGGCCCATCAAATTAGCATATTCAAAATGGAACTCCACGTACACCCATGTAAAGAAAACTCTACGCTGCACCAATCAATGCAACTGCCACTTATCAACATCTACATCAGTCAATAAAACAGTTAATATGCAGATTTGGGAGGACAGTTAACACACAGTCAACACAAGTGTATTTATATATGCCAACCTACAGTTCAGATTTTAGAGGATACGTAGAGCATGTCTGGCAGCCCATATGCACAGCTAAATGCAGTGCAAAACAGGTACAAACAGCAATTTGAGTAGAGGTGTCATTCCTTTGATGGATTTGGTGAAAAATCAAGGGGATTGTGCTCCCTGTTCAGCTCCTACACTCCACACATCGCAGCGATCAAAGGAAATTTGAATTTGGCACATGAGTATGTTGTCCAACCTCAAGAAAAATGTTGCCACATCTTAGAAATTAACTTACACACTTGGCATTGGAGCTCCACTTGTCAAATTTGAATTTCCTTTGGATCATCATCAGCATGCCACTTGTCATTTCTCTTCTACAATGGGATCTTGAACATTGCTACACTTTTCATTTCATTTTTTCTTTGGGATTGGCTCCCATAGCTCTATTTAAATGAGCCTTTGGCTATCATATTGTATCTTTAGAACGAACTATTGGGCTTACGGAGACTCTACTAGATTTTGTATTCAGTTTCATATAATAAAAATGACTTTGGCATACTATTCTGTTGGTGTTCTCCTTCCAATGCTTGAGGTGATGTTATTTCAATTGTTGTGCTTTACATTCTACATATATGTTTGATTATGCTAGTTATCATTTTGCCACTTGTTTGGATTAACATATGCAAACTATTTGGTATGGTATTTTGGGTTAGATAAATACTCTAGGAAGAGGAGCACTAGAAGATTTTTGGTGAAGTCTCTAGTCTTCTCCTCCATTGTATAATCTAATCCCTTTATGATTGCTGACATATTTTTTTCAAGTGTACAGAGATCTTTAGATTTGGTTGAAAGATTTACTTGGGCGTGGGGTAACTCTCCAATAGATGAACTAACTCCCAAGATCAAGAATAGAAGGACCCAATTGGTTTGCCTCAAGGATCTCATCAAACGATTTTGAAAGGGGGAGTTTCCTTTCCTCTAGCCTACTAAGATCACATAAATTTAAATTCAATATTTTTTTTATCAATATCTTATCCTTTCAAGGATTTTATTTGCTATCTAGAGCATAATTTTAACTAGACAAGTATGGAGTTCTACTTGCATGTCTTGATCTAGTTCTAGTACACTAATTGTAGAGTATCATTTTGACTCTTTCATGTCATCTTTCCACTCATTTTGGATCTGTTTTGCAACCCCTTTTGAGCAGATTTACTAATTCAATCCTTGTGACAACTTGAGGGAGTTTTCATTTGAGAGATTTAACAAGTTATTTGAAGGACCTTTGGAGCATTTTGAGACGAAAATTGAAGGAGGTTGTGAGTATTTGAGGCATTATTTCTTGAAAGGCCGAATTCTACTTTGAGGGCAGCATCCTTCTCTCACTAGGTTATGGGCTAGAGGAGGCTTACCCTCTCTCCTTAGCACTAAATACAACTCTCTTTGTGGCTGATTTGATTGCTACAAATTTGTTTCTTGTATTTTCAGATTTTTTCAAAGACTCTCCTGTAGTTGTTACTTGAAGAGATCTAGCCCTTGGAAGTGGCATGTTGTAAAAGACTCCTCTGGTTTCCTTGGGAAGTCTTCTCAAACGGATTTCCTTTTCTCTCTTTGTAACCAATCTCTAATAAAAAGATTATATTTTCTTGTGAGGGAGCTTCGGATTTTTCTCATGGTAGCCTTTCTCCCCATTTACAGGGAGAATCAATGCTTGTGGGTGGACTAATCTCTTAGTTTAGTTACCCCAATTTTCTTTGTTAATCGCATTGCTAAGCTCATTCGTGCATACTAGTTTCTTAACATAACACTCACATCCATTTTCATTTTAGCATACATTTGAGATTGGTTTATGTTTGCCATTTCCATTTCTTGAATACTTGTATTGGGCAATCTACTACAACACATGCAATTTTTCTTTTGATGCAAGCAAGTATTTTATATTTACTGGGCAAGTTTAAACTAGTTTAATTTATCCATCTACTTTGGTTTCACAAGTCTCTTGAGCACATTGCTTTATCATTGTCAATTTATAGTATGTGGCATTATCATTATTGTTGGTTCTTTCTTGTGTCACTCCATTGAAGCAATTTGGCATTGATTTCATTTACTTGCAAAGCAACATATTTGGAACTTGTGGAGCTACATTGAGCTAATTGTTTCACTTTCTCTTTCATTGAAAGATATTGGTATTGTTTATTTGAGCATTGTCTTTTATTTTGAGCACTAATATCAACATTTTTTTTGAAGCAATAGGACTCACTCATGCATTTCATCTAGGCATTTTAGTATAATAAGGCTTGTCAGGTCCCTATAATACTAGTGATTCCCCCATTACTATTGTCATTGTAGCCCTTATTGTTATTATTGTGCCCCTATTGTCCCCATATTGTTATTAGTGTGCCCCATAGAAACCCATTATTGTTATTGTTGTGCCCTTATGTTATTATTGTTATGTCGGCTTCATTATACTGTGACCCCTTAAACTCCTATATATAGAAGGGAGGTTTAGTCATTTGTATCATCCAAGAATTGTTCATTTATGTATTGTAAAGGAGGTTCCCCCCTCGAAAAGGTTGAATTCTAAGGCGTCGATCTATCTTTTTGTGAGCTCATTTCATAATATTTGGTATCAAAGCTTTGGATTCTAGGGTTTCACTACTCCAAACAGGTCATCGTGGCATTTTCACTACAACTTTTTTCCTGCGACGTTTCAGAAACTTAAAAAAAACCCATTTGAGCTGAAATCATTTTGAACTTCGAGTCTGAATTTCAAAGCTTGTCTCACTATATTTTCGGAGATATGATTTGAGGAAGTTATGGTTTTTTGCAGACCCCCAAATTACATTCCAAACAGATGACTTAAGGAAAATCGTCATAACTTTTGGTCTGAGAATCAGATTGAAATTTCACAAGAAGTTTCAGAAAGAGGACGGCCTGTAGTTTTCTGTATATCAGTTTCAGGTACTAAGGTCGAAACACTGACACGTGGAACTTCGTACAAGTTCGCTCTACTGAACTAGTCTATAATCAGGTCGCCATGGGAGATTTGGCATAACTCTTCTTTGGAGAATCCAATCTCAATCAGACTTGCGAGGTTAGAAAGAGGACTCAAAGGGCTACTGCACGACGTGATTTCAGATATTCGAGTTCCGCAGTTACAAAGATACAACAGATTCAATATCGAGCTCTTACAAAGTGAAAAAAAAAAAAAAAAAAGTGTGTAGTTTTTTTTTAAAGTTTGCATAAGATTGGTTTGAAAAATTAGTTTGAAGGAATTCAAAGGGAATAGTAAAGAATTATTAGCATTAATTGAAGCCCCGAAGAAAGAAAATGGAAACACCTAGTAAGCGACTTGAAAGCTTTAGCATGACTCGTGAAGAAGAGGAAGAAATGCAACATGATATATCAAAATTACAAGACCAAGTACAACAAATTTCACTCCCACAAAAGGTAACTAAAGCTAAGATGGATGGCATGGAAGCTAAGATGAATGGCATGGACGCTAAGATGGAAGAATTGAAGATAAATTTGAATAAGTTGCTACAAGAAATTGTTACTAATGGTGAAAGGGTAGTAAAGGAAACTCATGATGAGAACAAAAGAAATGTTAATTATTATTTCATAGACTCTAATGTTGGATTGAAGACCCACCATGTTCCAAAAATCGATATGAGGAAGTTTGAAGGCAAGGATCCCGGAACATGGATACTACAGATGGACCAATTTTTCGATCCCCATAATGTGCAAAACACACAAAAGGTACGTGTTGCAACTTCATATTTGGAACCAAATCAGTTTGTATGGTATCGATGGCTTTTCTCTCGTAAACAAATTTGTCACTTGGGCAATTTTTACAGAAGAAATGAATATGGAAGTGTTGTTGCCCCTAGCCTTCCACAACCTACAAGGTTGACACCACAACAATTGGAAGAACAAAGAGCAGAAGGTCTTTGTGACAGTTGTGATAGAAAATACACTAAAGGCCATAAGTGTGCTGAGAAGAAATTATTCTACAAAGATTGTGAAGAGGAGGAAGAAAAGGAACAAGAAATGTCAAAAGAAGAGGATATATACTCCAGGAACAAACCCTAGATAAAGAAGAAATGAATCTGACCATATCTTGTAATGCATTGGCTGGAATTACCACTCCTCAAACTATCAAGATAAAAGGACATATCAAGAAGAAAAAAGTAATAGTGTTGATTGATTTGGGAAGTACCCATAATTTTATTCATTGTAAGATAACCAAGGAATTGAATTGCTTCCTATATCCAGCACCAAAGTGTCAAGTGATAGTTGCAAGTGGAGGAACCATAAATTGCTCTGGAAAGTGCCATAATATCAAGCTATCCATGGGAGAATATGTATTGAATAGCCCAATGTTTTCCATTCCAATGGGTGGTGTTGATGTTGTACTAGGAGCCAATGGCTACAATCTTTGGTACAATGGCTTTTAATTTTCAAGAACTTTTCATGAAATTTTGTGCGGAAGGAAAGGAAGTTGAATTAAGGGGCATTGCAGGGAAACCGAGAAATATAATTAGCTCTAACGATATGACAAAGCTTCTAAAGAAGGAACAACGAGGCGTAATTGCACAATTATGTTCGCCAGAGGTTCCCACATCGAAATCATCTATTTCTCCAGATCTCCAAAAAGTCTTGTACAATCATTCCAAGGTATTTGAGACTCCCAAAGGCCTACCACCTATTTGTGACCATGATCATGCTATTCATTTGATTCTAGGAAGTGTTCCTCCAAACATCAGGCCGTACAGATATCCCTATGCCCAAAAGAGTGAAATTGAACGTATGGTTGCAAAAATGCTAAAGGCTCGTATAATTCAACCTAGTCAAAGTTCTTTCTCTACTCCAGTAGTATTGGTGCACAAGAAGGATGGATCATGGCGCATGTGTCCAAATTATAGGGAGCTCAACAAGCTCACAATTAAAGATGAATTTCCCATTCCTTTCATTGATGAATTATTGGATGAATTGCATGGATCAATTTACTTCACCAAGTTGGATCTTCGTTCAGGATATCATCAAATCAGAATGAAGATTGAAGACATTCTGAAAACAGCATTTAGAACTCATGAGGGTGATTATGAATTTTTGGTCATACCTTTTGGCCTTACCAATGCACCTTCTACATTTCAAGGTTTGATGAATTCCATTTTCAAACCCTTCCTTAGAAAAATTGTGTTAGTATTTTTTGATGATATACTAATCTACAACAAGTCTTGGAAGGATCATGTTCAACATGCTGACAGGGTGCTCAAACTATTGGAGGAGAAACAATTATATACAAAAAGCTCCAAATGTTTATTTGGAGTACAAGAGGTGGAATATCTGGGTCCTATTGTATCTCATGAAGGTGTTAAGGTAGACCCTAGCAAAATTAAAGCCATTAAGGAATGGAAAATCCCCACATTCATAAAGCATCTACGAGGATTTCTCGGGTTGACAGGTATTATCGCAAGTTTGTTAAGAATTATGGGAGAATCGCAGCATCTCTAACAACATTATTGAAGAAAGATGCATTTTCATGGACTCTAGAAGCAACAAAGGCCTTCAAACATCTTAAAAAAACAATGTGTCAAGCACCGGTCTTAGCTACACCGGACTTCACAAAAACCTTTATTGTGGAATGTGATGCTTCAAGAAATGGAACTGGTGTTATTTTAATGCAAGATGAAAGACCCATTTCTTTCGAAAGTCGTTCAATCAAAGGAAAGTATTTACACAAAGCTATTTATGAGAAGGAAATGTTGGCAATACTAAATGCACTTAAGAAATGGCGACCCTACCTAATGGGAAGACACTTCAAGGTAAAAACGGATCATGATAGTCTTAAATACTTTTTAGAACAAAGATTATCCTTTGAAGAGCAACAAAAATGGGTCCCAAAGATGTTGGGTTATGACTTTGAAATCATCTACAAAAAAGGGAAGCAAAATGTTGTGGCAGATGCACTCTCAAGAAAGGATGAGGATGTGGAAGCATTGCTCTGCGCCATTTCTATTATCCAACCAGATTGGATAAATGAAGCAAGGTATGAATGGAAGAATGATGAAGAAGTGTGGGCATTCATTCAAAAGTTACAACAAGATCCCAGTACATCTGATACATTTAGCTGGAAAGATGATTCGTTATGGTACAAAGATCAGTTATACCTATGTAAGAATTCCCAACTCAAACAAAAGATTCTTATGGAATTGCACACTTCTCCCTTAGGAGGGCACTCAGGATTTTTAAAAACTAACCACAAGACTAAGGATTTTTTTTGGGATGGCCTTAAATCGGATATTCAAAAGTTTGTGGCGGAATGTCTGGTTTGCCAACAAAATAAAGTTGAAACAATTAAGACCCTAGGTCTATTACAACCTTTATCCATTCCAAGCCAATGTTGGCAAGAGGTTTCAATGGATTTTATCACAGGTTTACCCAAGTCCAAAGAAAAGAGTGTCATCATGGTGGTAGTTTACAGACTTACCAAGTATGCACACTTTTGTGCATTATCACGTCCATTTAAGCCAGTACAGTTTCTACTGCATTTATGGAAACAATTCAAAAGCTACATGGAAACCCAAAGAATATTGTAAGCGACAGAGATCCCATTTTCACTGGAAATTTTTGGACAGAATTGTTTTCTTGTCTCGGTACTCAGTTAGCTCATAGCTCATCTTATCATCCTCAATCTGATGGGCAAAATGAGATAGTAAACAAATGTTTGGAAGGATATCTTCATTGCTTTGTATCTGATAAACAGACACAATGGGTCAAATGGTTGCCTCTGGCTGAATGGTGGTATAACACTTCCTTCCATACTGCAGCAAAAATGACCCCATTTATGGCACTTTATGGATATCATCCACCATCCATCACATCATATCTAAGAGAAAATTCTAAGGTTCAAGCAGTGGAACATCACATCGAGCATCAACAACAAGTTCTCCAACTCTTAAAGGATAACCTCACGTTGGTGCAGAATAAAATGAAACAAGTAGATCAACATCGCAGTGAAAGAACTTTTGATGTAGGTGACTGGGTATTCCTACGGCTACAACCATATAAACAAATGTCCCTCAAGCAAGCTAAGAAGGATAATAAATTATCACCGAAGTATTATGCTCTGTACAAGGTGTTGCAAAAGATTGGTACTATGGCATACAAATTCGAGCTTCCTGCAGTTTCTCGAGTGCACCTATTTTTCCATGTTTCATGTTTAAAGAAGGTTATAGGTGACAAACTCTCAGTTCAAACAATATTGCTAGAACTTGACGAGGAAGGAAAAATCATATTGGAACCGAAAGCAATCACAGAAACAAGAACTCGACAGCTACGAAATCGATCAATTTCGGAGTATCTCATCAAGTGGAAGAACTTATCCACTGAAGATTCCACATGGGAGGATGAGAATTTTATACAAAAGCATCCAGAACTACTCAAGCATTGAGGACAACGCTTTCCCGAAGGAGAGGGGCATGTTAGGTCTTTATAATACTAGTGATTCCCCCATTACTATTGTCACTGTAGCCCTTACTATTATTATTGTGCCCCTATTGTCCCCATATTGTTATTAGTGTGCCCGATAGAAACCCACTATTGTTATTGTTCTGCCCTTATGTTATTACTGTTATGTCGGCTTCATTATATTGTGACCCCTTAGACTCCTATATATAGAAGGGAGGTTTAGTCATTTGTATCATCCAAGAATTGTTCATTTGTGTAATGTAAAGGAGGTTGCCCCCTCGAAGAGGCTGAATTCTAAGGCGTTGATCTATCTTTTCTATCTTTTTGTTGGCTCGTTTCATAACATTTGGTATCACAACATTGGCAAGCTTAAACTAGTTTAATGTATCCATCTACTTTGGTTTCACAAGTCTCTTGAGCACATTGCTTTATCATTGTCAATTTATATTATGTGGCATTATCATTACTGTTGGCTCTTTCTTGTGTCACTCCATTGAAGCAATTTGGCATTGATTTCATTTACTTGCAAAGCAACATAGTTGGAACTTTTGGAGCTACATTGAACTAATTGTTCCACTTTCCCTTTCCATTGAGAGATATTGGTATTGTTTATTTGAGCATTGTCTTTTATTTTGAGCACTAGTATCAATACTTTTTTTGAAGCAATAGCACGCACTCATGCATTTCATCTAGGCATTTTAGTATAAGAAGGCTTCCAAGCCAGGCCTAAAGCCTCACTAAAATTAACCTCCAAGCATAAGCTTGGTTGATAGAAAGTATAGGGAAAAAGACTTTCTTGGAAAGTTCTTCCATCTGGTACGAAGTAAGGTAAAAGCGTTGTGACCTTGCAGTTATGAAGGTGGTTTGTCCCCTTGTAGGAAAAAAGGCACAAGTTGGCTCGTAAGACTCAGGGGACGGGTAGTATTAATGACACTTTCGTGCCATCACCCCCTCTTTCTTACAATCACCCCAATTTTTACCCTTTGGTAAGAGCTCAAGAGGAGTACTTCTCATTTAAATTAGACATTTTAGATTAAAAATAACCAAGACTAATTACACTCAAATCTAGTATAGGTGCATTTCATGCTAATACATCTTATGATTTCACTTGCAATTGTCCATTTTATTTGTCATTGTTGAATATTTTATGTTGGCAAGCATTGTTTCATTTTCCTTTTGCAAGTAGAACACTAATTGATTTTCCTTTTGCATGATATCTCTATATGCTTTAATTTAGGCATTGATTATATTTTAAAAACATTTTATATCTTGTATTGATTATCGTGATAACATCTTTGTCTCCATTTCAGGATTGCTTTGCTTTCAATTTTTGAAGCTTTCTACTTTTGTTTTGAACAAATATATCTTTCATTCCTATTGAGCAATTTATATTAAGGCACTGGTTTTATGGTTTTAATATGTTAATGATTTTTATTGTTCATATCATATTTTTCTCATAATCCTTAAAAGTAATCCACTTTCACTTTAACATATCTCTTAGAACCTTACATATTTTTTATCTTAATTTTCCATATTAGGGACCAGCCCATTGCTAACCTAGGAGATAGCTTAAACGGAGAGAGAGGGGATTTAGTGTGACAGCCCCTTCTCTTAGTTCCCTGCCACCAACCACACCTTGTGGGGTTGAAGGCTCTTCTCACTGACTTGTAGGTAGGTGTAGGCAGCAGGGTCAACATTTTTGGCGTCGTTGTCAGGGACAAGCTTTCTTGTACCTGGGAAATCAACTAACCTTTTGGTTTTAGCATTTTTGAACTTTAGATTTAGATTCTTGCTCAAATGGCAACTCCACTCAATTCAAATTTTGCAAGAGTCTCTACTAGGAGAAATTCAAGTGGTCTAGTTAGACCCTCTCCTGATCCTGAAAGGGTTTTTTGAGAGAGGTTGAATAGACTTTCTCATAGTAGAGCTCTTGCTAGTCATGGGCAAGAGGCTATTTCTGATATTCATTTGCTTTTTCAAGAACAAGTAGAGCCTAGCAGCATGAATGATCTTTTTGCTTCTTGTGACTTAACTAACACAAATGGCTATCCTTACAATATCCCTGACAAGGCTATTGAAAAGTTGTCTTCCTTTCAAGGTAACAATGCCATTAGTGCTACATCACATGTGAAAAAGTTTAATGTTTGTATCTTTAAATGGTGTAACACTACTAATTATGAGGATGTGAAGATGAGACTTTTTGTTTTATCTTTAGAAGAGGATGCTCTTGATTGGCTCACTGAGCAACCTACTAACTCATATAACTCTTTACAAGCCATTCTAACTGCATTTTTAGATAAGTTTGGAGAGAAGAAGGAAAATAGGCATTTGATCAATGCCATTAGCAATATGAAGAAAAATGAGAACGAAACCATGGAGGAGTTTAACCAAAGATTCAATAGATTAGTAAAAATCATGCCTGCTACTGTTAAACCTCTTGATGAATTTCTTTTATGCTCATATTTGGATTATTTTGGTGTTGACACTGCTTATGAGTTGAGGAGGAAGGAGCCTATGAATTTAGGTGTAGCTCAAACTGAAGCCTTAAAAATGGAAAAGGCTAGAAAGCAATTAGGAAAGTATGAACTTTTGGGTTTCACTAGAGGGCCATCGAAACCGAATGATTCCAAAGGCAAGGCTAAAGAAGAGACTACACATGATCCTATTAAGGAGGTACCACACTAGTTGAATAAGTATGGAGGCAAACCACACTAGTCGAATGAGTGTTATACAAAATCGATTAGCGACCATGGAAAGAAATCAAGGTGGGTGATTCCCAAATAGAGGAAATGATAGATGGCAAAAGAGAGGACCTCCCAATGACCATAGGCCACCTAATCCACTTGAGTCTACAAACTTAGTTGATGATTTCATGCCTTATTGTAGACCCCGTGATGACATATATGATAAACTCACTTGTCCTTATGCAACAAGGATCCTAAAAGGAGATATGGTGGGAACAAGTGAGGAAATCAATGTTGTTGGAAAAGAGCATCATTTTCCTTGGAAAATTGGATGGGAGTTATGGAGAGTAGTCAAAAGGTAAATAAAAAGTCTGCATCCTCCTATAGTATAAATAATTTTGAAGATTTGGATAGGATCACTGAGTTATATGAAGAGAAGCCTTCATCAAGTCAGATTTTAGAGAACCATGACCGACAACATGAATCACCCAAAGGAGATGGAGAACGAGGGTTTCGATCCTGGAACCCTAGGCCCTAGGCCTGGTGATGCAGTACTATGCAGGTGACACGCAGGTACGGGGCCTGCAGAGCTGGCGGCAGCACAGAGGTTTGCTTAGCTGCGCGGGTCAAAGGTGCTGTTGACGGCTGGGTAAAGGAAACTTACTATCAGGCAGGCGGTTTTTGCTTTCGGTTTTGTTGGTGCGAGGGCGGTTTCAGGCATTTTCAACCCCGTGAGTTTTCCTTGGAGGTTTGTGGTCCCGGCGTAGCTGCTTTAGTCTGTGCTTTTTGCCTGTAGGCGGTTCTCCCAGCGCCTGTCTCGGGTAACGGTTGCAAGGTGCTATTTCCGGTTTTCATCTTTTACCATGGTAATTTCGAATGAGTCAGTGGAGCTCGACCCATCTCCAGAAGATCTGCTTACGGTTTTGGGAAAGGAGATCAATGCACAGACCCTTGGAGAGCTTTTCGCCAAGTCTGAAGGTCATGGAACTGCTACGGCCACGGGGACTGTCTCAAGAGTCTCAAGCTATGCGAAGGGTTTGTTGGACGAGAGCTGGGATCTGTCGGGGAACCTGGGCTTTCCAGGAAAAGAACCAGTGAAGGACATCATCAACACAGAGCCGAACGCTTGGGGAGGTAGGGGTTTTTCTACGCCGACTGGTAAGTCTTTTTTGCCTTCAAAAATCTTCTGCCCATCTGGGGGTTTAGAAGATATCATTAATTCGGTGCAAAACGTAGGGGTTTGGAGACCCGTAGGGGGCTTAAAAAACTCAAGGAATGAAGCCGGAGGGAATTCTCATCTGTCGCCGGTTAGCAGAGGCCTTTTTGCTAAGGAATCCTCTCAGGACATTGCTGGGTCGGAGGGTTTGGAATCGGACAGGAGTGCTAAGCAGGGTTTTGGAGTAAGTGAAGGAGTAGCGAATGACCTCTCGGTGGCAGGGAAGGTTGACAGCCCGATAGAAGGACTTATCGAGCCCTCGACAAGCAAGGGGTTTGAACATGCAGAAGGAGCAGAAGATGGGGCGCGGAGGGGAGTTGGAGAACAAACCCATGCTCCCGGGGCTAAGACTGTCGAGCCGGAATTGAGAAGGAAAGGGGAAAAGAGAAAGAAATCAAAGCCTTTGAAGATAAAGTGCTTTGCGGAGCTGGTTCTGGGCATGGATGTGCAGGTGGAGGATGTGCAGGTGGAGGATGTGGCTGAGGTCACGCTTGTGGGCAGGATCAGAGGGAGGCCTGTCTCAGGCAAAGCCCTAAGGCAGTGGGCGGAAAGTCAGTGGGCGGGCACTCCAGCGGCTTCTTTCAAATCAAATGCCCTGGTCAAAGGATGGTTCATGGCCAGCTTTGACAGCAAGGAGGCATTAGAGTGGGTCGAAGGGCGGAATTGGGCTTATGGGAACAGGCCGGTATTCTTCAAAAGATGGACGCCACTTTTCGATGCTGAAACAGAGAAGGTGGACGAGTTCCCTGTTTGGGTTAGGGCACCAAGTTTACCCCCGTTTCTATGGGCGGATTCCGTCTTCAAGTCGATAGGGAACCTGTTGGGTACATATCTGGATGCCGACAGATCATATCTACATACTTATGAGAAAGGAGTGGCAAGAATCTTGGTAAGGCTCAATCCCAAGGAAGGCTTAGCAAAATCTATTCCCCTGCGATATAAGGAGTATAAATTCGAACAGAAACTTGATTATGAACTCCTCCCGTTCCGATGTCACCGCTGTCATGAGTACGGGCACCTGGCGAGGGACTGTCCGCTGGGAAGGCGAAGGAGGAGGACGCAAAAGGATGATGAGGGGTGGGAAGGATTCAAGAGGCAGGATGAAATCCAGGTGGAGGAGCATATCCATATGGGAGCAAATGCGGATGAGCATCTATATCAGGCGGAGGAAGGTAAACCCAAGGAGGATGGCGACCCGTTGCGCCCCTCAGATGATCAGCCGATGATGGACTCTCCCCCTCTTGAGCCGGATGCCGTCGTCGACGATGATCAACCGGGTATGCAGTCTTCTCCTCCGAAAAATTCTGCCTTCTTGTCTGATTCTTTTGTCGGGGATATTTCTCTGTTGAATAAATGTAATGATGTAATGCATAAAATTGATAATCTATCTATCAATTCGACCTCCATAAATCTGAACTGTGAGGATTTCCCCCCTCTGGGTAATGGGGCTGGGCCTTCTTCTGTTGCTCGGCATTATAACCTGAGATCTTTAAGTAAGAAGTCGGTTGTTTCGACTCTGACCGTGGAACCTGTGGGAGGATTAGGGATTGAGACTCCTAAGAGCCATTCTAAGAAGAGTAGAGGGCGAAAATCGATGCTATCTAAAACTCAAGCTAAAGCCATTTTTGATGTTGCTGATGGGAAACAGATGACAATTCCTGGGGCGCTTAGAGCAGCAAAACCCCCTGAGACGGTTATTAAATGATCTGTCTTTCCTGGAATTGTAGGGGTTTAGCTAGTAAGCCCAAAAAACTAGCTCTTAAAGACCTCATCACGCGTAGTAACCCAGACATAGTTTTTCTTCAAGAGACATTGGGCAAAAGCACGGATATTGAATCGTCTCTTTGCTCTCTTTTTCCGGGCTGGGAATTCATAGCTGTGGATGCTTCAGGTCACTCGGGAGGACTAGCCACAGGTTTTAAAAAAGGAAAGCTAAAAGTGTTAAACACATGGGGATTATCGAATGCACTGGGAATGGAGGTTGTGTCACCTGACTTCGATTTCCCATTGTCAATTGTCAATGTTTACGGCCCATGTCAGGGAAGGGCTCCTTTCTGGAATGATCTTCTCTCAAAAAGCCTGTTAAAAGATAAGAATCTCATCTTAGGGGGAGACCTAAATTTCTCTCTAGGGTCCTCTGAAGCTTGGGGGCCTCTCGCAAGGGAGGATCCCCTGACAGATTTCTTTTCAAGCGCTCTTCTGGCTCATCAGTTGATTGATGTAAACATTATTAAAGCCAAACCAACATGGAGGAACAGAAGGACAGGGGAGCATAGAATCGCCAAAAGGTTGGATAGATTTCTTATCAGCGAAAGGTTGGCGTCCATGGTTCCGTTGTTTAGGCAGTGGGTTGGTGAAGGAGGAAACTCGGACCATTTACCCATTCTTCTAGAATTCTCTAAACCCCCTCCAAAGCCAGCCGCACCTTTCAAATTCAATGCTCAATGGCTACAGGAGGACTCTTTCATAAAACTCTTCAATGAAACCTGGAGACACCAGGGGTCGGAGCAGGTGGGGAACAAAGCTGGTCACTTCATGGAAAATCTTAAAAGACTCAAGAAAGCAGCCATTGAATGGGCTTCAGCTAGAAGGAAAAAACAAATTGAAGAGCTAGTAAGTATTGATGAGGCCTTGAGGGTTCTTGAAGACCCAGAGTCTGATGCTTATGCATCTCTAGAATCAAAAGATAAAATCCTGGCATTAGAAAAGGAAAGAGCGAAGATTTTATTGAACAAAGAAGAAGAGTGGAGATTAAAAAGCAGAGCTATCTGGTTGAAAGCAGGGGACGAAAACACAAAATTTTTTCACAACTATGCAAAAGGCAGGAGGAATGCAAATACTATTTGGAAGCTGAGGGACTCGGAAGGCAGGGAGGCTTCCTCATTTGAAGACCTGTCTGCAATGGGAAAAAATCACTTTCAGTCTCTTTTCTCTGATCCTGGGGGGATTAATTTGCCTGAAATAATCAGAACTGCCCAGGCTTTTCCACGTTTTGTGGAGGAGGAGGAAGCTGAAGACCTCTTTAGAGAAGTGACAAAGGAGGAGGTGGAGAGCGTGATAAAGTCTATGGCGAAAGACAAAAGTCCAGGTCCTGATGGTTGGACCATAGAACTCTTCACACACTTTTTTGAGTCCATCGGGTCAGAACTTACTGAAGTCGTGGAGGAGTCTAGAGTGAAAGGAGAAATCTATGGACCTTTTAATGCAACATTCATTGCTCTGATCCCAAAAACAGAAGATCCTGGCTCTTTCGAAGACTTCAGACCTATCTCCCTGTGCAATACCATTTACAAGATTATAGCAAAGATTATTGCGGTTCGCCTGAAACCCATCTTATCCTGTTATATTTCAAAGGAACAATTTGGATTCCTGGATGGGAGGCAAATTCATGAAGCCATCGAGGTAGCTCAGGAAACTATTCACAGTCTCAGGCAAGCAAACAGGAAAGGGGCAGTGCTCAAAATTGACCTATCCAAAGCATATGATAGGGTCAGTTGGACATATCTAAAGATGCTCTTGACACATCTTGGCTTCCAGGTGGGCTTCATAAAATGGATTATGGGGTGTATCACAAATGTAAATTTTGTTGTTCTGATAAACGGAGCTGCTTCTCAATTTTTTAAGAGTCAAAGAGGTCTTCGCCAAGGGTGCCCACTCTCCCCTCTGCTCTTCCTCCTTGCTGCAGAAGGCTTAAGCAGGCTCATCTCAAAGGCAAAAAGTTCAGGTTTGGTCAAAGGTTTGGAAGTTGCTGTTAACCTGTTCATTACTCATCTGCTTTTTGTTGATGACATTCTGTTGTTTTCAAATGGGAACTTATCTGAGATAATAGAAATTAAGCTCATTCTTGATCAGTTCCTGAAAGCTACAGGGCTTCAAATAAATGATAGAAAATCTCAATTAATATTTGAAGGCTTTAGTAGACAAGAGGAGACTTCAATTGCTGCTCATCTACCCTTTGGGACATGTAATATGGAGCAGCCTTTCAAATATCTTGGTTTTTGGCTTAAACCATCCTCTTACAGGAAGCAGGACTGGAACTGGCTAATAGCAAAGATTGAACAAAAAATATCCCATTGGAGTTTCAAGTGGCTGTCCAGGGCAGGAAGACTTACCTTGATAAATTTTGTACTTCAGGCTATTCCAGTTTTTTGGGCAGCTTTGACCTGGATACCCAAAGGGATACTTCACAAAATAAAACAGATTTGCAGTAGATTTCTGTGGTCAGGGTCTAAGGAGGAGTCTGTCCTCCCATGGGTGGCGTGGGATAAGATTGCAAGACCAAAAGACTGGGGAGGATGGGGTTTGAAAAGTCCCTGCGACTTTAGCCAAGCTTTAGCAGCAAAATCAGGATGGCGAATCATATCTTCGGAGAACCTCTGGACTAAGGTGGTAAAAAGAAAGTACATTGACCCCACCCCGCTCGAAGATTGGATAAGAACCCCAAATAAGAAAGGGAGAAACTGTTCGGTCATCTGGAAAGCCACTTCTGAGGCTTTTAAGGTAATTGAACAAGGACTGGCATGGCGGGTTGGAAATGGAGAAAGCCTGAGGATTGGCAGGGACCCGTGGGTTGGATGCAGCGAAGGTTTTGCTCTCCCCCCAGGACTGCTTACTCATTTGGATGATATAGGAATTAGAAGCCTAAGGCAGATTGCTAGTATGGAGCAGTCATCTATTTGGGGGCAGGCTTGGAAGTCTGAAGCTGAGCTAGGAATAAATCCCACCTGGAGAAATGATTGGCAGCGTTTTATTCAGGAGTTGAGAAGATCAAATGTCAGATTAAAGGATAGGCCGGATTCGCTGGTGTGGGCACATGCTGAGACAGGGCACTATTCTCCAAAGGCAGGTTACAATTTCTTGATGAAGAATAAAGGATGGAATCCTCCTGTTTGGTGGTCAAAACCATTGTTCAAATTAAAGTGCCCTAAAAAATCTAGAATTTTCTTCTGGTGTGCCTTAAATCATAAGATTCCTACATGGGAAGTACTACAAGCCCGTTTTAAGCAGGGACCCGGAAGATGCCCTCTGTGTTTTGCGGATTCTGAAACCATTTCCCATCTTTTTTTATCATGTCCGTTTACAAAACAGGTATGGACTGAAGCGGAAAGGATCTTAAAGATAAAATTAAGATGGGAAGGGGTTAGTTTGACCGCAGCCTGGGAATTTTGGTGGAACCACTTTCAAGAGAGGAACCTGAGGAATTTGCCTCCCATCATATGTTGGGGTATCTGGCTTGCAAGAAATCGTAGCATCTTCAGAGAAAAGTCGACCCCCGTGGCTGCTGTTGCCATTCAAAGTAATGCTATTCTAGACAGCATCCCTTTACAGGAGGAACCTGCAAATCATAATCAGCGAAAAGAGTTTCGTATTAGAGACGGGATTCCGTGGGCCTTTTTTGACGGTGCTGCCCAAAACAATTACACGGGTGCTGGGTTATGCATTCACCTTAGTAATTCACACTCTCTCAAGGCTTCAGTAGGAATTGGAATGGGCTCAAATAATTTTGCTGAACTCTCTGCATTAAAGCTTCTGCTCTGTTGGCTCATTCACAAAAATATCCTTACAGTTCAGATTTTTGGAGACTCTATGAATGTTGTAAACTGGGTTATTGGGAAATTCAGATGCCAGCACTATATGTTGATGCCTCTATTAGAAGAAATACATTCACTAAAACAGCAGTTTAATGTTTTTTCCATTGATCACATATACAGGGAATTCAACGAAGAAGCAGATGGGCTTTCTAAAGCTGGTCTGCAACAAGCTGTGGGCGCGTGGAGAGTAACCGAACAGATTCAGGATCAGATCCGTGTGTCGGATCTCCCTCCATATGTATAGTGATACTTGCTTTTATCTATATGCACTAGTTTATCTGTGTTCCATATGATAACAGGTGGCATATGTATATCTCTTTTGACTTTGATATTTTCCTATATATGTTGATGCTCTGTTTTGATGGAGCGGACTGTGGATTTATCTCTTTGTATGGGTTTCGCTGGGTTGTTTTCCTCTTGAAAGGAGGCCCAGTTGTTACTCGGACATCAGTTTATGTCTTTACTGGTTACGGCTATACAGGCCGAGTTCTGGTGTTTTTTGACCAGCACTGTGTAGGGGTGCTGACGATCCTCTTTAGAGGAGACGGGCCTTGCCAGGCAGTCCTTTTCAGAATGTTAACTCATATGCTTTGTAACTTTTTTACCTCTTATAAAAAAGTTCGCTTTTTTCCTTGGAAAAAGTCAGATTTTAGAGATAGCCAAGGATAAGGAAAGGGGAAAGAATAAAGCAAGAAATCATAGTAAACCTTTCACTCCACCCACATCGAAGTTGAATATTGACTTGGGAGGATGGATTAATAATGCTAATATTTTAGTTCCTATCACAGAAATCATGAAGATTCCCTCCCAAAGATACAAATTGTTGAAAGCCATTGATGCTCCCAATGGAAAAGAAATGTCTAATTTTTCTAAGGATAGATATGAGGATGCCCTATCACTCTGCAAAGTAGTGATATGTGTAGAGATAACAAAGACCACCAACCTTTTTTCATCACTATGTTGGTCAATAGAATGCTTTTACATAATTGTATGTTTGACTTTGGGGCATCCTCTTTTGTCATGACTAAGAAAGTCATTAATCGGTTAAATTTGAGGATTTCTAGACCCTACCACAACATTTGTGCAATGGATTCAAAGATCATTGAAGTTTTTGGTTTGATAAAATATCTTCAAGTCCACTTGGTTGTACATCCTGATATTATGATCACCATGGACATTGTGGTGATTGATGTGTCTGATGCTTGGGGGACGTTATTGTCTAGAAAGTGAGGAGATGATATTGGAAGTAATTTGCAAATGGATTTAAGTTATGCTACCATCCCTAATAGTGAGAGCATCATGGTTAGATTGGATAGGGAATTGTAGAGAATGTTTCAAATAGAAAATCCCAAGGAGCCTCATAATGAAATTGTGTATGAATCTGATAACTTGAGAAACTATGCTATCGTGGCTAATTATTTTCCTCCTTTGGAGAAAGAGGTGGATTGTAAGAAAGATGGAGTTTGGCACACGACTTTTGATGGTGCTCGTTCTGGGTATGGTAAGGATACTAGAATTGTCCTTACCTTCCCTCTTGGTCACATATTCAATTTTTCCTATAGATTGGAGTTCAATGCAACCAACAATATAGCAGAGTATGAGGCTCTATTGTTGGGTCTTGAGTTGGCAAAAGACTTGAGGATAAAGTTGCTTAGTATTAAGGGGGATTCTGATCTAGTCATTCTTCAAACTAAGAATCAATTTGCATGCAAGAATGATATATTAAAGAAGTATCAAAATGTTATTTGGGATAATATGGAATATTTTGATGCATTAGACCTTCAAACAATTCCTAGGGAAGGAAATTAACAAGCTGATGAGCTAGTTGTTGTTGCATCTACATTACAAAATGGAGAGAACTTAATGGATGATAAAGTTAAGATGGAGATTATCTTTAGGCCATCAGTTCCTGATAATCTTGAGCATTGGCAAATCTTTAATGATGAAAGCTAAGTGGCTCGTTTTTTAAATAACATGGAGGAATTTTCTGAATTTAGGGTTGGCTACAAAGAGGAAGGATGTGATTATGAGGAGTGTAATGTGGTGACAAATCCCAATCCTAGGGAACGTGTAGCCTTGGAGCAAGTGTTTGACAGACATGATGCTTCAAAGAGAAAAGATGATAAGAAAATTGACCCAGGGGAATTCATTGAAGTGAATATTGGTACCCCTCATGAACCAAAGATTATTAAAATAGACAAGGGTACCAATGAGCAAGAAAGGAATAATTTGATAAATTTACTATATGAATATAGAGATGTTTTGACTTTTTTATATAATGAACTAAAAGGTTATAGGGAAGATGTTATAGAACACACTTTCCCTCTTAAATATGAAAATGCAAATCAATCCTAAGTTAGGCCCCTCGGTGCAAAAAGAATTGCAAAAGATGCTTCAAGCTGGTATTATTGCTCACACTAGGCATTCCACATGATGTTCACACTTGATTATTGTAAGGAAGAAGAATGGATCAATCAGGCTATGTGTAGATTTTTGAAATCTTAATTTAGCTTGTAAACAAGATAATTACCTTTTACCTAATATGGAAACATTATTGCAAAGGGTAACAGGATCTGGAATGATGTCTTTGTTAGATGGATTTTCAGGATACATGTAACTAAGTCTTGGTGAAGAAGGAGGATAGACATAAGACAACATTCACCACACCATGGGGTACTTTTGAATAGTTGAGGATGCCTTTTGGATTAACAAATGCTGGAGCAACTTTTCAAAGGGCCATGGGCTATGCCTTTAAGGGTCTAATTGGGAAATTTATTGAGATCTATCAAGATGATTTAACTGTTTTTTCTAAAAATGGAATTTCCCATATAGGCCATGTAAGGAAAATTTTTGATAGGTGTAGAGAATATGGAATATCCATAAGCCCTCCTAAATCTATTTTTGGATTGACTGAAGGGAAGTTGCTTGGTCACATCATTTCAAAGGATGGGATCAAGATTGACCCTGAAAGAGTTGAGGCTATTCAAAAGATTCCTATGCCTCATAATATTAAAACCCTTCTTAAGGAAAGATTAATTTTCTTAGAAGGTTCATTCCAAATTATGCTGAGATTGCCAAACCCATCCAAACCCTCTTAAAGAAAGATGTTAAGTTTGTTTGGGGAAATGAGGGTAGAAAAGATTTTCCTGAAATAAATGATTCTATTGTCAAAGCACTTGTTCTAGTAAGCCCTGATTATTCAAAGGAGTTTTTGATTTTCTCTTTTACATCCGAAGATACTATTGTTGGGGTGTTGCTTCAAAAGAATAATGAAGGGCATGAGCAGCCTATTGCTTTTATGAGTAGGTCCCTTCAAGGGTCTGAGTTGAAGTATAGAAACATGGAGAAGCAAGTGTATGCTTTAGTCAAGTCTCCTAAACAGTTCTGAGTTTATGTGGGGTATTCTAGGATAACTGCATTTGTTCCCCACTCTATTGTAAAGGATATTTTAGTCCAAGTTGATTGCTTAGGAACTCAAGCTAGGTGGGTCTCGAAGATTCAAGAATATGATTCGGATATTAGACCTACCAAGCTTGTGAAAGGCCAAGGATTGGCCAGAATCTTGACTAAAGGAAATGAGAAAGCGATAGGAATGATTTGTCAAAATGATATGGAATTAGCTTCATCGGAACTTCAAAGATTGGGTCAAATTGAATGGTATAAAGACATTATTTATTATTTGCAAAATTTATCATGTCCTAACCATTTAGTTGGCCACAAGAGAAGAGCATTAAGGCTTAGACTAACTAAGTATTGCATTATGAAGGATGGTCTGGGTTAGAGAAATCTGGAGGGGGTAATACTTAGGTGTATTGATGAAGTTGAATCTAAAAAGCTTCTATCTGAGTTTCATTCAGGATTTTGTGGAGGGCATTATGCTGCTAAGACTACTACCCACAAAATCTTGAGAGCTACTTATTTTTGGCCTCTTTTTCGCTGATGTGCACAAGTCATAGTTTTAAAAACCGGCGGAAAAAACCGGTAACCGGCCTAACCGGCCGGTTGGAGGCCTGGCCGGTCCGAACCGGCCCTTCTAACCTGGTTTCCTCCCTCACTCGCCCAAAATACAGCCCTAACCGGTAAAAACTGGCCGGTTTAGGGCGGAACCGGCCGGTTTATAGCTAACCGGCCGGTTCCTTCCTAAACCGGTCGGTTTATGGACAGGCCGCCGGTAAAAGGAAAAAGCGCTGCGGTTTTGGCTGTTAGTGGTGGTTTAGGGGTTTTGGGGGGCAGGGAAAGGTGTTTTCCCTCCAAAAACACCCTCACACTTGCTATAAGACACCCCTCTCACTCTCATTTGTCTCACACAACTGATTTGGAGTGTTTGTGAGTTTGTTTGTGAGCTTGGAGAGTGTGGAGTTTTTGCTGAAGTAGTCATCTTGGAGTTGGAGTTGGAGTTATTTTGGAGATAGTGTGTAGCTGTCAGTGGAGTTGCCATATTCAAGAGGAGGTTAAGGGAGCTAGTTTGCATTTCCAGGTAAGGATTTGCACTTGATAATTCCTCATTTGAGTCTGCTGTCCATGAATTTTTTTTTGTGTTATAAACTTCTCACTTCTATGATCTACCATCCAGGGAGTCATCATGCCTCCAAAAGCCGAAGATACTGCATG
Source organism: Pinus tabuliformis (assembly GCA_031772625.1). NCBI lineage: Eukaryota > Viridiplantae > Streptophyta > Pinopsida > Pinales > Pinaceae > Pinus > Pinus tabuliformis. Next base: position 989,925,847 of record CM062814.1, read on the forward strand.
GGCTCATTGTGATATGATTGATGGCAAAATGATCTGCAAATATTGCCAAAAATCCATTCAAGGAGGGGGTATTAACAGGTTCAAGCAACACTTGGCTGGGATAGGAGGCCATGTAAAGCCATGTGGAGCACCAAATGAAATAATAGGGCATATTAGGGCAGAATACCTTCAGAAGTTTGAGACTCAAGTCACTGAACCAATAGAGAAGTTTGTGGCTACACAGTTTGGGAGTCGAGACTCAACCAACTGAGTTTGATCATGATGACTGAGACTCATGAGAAGTTTCAACTTCAAGTGATAATGTTGATCACTATTATAGTATTGCTATTATCATATATGTAGAGTCTAGAGTCTAGACTGAAGTCTTGTAGTAGGCCACTGGCCCCATAGTTTGTAGGCTTTATTTTTGCACTCTAGTGGCCATTTAGAGCCTCATTGCTTATGTATTTTGTCGATGATATGTATTGCACTCGGTGCCATTTTGATATATTCACCTTTAAGGCTTTACATGGTATATCAATGAGCAATCTTTCCATATTTTGTCTCTATTGGCTTGGAATCATGGTTTTAAATCTTAAAAATAGTTTTTTTCATTAAAAAATAATTATTTAATGTATTTTTCTAAAACCGGTTCGTTTAGACCAAACCAGTCCCGGTTAGACCGGTTCTGGCCGGTAAACCGGTTCATTAGGTGGACCGGTCCGATCACCGGTTCCGGTTTTAAAAACACTGGCACAAGTATGTTCGAGGTTGCCAAGTTTGTCAACTATTCAGTGGGAAGCAAAAGTTAGCCTCTTTGCCTCTTCAGCCTATGGTTGTGGAGGCTACCTTTCAACATTGGGGGCTAGATTTTATAGGGAAATTTAATGAAAATTCGAGTAATGGCTACTCATGGGTTATAACTGCCACTGATTATTTTACTAAATGGGTAGAGGCCATCCCTACAAAACACGCCACCGACAAAGTAGTGTTAGATTTTCTTGAGGATAAGATTATCACTCGTTTTGGTGTCCCTACCAAGATTACTACTGACAATGCCAAGGATTTTAGCTCTGCTGAATTCTCATCCTTTTGCCTTAAATATGGCATTGTTTTATCCCATTCATCAAACTACTATCCTCAGAATAATGGCTTAGCGAGTCTAGTGATAAGAATTTGATAACCATTATCAAAAAGATAGTAGGGGATAACAAACAGGCATGGGATAGTGAAATCAAATATGCTTTGTGCGCTGATAGGATTACAAAGAAGAGTTCTACTGGGAAGAGTCCCTTTAAGTTAGTTTATGGCTTGGATGTTACCCTTCTTGTGCATTTGAGGCTACCAACTTACCAATTGCTACAAAGTTTTAAATCTGATAAAGATGTTGTGCAATGTACGATTGACCAAATTGTAGAATTGGATGAAACCAAAAGACGAGCCTTTGAGCATAGTCGTAAAAATCAATCTAAGTTAAAAAAAAAAAAAAAAAATGACAAATCATCTAGGAATAGAATGTTTTCTAACAATGATATGGTTTTGCTATGGGATCGCAGGAAGGAAAAGTCACGTAATTATGGTAAGTTTGACAGTTTGTGGCTTGGACCATACATTATCAGGGAAGCAACTCAACAGAATTCCTACCATTTGAGCACTTTGGATGGAGAACCACTCGAGTTACTTGTGAATGGTCAACTACTCAAATTGTTCTACAAAGAAAATATCTAATGCCATGGGTCATCTTTTTGTATCATATTTCTAGCCTTATCCCTTGTCATTTTTGTTTTATTTCATGAATAAATTGTCATTTATACTCTTAGAATAAATTTCCATTTCTTCATTTTTGTATTTTATTTCATTTGATGATATTTTGAATGAATACTGTTGATATATGTCTTTTGTCAGTGGATGTAGATTCCAGGTTCTTGCACATTATCACTTCATATCTAGCATGCATCCCCATATGGGGTCAAATGTTGACCACTGGGATGGCACCTGATGATTATATGAAAAACTCCATGCCCAAGGATGATCCAGAGGACACTTGTACCATCAGATATCATCAGTCAACAGAGTTTTTTAACTCTACTTCTATCTTATCATCATCTTTCTTGTACCCAAATTCCACACCCTACGGAGAATTGTAATAAGTGATACTAGTAATGATGAGTTTTTGAGTTTGTTACAGACCTAGGATGTTGAGACTCAATCAGAAAACAAGTACACCTTGGAGTGTTTTTTTTATCTGGTTAATTATCCCTTCCTTTTCAGAGGCGGATAATTTTCTAGGATTTTTCATTCACTTTTTACCCCAAAATCGAGGTGACGGTTTGAAAGTTGAGCCCTCAACACATCTTAGTGTCTAGAGTCGATGTATATTACCATACTAAGTCACACAAAAAATTTCGTAGAATTTGGCTAGGTCTAAGTAGGACTTTTTAATAATTAAAAATTTCCTGCAAAACAAGTTTTTTTAATTATTTTCTATGTAATGATGTAAATAAGTCGCCTTGGGAAATGTTTGGGACATGTGACTACTCGAAATTCATCTTCAGAGACCCAGTGTTATCCTAAGACCCACTTTTGGGGTCAAAAAACGACTTATAGTCCCTCAAAAGCTTATTTTCCTAATGACAGTGGCAAAAATGAAGAAAAAATTCAAAAAATTCAATAAATGGAAAAATTTATAAAATTTTCCGAAGTCAAAATAAGTCAAATTTTGACATGGAAATATAAGGGAATATCAAAGGTGATATGGCAGCCATGTAGGGCCCACCACATGGAGGAAAGTCAAAGTCAAAGTTCCAAGTAACAAGTCAAAATGTTCCAATTAATGTCAAAGGGGGTCCAACGTTGAAACATAACATATGATCAAAGTACAAGTTGGATTTAATGTAAATTTATGTCATGGAAATAAAATAAGAAATAAAGAAGTGGGAAGGGAACCACTTTACTCCTTTGCATACGTAGAAAGTAGGCCCATCAAATTATCACATGCAAAAAGGAACTCCATGTACACCCAAGTAAAGAAAACTCCACGTTGGCCCAATCAACGCAGTTGCCACTTATCAGCATCTACAGCAGTCAATACAACAGTTAATATGAAGATTTGGGAGGACAGTTAACACACACTCAACACAAGTGTATTTATATATGCCAACCTAGAGTTCAGATTTTAGAGGATAAGCAGAGCATGTCTGGCAGCCCATACACACAGCTAAATGCAGTCCAGAACAAGGTACAAACAACAGTTTGAGTAGAGGTGTCATCCCTTTGATCGATTTGGTGAGAAATCAAGGGGAATATGCTCCCTATTCAGCTCCTACACTCCACACATGGCAACCATCAAAGGAAATTCAAATTTGGCACATGTGTATGTTGTGCAGCCTCAAGAAAAATGTTGCCACATCTTAGAAATCAACTTACACACTTGGCATTGGAGCTCCACTTATCAAATTCGAATTTCATTTGGATCATCATCAGCGTGCCACTTGCCATTTCTCTTCTACATTGGAATCTTCCCATTGCTACACTTGTCATTTCATTTTTCATCGGGATTGGCTCCCATTGTTCTATTTAAATGAGCCGTTGGCTCTCATATTGTATCTTTAGAAAGAGCTATTGGGCTTACGAAGGTTCTACTGGATTTTGTATTCATTTTCATATAATAAAAAGATTTTGGGGCACTATTGTGTTGGCGTTCTCATTCCATTGCTTCAAGTGATGTTATTTCAATTGTTGTGCTTTACATTCTACATGTATGTTGGATTATGCTAGTTATAATTTTGCCACTTGTTTGGATTAACATATGCAAGCTATCTTGTATGGTTTTTTAAGCTATATTGTATGGTTTTTTGGGTTAGAGAAATACTCTAGGAAGAGGAGCACTAGAAGATTTTTGGTGAAATCTATAGCCTTCGCCTCCATCGTATAGTTTAATCCCTTTATGCTTGCTGACATTTTTTTTCAAGTGTGTAGAGATCTTTAGATTTGGTTGAAGGATTTACTTGGGCGTGGGGTAACTCTCCAATAGACGAACTAACTCACAATATCATGAATAGAAGGACCCAATCAGTTTGCCTCAAGGATTCAATCCTTGTGGCAGCTCGAGGGAGTTTCATTTAAGACATTTAACAAGTTATTTGCAGGACCTTTGGAGCATTTTGAGACGAAAATTCAAGGACGTTGTGAGTATTTGAGCCATCATTTCTTGAAAGGCCGAGTTCTACTTTGAGGGTGGCATCCTTCTCTCACTAGGATCAAATTCCTTGAAAAGGGAGGAGGACAAGGAACAAAAGGAATAATAGGTTCCGCGTTTGATATCAGTGGTGTCTCACGACTTAAAAGAGTTGGGGAAGTAGAGCAATCATGTGGTTTGGGCTCACCATGCAAAGAGATATGAACCAAATGCTCAAATGTTCGTTTAAAGAAATCCCAATCCATGTTTTCTTCAGGAAATTCATAATAGAGGTGAAGGAATTGATCAGAAAAATCCTCAATTGATTCATTAGGCTTCATTCTTAGTTGATTAATCCTTTTATTAACATCTCGGTAATCATACCTATCAAATGTTAAATGAAACTCCTTGATGAGGTGTTCAAAAGAATGAATGGAAACGAGTGGTAGAGTGTGACACCATTGGCTAACTCGACCTTCAAGGGTGAGGCAGAAAAGAACACAAGCCACATCTTCACAATCAATTTCATAGTATTCACATAACTTAAGGAAAAGATGTGCATGCTCAACAATGGATGTATCATCCTCACCATCAAACTTGAATTGAGACAAGTCATGGAGAGGCTCATCGAGGTTTGAAAGTTTATCAGGAGATAGGTTAGAAAAACACCCCCAAGAGTATGATTTGTCAAACCGCTGTTTGTCAGAGCATCCGTCTCCCAATCTCCCCGACCATCCTATTGGTCTCTTAGTCAAACATGATGGCTCAAGGGAGTAATCAGGATCAAATTCTCAAAGCATAACAATGGTCTCCTAGTGAAACCCAATGACCTAAGAGAGTACACAGGTTCCATCTCCTCTCAGTCATGGACCTAAGGGAGAAATCCCTATCTCAATATCAAAGTCCCCATCTATATAGTCTCTCGTGTTGGAAAATCAAGGTAATTGAAGATTATAGTTGACTTTCCTTACTTGATAATTACTTGTGATATTAGTTGGCCTTTTATTACATTTATTTCTTCTTCATCAAGCAATTACCAAAACATGAAGATCACAAAGACACAAGATATAGGCTCCAAGCTAGGGCAAAACCCCTCCAAGGGGAAAACCCAGAAAGAATACTTCTCTTCTTATAGAATCAAATCAAAATGAGACCTCCAAAACCCAAAGACCAAAGTCAAGATTCCTCCTAAGCACCAAGTCAGCCCTCCAATAGAATCTCTTCCAAACAAGTCAAGGTCTACCAAATTCAACGAAGGTCAAGCTCTTCAAAATTTTCTCTAGTCAAAGTTTCGATCCTACAACTTCAGGTCTACAATTTGGACTTGCAATTCTCGGCCCTGCAACTCACACAAAAACCTTGATCTACTCGCACATGTGTATAGAAAAGACAGATTTTTCAAGTCTTCTTCCTTTGATTTGACTTCTCCTTTCTTTCTTGACTTCTCACTTTAGAATATCTTCTTACTTTATTGCAAATCGAACTTTTGAAGTGCTCCAAATGAGTCGAAGTCGCATGTTATATATACACTCTTCAAGAGGTCGAATAGGCCTCTTCTAGGCCGACTTCTCTTTGGCAAGGCCAACTTGGTCTTGGAGAACAAATTGACTTCCTAGACTCAAAAATAATGATTTTATTTTGTTACAAGTCCAAATAGGACTACAATACATGACAAAAACTCTTCTTTGACTCAACAAGCCCTAGAAGCATGAAGAACATGCTTTGACCTAGACTTTGAGCACGAAACCCATACTTGAATAAATAAATAAAAATTTTCTCTTTTTATATATAAAATATACAATGTCATGATTACAAAAGTCATTATGAAGACCAAATCTAGTTACATTCTCCAACACTCCCTCTTAACTAGGGAGGTATTCATAATCCCATCATGAGGTACAAGGATTCTCAAATTGAAGTATTCTCATAAGAAGAGTTAGATTGATAAGCCATCTTTAAGAATCAACATCATAACCAGCATTGTCAACATAGCAAGGCCTTAACTAGCAATCTCTATCTCTCCACTAGATTAGAGCACAATGTTGGGAGGCTTTATGTGAGACACCACACTACCTCTTAAGGCACATACCACATCTGGATGTTCACTAAGTATGTCCTTCTAGGACTATTCTTATTTTGGATTTCCCAATCCTCAAAGAATATCGGTCCTCTTCAACTACTCTTACCATGGATGCCCTTCCTCATCCTCAAAGAATATCGATCTATGAGACTACTACTATCTTGGATTCTTAATCCTCAAGAAGTACTATTCTCAGATGCTTATCCAATCCTCCAGACCCCATTCTCTCTCCATAGCCTTCACTTAGATGTACAACTATTAGTCCTGGCGTAGTGCATGACCCATGAATGAGAGAATATAATGTCCATCATCGCTCCCTCTCAATCAGGGAGGAGATATCCACCAAACCAAGCTTGCTTCTTAAGTACTCAAGCTTCTTGTTTGGAAGTGCCTTTGTCAAAATATCAACTACTTGTTCATCTGTAGAGATATAATGTAGCTTCACGACCCCATCTCGTACCAAGCTTCTGATATAGTGGTACTTATTGTTAATATGCTTTGTCCTAGCATGAAACATTGTTCCTTAGTCAACCTTATGCTATTTGTGTTGTCAAAATGTATAATAGTAGGGCTCAATGGTCCTTCAAATAAATTTGATAGCATCTTTCTAAGCTAAACAGCCTCTCTGCAAACTTCACTTATAGCAACGTACTCGGCTTCAACACTACTCAAAGTAACAGTATATTGCTTCTTACTCATCCAGTAGATCATGGAAGATCCCAAATTGCAGCATCCACCAGTAGTGCTTCTACGATTAGTCTCACTACCACCCCAATTAGAATTTGTATATCCCAATAACTGAATCTCATTACCAGCATATCTAAGGCAATGATGCATTGTCCCACGAAGATATTGCAGGATATGTTTGGCTGCTATAGAATGGTCATGCCTTGGCTCCATCTAATATTGATTGAGGACATTTACTGCCAAACAAATGCCAAGTCTAGTATTCACAAGATACATTAAGGAGCCAATTAATTGTCTATAGCATGTAGGATCCACTAGATTAGATTTTGAACTCCTCAACTTCTTTAGATTAGTAATCATAGGAGTTGTCATTGGCTTATTATCCATCATGCCAAATTTTTGTAATATCTTGATCACATATTTTCCTTGACCAAGATAAATTTCACCAGGTTTCTACCAAACCTCTAGTCCCAAATAGTAGTGCATAAGCCCAAGATCCTTCATATCAAATTTAGTTGCCAACTGCCTCTTGCATTCTTGTATCTAATTTTCCACACCTGTGACAAGTAAGTCATCCACATATAAAAGTATGATCACAGGTTCATCCTTGACCACTTTGATGTAGAGGTTAGGATCTGCAGAACTCTTGACAAAACCAAGTCTCAATAGGTATGCATCCATCTTGGCATACCATGCTCTAGGTGCTTGTTTCAAGCCATATAGAGCCTTCTTCAATCTGCAGATGTGTGTCTCCCTCTTATGGACTTCGAATCCCTGAGGTTGCTCAATATAAACTTCTTCATCAATGGTCCCATTCAAAAAAGTTGTTTTAACATCCATTTGATGAATGTTCCATCCCATAGTGGCAGCCAAAGAGACAAGCGATCTAATAGTTGTATATCTTGTTGTAGGAGCGAAGGTTTCTTCATAATCGATACCTTCCTTTTGTGAAAATCCTCTTGCCACAAATCTAGCTTTATACTTATCAATGCTCCCATCCATTGCATGTTTGATCTTGTATATCCATTTGGAAGTGACAACAGATTTGTCACTTGGTCTAGGAACAATTTCCCAGACATCATTCTTCATAATCGACTGGTATTCTTCTTGCATTGCATTCCTCCATTCTTGATGTTCAGTTGCATCTTCATAGGAGGAGGGTTCAACCTCAATGAGCTTAGTCATATAAGCTACATAACCATAATATCTTTTAGGTTTCTTACTTTCTCTAAAAGTTCCCTTAGTTGTTGCATGTCCCTCCGCCTCTTGTAGAGTTTTTTTCAACCAAGCAAATGTCTTACGAATTTCTGGAATAACAACATGCTACACAGGTTCACTAGGTCCTTCAACGTCTTCATGTTTAGATGTAGGATCTTGAACATTGTCATCTCCTTGAGATTTCCTTAAAAATGGGCACATTTTCTTCATTAGAATCAACGAGATAAATGTTCTAAAATTTGGCCGACCTGACTCGGACTCGGCCTGGTTGACCGAGCCATACCCCTCTCCAGACCGACTACGTAAATTATCCACTTTGGCAGCCTGTCCATAACCGAACCAAACCGAATTGGTCACCGACTCAACTGGTTCAGTAACGAACCAGCCGGCCTTGGCGACAGGAAAAAAGGGCAGGTTGGGTGGACTTGAAATCAATTTTTTGTTGTTTAAACTCCTATCCCCTCTACCCCTCTCCCACGCCTATAAAGGTGACCCAACCGCCTCATATTTCCTCAAAGCTATCTCATTGCATTTGTGTGAGCAGCTAGAGTTGGTTTTTGGCACAGCATTGAGGAGGTCTAACTTCGACTCAAAATCTGGGCCAGTTGATGTTGTGTTGTCTGGCAATAGTGACTAGTGATCACTAGATAGTATTTTGTATTAGTAAACTATAGTTCTGCAATTGTATTGTTTTGTTGTAGAGGTCATTTAGAGCCTCCTTGGTTATGTGTTTTTGTTTTGATCTCTATATATTACATGTATTAGACAGTGCATTGGGTGTCATCTTGATATAATAGATATGTTCATGAGCATACTTTGATCATATGTTGTCTTCTCCCTATTATTATAATGCTTTGAGTTTGGAAACATGAATGAAAATCTTTAAAAATGTGTTTTTTCATAAAAAAATTAAATATTTAATGTACTTTTTACGAAGATCAGGTCATTGGAATCAACTAGTCCGAGTTGATATCGTGTCGGAGTTGACCCTCGGCAGATTCCGAGTCTGAGTTTTAAAACTATGACCGGGTTATCTTTGGATCTCTTGTAAGCTACATTTTCATCAAAGATGACATCTCTGCTTACTTCAATACGACAATCCTCTTTAATGTAGATTCTGTATGCTTTTGATGAAGCACTATAACCAACAAAGATTCCTTTTGTACTTGTAGGATCCAATTTCTTCCTCTTGTCCTTTGGAATGTGCATGTAAACTAGACATCCAAATATTTGGAGATGATCCACACTTGGCTTCTTTCCTATAAATGCTTCTTCTAGAGTCATATTATTGAAAATTTTATGAGGGCTTCGATTTTGCAAGTAGACAGTTGTTACAGATGCTTCTCCCCATAAGAACTTAGGGAGATCTTGATCATGAAGCATGGCTCTAACACATTCTTCAATTGATCTATTCTTCCTTTCAGCCACACCATTTTGTTTAGGGTTATAAGGAACAATTAGCTCCCTCTTTATCCTTGCTTCCTTACAAAATGTTATAAGCTCTTTGGCAATATATTCTCCACCATTATCAGACCTTAGGGTTTTTATCTTCCTTTCTGTCAGATTTTCTACTTCATTCTTGAATTCTTGAAATTTCTCAAATACCTCATCTTTATTCTTGAGGAGGTATATCCATGTTTTCCTAGAGTAATCATCAATGAATGTCACATAGTATTGATGACCTCCAAGAGATTTTACCACCATAGATCCACACACATCAGAGTGTATGAGATCTAGCATTTCCATGGACCTTGTATCACTTCTTACAAAGGGTTTCATCACATTTTTGGCTAGATTGCATCCCTTGTAGATTCCTACATGATGTTCCTTTAATTTAGGGATGCCAATGACCATTTGATTCAAGGATGGCAATATCTTGCAGTGAAAGTGTCCATACCTTCTAATGTCATAAGTCTATACAACGTCCCCTCACAAATCCCAATTATCTTAACATGTTCAATACTAGAGCCCTTTCCCCAAACCAAAACTTTGTCATCAACAAAAGCAATCCTATCAACTTTATCTTCTAGGCAAGAAATAGAAAGCGATTTTTTCTTCAAACCTAGCACATAGACTACATTGTTGAGATGAATATTTTCACCAGTCTCTAGCTCCAACAAGCTTCCAAGTTCGACTAAATGATAAGAGGTTCCTTTCGATAAGGTCTTGAGTTGACTGCATTTGCCTGTCATATGTCTGGAAGCTCCACCATCAATAACCCATACATTATCATCCTTAAAAGTACCTGTGAGAGCGGAGAATAAACTTCCATCCACCATTTATTTTGCTAGCTTGGAGATGTACTTCAAGATGTATCCCTTGATAGTTACACAGAGAATCCCAAGAGTCTTGAGACCTTTCTTCATAAAACTTTCCATTGAGAAGAAAGAGTAGATGATTGCTTCTAGATTGCTCTTCAACAAAGGTGCCAACAAAGATGTGATCTTCCAACTTCATTCCTTCACCCTAACTTTGATACCATGTTGGAAAATCAAGGTAATTGTAGATTACAATTGACTTTCCTTACTTGATAATTACTTGTGGTATTAGTAGGCCTTTTATCACATTTCTTTCTTCTTCATCAAGAAATTACCAAAACATGAAGATCACAAAGACACAAGATATAGGATCCAATCCAGGGCAAAACCCCTCCAAGGGAAAAACACATAAAGAATACTTCTCTTCTTATAGAATCAAATGAAAATGAGACCTCAAAGACCCAAAGACTAAAGTCAAGTTTCCTCCCAAGCACCAAGTCAGCCCTCGAATAGGATCTCTTCCAAACAAGTCGAGGTCTACCAAATTCAATGAAGGTCAAGTTCTTCAAAATCTACTCCAGTCAAAGTTTCCATCCTGCAACTTCAAGTCTGCAATTCAAACTTGCAATTCTCAGCCCTGCAACTCGCACAAAAATCCTAATCTACTCACACATGTGGACAAAAAAGATAGATTTTTCAAGTCTTCTTCCCTTCATTTGACTTCTCCTTCCTTTCTTGACTTCTCGCGCTAGATTATCTTCTTATCTTATTGCAGATCGAACTTGTGAAGTGCTCCAAATGAGTCGAAGTCGCATGCTATATATACTCTTCAAGAGGTCGAGCAAGCCTCTTCTAGGCCGACTTCCCCTTAGCAGGGTCGACTTGGTCTTGAAGGACAAATTGACCTTCTAGACTCAAAAATAATGATTTTCTTTTGTTACAACAAGTCCAAATAGCACTATAATACATGACAAAAATTCTTCTTTGACTCAACAAACCCTATAAGCATGAAGAACATGCTTTGACCTAGTCTTTGAGCATGAAACCCATCTTGCATAAATAAAAATTATTTTTCTCCTTTTATATATAAAATATACAATTTCATGATTTCAAAAGTCATTATGAAGATTGAATCTAGTTACATTCTCCAACATCTCGGTCCACGACCCAAGGAGGAATCTTAATCTCGATGTCAAAAGGGTCAATCTCCCCAACCATATGGTCTCTTAGTCAAATACAATGACCCAAGGGAGAGTACTCAAGATTAGTGTCCCCAACCACACCTACGGGTCTCTTGGTCAAACACAATGACCTAAGGGATCAATCAAGGCCTCAAAACCAAACTCCCCAAGCACATTGGATTCTCAATCAATCTCAATGACCCAAGGGTGTAACCACGACAATCTTCCCAGCCATAAAACTTGGGCTCTCAGTGAAGCCCAAGGAAGATTGTCAATCTCATGATGTTATACAATCAATGCTTCTTCTCTTTCTTCACGAGGAATTCTCAGCCACTCCAGTCTTCTCAAATAAATAAGCAAACTTCATCTGCGATAATGGCTTAGTCAAAACATCAACAACCTACTCATCAGTAGAAATGTATTCAAGCCTCACAGCTCCACAGAGGACAACATCTCAGATACAGTGATACTTGATCTCAATATGCTTCAACTTGACCATGAAAAACAAGATTCTCATAAAGCTTTACATAGATTTGATTATCACAATATACAATATTCGATTCCAACACTTGATTAAACAAACTGACAACCAACTTATGAAGCCACACAACTTCACAACACGCTTAACATGCAGCTATATACTCAGCTTCAGTCATACTAAGAGCAATAGAAGTTTGCTTCTTACTTGACCATGAAATCATAGCAAAGCCCAAGCCAAAAACAAAAACTAGAAGTGTTCTTTCTATCATCAGTGCATCCAGCCCAATCAGCATTAGTAAAAACATGCAATTGCCATTTTCCATTAGAAACATATCTCAAACCAAAATCAATGGTGCTATGTAGATATCTTGATATTCGTTGCAACCCAATGCACATGTCGAGGCTCAACCAAGAATTGGCTCAATATGTTCACAACATAGTAGATATTAGGTCTGGTGTTCACCAGATAGTTCAATGAGCCAATCAATTTGTGATACATAGAGGGATCAACCAAATCAAAATCACAATCTCGCAACTTCTTCAAATTTGTCATCATGGGAGTGTTCATGGACTCATAGTCCATCATGCCAAACTTCTGAAGGATCTCAACAAATATTTCATCAGTGTTTTGTCACACTTCTAATCCCAGGTAGTCATGCATTAGACCAAGATCCTTTAATCAGCTCCCTCTTACACTGAACAAAGAGGTCTTCAGCCCTAGTCAAAAATAAAAAATCACGAGCCCACCTTCAACAATGGATTGGTATTGCTCTTTGTGAACCAATTAGCCATCAATTTGAGAGTACCATGCATGAGGTGTATGTCTTCGTATTCTTATCCCTCTTACTGAGGTAATGCCTCATATGGCACTTCTAGCCATCTTCACCTTAGAAGTCACAACTAACTTCTTTTTGACACAGATCAAAACAAGCTTTAGTCTGGCAGATTTGTCTGCTCCCTCACAAGCTTTGTTCTTCCAATCTTTTAATTTATTGCCACAGCCTTGGCAAGCTTCATGGTGTACCTGCAATCCTCACTAGGAGGCCACGGAAGAACAAATACATCCAAACAACATATACTAGAACAAGAAGAATAACAACAACATTAATGATTTAAAAAAATAAGAGAGATACAAGATATCTTTTGTGAATATGTTAACTCCCTCTTGATCTTTAGCCTTCTTGAAAATCAACCTTGTCCAGATTATCATCATGATGTCCTCCTTTGTTGGAGCTAGGGTTTCTTCTATCAACAGAAGCAATCAATCCTAGGGTTTTGTCCATAAACCCTAGGTTTTTACTTATCCAAGCCATGATGCGTGCTAGGGTTTACAAACCCTAGATATTCAAATATCTAATCCTAATGTCCTTAAAAATGATTCTTGATCATTCCAAATTAGATTACACAAACTCACTGCAGCAACAACTTCAGATTAGTAGATTCAGTCGTCTACCAACTTACAGTGTGTTTGATTCTTCCATAGTAGTACATTAATTAGGAATCTTTGTCATCAACAGATTTATCCATTATCCTTGGCCACAACAAATTAGGTACCTTGGCTTCTTCAAATTTTGTAGTAATGGATTTCATCAAGGAAGACCTTTAGCACTAAAGTTGTTTAATTCTTACATGGCATTAATACCTTTAAAAATATATATCTTTATCATAACTGCAAGAGCTTCTAATCTTCATCCTTAAAGAGGATCTTGGCCTCTTTTCTACTGTAATCAAGATTTTTTCTTTAAGAATGTGTTATGACAACAATTTCCTCTTGATCATTCAACACTCATAGAATAGACATCATTTTTTCAAATATCCTTCTTTGAAACTCGAATTTTAGTATTATTACTTCTCCTTATTGTATCAAGACAACTTTCATGTCACAACATTTCCTTGAGGACTTATTTATGGAGGGACTTCATTCCTGTCTCCTTCAAAGATTTCTACAAGAATACCTCTTGGTCTTATTTCAATCTCCAAGATATATTGACCTCAATAAATTTTACAGATTTGTACTTGGCCATCTCGAATAGAGTTCCTTAACAATAGAATATTGAGATCCAGGAAAAACACACGGAGATCAATGATACATACCTTTTAAGCATTGGCTTCCTGTATTTCTTGTAGGTCTATATTTCCATGGCCAATTCATCATTGTAAGATACTTTAATTACAGCATCAGATCTTCAGTTTCAGTAGCCATAAGAGAAAATCACCTCCAATTCAAAGATCTTCTTTCCTTTGATATGCAACAGAACAAATGTCAATGCCCCTCCGCATCCAAACTTCACATTATATCAGTCATCAATAAATGATTGTCGTGTACAGTGATCAGAAAATCGGTATCGACAAAATGTCGGCGGGGGTCTTGAAAACATCTTATCGACAATATCGACGAAAATATCGGCAAAATATCGGAAAATATCGACAAACATAAAAAATCAATTTTTTCAGATTTTTAAACATAGCCGATATTTTCAAAATATGGCGATATTTAGCTTATATTTTTAAAATATCGCGATATTTACTTGGCAATATATCATATTGCCAAAAATATCTTGATATTTTCAAATATCGCCAATATATCAGCGATATTATCAACGCTGCTCGTGTATATATCAAAGGCTCTAGGAAATATGAATCTTCAATCTTCATACTTAAGTTCTTGAACTAGAGACTTCTTTAGTTCCTTTTCCAAAGTGAAAATGTCAGAGATCTTCAATACATTTCAGACTCCTTGTTTTACTTTTAACCTTGAAAGGGGACTCAACCTTTCTTCAACAAAGCGGAATTTTAGTGACAGTGATCTCCTTTAAAAGGAACTGAGCATCTTTTCTTCACCATGTCATAATACAACATCATCAAATTTTGATATGACAAATTGTCATATCAATTTATCTAAGTATGGATGTTTGTCCTTAGGGATTCTTCATTGATCTAGTGAGTTCCTTCAATCTTCAAGAGATGAAAATCTTGTACAAATCATGTCAAGACATAGCCAAGACAAGAAAATTACTAAGACTTTAGAATTAGTGACAATACATACCTCGCATGTTGGACTTAAGATTTTATTTTAGTACAGATGTCTTCTTCAAATTTCTTTGAGCTTTCTTCTTCAAGGAAATCCAAGGTCGACTCTTTATCTAGGTCTCTTTCACTATGTATAGAACAGGGATCTTTTAACATCATATTTACTTCTGAATGGATTTGAAAATCCAACTTCTCTATTCTTGAGATGACTTTTGGTTACAGAGATCATAGGCCTCGAACATGTCACCTTCCAAAGTGGCTCAGTCTTGACTCCTTCCATAGAGACATACAAGCTCGGACTTGGTCACTGATTTGGATCATGCTTCAAACTCGAAAATGCACTTGGATTTTTATCAAGGAGCTCGGATCATTATCTCATAGGTCACAAAACTTTGCACTTATCATAGAGATAACTTGCATATGCTTTGAACAATACCACAGAGATCTTGCTTTGAGTTTCTTTCAAGACTTGGCTTCAATCATGGAGGCAACTTGGATGCCATAAAGAGTTCAAATGCCATAGAAATGGAGCTCAGACTTCTTAGGATTTTCACAAAGAAAACACATATCTTTCACAAATACACACTTGTACTTTTTTGTGGCTTCTTTGAACATTATCATGAGGCTAGCGGTTAGAGAGTTCAAATTTGGAGTGTATTAGGGCTTCCAAGGTAACCAAAAATGACCCTATATTTAGGGTTGCCTCAAGCATAGATGAGGAATCTTCTTTCAAATGTAGAAAAGGGTCTCTTCAAGAGTGATCTCATGCTCCTTTCTTCCACCATAGCTCTGATACCATGTTGATTTTCTAGTGCAAGCAAGACTAGTATAATTTTTTTCAAATTGATAACTACTTCCAATGATACAATCTGACTTCTTTAGAGTATTCCAATCATTAAGCTATTATAGATGAAAAATTTCAACCATTATCTCCTTCAATAGAGCAATATGCATCACAATAAACAATAAGACAAGAGACACCAAATTTTAGGTCAGCGACCAGGGAAAAAACCCACAAGGGGAACACCCAACAAATCTTTCCTTACAAGAGAGAGAGTTCAGTTCATCAAAACGTACATCAGAATATTCCAAACAAGATTCCAATCTTCTGACCTCAATAAATGCCAAGTCAAACTGGTCAAATGAGAGAAATACTCAATGTTGGTTCAAGTCAAAGTATGCATAGAGGGGCTGAATTTCGGCCTAAGGCAGCTAGTCAAAGGGTCATCAAAACACAAAAGTTGACTGCAGGTCAACTCTTGGTCAACAACCCCAAAGAAGAGCAAAATCTCGATCAAAGACAGTCAACATACCATGAAGAATCTCAGCCTCCAAAAGCAGACAAGAGCTTGGTCAAATAGATAGAAACAAACCAAAATTCAATGTAGGTCAAACAGATGTCAAGTGGTTCGTCAATACAAAAGTCAAATCTTCTTCTTCTTCCTTCGTATGTGTGAACAATACTGCTAGCTTCAGATCCAATTGATGAGATGAATGGATGCCAAATGAGGTCAAACACACTCAAATTTATACATGTGCAAGGAGGTGGGTTTTGACCTTGGAGTCAAACCCTTTCAATGAGTGGGGCCAACTTGGTCATCATATAATTCATGATTTCTTCTTTGATTTGCCAATGAAAATTCCGACCGCAGCTACCAATTTTCAACAAGATGATCCATTGTTCCACACTTACAAACCCTTAATCACAAAGCTCAATAAGCCCACGAAATCAATTCATCAAATATCCAATCACACCCCCACGAATGAGCTCTTGTTTTTCTTTTATTGCAATGGCCATCGGAATACCATGGGTCATCCAAATACTATGGGTCACCTTTTTGCTTCATTAAATAGAGTGACTTTCTAATGTTCTTTTTCCTTAGTCGCCCTTTTAATTAATTTAAAATTTATCCCCTGAGATTCTGCAATTTATTTTATTGTGTAGCCTATCGAATAGGCTAGCCGCTAGGCTACTTAAATGGTCTCTGCTACCAACATCCAGAAAAAAGAGACGTTACATATTCTTTGATGGTCAATTTCCCTGTTAAGGGTGTTGAGAAGTCTATAGGGCAATAGTTAGAATGATTTCTCTTAAACTTGATAACTGCTTGTGATGTCTTTTTGCTTTTTCTTACTTATTAGCTTATTCTCTTATTATTGTGTTGTTCTTATCATCAAACAGCCACCAAAACAAGAAGATACACAAGAACACAAGATATAGGTTGCAATATAGGGCCAAAACCTCTCCACTTGAGAGGAAAACCACAAATCTCTTCTCTTCTTATAGACTCTTCAATTGACAAATTCCAAGACCTCTAGACCAAGACCAAGTCCAGCCTCTTTGATGATGTGCTTCCTTTGTCCAAGTCAAACCTAGTCAAATCTCTTTCAGTAGCACAACTTCGACCCCCAACAACAAAATTTCGGCCTCTACTGCAGGTCTGAAATTTCCGGCCCTCCCAGCAACAGTTGCTTCCACACGTGTGAGCTTATTTTGAGCTTCCAAGATTTCTTCAAACGTTCACTTGATTTTCTCCTTCTTCTAGGGCTTGAGGATGACCAGATGAGCCTTCCTTCGACCTTCTTTCTGCACTTTCTCTAAGTTTGATCCTGCAACAGTAAAACCCTAACCCAACCGTAGAAACCCTAGCTTCCCTCCTTCGCATGTGTGAAGAGAGAGAGAGAGAGAGAGAAAATAGCCCAAACACTTGATCTTCGTCCTTCTCCTTCCTTCACTAGCCCTTTCCTTCTCCTTCGCTTGCTTGATCAGAAAATGAATTGTCCCTAGGAGGACGAGTTCCCTCCTATATATAGGCTTCCAAGGTGGATGAAGTTCCTCAAATTAGGTCGACTTCTTAGCTGGCAGGTCGACTTGGTATTGGAGAGTATTTTGAAATTTTTAAATACAAAAAGAATTCTTTTTACAAGTTACAATGTGCCCAATGGGGTCTTCAACATATGACAATGACACTTTTGATTCCCTGAATTAGGACAAACCCTAGAAGCACTCAATGGGTGCTTGACCTCTAAAATAAAATACCTTGAGCATGAAACCCATGCTTCAAGAATAACAATAATATTTTTTCTTTCAATTTACAATATACAAGAATCGAAAACACATTTCATATTTATGAAGACTGAACCTAGTTATACATTTTTCAACAAAGGGAGCCCCAATTTTCATGAGTTAATTAAAAGTAAAAGAGAATTTGTCGGACAGAATTTTCGGCTGTTTTTTTGTGGCTGATTTTCTGTTTTATTTCCACTGCAAAATTTATTTCTTAAGTTAAAATACCAGTGTATTTACTTTCAGCGGTTTCAGAAAAAGATTTTACTGGGTGAAATAATTTCAAAGTATAAATAATTGTTGAGAAAAATAAATCAGACCTCGTATTAAAAATTAACAAAATCCAACAGATGATAGGTCACAAAAGATTTGTAGTCTTTCTTTGAAGGGAGATGCTTTCACACTTCTTGTGCTCCTCTTTTATTGTACAGTTTGCAGTCCCGTTGGCCAATCTTGCACGTTAATTTATAAATCAAAATATACTACACAGAGAAGTTGTACTTATTATATTAGCTTTTCAGTACTGTTATGGTGTAAGTGCATTGCTGATGCAAGAATATACCATTCATCTCTCATGGCTAAATTATATTAAAGTCCCTACAATGTAATAAACAACAGGAAATGCATCAGATGTTTTCAAGATATACCCTAATCTCCGAAGTACACGCTTTCGAGCCCTCAGCTCATCTTTGAAAGCCAATGATGTCGAAGCACGGACCTCCTTCCGGGCAACACAGATCATTGCTGTTAACTCTTCTTTCTTTCTTAGTACTTGTAGGTGCTTCTGGAGAATGGGAGACTTGGAAACAGCATGTTTAGAAAGTAAGCCTTCAAGGGTTTCTATTCGACGAACAGCCTTCTTATATGAACTACTATGTACCTGACAAATACCAGAAAATTGTTGTTAAATTGATGAAAAATCAAAACCAAGTTCCAAGTAATAGAAACTATTTCTCTGATAAGAAACGGTGGACATGTCACTTCCTACCTGCATGTCATCTTCTGGGTCTAAAAGTTGCACACCATCTGGAAAGCGGTTCAACACCTCCTGCACCTTTTTCAGAGTGTTTTCACGAGCTTCAACAGATAGCAAGTCCTGGGGAATATAAATGCGGATAGCACTCAAGCTGTCAATCTGTTTAGTGGCATATTGGACACAAAGGAAATCCGTATCAGATCAAAATAAAATAATTATTTCAAAGCAACAATCCAGGCATTTTCATCTACAGGCTACTAGCTTATGCATCTTTTTGGGAATTGTAAGTACTGGCATGCAATTGTATAGTTTGGAAATAGTGGTGACCTGAGAAAGTGGTACAGCAACAACAAGTGGCTCGCCAGGTTCTGTCAATGGAACAGTCTGAACAATTTTTCCCCGCCCACATTCTTTATTTGCACGACATCTTGTTAGAATATCAATAGTATACTGTGCATCTTCTGGCTTTGCATTTGTATCATCTGCATGTATTTGAAACACAGCTTGGTAAAGTTTGCTATACACAATTTTTACTATAACAAAGAATACCAAAACCACCTACCTTCAATTTCAGAAAAAATACTATTTCAATTAGTACATAAACATTCATGATTTTAGAACTAATTCAGTAGTTATGGTAACAAAGCCTGATTCCATCATTATCGGCCAAATGGCACTGCATACTCTGGAGTCTGGATATTGCAGCTTCAATGGTACCCCCAAAATGAAGAATATTATTTCCCATGTAGGATTCCTCAAATGGGACAGATGAAAATTACAACCATCAGAAGATTGTTCTACAAGAATGAAAAGGGTCCACAATGTTACTATTGCCTTCTGTTCACATAGTTGCAAAATACATGCCTTGGCCATCCATCATGGCTCTTCTGTATGAACTATGCTTTACCATGCAACTGGTATTTGTAACAAATGGTTATGATTACATATTTCACAGTCAACATGAATCTGTAGAAAGGCTTACTCAAGCTGTCAAGATCTCCATAACCATGACTTCATATTTATAGACTATATCCATCTAACAATTTATTGGACTATCCATTATGGAAACACTATTATTTGTCATTTTCTTCACTTACAAAAGCAATAGTTCACAGTTTTAACTTCATATTCTTCCTGCCAACCATTCCTGCATTTTCTCTGTGAGCCCATACTTAGCAGACTTACACAGCACAAAATCAAGAGATCTCTCGGGTGAAGTGAGAAGATCCTCTTTCTCCTATAGATGAGTTGAAGTCTTTTCTTCTGGAGCATATGCAGCCCAGGGACAGGGGCCTTCACCAGGTCATAATCTCCATCCTCCCTTTTGCCAGCACCATGGTCACTCCTGTCCCCCACCCTAAAAGGCTTATAGAGACAACTTGATGTCCTGTCTAGTGTGCCGACCAGCAGAGAGGTTGTGTTAAAGCAGGTAAAGTGTGGCTGGTCTAGAAAAATGGCAACAGAAGGCTCACCCAGCAAACTTGCAGCAGAAGATAAGATAAAACAACTTTTGTGAAAGTTTTGGTGCCATGCACAAGGATTTGACTGGAAGAATGCCAAACCAGCAACAGAAGATTTGACTGGAAGGATGCCAAACCAGCAACAGAATTTGGAATAATCAAATCAATTTTGTCTAACAAAAGGCTTGACATAATCTGTAAACAAAGGGATTTGGCTGGGAGAATGCCCAAGCGGCAGAAGAATTTGAATAACAAACACAACTATGTCTAACAGCACGCTTGACATGATCAGTAAACAGATTTTCCTATCAGTTGCAAGATCTTGCAGTCTGAATTGCAGTCAGTGGCAGCAAGAAAGTCTAAGTTTTGTGTTTGCTGCAATAAGTACATTCACTTATGTTCAATTACTTGTGATAATGATGTAATCTTAGAAGCATACCCCTTTCCCTATGAAAAATCAATGAGAAAATAAGAAATGACAACAACAGTGAAAAGATTACACCCTTAATACCAACACTTACCCTGGAGAAACCACCGAGGGGAAAACTCTAGCAAGATATACGGTTTGTGTCTTCCTCTTTATATTTTCTAATTTAAAATACAAAAAACAAAGAAAAATGGACCCACTGTAGAGCACATAGAAGTTGTGGCCTATGATAGGCTGCTACAGGATAGACTTTCTCCTCTGCTCCGCTTTGATATCTCTATCTGATGAAATATGAAACAGAAAAATACCTAGTTGCACAGAAATCAGTCCCAACATCTTTTAAACTTGTTCTCAACTTCTCAGTGTTCTCATGTTTCTGGAAGTTTAGGAATGAGTACGAAACATTCCCAATCAGCTGAGAACAGCTCCGGGATCATGGGAGCATTTTGGGAAGTTCTAGTTCATGAAAATGGGTAAATGAGAGCAGTTCCATTGGTGTTTCCTGCATACTAAGTAATGTGTTGCCATAAATTTGGTAAATTTCAGCACATAAATCCACCTTTCGACTTACATGCCATTTAATAATCAATTTTTAATATGTTTTATATGGCTTGTCAAAGCAGATATTCATGGAATATGCCGCCGTGGACTGTGCCCTTTGAAGTCCTTGTTTGCCATCCATCTATGGTGTGAATGCAGCTGTCCAATGTGTCCATGTGTAATTCATTAATTTTAAATGCCAGAATCAATGCCGAGTGGAAAGAATGCCTTTGTGCATTATAATTTATTCTATGGACAGAATCTCTATCATTCACAAGGAGACTGAAGGTTAAGTTGATGTTAGAGTGATCCCAGGCTGGAGTACTGATCCCTAGGATATAACATAACAACCTTTCTTTAGTGATGTTATTTTCATAATTGATAAGTGTATATGGTTTATAATATATAACTGTAACTTGTTACATAAACAATTGATATTAACATAAACTTACATATTAAGTTATCCATTTAAAAATTTAAACATATTTCTTAGCTTAGATAAATTATATTATAGATTAAAATGTTGTATGAATAAGATATATATATATATATATATATATATATATATATATTTGATTCTACTATCTTTGTTTTTTTAATCAAGTTACAAAATACATGCATATTAATGTTGTTTAATTAGAGTTTTAAGTTGTGTAAATTAGTATCTATATTATATATTATAGTTAAGTTTAATTTTGTTTTTCTATTTATAATACTGTCACTCCCAACCCATCATTTCCTATAAATTTGGGTGAAAATTCCAGCTGTTCCAGACATTTGCTTCCACATTCTGGATATTCATGCATTCTGAAAACATGTGCACCACAGGAACAGTATAACCATAGGACTGAAACCCTTCTCTCTTAGCAGATGAGGTTTTAACACTGTATCCACTAGGGCTAGTATTTGGGATTTTGCACTCCCCAACTCTGTTATGAATAAAAATATAAATAAAATAATACAAATAAAATAAAACAATAATAATAATAAATAATGATTAATTAGTAACTAGTTAATGAAAAGGTATGTCCCTCAAGACATAACCGTTGGTGAAGAGGTACCTACCTAGGGTATATAAGCAGGCCCTCACCCTCATTGTAATCATCTCATATCAATTCTATATACATTACTTTTCCTACAATGGATGTCTTTGTCTTCAAAGTATTCTAAAAACTACTGCTGCATATACGAACCTTGTTCGTTACAATGGTATCAGAGCCACGTTCTTCGATCATAGGCCTTTGGCCATTTAAAAAAAAAAAAACAGATAAAAATTAAAAATTAAAATATATATGTATATTAAAAAAAACAAAAAAAATATATTAAAAATAAAATAAAATAAAAACAACGACTTAACTGTTCCAACCATGTTTGTCGTTTGTAGCTCACGTCGGTTCTCAAGTCGTGCTGCCACAACGCTCAGTTCTCAACATCGCTTCCATCGCACATATCGCCACTGACACAGGCCTTTACCTACGCCACGGTCAGCGACGCCACGATCACTGCCTACAGCCGCACTTGACCCTCAAACTTTACCTACGCCACTCCCTAGTGACCAGTCATTGTCGTCCCTATTGCAATTCAACCGCTGCCCAACATACTCTCCCGACTCTCGCACTGCTTATCCACTATCTGCTACCTGTCTGTCTTCCCACGATAATTTCCATCCACTCGAGTCGTCACAACTCCTCTTCCCAACTGGCACCAATTCATTGTCGTCGATCCACTGACCTTCATTCCACCTTGCAACAGTCATCATCACCCTGTCTCACTACCTCCTGACCATCATGCCCTGTGTGAAGTCATTCTATCGGTCGTGTCAGTCAAACGTCACGTACGTTAACTCCTAACCCCCGTTTCATTGTGAATATATTTATATAACCATATATTTATTAATACAATCTATAGTTATATAGTTCATTAATAAATATATAATTAAAAATTAAAATTATTGACCCAAAATAAGAACCAACAAGAACACCTAAAATTAAACTTCAATCAGTATAAATAGATATTGACCCAGATAAGAACCAACTCACAGACACTAGAATGTGAGACAGGAAGATTGAAGGAAAACGAGGAATGGGAGAAAAGGACATGCCAAACTTATGGTAAAGAAAAGATGAAGACTAAGCAACTTCTTAACCGATTGTGAGGCACATGGCCACATCTAGAAGTGGATGATAATAGAAAAAAATAGTTAGTAAGTAACATTCTAGGAAAACCAGGTAGAATGTTAACTTTTCAATGTTCTATCATCTATGTTGTAACAATTACTTATAACAATTATTCTTCCAATAGCAATCAATTAGCCAATATATTTGCAATCACCCAGTAACAGTAAGCAATTGTACATAGAACATAAAACCACATGCACAATATAAGACAGCTAAGAACACTAGAGGCATGGAGAATTGGTCAAAGACTAGGGAAAAACCCGACAAGGGGGAGAACCCTTTCCAACTTCTTCTTCTATTAGATTGTCACCAAATGTTCAACAGAGAGATACATAGTTCAAGTATATCAACAATGAGTCAAACGTCAAAGTATTGACTCTGAAAATTCCAACATCGGAATCCTATTGCAATAACTAGTATTATTTCTTCTTACTAGTAAATTAATTATTCAGTTTATTTCTACGGCAACATCGAAATAAACACACTGCAACCTTCACAAATAAAATTGCAAAAAATAAATAATGTTGGAACTGAGAAAATACTAGCACACGCACATAAAAAAATAACATTGTTGTTTTTGGACAAAAGTCCCTGGAAAAACCCAATGAGAGAAAACCAATGCAACAGATGAGGGTTTTATTTTATTATGCAGCAGCGAAAATCTGAGTACAATTTGGTTGCCTCAAAATGGCATTCCACAGCAAGAAAATCTAGGCAAAATTATTGAAGGGAATTACTCTTCCTCCACAAGCAATCCTGGCACAACCTGCCTTCAAAAAACTCAGCCTCTTGGACCCCCTGCGTCAGCCTCTACACTGCTCTGCGCAATCTCTATGACGTCAAGCCCCCAACTAGTCTCTGAGGAAGTCATTATGCCTGCCTATGCTGAGGAAATCATCTCTCTGACACTCTGGAACTTCTGCCCGGCCTCTGGAACTAATAACGAATTTTTCCTCAACTAAATCGAACTGCCAATTTGAAGCAACTACGCAATCCTCTGCATTGCCTCACTGGGAATAACTCGGCCCTCTTGCTGCTGCCTGTCCGAATCTGGAAAACTTCCTCCTAACTCACTGTCCCTGCCCCTCACTCACTGCCTCGATTTCTGGCTCTCCCATAGCTGACTGCTACTACTCTGGAGATCGATCTGCCAAATAAATTGAATTTCTAGTGTTCTCAAGTGTGTTCTCCAAGTGCCCATCGACTTCCTCATATAATCCATTGTTGGAGCTCCAAGAGCCAAGATTAAAACTTAATTGATGGCTAGGATCATCTTGGAATTAATTCATGTGACTTTCTAGATAATTCTCACCTTGACTTAATTAATATTGATTAACTAACCAGTTTTCCTAAGTTTAGACTTAGGAAACACTAAAAAATTGGATAATAATCTAATTAAGTCGCTTCTAGGTGGAATTTCCAGAAACGATTTATGGATCTTGGAGATCTCATGTATTCTAGCCTCTCCACCAAATTTCGTGGCTAGAACACATTCGGTGCTATAAAAACTAACATTGACCAACCAAGTCAACCAATTAATATCCAATCATTTTTAGCATAAAGTAAAGTCTAATCAAACTTCAATACTGCAATTTTTCCATCAAAGTCAACAACAATCAACGCAACCCTAACCAGTCCTTGGTCAATAATCAAATATGCTCTAAATAGTTTGGTCAACCAGTCAAACAATGGAACCTCTTTTACTCGGTCAAACCTAGTCAAAACAGTGTCAAACACTCGGTCAGAAGAGAGAGAAAGTTTGCGGCCAAAACCCTAATCAAACTTGCATTCAACTGTCAAACCAACCAACGCATGCTCAGAAATATTCGATCAAAGTCTCCTCAAACTCGACCTCCAAGGCAGTCAAAGAATGTAGTCAACCCAAGTCAAAATGTCCCAAATCGTATCAAGTCAAAGCTTGTCAAACAATCCCAAAATAAAAGTCAACATTGGTCAATAGATTTACCCTCTCTCTCCTTCACACATGTAAACTCGGACCTGCAATTTTCAGACCAAATCGAACCAAGAGATGAAGAGATGAATGTGGGATGATGCCTCTAAGTGATGCCAAGTGATGTTTATTTATATGTGGTCTTGGGGGTTGAATTTCCTCTTCCAGGCCAGCTTGTACTTTTTTTGTTGTCATGGTTTCACATTAAAAATAATATATTCGCATGAGTAAATTAAATTCTTCCAAGGGCTAGTAGGCTCTAATTAGGGTGAGAAGGGCTTCTCTAAGGAGGGAATTTCTCCTTGAGCTACCAAATTTCAACTCCCCCGATTAGGATGAAAGATCCCATTGAAGCAGCTACCCCCATGCATATTGTATGTACATCTGGTACTATTGCTTGCGTCATATCGAAAAGACCTACCCCTAGTATTACTGATCCACCGAGACAGTTGATAAATGAGAAAATATCTTTATTTGCATCTTCTGCATTCAAATATACCATGAGACCCATGAGTTGATTTGCAATCTCGTGATTGATATCCTGAGCCAAAAAAAGTAATCTCTCTCGATAAAGTCGGTTGTATAAGTCGACCCAAGTTGCATCTTCATCTCCAGGGGGCTCCTATGAGAGTTTTTTTCGCTACAGCTGATAAAATATCGTTACTTGGGACGGTGCATATGTAGAAAGCCTCTCTCAGCTAGGGAGGAATTACCGATTGTGTCATAAGGATCACAACCATCCTATTTGCCCAATGACAATAGGCGAGATACTACTTACCATGAAAGGTAAGGATCACAACCATCCTATTGTCTGTTGATCTTCCCACCTTGACCCTCAAGAGTCAAGTGGTAGAACACTTGCATCCTCTACCTTGGGGGAGATACCCAACTTACCAGTGGTAAGGATCACACACACCCAAGTCTCCTCACCCATTGGCCAGATGGGTGGCAATCCCAACAAGCCCAACTTGTGGGTAGGATGCATACTAGGGTATACTCTGTCAAGTCCCAAACTCGATAGGGGGAGATACCCAACTTGCCATAAATGACAAGGATCACACACACCCTATAGTGACAATAAGGGAGATACCCAACCTACCACAAAGGGTAGGGATCACACACACCTATTGTCAACCCCAGGAACTCTCTGGCTCCATTCCCACCCTGGGAGCTCAAGTAAGGGGGAAGAGCATAGCTCAGCGTTCTTATCAGTCGTGACACTTTCCCGGGAAGATCACATCCACAGGTCCAAGTTACTCTCTAAATATCAAGAACTTCCCTTTCGACAAAGACTTGGTAAGAATAGCAATATATGTTCATCAGTTGAAATGTGATGGAGTCTTATGGCTCCTCTCTTCACCATATCCCAAATATAGTGATATCTAATCTCAATATGCTTGGACCTATCATGGAACACGAGATTCGCTGCAAGATTGATCCCACTCTTATTGTCGTAATATATCATTGTCGTATCCAATATCTGCTCAAACATCTCTCCAAAGAGCTTCCTCAACCACACTGTCTCACAGCTAGCCTTGCTCCCAGCAATATACCCAGCCTCAGTCGTGCTAAGAGCAACGAACTTCTGCTTCCTGCTCATCCAAGATATCATGCCAAACCCCAAGCTAAAACAACACCTTGATGTGCTCTTTCTGTCAACAATATTTCTGACCCAGTTAGCATCAGTGTATCCATGTAGTTTTACATCTCTCGAAATATGTCTCAAACCAAGGTTGATAGTCCCATGTAAGTATCTCAACACATGCTTGGAAGCAACCTAGTGTGTGTGTAGAGGCTCAGTCATAAATTGATTCAGAGTATTGACAGCTAAACATATGTCCATTCTAGTGTTCACCAAGAACATCAATGCTCCAATCAACTGTCGATACTCAAAGGGATTTGCCAAGTGAGGTCTTGCAGCTTCACCACATCACTTCTTGAAATTCATCTCCATCAATGTGGCCATGGCCTCGCATTCTACCATTTGAAATATTTCCTGAACTTTGACAACATATTTCCCTTGAGAAAGGAAAATCTCACCAGGTCTTTGCCACACCTCTAAGCCTAGGAAGTAGTGCACCAATCCAAGGTTGTTCATCTCAAATTTAGAGGCCATCTCCCTTTTACACTCGAGAATAAGAGGCTCTCCACCTATCAAGAATAAATCATCAACATATAATACCAAAATCAAGGGCATACCTTGGACAACTTTGAAGTAGAGATTCAAATCAACATTGCTTCTCGTAAATCCAAGCTTCACCAAGTAGCTATCAATGCAAGCATACCAAGCCCTAGGGCTTGCTTCAATCCATAAAGTGCTTTCTTCAGTCGGCACCCATGAGTCTCCTTGTCATGTTCCTCAAAGCCCTGTGATTTCTCAACATATACTTCTTCCTTGAGAATGACATGTAAAAACGTTGTCTTCACATCCATCTGGTGAAGTGTCTATCCCTAGCTAGCGGCAAGAGTAACAATAGATCAAATGGTAGTGTAGCGGGCAACCAATGCAAAAATGTCATCAGTCCTCTCCCTCTTTCTGGGAGAAACCTCTAGCCACAAATCATGCCTTGCATTTCTTGATACTTGCAATTGCACCATGCATAATCTTGTACAAACATTTAGAAGTCACAACAAACTTTCCTTCAGGTCTCGGAACTACTTCCCACCCATCATTCTTCATAATGGACTCATATTCCTCGACCATGGCATCCTTCCATACTTGTTCTTTCACTGCTTCTTCAAAAGTGTGTGGTTCAGCCTGTATCATGTTGCTCATCGCAACAACATATCCCTAATATCGGCATGGCTTCTTCCTTTCCTTGAAAATTCCTCTTGCAACATTTCCTGGCGGGAGGATCACACGGAGGTGGATCCAAATGGTCCATGGGTTCCATGGGATCATCAGCAACATCAGTACCTGGCCCAAGGATGGGAGAGTCTTCATGTTCATCCAAGGCATCATCCCTTCTTCCAACATTGGGAGGGGGAGAAGTGCCCCTTGCTTTCCCAAGCGTAGAATCTTCATTAAATGTCACATCCTTGCCAAATTCTATATTCCTTTGACCAGGTATATATATTCTATAAGCTTTAGAATTTTCACAATAGCCAACAAACGTACATTTATTTCCTGAAGCTTCCAGCTTGTTCCTTTGTCCTTTGGCACATGAAAATAAATGGGGTAGCCAAAGATCCTAAAATATCCAACATCAAGCTTCACACATGTGAAAACTTCTTCGGAATTCTTATCACCCAAGGCTTGATGAGAAGTCTTATTTTGAACATAGACAGCAGTGTTTGCAGCTTCTCCCTGTAGAAACTTCAGCAGCTTTTGATCATGCAACATAGTTCGGGCGGCTTCCATGATAGTCTTGTCCTTCCTTCTAGCTATTCCATTCTGCTCGGGGCTATAAGGTACGATCGTCTCTTTCTTGATTCCAGATTTCTTGCAAAAGTCAATGAACTCATTTCAAAAGAATTCTCCTCCATTATCAAACCTGAAGATTTTGATCCTCTTTCCTGTTTGATTTTCTATTGAAGTCCTTAAACATGTCAAATGCTTCTTAACAATTAAAACCCTCAACTGTTGCACCAATTTTCCCAAGTTGGATTTTTTTGGGGACTTTTGTCCAAAAATAAGTGTGTCAATTTTTGTGTGTGCTAGAATATTTCTCAATTTCCAGCGCTATTATTTTCAGTAGTATTTTTGTGAAGATTGCAGTGTTTATTTCGTTGTTGTCATAGCAATAAACTACTAATTTAATTAATAGTTATAAGAAATAATACCAGTTGTTGCAATAGGATTTCAATGGTGAAATTTTCACATGGTATTAGAGCGAGATTGATCAAATAGGGAAGCTCAAAAGCGGAGGCAAAAATTCTTTGTTCATAGGGAGCAGCAGGACGAATTTCTGGAGGTTGCGCAGAGCCTAAGCTGAGCAGTGCGAGTTGCTTGAGTAAGTTCAATTTTTCAATGCAGGTGGGCAGAAACATTCAACTTGCCAGAAAAGGTGATTCCAGTGGGCAGAGGGGGCGGCAGTAGCTCAGATTTTCGCTGAGTAGATTCCTTGTTTGGGCGCAGACGGGTTTTGCAGCGATTTGCGGTAGCAGAATCAACGTCGAGTGGAAGAGAAAAGCACACACAAAGGGAAATTCCTCTCAAGGGGTTTCGAGTTTTAGAGATCCAGTCTTCCAGTTACGGTTGGCAGTGGTTGCAAGCAAAGTTTCTCACTCCAGAAGGGAGCGTGAATAGCAGATTCAGCAGCCAGGCAGAGAAAGAGGGAGATTTTCAACCAGATTCAAAAATGGCCACAGTTGGGCTTAGAGATTAGGATAGTTTGGAGGGAGCCTCCAACTATGTCATCTGAAAGGCTAGGATGTCCTTCCTTCTAGATGAATATGGCCTGAAAGCCTATGTAGATAATATGGTGGTAGTACCCCAGGATGCAAATCAGCTAAAGGAGTACAGGAAAGAAATGGCAAAGGCGAAGCAGATGCTCTTGGATGGAGTCCGAGATCATATAGTCTCACATGTGGTAGACAAAGGTACGACCCAAGAATGTGGGATGCTCTCTCCCAGCGATATCAGAGTACTTTCAAGCAACGAAAGATGTTTCTCCAGGAATAGATGAGGAGCATCAAGATGCAGAAGGGTGAAGGCATTGATGCCTTCCTCACCAGGATTCACGAGGTATGTGATGAACTTGCAGTCGTTGGGGAGGCACCTCAACCTCAACCATCAGAGCTTGTATGGTTGGCATTGAATAGTGTCTCAAAGGAGTATCAGTTGTTTGTCCAAAGTATCTTGGGCAAAGACACATTGCTTAGATGGGATAGGATGTGGTCCAACCTACAACAGGAGGAGTCGAGGCGAGCTCTATTAAAGAGCGCCATCAACAGAAGCATCAACAAGGGTGTGAAGGGTGAGAAGGCAGAGGAGAATGTGGCCCTAGCATCAAAGGGTCCCAATCAAGGATAGGGGGAGAAGAACAAGAAGGACCTATCTAAGGTCAAGTGCTTCAAGTGTGGCGAGTTTAGCTATTACAGTACCCAATGTCCTCTCAAGAAGAAGGACAAGCAAGAGAAGCAGGACCAAGTGGCAGCGTCCGTAGAGATAGATAAGTTGTCCTCCTCATGGATCATTACCTTGCTATGGGGGCCCAAAATATTCAGTAGCAGGATGTATGAACGTCAAAGATGCAGTCAAATTTAAGAGTGACGGTTGCAAACTACTGGCAGTCAGGTGCTGAGGAGCGCAATACAGTGTTGCTCGCAGAGCAAGGGGCTTAGTAGTAGAGTCAACAGCAACGTAGATTCTTCAATAGATAGTGCAGGTACTACTAGTAGTCAGGACTCAGGAGAGAGATGCAATAGAGACATGGTTTACTCAGTGTTTAGGATGCTTCTCAGTTGCAATTGTTGCAATTGCAACAGCAACAGATTAGAGGGATGTGCAGCGCAAATGCAGAGTTGGCAGTAGTATAGCAGTGTCAATAGCAGCGCGGATGCAACATCAGAGTTGCATAGTGGTTGGTGGGCAGTGGTAGATAGCCACAGTGTCCAGACATCAGCAGCGTGATAGAGGTTGAAACAAAGACAGGGTGTTGTAGCAAAAGTGCAGCACTAGAACACCTTCCTTGCTAAGAGGGAGTGTGTTTTTGTAACACTGGAGGTGTTCTAGTCTCGAAACCTTGTGGAGAGGCTAAAACACAGGAGTTCTCCATAACCCACAAATCGTTTCTGGAAATTCCACCTAGAAGTGTCTCAATTAAATTACTAGCCTAATTCTAAACATTTGCTAAGTCAAAGCTTAGGAAAAGGGATTAATTAATCAATATTAATTGAGAAATGTGTGAATCATCTAGAAACTCACATGGATCGATCTAGAAATAATCTCAGCCATCGATTATGTTTTAATCTTCGTCATTGGAGTCCCAACTAGAGATTATAAGAGGACGTCGATGGGTAGATGGAGAACACACACACACATAGATCGATTTCCTTGGGCAGTTCGATTCTCCGGAGAGCAACAGCAGCTGTCAAAAGAGTTCGAGCCAGAGAAGGAAGCAAAAGGGGCTAAGGCAGTGAGTCCAAAGGAAGATTTTCTAGTTCCGGAGAGTTAGAAAGAGGAGGCTGAGATTTCTTCCAGGAGGTTGCGCAGAGGCAATGCAAAGCCTCAAGTAAGCAGTTCAATTTTGTTGGAGGGGAAGACGTTTTCAGTTCCAGAAGCCGGGAAGAGTTTCCAAAAGGTCGAAGAAGCATTTTCCCAATCAGTAGCAACCAAGACAACTAGATTGACAGTCGATTCAGACAGCACATGTGGCAAGCAATGCCAAAGTGACGCAAAGCCCATGCAGGCCTAGTTGGACGGCTAGCTTTTTAGCAGCAGCCAAGTGTCGGGATTAATCGAAGAGAGGGTAATTTCTCTCAAAGAATTTTTGCCAATATTTCTCTTGGATAGATTCGCCAGTTTGGTGATATTTATTGTACTCAGAAATTCACTGTTGCTTAATAATTAAAACCCTCAGTTATTGCACCGATTTTCCCAAGTTGGGTTTTTTCGGGGACTTTTGTCCAAAAAATAAGTGTCAATTTTTATGTGCTAGAATATTTCTCAGTTTCCATTGCTATTATTTTCCACGGTATTTTTGTGAAGATTGCAATGTGTTTATTCCGTTGTTGTCATAGCAATAAACTTCTAATCTAATTAACAGTTAGAAGAAATATTACTAGTTGTTGCAATAGGATTTCAATGGTGAAATTTTCACATAGTTTGACCATAATCCAAATGAAATAAAACAAAACCAAATCCCTTCAACGAATAAGTAGAATTGTCCCCAAGAAATGATCTTCAAATTAATCTCCCTCTCAACCAAGTTTGAGAGGACTTCATGATAACCAGTGAAGTGTGTAGAAGCCCCACTATCTACAAACCAAATATGAAATGGATCTAGAGGATAGGAACTAGAAAGAGCAGAAATAAGAAAATATTCAGATTGAGTAGCAGTTGCATTATTATTATACCTTGAATTCCTTGATCTCTTTTGAGGACGGTGGCTTTCTTCACGAGCAGTAGGAGCATCTCTTCTTCTTGTATAGTTAGACCTGTTATTGATCTAGATATATGAAGGAAAGAAATGAAATACAGTCTTAAATAGAACACAAAGATACAGTAAAAGAAAAAACTTCAATTAATTAATAACAAGTACTGAAAATTGTTTACATGTAGAATGGAACAAACTAGCTCAAGTGATGGTAGCTTATCTCTAAGAAGAGATGTGACAGCTACATGCCTTCTGAACTATGTTACAATGAGGCTCAAAGGCCTTTTTATCATAAAGAAGAAGTGTGAAACCCTAACCCTAAGAGATGAAGCACCAACGGTTTTGGGCCCCGTTGGGGTAAGTTGGATCGCCAACTTCCCGGGGTCGTAACTTTGGCATATGATCTTCGTTTGGTTATCATAATACCTTGTTTTGAAGATCTCCATGAGGGCGCAAAAAAAAATGTGTTAAATAGATTCTGACACTTTTCCAGCCTCTCCCTTTTCCCAAAAAAATGTCTTTTACGA
Organism: Pinus tabuliformis; assembly: GCA_031772625.1. NCBI lineage: Eukaryota > Viridiplantae > Streptophyta > Pinopsida > Pinales > Pinaceae > Pinus > Pinus tabuliformis. The sequence goes on from CM062814.1 coordinate 989,959,102, forward strand.
CCTCAAAACGGCTTTGGAAATTTAGGACCTGAAAAATTGTCAAAAATAGAAAGTTGTGCTAGAATTAAGGTAACTGAAGTCTGAAAGGAAACAGTGTTGGGGGTGGAATAGGCGGGGTGGCCACCAATATCCATCTAGATCAATCCTCCCCTGTTAGGAAGCAATGGTCCCATTGTGTTGAGTGCCTCCATAAGATGGGGAAACTTCTATTGAATTTGGTCCCTGGTGAGCCACTTGCCTTGGTGTAGGAGCTTGTCGGCTTTGACAACCCGATACAGTTGTATCCTCTATTGGTGAGTATCCTTAATCTGTTTTTCCATGATCTAATCAGTTGTGGTCTGTTCAATGCAATCTGGGTTGAGCTCTATTGGTGTCCACTGCTCAACAATGTCTGATGTGTCCAGCAATGGTGGAAAGTATGGTCGAAGGTGGTCCACATTGAACAATGGGTGTAGGCCAAGGAATGGGGGAATGTTGAGCTTGAAAGCATTGTCACCCGCAACCTTGGTGACAGTGTAAGGCCCGTATCAGAGTGATCGAAGCTTCTGATAGGCTCTAGTAAGGCATTCCTTGTGCAAATGTGACCAAACTTTGTCGCCCACTTGAAACTTATGTGGCACCCGATGTTGATCATGACGTTGTTTATACTTGGCATTGGCTTTATCTAGGATATCATGGACAGGTTGGCGAATGTGCTGGATGCATTCAATAAATCTGGTGCATTAAAACCAAGTGCACAATAGAAGATAGCCAAGAACAATAGAGACACAAAGATTTGTCAAAGACCTAGGAAAAACCACACAAGGGGGAAAACCCTTTCCAAATTCTTCTTCTTTTAGATTGTCATCAAATGTTCAGCAAAAAGATACATAGTCCAAGTACATCAACAATGAGTCAAAGGTCAAAGCCTTGACCAACCAAGTCAACCAGTCAATATCTAATCAATTTTGAGCATAAAAGTCAAATTTGGTCAAGCTTCAATACTGCATTTTTTCAGTCAAAGTCAACAACAATCAACGCAGCCCTAACCAGTCCTTGGCTAATCGTCAAATCTACTCTAAACAGTTCGGTCAATCAAACAATGCGGCCTCTTTTGCTCAATCAAACCTAGTCAAAACAGTGTCAAACTCTCGATCACAGGAGAGATAAAGTCTGTGGTCAAAACCCTAATCAGACCTACTGCCAAACCAGTCAACACATGCCCAAAAATCTTCAGTCAAAGTCTTCTCCTCAAACTCGGCCTCCAAGACAATCAAAGAATGCGGTCAACCCAAGTCAAAATGTCCCAAGTCAAATCCAAATCAAAGCTAGTCAAATAGTCCCAAAACAGAATTCAATGTTCGTCAACATATTTACCCTCTCTTTCCTTCCCACGTGTGAACACGGACCTGTAATTTTCAAACCAAATCGAACCAAGAGATGAAGAGATGAATGTGTGATGATGCTTCCAACTTTCCAAGTGATGTCTATTTATATGTTGTCTTGGGGGTCGAATTTCCTCTTCCAGGCCGACTTGTACTTTTTGTGTTGTCATGGTTCCACATTAAAAATAATATTTTCCCATGTGCAAATTAAATTCTTCCAAGGGCTAGTAGGGTCTCCTTAGGGTGAGAAGGGCTTCCCCAAGGGAATTTCTCCCTGAGCTACCAAATTTCAACATAGAAGTCACCATAAAGAAGGCAACAAAGATGATGTGCATTAGAGAGAGGGTGTTGAGAACCAAACCATCAGATAGTTGACCTATCTTTGGGAATCGAATTCAAATGAGTAACACAACACTAGTTGATATCGAATGGGAAAATGTCTCTTCTACACATTTATGTTTTTCTGCCATTAGTATAAAAATGTTGCAATGATATGTAAGTCGTTTTGTGTTTAGGTTAGTTGGCCTCGTGGACCTTTTACTAAAATTTTATTTTATTTAATATACTCTCTCTCTCATGATGGTAATCTCCACATATGATCCTCTATAGCTAAGTGCCCTCATTAATTGTATCACTAGGTTATGGCTTAAGAGCCGACCTAGTCAACATTATTTTACATTTGTTTAGGTGACTAATTTCGGCCTAAGCATTTATCTAGGCCGATAACCCCCAAATGGAAGGAGATTCTCCACCTCATGAGTTGTACTAAAATACATAACTCATGCCTCCTGCATTGATTCTTTAGCCTATGGGCAGCATATCGCTCTTGTTCTTGTGTTCCCTTTGTCTTTATCTGTCTCTTGAGCACTCCCTATTGATATGATATACTCTTGAATAGTATTTCTATAAACCTGAAGTGTTCTACTTGGTTGGATTAGCATTTGCTAAAGTTTTTGCCATATATCCATGATTTCAACATGGTACCAAAGTTCTTGTGACACTTCCTTATCCAATGTTGTTCCTGTTGTCGCACAAAGTATCTAGGCACCGCGACGACGCTCAAAGTAAGGGTTGTCACTCTTGATCCTTACTCACTCTGTTTAGACTTTCTCCTAGGCAAGTCAAGGGGAGTAGTCCCTGAGGTAGATGGATGAGAAAGCCTGTGAAACACGGGCTTTAGGAGACTTTAATGACGGACAACTTGAATGAATTTAAATGAATCTCGATTAACTCAGATGAATAGATTAAACTCTAATGTGACCAAGACACGACCACCAACTAGAGATAATTATCGACGAGTGCCTTTAATTTGAATTAACCATAGATCAAGTAAGAAAACAAGTCATCAAGAATAATTTTTCCAATATGTGACGAATAATGACTTTAACATGCAAGAGACTCCAGATTTAAAATGATTTTTGTTAACTGCCCAGATCTAGATTTAAACAACTTTCTCCAACAGCGAAATATGATTTAATACGTTTATTGCACCTTGAACATAGAAAAATATGCATTTAATAACACTACGGAACTTGAAATTCAAATCTTAATTATTCCTTTGTGCGATAACTAAAGAAGTAAAACAAATCAACAGGTTAAAAAATCGGAATTTTTAATGGGTCATAGGCCACATTAAGCGAAAACCCCTTAATTTATTTCATTTTTAATTCTCAAGTCACCAAAAATTTAAGATTTTTAGAATTTTTTTGATGTTTAAATGTTTTAATGTTTTTGTAAGATTTTTTAGATTTTTATATTTTTAAATATTTTTAGATTTTTTAAGTATTTTAGAATTTTTTAGGATTTTTAGAATTTTTAATGTTTTTAGGATTTTTTTATTTTTTTTAATTTTTAATGTCTTTTTAATTTTGTAAAAAATAAAGAATCAAAATATAAAACCAAAAACAAAATCAAATGTCACCAAAAAAAAAGAAATAATTTTTTAAAATGTTTTAGATTTTTTATTAAATGAAATCAAATGACACTTAAAAAGAATGCACATAAGCTAACTTTATACCAACTAAATAAAAGGATAACAATGAAATTCGATAAAAGAAAGTAATTCTAAGATAAAATACAAAACCAAAAGGAAATCGAAGAAATTATAAGAATTAAACCTATATGTGAAATAAAAGAAAAATGAATGTTAAAAAATCTGTCTAAACCTTAACCCGCATACATGCATAAAAATAAAAAATAAAAAAGAAATGGAAAGTCGATTGTGTTTATTGTTGTTGCAGTTGCAGGAACTCGACGACAGAAGGATGTGCGGACAAGAGGACTATGTTGGAGAGCAGAAGCGGACAAGTTCGATGGCAGAGGATGGAAAGGGAGAGACTGCGTGGAAGGGTTTAGATAAGCAATCGACGTTTCCAAGGCAAACAGCAGATCAAGGACAAAATTGAGGGCTGCGGTGGAAGAGTCGAGGAGCAGAGCTGGCGTGAAGATCCAACAGAAAGGATTGGAGAGAACGAATGAGGAATAAGGGCCGACAGAAAGCAGGTTACGAAGCAATGAGGGTTCACGCAGCAACGAAAGATGCAATGATGGTGATGAAAACGTAGCGAGGAGAGAAGCTCGAAGGAGCTTGATATACTCACGCAGGAGGGGAGAAGGATCCGTAAGTCAAGGGGCCAATAAGCTACACGAATCAGCAGGGTTTGATGGCGAGGAAGGGATATGGCAGGAGGGAGTTGTCTGGATCTGTTGTGTGCACTTGCAGGCAGCATGCAAATGAGATCCGCCAAAGAGAAAGGTGCAGAGGATGAAGGATGCGGGGTTTGATTTGGAGCCACTGGGAGGAAAGGCAAGCGAAGAGATGAGGGTTTTAAGCAGTTTGCCTAAAAATTTCGAAAATATTCCTGCAACAAAAAATGAAAACCTCAAGCAGCAGACAAATTCAGTTATATATAATAAAAAATGGTGCCCAATAAAACACAAAAATTCCCAAATGTAAGATGTTATATCTTTGTTTAAAGTTTTGTCGATGAAATCCTAAAAAAATCTTCCAAAAAATTGAAAAAAAATATATATATATTGAATTTGAAACCCTGGACTGCAAAATTCTTTCCAATAAAATTTCTGCAAAATGATGTTGATGAACCCCAGAGATCCAGATCTTACCCTCCAGGGCCTAGATCTGGACTCTGCACAGATTACTTTTTCAGATCTATAGCTGCAAGACAACAAAAAACACCCAAACGATATATACAATGACCCAAAAAACTAAAACCCAGAAAACCGAAGTTAAAAAACTGAAAATAATCACAGGTCTTTGTACATAAATGGCAGATCTATCAGAACTAGGGAATGTGAGTCCAACTCCGCTCCCAAATCTGAAAATCTAAGGCTCTCAACAGCCAGATCTATTGATTTAGCACAGAAAAAATTAAATTTTTCAATTTTAAAGGAGGTGTTGAGCTCAAAATCCTTCATGCACCACCCATAAAAAAATATATTATAATAAGCTCGGGATTAAATCAAGTTGGGCTCTTCAGAAAACACGGATCAAAAGTTGGTTGGTTCAGCCGAGAACTTCCCCGAATGCCCAATGATCTAATAATCAAGGATTTCCTGCAAAAATCAATTTAACCATCAACATAGAGCGAGAAAACGATAATAAAATTCAGATAAAAAGAGATACCTGCTATTATATTCAAAACTTAAATTATCATTCAAACCCCAGTGACTGAGCAAGATACCTGTACTCAAATCGCTCCTAAAAAAGCTATCATCAATGGCTAAAAAGAAACCTATGCATGAAAATGACACATCTTACAGTGTTTCCAAGAAGAGTAACACCAGCAGAAATTTAACCCCAAAGTCTTTCTTTATTTCTCATAAAAAAGATTACAAGAGAGCTTTTCACTTAATACACGATCCAGAGATTGGATCCACTGACTGACAAATGACCTCCTATTTAAAGATAAATCCTCCAACGGCTAGTTCAAGTGATCATCGTCAAAGCAATCTCGACCGTTGATGAGAATTAAAATTTCTTTTAATCTCATCTGTCGAAATTTTAAATTCTTGAGGAAATTCGAAATTTTCAATTAAATGAATTTTAATTAATTCAAAAATTAAATTTTTGAATTAATTTCCTCGAAATTTTGACTTTGACTTAACCCCAGGGACCAAAGGCTTAAGATTTTGTAAAATAATTAATTTACCTTAGTCCCTGGACCTCTTAAAATTTATATTTTAAGGACCAACGAATTTTGCATTCAGAAAATTTAAATTTACCTAGGACCTAGAATTAATTAAATTTCTGGCTTAGGATTTTAATTAATTTTGGCCAGAAAATTTAATTAATTAACCTATGAGGGGATAAATTATCTTTTTAATCCTCAAGACACTTTACATCATGATTTTTACATTTTTTACATCTGAAGGGGGAAAACCCATTTGAAAAAGACCTCACAGGCTACTCAATTCTGCGACACAAATATAATCCAACAGACCAAACAATTAGTAATAAAATAACCTAACCAAATGGTTAGGATTATTCCCAAATCACTTTTACAGACTCGATAGAAAACACTAGAACTCCCCTAAGATCCCAATGACAAAATCCATTCCGGCTTTGGGGTAAGGCTAAAGGAAAACACTGTCGACCATCCAAGAATGGATCGATGAGACAAAAAAACTCCCGGAATGTAGATCGTCACCAGAAAAGTAGGTTTACCTAGGTAATTACATACACGACACGGATCTGCTGAGATTATTTACATTATACACATGCAGAATGGATTTACATTATAACATGATCCTCAAACTGATGATGATAGCTAGATGGCAGGAACACATCGATCAGGCGCTATCCCTTTTGCGAAAAAAAGGGGTGTATTGCTATGGGTTGTTGACACGTAGTGGTCAACAGTTCCCATGGCTGTCTCAAGGTTGAAACTAGGGTTCTCAAAACTATTGGGCTTTTTTCACCAGCAACCTCCTCTTTTGGCAATTTTTGGTCTTTTCAGCAAAGTTAAGGTACTTTTTGCAGATTTGTACCCTTTTTTGGGCAGCACTCTCCTCTTCTTCCCCATTTTAAGTACAAATACTCCATTTTTCAAGGCAGTGCAGGTCTAAAACTGGGTTTCTCAGCCAGGTTTCAGGACAGTAGCCAGTACAAATACTCCATTTTTTACCATCTTCTTCCCTAGTGCCCTCCTCTTTTTCATGATTGTTGGCTCTTATATTGAATTTGATGAATTCGTTTTGCATATCAGTGCTCTTCTAAGGCAGTGCACCCTGTCTTTCTTGTTGTTTCAGCCAAGGTTCACTGTTTCTGAAACAGCTCTGGTCCCCTTGCCAAGTTTTTTCTTTTTTCCCTTTTTATTGGTGGGGTGGGGGATGAGGGAAGTTTTGGAATGAAGTGAATCTTCACATGTGATGATTTTTATTGGACAGGAAAAGGTCAAGTAGCACCCAAGAAGAAAATTGCACACCCTAATGATAATTGTGAAGAGTAATTAATGCCATATGATGTTAACGCTTGTGGCAATGAACGTGACACCTTCAAAAGCTTCCAAACACATACAAACTACATCACATAAGTGAGCTGAGATGGATAGCATTTATGATATGTTTGATGGGAAGGGTAGGGATGGTCTTGATCATGCAATAGCAAGGTTTTTAGTGGCACATGACATCCCTCACAATGCACATTGCAGACCACTCATTCTGTTTTGAACAAATGGTTTGTACCATTAAAATGGACCAGCAGGGTATAAGCCACTTAGTTACATGAAGCGACTAATTATGTTGATTGACATGCAGCCATTGAATGCATCTTACTGTGGATGGATATGTGATTGTGTTATGCACGGTTCGATAGACAGAATTGTCCATTATTCAATATGATTGTCTCTTCCATATCTGGCCCATATATTGAGAGGCCATCAATTGTTCAAGTCAGCTCTGATTTTTCATATTCATATATATATATATATATATATATATAATTTGATGTTCACACCTAGGCATATTTGTTGGACATCATTTACAGTGCATTCTTTGAATAATGCACTGAAAAACATTGGCAAACTCAAGTGGATTCAGGTTCTAGCTGAAATATTCACAGACTTCAGAGTTTTATATGTAACTAACAGCATTCACAAGTTTGCCAGAGTGGAGTTAGTTTGCCAAAGTGGAGTTACTTAAACCAGATACTACAAGATTTGCCACATGCCACATTCTCCTTCAGTGACTACCGGAGGCGAAGGGAACATTAGCTTCCACAATGATTAGAACTACAAAGGAACAGCAAAAGCAATCATCCTCAGATGTAGCTATTGGAGTGAATTATTTGGTTCTGGATGATCACTTTTGGGCAATAGGTTAAATTTGTTTTTGAATATGTAGTATTCAAAATCTAAGGTAGCATCCAACTTCAAGCAGCAACAAACTGAAGAGAGTTAAAGGGGTGAATTTATCTGTAGAGAATCATCTAGGCTAACATTTAATTCAAATTTGGCGTTGACTACATGGAATGTTAGTTGGAGCTGCTATTTACTCCTTGCTGCTTTCTAGGTCCAAGGATGTTAGAAATTATAGACACCAATGATTCATGCATTTCACTCTTTGAACCTTTTCGGTCTCAGCAGATGTAGTCCAATAATGTTGGGACTTGAGCCACGAAGCTTTTGTGGTTTGCTTACAGGGGTCTTCTCCCTGTAAGTATGACCATTTTCTTTTGTCCTAAAGTCAGAAAAATAAAACTCTTACATTTGAGGGTGGGAATGTTGCTTTGTGGTTTAGTTTAGCTCCTGTTATCTTTTTTCGTTGTCTTCCATCTTTTCTTTTGTAGGAATGTGACTGCTTTAGAAAGTATCTGTACTTCGACAACCGGGAACATGTTTTCTGTCTAAAACACTGCCTCTTCCAAAAACAAACGTGAACTATTTTGAACTGATTTGTTATTGATTCAACAATATGATATATCTCATCATCAATGTCCATAGTCACAACTGAACAGACATACCCAAAATGTCCCTGAAATCTGTTCGAAACATCTCAGGTATGGGACAATTGCCAACAAGTCCCCACATCACCACAGTTTTGGAATGTTTCCTAAGCATCTCTGATTCTCCAAAATGTCAGAACGGTGGGTGTGAGGATTCTTTTTGGGGGACACATCCCCATGCAACATAGGATTCAATCCAGCACAGATAAGAGGGACCCACACTTAAACCCATAATTGAAAACATGTATACATGAGCAATGGAATAAATTGAACATCCCTCTTCGGCTGCAACTCATGTAGTTGATCTGAAATGGTATCCTATGGCAAGAAGCAGGCCTTGTTTCCAAAATAGAGAAATAGTGAAAGAATTTACAAATGATGTTAAAAAGATTTATGGTTCTACAATGGGGCATCCAACATATTTTCTTAGTTTGCCCAATTTTGATGTGGGAGGGGTGTGTCTGGATCACAAGCCAATTTGAGAGATTGGCATAGGAACAAGGATCCAATTGATTGGCGGTGGCTTCATGGTATAGGCGCTCTAGAGTCATCGGCATATGCCACGCTGCTGCTCTCACAAGTAGTCAAGTCCTTGTCCTGTAAAAGTAAATGGAGCACTCAATCTTTCACCCATCCAGTGAATAGAAAGTGGCTGGGATCAAGAAAGGCAAAGAGCTTATTTTTTATCCATCTAGTGAATACAAAGCATTTGAGATCAAGGAAGACAAGGAACTTAGTCTAAATTCATAGCAAAATTCATCTCATTTCCTGGAAAACCCTAGGTACAAGGAGGGTCCTTTCCAGAAATGGGATCAATAGACAGATGATGGTGTGTGTTTGGATGACAAAACACAACAAGATGGGCTTGCTGAGCTACCTCTAGGAGCATATACTTGAGAGCAATGATTACCTAGAGAGTTTATCGAAGGAGGGTCTAAGCAATGATGATGATGATGACACAACACAAGAGTCACCATGAGGACTGACCGATGTTTGTTCCGTTTCATTTTTGTAAATGCCATTCAGCAATTTCTTTAATATACCTGGTTTAAGACTATAGCTATCGATGAGAATGGTCATGCTTTTCTAATCATTGTTCAATGCTGAATGCTTGAATGATTTGAATCTGAAAATGAATATGAATCACTGCTGATTTTACATTAATTTCACTTACGTTTTTCCCTATATATCAAATTTTGTGTATCCTTAACATACCTTGTCCCTTGCTTCAAAAAGTGTCCTACCCATACCGATGCACCTTGACAACCTAGATTTCACGATATTTTTTAATATAAGGCCATCTACTATTATATCTTCAAAATGGATTTGCTTGCCCCACAACGATGATAAGAGGTGGATAAGAAATTTAACTAGTGTCATTTTCCTCCTGAGGCAGCTTTGAAATATCCAGTGGTATGATAATCAAGTTAATTTGGTACTATTCTGGTAACATGGCCTTGATTACATCACTATTGGCACTGAATACTCTGGAAACTTCAACATAGATGGATAAGCCAAATTAAAAATATTTGTTTCTCAATCAAGGTTCCTCAAACAACACAAATTTGTATATATTACCCCATAAGAGAATGTTAAAAGAAAACAATCAACAAGAGAGTCATATTGAGGTCGTTTACTCCTAATAATGGGAGGGGTATGTTCCAAATTCCACCACAGCTATTTTTGTGTGCTTCTATTATAGTTGCATGTAACATGTCTTCACCATCAATCCTAGCTCTTCTGTACAATATACATTTTGGAATGTATTAGGTAGTTGTATCACATGAATATGATAACATATTTTTAACTCCAAAGATACCCGTGGTAAGGATTTCTGGCTGAAGCTTCAGAGAGCTCATCTATCATTTTGGTACTAGGTAAATGTTATATTTATGGGATCAAAAAAAATAGCACAACCACTATATCTATGATTGAAAAAAGCAACACATGGATACAACAAACTCGTTAACTCATTAACATATTCAAATGCAAGAGGTAAGCACTCATGTTCATCCTAGCAAAGAAAACATATACATGGCAAATACAATTGAACATTGCAACAAACTGTTTTCTCTACTACCAAACCAATAAGTTCAGAACCCAGTACTTATGATTTCAATCAGTCGTAACATAAAGAACACTAGTCCAGCTCTATGCCTCAAATTATCAACTTTTACCTTTTGATGTGTTTTTCACTCTCTCAAAGTTCACGATTACACCCCAAGTTAGTTGCTCATCCTGTGAGAAAGACAGTTTGTCTTTCTCTCCACTTGTGCTTAGAATGCGGATAAGCCTTCCAGGCTGTAGAAAAGGTAAACAATGTCTTGGTAAAAATACAATATTACGTATGTCACCCTTGAAGCTACGGAGCTGTTCGAATAGAGAGTAATAATCTTTTAATTTATCTTCTTCCTCGATCACAATCAAGTTTCTCTGTTCCTCTAGATCCTTCACACGTTTCTGCATTCATGCATAAACAAATAAACAAAAAATATTGCCAGGATCATTAAATCACTCCAATCTAGCTCATTCAAAAACATGATCTAAACTTCTATAACACAGTGAGATTTGAAGACTAAATCCTTTTCATATTCCCATCTGTATTGAACTACAATCAGAGCTTCTCATGAGACAAGTAGAAAATGACAAAGTTGCAGAGTAAGCTTTGTAATGAACTTTCATCAAGAGAATCCACTCCGCACAAACAATATTTAGTATTCGGTTGCAATGTAGATAATGAACCTGAAGATTGGGAAGAGCACGATCAGACTGGAACTGATAGAAAGATTGCCTCAGCAGAGTCTCTGGATCACCATCCTCGCAACGCATCTGATTCAATAGCATATTGTAGCTCAGATGGAAAGCACTGTCATAAAGCAGACAAAACAATAAGAATTGTTTGACACAAGGTCATTAAACACTATCATTTGACAAATATTAGTTTGTTGTCAATTATGGGCTATAGTAGCCATAGCATTCTATGAGTAGAAATACAGCTGTAAAAAGAGAATAGATCCACCTGACTAGAAATCAAACTTAATGCAATTAGAAAAGAATAAATCGAAAAAAATTAAAATAGGGCAAACAACAGTTAGAAGGTCCTCAAGATAGAAAAAACATACAATAGTATGATAACTGATAGATAAATTCAAAATATTACCTGAAAGATCACCAAATAGAAGAACATTGCACATTTGGAGCCACGTCAATTATATCCATTTGTATGGAAAACAAGCAAGGGATTATTGATAGAGAAGTACACAACAATTCTTATGTTGTATACTTCCAATAGGCAGAGAAAGATCTGAATAAAGCTGGTTCAACAAGACTCATGAACTTGGATGAATTGTCAAACTCAAATTCATCTGCATACATGCTTTGGAAAAACAATAAGTACCCTTTAGGGTATCACAACATTAAGAAATCAAGCATACCCTACTGGTCACCATCACATCCACTTCCTTAATACAAAGCATATAAGAATGCCCATGATATCACATCACTGACTATTCAACAATTATGCAAAAGCATTGCCCATCAAAACAATGCGAATGACACCTTACAATAAGCACCTGAAATCCAACTATAAAAATATATATATATATATATATATAAATTTAAAAATTTAAAAATTACTGCAAAGAAACCATTTCCAACATTTCTACTAATCAATGATGTCAGAACCGGTCAGTTTCATGCAAACTGGCAGTTCTCATCCATTTCTGGCCAAAATTGGCCAGGAACAGCTGGATGGAACCCATCACACACAGATTTGTACTGAACCAGACGGCTCAGCACAGAACTGGTCAACCAGACAGTTTAGGGACTAAAAGAGCAGTCAGCCTAGAGCCTCAGAAAGAAAAATAAAAACAAAAACTCCCAACCCTCCAAAAATCCTAACTAGTTTATAAAAACCCTCTGAGAACAGTTTTGTGCTGAACCAGCAAGCTTAGCGCAGAACTTGTCAACCTGATGCTCTAGGACCCAATGTGGAAAAAGTTGAAGTCGGGATTAATTCGGCAAGGGTCCAAAAGTTGAAAAACTCGGCAAAGTCGGGAGTTTTTCGAAAAAGTCGGCAAAAAGTCAGCAAAATTAAAAAAACACAAAAGTATTCATTTTTTTAATTTTTTTTAACATCTAGAGTATCCACAACATCAAATAAATGCATTTCCACATAAACATGTAAAGAAAGCTAATATATAATATGTATATGAAGTCTAGTGCTACATCACATATCAAAATAGTGAATCAACCACTGAATTTTGAATTTTGGGTCCTGTCTGAGTCTCAACTCTCAAGAGTCAAAATATCAACAAAAAATATAATAAATGTACATCATGAGTCATCTAAAAGTCATCAAGTAATCACTAATCAGTCACTGAGATCATCTTCCCCTTTTACGGGAATAGGGAATGGCTTTGCCTTTTCCTCTAGAGGAAGAAGACCCTGCCCCTGGGGATACAAAATGAAATGGATTCAATCGTCCTCTAGAAGCCGATGGAAGAGGTGGCCTCTGTGCTACGCTGCTGCTGCTGTTGCCCACCCTAGATGGTGTCACCTCCTCAGCATCCTCATCCAGCTCTGCTACTGCCTCCTGACCCTGATGTTGCTCCGCCTCCTCCTCCTCTATCTCTGGCTCTCCCTCCTCTGCAAGTACTACATCCTCTAGATCCACACCTAACCAATCCGGGATCGTGTCCAAGATCAGCCTCTCAGTCTCGACTCTCCATGAAGCGGTGGTATCAATATTGTCCAATGAGATGGCTTCCACATCAGTAGGTTTCTGAAGCTGTCTCACCCACAATCGAAGATTGTAGTAGACGTAGACCATGTCATTGAGGCGTTGGGACTCCAATCTGTATTAGGGTCATAGATTGTAAATTAGTACTTAGAAAATTTAAATATTAAAATTAATCAAACGAATTCAAAAAATTTAATTTGAAATCTTTTTAGTTTTTACCTATTGCGCTTTTTGGAGTGTATTTTGTCAAATACACTCCAGTTGCGCTCACACCCAGAGGAACTGCATGTTTGGCTAAGCACTCGAATGGCAAGCTTTTGGAGATAGGGTACTCTGGCACCATAGCTTGTCCACCAAGCATCTACAAGTTAAAAGAAAAATGAGAAACATAAAAAAAACATTGAAATTCTAAACTTGAAAGTTTGAAACAAACTGAAGCTTACTTGGCATTTCGGTCGTCCTATTCTTAATAGCCATGTTAAAACCAAATGTGCCACCTCCCATCCTATAGACCTCCATTTCTTTAGAAATCTCCTCACGTTTTTGCTCAGATGACACCATCCTCTCGACACAAGTGAAGAATCCATCCATCACCTCGGCATCAAATCTGAAACCATAAGCATAAGAAAATGCAGGGTTGAGGTAGACACCTACAGCATGAATGGGGCGATGGAGGGTATTGTTCCATCGTTGATCAATCACTCTCCATATGACCTGTTGTTTCTCTAACCCCTCATCTCCCTTATCTGCATAATAAGCACGGATGGCTTCTTTGGCCCTATCCATGGCCTCATACAAGTAGCCCATTGCGGGCTTGTCTCCATCAACCAACCGAAGAACCTTTACCAAAGGTTCTGAAATGGCGCACACCTCCTCTACTCCTGCCCAAAAGCTCTGATCATATGAAACTAGTCTGCATATGCCCTCTCCCTCCGGTTTGCGGCTAATAGATAAAGAACGCCAATCCACTGAGAGAAACATGCTCTTCACCTCCCACATAGAATTCAATAGAGACTGAAGAGATATGAAAGTAATGGCAAATCGTGTAATGGCAGGTCGCACCAACTCTTTGTTGTTGGTGAGTTTTCTCATCAAGCTAAACACAGATGAATGATTATATATAAATTTTGTTATGCTCTTGGATGATTCAACAATATCCCTCATAGTAGGAATCTTACCTATATCCTCCAACATCAAGTCAATGCAATGAGCAGCACAAGGTGTCCAAAACAAGTTAGGATACCTCTCCATAAGCATCTTGCCAGTTGCAACATAATTTGCAGCGTTGTCCGTTATGACTTGGACAACATTGCTTGGGCCTACTTCCTGAATGAAGATGTCCAACAACTCACATAATTTACGTGCATCTTTAATGTGTGCAGATGCATCAACAGATTTCATAAACATTGTCCCCTTGGGACAACTAACCAAGAAGTTAAGAAGGGTCCTACCCTTCAGGTCAGTCCAACCATCTGACATGACTGTGCATCCAGTGTGCTCCCATGATGCCCTAAACTCTGCCAATCTAGCAGTGCACTCAGTCTTTTCATCTTGAAGAAGGGGCCCTCTCAATTCTGCAAAGGTGGGGGCTTTGTACCTCGGGCCAACGACAGCAACAGCATCAAACATAGGCTGGTAGAATGGGTTTGTCTTGGCAATGTTGAAAGGAACATCACTCCATAGAAGACACCTACTGACCAACTTGTCAGCTTCTACCTTTTCCTTTTTTTGCATTGATGATTTGATCCCAGGTTGTGAACCAACTGTTGTTCTAGGAACAAAAAAAAGATGAGATAGAAGGATGAGTACCCATGGGTGAGGAAGGTGATGCTGCTGTAGAAGCACTGTCACTCTCAATTCCCCCCACCCTTGAGCCCCCTACAAGTTGGTTTCTTAGTGCTACCCTGGTGTCTTTTCCTTCTTCTTTATCCATCAATGATTGAATGGCCCGTCGGATGATTTCTGGACTTGGTTTTGTGCAAAGTTCAACATTTTGCCCTGGAATTTTCCCCAAATGGAATTTTAATCTGTTGATGCCTCCTGACATATGCTTGCCACACAAATTGCAAGTCAAATACATTCTATTGACCCCCCCAGTTTCGGGTGTAGCATCAGGCTCACCAAACTTCCACATAGAATCCAAAATCCTCGGCATTTTGTTTTAAACTTTGAGCTTGAATTTAAAGTTTAAACCTGGGCACAAAAAAATTGGAACAAATTCAATTAGCAATGATCCATCAAAATAGTAGCAATGGTCCATCAATTTAATGACAGAACAAAATGTCACTGTAATATATATGACTTCTCAATAATATATGACAAGAATCTATAGGTAATACCGTAATACATCACATAAAATTTGATCATATTTTTCCCAAAATATGGAAATATTAAATGTCGTTCAGTGACCAGTCACAGTGATTTGATGCCCTTTCTGCAACTGTGCTACTCTACACTGCCCACTAACAGATTCAAATTTCATAGGCATTAATGTGACTCCATGGGCATGAATCTGTTAAAAAATTAGCATAGTGCAAGTGAGGAAAGCTAACATGTAACAGGCATCAGCAAGTTTCCTTTTGATGAATTCAACTTCATCCCAACGTTTGGATTCAACATGTTCCCAGATTTTGGAACAGCCCCATTTGGCTTCCATGAATCTTTCACGATTGATGAAGTTTATAACTTTATTGTTATTATCCATGAAAATGCCTTGATGACTGTTTTCGCATTTTCTTTGAATGGAAAGAATGCATGAAAGTGGTACTGTCACTGTGATTTCAATTTTCAGCCCTTGTCATTTCCACATCTTGTTAAGAAATTTCAAAAATATTAGATGTGTTGATATGGTAATTAGTAATTACTAATGAGGACTCGAGATATAGCATATATTCAATGGTTTTATTCAGCTATTTCACCGTCCTTTTCTACAGCAGTTGATATTTTTTTGGTTGAATTTTACTCATCAAATTCATGCTTTCTGTTGTCCTAAACAGACCTTCACTGTAACTGTTGATCCTATGATACGATGAATGATTCAATTCCCTTTGACTTGGAATGGTTTTCCACTGGTTAATAAATTGTTAACTCGTTAAGTTTCTAGATCACAATGCTACGGCTTGTAGTTTTTAATAAGGAGCATTCAGTAAATTTATATTAAGCATATTTTTGTGTTGATATTTGTGCTAAAGGGGAAGAGAAGGTTGTTGGTTTGATAATTGTTCATGAAAAGACCCCTTCGAGTTCTTTCTTAATTGAAAATTTTCAAACCCACAAAATTGAGAAATCAACCACCAAAATCCTTTAAAAGTTTAACGTGTGTAGCAGTAGAACCAATTCATGCAGGACTTTTGTTTTTAATATTTATAGGGAAATGAAAAGCAATAAACAGGAAAGGATTTAACATTGGATCTACCGACAATGTTGAACTGGAACAATTATTCAACGATCAACCTTGGCAAATGCTATCAATCCGGGTCACAATTTGAATTTACGCCGGCTCCTCTCCACGCTTGCAAACCCTCGTTCTCTCGGTTCTCCACAGCAGCCACAGCGAGCAATGAAAAACGCACAGGCCAAAAACTAAACTGAAATAACCCTTTGCGGCTTTTTATCCGCCAAAAAAATTTCATGTCGATTTTTTCCATCGACTCGCGATTTAATCGGGAGTATTTCAATAAAATCGCGATTTTTTCGTTTATGAAAAAGTTGCCAAAAAATCGGCCGATTTAATCCTTTTGCTGAAAAAATCACAATTTTAGGAATAAATCCTTATTTTTTCGGGACTTTTTCCACACTGCTAGGACCCACAAAAACTGGACAACCTAGAGCCTCATAACAAAACAAAATAAAGACTCACAGCCCTTCTAGGAAGGCTAGGAAGAATATCCTTGCATGGTCCTTAATGCTTGGTAGCTTGCCTTTGAAATACGTCGGAGTCCCCAACCCCAAGTGTTCCTTCTATCAGAAAGATGACATTGTTAAGCACCTTTTTTCTGTTTTTTCATTGTGCCAATGTGTCTGCGGATGCAATCTTTTGTAGTTAGCTCATCCCTAATTCTATCTCTTGGAAAGATGTCATGTCCTGAATATTAAGTTCTAAGTCCCAACTCAGCGTCAAAATATCAACAAAAGTTATAATAATGTATCTGATATCATGAGTCATAATGTCATATACAATGAAATGAACCAAATAACTAATATTACTGATTTCCTCTGCCCCTCTTGCGAGAAAATGCAACAACTTTCCTTCTAGATGTAGATGGTGTTGGAGCTAGCAGTGGACTTTGTTGTGCTCTAGAAGCTGAAGAACTAGGAGCTATAGGAGGTAGACCATATCCTCTACTGGTGACAGGGGTAGCCTGGGTAGTTGGTGTCACCTCCTCCTCCTCTACCAGGTGGTGTCACCTCCTCCTCCTGTTGCTCCTCTTCCTCCTTCTCCTCTACTCCCTCCACTACCTCCTACTCTAACCAATCAAGGACCGACTCCATGATAGGCCTCTTGGCCTCAACCCTCCATGCAACAGTGGTGTCAATCCCATCCCAATGAGATGGCCTCCACATCAGGTGTACTCCCAAGTTGCCACACCCACAATCGAAAATTGTGGTAGAGGTAGGCCATGTCATTAAGTCGTTGGGACTACAACCTGTACAAGGGTCATAAATTAATAAATTATAAATAATAAAATAATAATTATAAATAATATTATTTAATGAATTCAAAAAATTAATTGGAAATTTGGAATATTTTAACCTATTGCACTTCTTGGTGTGTATTTTTTGAAATACACTCTACTTGCGCTCACATCCCAAGGAGCTACATGTTTGGTTGAGCACTCGAATGGAAAGCCTTCGGAGATTGGGTACTCTGCCACCATAGCTTCTCCACCATGCATCTACAACAAATAAGATAAACATAACAAAAAAAAAATGAAAGTTGAAAGTTGAAGCTAAGTATGAACTTCAAGAGACAATGAAATTTGAAACAAAAAAAAGCTTACCTAGCATTTTAGTCTTTCTATCCACAATAGCCATGTCAAAGCTAAATGTGCCACCTACCACTTTGTATATTTCCATTCCTTTGGAAATTTCTATACGTTCTGCTGGAGATAGCAGCATCCTCTAAACACAAGTGAAGAATCCATGCATGACCTTAGCATCAAATAAGAAACTACAGGAGTAAGCAAATGCGGGGTTCAGGTAGATCCCCGCAACATGAATGGGACGATGGAGTGTATTGTTCCATTGCTCATCAATCACTACCCATAATAGTTGTTGTTTCTCAAACCCCTTATCCCCCTTATCATCATAGTAGGTTTGAATGGATTCTTTGGCCCTATCCATGGCCTCATACAAGTAGCCCATTACGGGCTTGTCTCCATCAAGAACCTTTACCAAACGTTCAGTAATGCTACACACCTCCTGCACTCCCACCCAGAAGCTTTCCTGGTATGAAACTAACCTGCATATGGCCTCTCCCTCTAGTTTGTGGCTAAATGCCAAAGCACGCCACTCCTCTGAAAGAAACATTCTCTTCACATCCCACATAGAATTCAAGACGGATTGAAGAGATATGAAATGGGTGGCAAACCGTGTAATGGCAGGGCGCACCAACTCCTTGTTGTCGGTGAATGTTCTCATCAAATGAAACACAGATGCATGATTATATATAAATTTTGTAATGTTTTTTGATGACTCAACAATATCCTTGACAAAAGGAATTTTTCTTATGTCCAACATCAAATCAATGCAATGTGCGGCACAAGGTGTCCAAAATAAGGTATGATGCCTCTCCATAAGAATCTTGCCAGCAACAATATAATTTGCAACATTGTCCATTATGACTTAGACAACATGTTGTGGACCCACCTCCAGAATGAACACATCCAACAAATCACATAATAACCGTGCATCTTTGATATGTGCAAATGCATCAATAGATTTCATAAACATTGTCCCCTTGGGACAATTAACCAAGAAGTTAATAAGGCTTCTACCCTTTTGATCGGTCCAACCATCTGACATCACAGTGCATCCTGTGTGTGCCCATGATGCCCTAAACTCCTCCAATCTCTTAGTGCAGTCAACCTTTTCATTTTGAAGAATGCGCCCTCTAAAGTCATCATAAGAAGGGACTTTGTACCCTGGGCCAACAATAGCAATAGCATCAACCGCGGGCTGGAAAAATGGATTGTTCCTTGCAACGCTGAAAGGAATATCACTCCAAAGAAGAAACTTGCCCAACAACTTGTCAGCTTCTTCTTTCTCCCTTTTTTTAATAACTGAAGTGATAGATTGTTGTGACGAGGTGTGCTTCTAGGAACAAAAAATGATGAGGTAGCTACAGGGTTGGTTGTAGATGTTGATGGTGAAGTAGAACCAGGTGTGCTTCTAGGAACAAAAAATGATGAGGTACCTATAGGGTTGGTTGTAGACGCTGATGGTGAAGTAGAACCAATACCACTCTCATGTTTACCTCCCAATCCTGACACTCTACTCCCTGCTAGTTGACTCTTCAGAGCTGACTTGGACAATTGGATTTGCTCTATTTCTTCCAATGATATGAGGGCTCTTCGGATGATTTCTGGATTTGTATTTGTGCAAGGCTCTACCTCATGTCCAAGAACTTGTGCAAGGTGATACTTCAATCTGTACAGCCCCCTTGTAATATGATGTCCACATAACTTGCAAATCAAATTTGATCAGTCAAACCCTCCATCAAGTTCACCAAATTCCCACAAAGAGTCCAATTTCCTTGGCATGTTTGTAACTTTGTTGAACTTTTGAGTTTTAATGTAAGATGAAGTTTGAAGTTTGAATCTAGAGCACAAAAAGAATTGCAAGTTAAAAAAATAAAATTAAAATTTACATACAACATTTTGAATTTTTTACAACAAAAAAACCCTCAACTCAATGCAACAATAATGGCAAAAAATACACATTCAAGCCTAAGCAAAACTGATGAAAATAACTAGGGCACAAGAAAAAATTAAACAAATAAATCTAACAATCAAGTTTTTGCATTTTTGACCAAAATAAACCCTCTTCACTAAATACAACAAAAATGAAAACACACACACACACACAATCAAATCCAAACAAAAATCATGGAAAATAAATGGGTGATAGAAACCCAAGGAAAAACAAGAAAAAAAAACAAAGAAACATGGCCAAATTTGATGCCCATACCTGAAAACAATGCTTTGTTGAAGAAACTTGGTCCAAACTTGAAATTTTTTTGCCTGGGATGTGCTCAATTCCTTCACTTTTCTCCTCTTTTCTCCTTGTAGATGTGTTCTCCTCCTCCTTAGCTCTCACTCTTCCCCTCTATCTGAAAAAAAAAATGAGCAAAAAAAAACCAAAAATCGCTTTTAAAACTCATTGTTCCACGGCCCCACGATTTTTTGGGATCAGATCGCAATTTTTTCAAAAAAAAATCATGATTTTTTGGAAACAAAAATAATCTCCAAAAAAATCGCGACGTTTGCATCACTGGTCCAAAGCCTCACTAAGTGACCTAGACAATGTGCAACATGCATGAGTGATATGATTGTCACCTCAGCAACTACTCCCCTCTCTTTAATGAAGGACAGAATCCAACACAAGGGAGGCTTCCTTAATAGAGCTTTAGGATCAAGTAATCAAAGGATCTTAAGCTAAATTCCCCTGAAGGATCCTACAACAAAAATCCACTAGATAAAGGTATGACAAACTATGGTTTGCAGTGGATGGAGCAAGTTCAAGATTTGGGTTCGACGGACCTACGGGTCAATCTAAAGGCTAGGGTTAGCCTAAAGAGTCTAAAATAGGTTACTTGAACACACCAAAGTTTGAAAAACTCAAAGCTGCTGTAAACTAGAGTTTCAGGCTACCAAATTGCACCAAAACAATTGTTTATAATAGCAGCAAATTTAGCCATTAAAAATATGTAAAAATTCTGTGAGATGGAGGCTAAATTTGACAATAAACTAAGGACAAATTGCAAAGAATTTTGTCAGTTAATAAAGCATGCAAACAACAAATAAAGTTTGACGTCAGCCCTAGAAAATGGCTGAAAATGCATGAAAAACCTTAAATTAGCTTCTCTAATGCAATTTTAGACAGGACCTCACCATAAGGCTTACATCAATAAGCCAATAAATGCTTAAAACACAAGATCTTGTTGCAATTTAACCATAATTTACCATAAAACAAAAAGAAAAACGAATTTTAGATTTTAAAAAACTGCTACAAGTGAGATAGACTAGTGCCTTCTCAATCTAGGGTGTATGGAGTCTAGAATACAAACTATTCTAGGGTTTCTTTGGAGTGATTCTAAATCCAAACAAAACTAGGGCAAATAAAATAACTTACCCTAGGGTTTGTAATTTAGGTTCTCAATTTTCCTAATGATTAAAGGAAAGAAAATCCTATCTCTATTCCTCGGACTTAGGGTTTAGCTCAACAAGAGACAATGAAGCAAATACCAACCAAAATAACTTACCACAAGAACATTAATCCCACTGAACATACTACCAATATAAAGTAAAAAAAACTAACGTACTTCACCATACAAAATCCAAGATCCACCATAAGCATCCATGAAAAGAGATCACATCACATCACAAGATCCACCCAAGAAAGTCACTCTATTAGTCCTCCATTGCACACTATAGAGAAAGGTCACTAATGAAGAGTTTATTATGTTCCAAGTGTGACGAACATCCAAGAGAAAATAGACTACCCTATTTATATGAGTGTAACCAAGTCTATTTCCTTTAAATTAGACCTCAAATCCCTAAAAATCTTTAAATCAATGATACAATGTGGACAGGTTATCAATTCAAACCCCAAAGATTGCCAAAACAATGAAATACCATGAAAATAAGCATCAATTAACCCACATTTGTGAGTGTAAAATCCTCCAAGAGTGACATCATCATCCAAATGTGTGTCTCTCCATGAAAAGGTGCAACGAATAGCTCACGAGATGTATCTTATTCCATTAGTGATGTTTCTCCATCCAAATGACATGTCTCATCAACAAAATAGCCCCCTCTTAAGCCCAATGTCATCCTCCAAAAGCTCACATCATCATCAGATCGGGTGCTAGGATGACATCAACAAGCAATAAGGTACAACACCAACCTGGGGGTGTGCTATTGTCTCAAGGCTACACCAACTCTCCAAGTCAACATCTAATGCCCTGGGGCTGGAGGAGGGTCACATCATTTATGCTAAGTCCTCATAGATGCCAGCACTCCTCAAAGGGCTCTAATGTCCTCCATCAAGTCTCATGCGTCATCATGGAATGTGGATAGAAATCCTCTACAATGTGTTGGAGAAGCATCATATCATCCATCAAGGAATCTTGGTTGCACCAGTAAGAATCATTAAATACATACTCAAGGACTCAAGTGAAATCGACAATACTCTATATAATATAAATGATTTGCCATCAAGAGAGCGAATAATGGCATATGATAAGTCCCTAGGGACTAATAAAAATTTTCTTTGGTTTATGGGTGTCGTTCTTTCGAGTTGATTTTTCTATGCTTCTTTTTAGTTCTAGCCTGTAATTTGTGCTTTAATTAGGTTAATTCTACAAGGATAGATCGGTGATCACAATTTGCTTTACCAATCTAGCAAGTGACACAATGACCACGAAGGGGAGGTCTAAGCTTTTAGGATCTTCATCTCACCCTTAGCTCTCATTAAAATACACATTTTCAAGTGTTGGACAATCCCTTTTAGGGGGATTTTCAACTGAACTAGTGGATATTGGTGACAGTTGTCAGTACACAGTCGGGGCATCATGAATGAACAAGTCCTCTTAGTGAAGTCATATTCTCTCTAGGTTATCCTACAATGGATTGAGTGGGATAGTTTCACCCCCAACTCTTCACCCAGCTAGTTCTAAAGGAAGAGCTCACAAAGAGGGGGTTGTGATCTTGGCCCAGCTATTGCCCTTAAATATTGGCACTAGTCTTTGTATTCTTCCATCACTCTCATTTACTTTCTTTTTTCCATTTTCCTTACTACATCAAAAAACATTTCAATCCCTAGGGTTATTTGTGATATCACCTTGCTTTGTATTGTCTAAGTCCCAGTGATCCTAATAAAGGAGGCCCCCTTGGAGTCGAAGGAAAGCCAACCAAAAGAGAGGCAAGGTACGTTGTTGAGGTGACAGTGGGTGACCTACCCAAGTGCCACTGAAATTGTGCAGTGTGGTTTGGACCTTTTATCATTTCAACACACAACTCGCAAAGGTAACAAATAAAGTCTAGCTCGAACTAGGGGCATGTGCTCACTTTAGCATGCATGATCCATGTGCTTAGACGAGAAGTTCATGAGAATCCCAACAATCATTGGTACTCAAAGACTTGTAACCTACATGACTCTAACCTTTGCTAGAATATACAAAGGAAATTATTAGTAGCATAGTAACAACGTGATACTATCACCATAGAATAGGAAAAAAAAATTAAAACTACATATCAAAATGTAAACTAAACTACCATTTCTTTTATTTTTGGAACAAATAATAAGATAACTATGCAATGAAATCAGCATGATAAAAGTCAAGGAGGGCGCAAAATCAACATGCATGACACAACCTACCCTAAACTACTTTAATATAATCAAACAAGTGCTATATAAGGTTTAAGAATTCGACCACTAACTGGGAATGGCAACTTCACCCCATCAAGGTTAGTCAAATAAAAGGAATCAAATCCAACAGCTTCATGAACCTTTTATAGGTAAGGGCCATCATCTACCATCACTATATTTCCTTTTTCAAATATCTCCCTTTTAATATTATGATTAGGTTTTTCTTGGATATATGTCTCCTTTTTCTTTTTACCCTTTGATCATATTAATGTGTTGTAGATGTTTGAATAGTATGGAACGACAATTCCTCAAGGCTTATATCATCATTCAAGTGGCATATGTCCCTCCCTATGCTACCCATTTTTTCCAAATTACTATTCCCTAAAGGAGTTTGAAGGCCAAAATATTGCCAAGCAATATCAAGGATTAAAGGTTTTATATGAACACTTTCATCAATTTTACTTACCTTAACCTCTTCATCAATATTCTCCTATAAAGCAAAAGTGAATATACACAAATCTTGAGGATGGTCCTGGGTTGATGTCATTGAATTAGTGGAGTCATGATGGCTCCATAACTCTCTACCAGGATGGGCAGCTTAATAGAGAGTATTACTTAAGTCCTCTACATGGTACCTTGTGTTGGAAAATCGGGAGACTTGCAGTTTAATTTAGATTTTCATTTCTATAGTAATTGCGTGAATTTAGTTTGCTTCTTTATTAATCTTTATTTTGATTCTTTCATTAAACAATTACCATAATATGCACATGAAGATCACAGAAACAAAAAAACACAAGATATCGGCTCCAAGCAAGGGGAAAACCCCTCCAAGGGGAAAACCCCTCCAAGGGAAACCCATAAACTTCTCTTCTTATAGAATCAAATCAAATGGGATATCCAAGACCCATAACCACAGAAAACTTCCACCTCTAGATACCAAGTCAAACCCTCCTTTTTCCCAGCAAATCCATCAGCAAGAGACCAGCAATTGTAAATGTATCAAGGTAGAACTTCCACAAACTTTAAGCTTGAGAAGAAACCCATTCTTTCGTACTTTGGTCCTCCTCTTCATCTCTGTCCTTTCTGCAATATTTCAGACCAAAATCATCCAAGTATGTGTATCCAAATGAGCTCCATCTCCCTTATATTTATACAGTTCAGAGGGGTGTGAATAGACATGTTCATTGAGGTCGAGCTGACTTGACAGGTAGGCCAACTTGGCACCTAAAGGGGTTTTTGACCCTAAATTACATATTAAAAATTATTTTTCCTTTTTCTTTACAATAGGTCCAAATAGGACTTGACTCTTTGACTCAAAAACCTAGAAGCATGAAGAACATACTTGTCTAGAAAAATAATAATAATTTTTCTTTTTCTTTTCTTTTGCCTTTTACATAAAATACATAATGGTACAAATTATAAATCCTTTAACTAACAAGCTCTTCTTATTTCAGAGCATAATGTTGGGAAGCTTTATGTGAGACACCACACTACCTCTCAAGGCAAATACCCCATTCGGATATTCACTAGCTATGTTCATTTAGGACTTAATCTTATCTTGGATTACCCATCCTCAAAGAATATTAGTCCTCTTCGACCACTCTTGTCTTGGATACCTATCCTATCCTCAAAGAGTGTCGGTCTACTTCCTATCTTTGATTCTTTATCCTCAAGGAAATCTCAAATGCTTATCCAATCCTCCGGACCCCATTATCCCTCCATGGCCTTCACTAGACGTACAGTTGTTAGTCCCGGCCTGGTGTATGACACATGAAGAAGAGAATATAATGCCCATCATCACTCCCTCCAAACAGGGAGGAAATCCCTTACTTCCTTTCAATTGGGACGTCATAACCATAAATTTTTTAGCGTGTCTTGATCAATACATCAGCTACTAGTTCTTCATGGAGATTTTTGAGTAGTTGCATGGCTCCTCCTTTCCTTTTCATCATATAGAGCTTTTATCTTTCTGGATATAATGGAGCCAACCTTTTTCTGTGACAGGGTTCAGGCCCTTAATCTTTCATATCAGTTTCCTTTAGTCATCATCAGCAGAGGCATTATATTGCGCCAATCAAAGTAGAGCTAATCATAGCTCCCTCTAATCATGAAAGTGATCTTCATTGTCATCGAAACATACACATCAGGTTATCTTCTTGTATTGCTACCTTTCAATCCCAAGATGACGTAGACATATTGACCACATAATCCTTCAAGGATTACCAAAGCCATCCACTCAATCCATGTATTCAATGAAATGAGTTCAAAACAAATAGTTGTAGATGCACTGTTAGGTCCCTATACTACTAGTGTAACCCCTTATTGTTATTAGTACAACCCCCTTATTATATTTTTGTGCCCATGTATTCCCCATATTGTTATTATTGTGCCCCATAGAAGCCCACTATTGTTATTATTGTGCCCTTACATTATTATTGTTATGTCGTCTCTCATTATATTATGACCCCTTAGACTCCTATACATAGAAAGGAAGCCTTGTCATTTGTATCATCCAAGAATTGTTCATTTGTGTAATGTAAAGGAGGTTACCCCCTCGAAGAGGCTGAATTCTAAGGCGTTTATCTCTCTTTTCTATCTTATTGTGAGCTGGTTTCATAACATTTGGTATCAAAGCTTTGGATTCTAGGGTTTCGCTACTCCAAATAGGTCATTGTAGAGTTTTCGTTATAACGTTTTTCTGCAACGTTTCAAAAGCTAAAAAAACACCCATTTGAGACGAAATATCACTGAACCTCGAGTCTGAATTTCAGATCTTGTCTCACTATATTTTCGGAGATATGATCTAAGGAATTTAGGGTTTTTGCAAGCTCCAGAATTCCATCTCAAACAGGTCATCGTGGCATTTTCGCTATAATTGTTTTTCTACAAAGTTTCAGACTCTGAAATTAAAACCCATTTGAGCCAAAAACTTGGTGAAGCTCGGGCTCGAATTTCAGATCTTGTTTTGTTATATTTTCGGAGATACAGTCCAAGACATTTAGGGTTTCTGCAGGCTCCCAAATTACATCCCAAATAGGTGACCTTGGGAAAATCGTCATAACTTTCTCTTTGAGCATCAGATTGAAATTTCGTAAGAAGTTACAAAAAGAGGACGAACTTTAGTTTTCTGTGTATTGGTTTCAAGTCCTAAGGTTGAAACAGTGACACGTGGCACTTCGTACAAGTTCGCTCTACTAAACTAGTCTATAATCAGGTCATCGTGGGAGATTTGACATAACTCTTCCTTGCAGAATCCAATCTTGATCAAACTTGTGGGGTTAGAAGGAAGACTCAGAGGGCTACTACAGGACGGAATTTCAGAACTTGGAAATTTGAAGTTACAGAGTTATAGTCGTTTCAAGATCGATCTCCTAAAATCCAGAAAAGGCAATATGAGGAAGTTTGATGGCAAGGATCCGTTAAATTGGATACTACAAATGGAGTAATATTTTGATCTAAATGAGGTGAAACTGTTACAAAAGATATGTATTGCATCTTTATATTTAGAACCAAATCAATTTTTATGGTATGAAGGGCTTTGTTCTCATAAACTACTTGTCACGTGGTCAATTTTTACAGAGGAAATGACAGCACATTATGAGGATACAAAGAGAAACACCTTCTTTAGCCAATTGATAAATCTCAAACAAAAGTGTTCAATGGCAGAGCACATTGAGGACTTTCAAAAATTGAATATAAGGGTAAATGATATTCCAGAGAAGCAAAGGATTGATGTCTTCATAGGGACTTTAAAGGATTACATTCAATATGAGGTTCATCTTTGGGACCCTGATTCATTGGAGAAGGCATTCAAGTTGGCAAGAAAAATTAAAAGCGAAATTATGGAAACAAGGAATCCCACCACTCACGACTATAATTACGGAAGTGTTTTTTATCCTAGCCTTCCACAACCTACAAGGTTTACACCACAACAATCGGAAATTAAAAAAAAAAAAAAGAGAAAAGGGGCTTTGTTACAATTGTGATAGCAAATACACTAAAGGTCATAAGTGTGCTGAGAAAAAATTATTTTTCATAGATTATGAAGAGGAGGAAGAAAAGGATCAAGAAACATCAAAAGAAGAGGATATACACCAAGAACCAACCCCAGAGAAAGAAGAAATGAATCCAACCATATCTTGTAAAGCATTGGCAAGAATTACCACTCAAACTCTCAAGATAGAAAGACATATCAAGAAGAAAAAGGTTCAAGGAGTAAAAGATTACATCGAGAAAGAAGAAATGAATCCGACTATATCTTGTAATCCATTAGCCAGAATTACCACTCCTCAAACTACCAAGATACAAGGACATATCAAGAAGTAAAAGATCACATCGAGCATCGAGAAATGAATCCGACCATATCTTGTAATGCATTGGAAGGAATTACCACTCCTCAAACTCTCAAGATAGAAGGACATATCAAGAAGAAAAAGATTCAAGCAGTGAAAGATCACATCAAACATCAACAACAAGTTCTCCAACTTTTAAAGGACAACGCCACTTTGGTGTAGAATCGAATGAAACAACGGGCAAATCAACATCGCAGTGAAAGAAGTTTTGATGTAGGCGATTGGGTATTTTTATGACTACATCTCAAGCAAGCTATTTATGAGAAGGAAATGTTGGCAATACTACATGCACTTAAGAAATGGCGACCTTACCTAATGGGAAGACACTTCAAGGTAAAAATGAATCATGATAGTCTTAAATACTTTTTAGAACAAAGATTATCTTTAGAAGAACAAAAAAAATGGGTCACAAATATGTTGGGTTATGACTTTGAAATCATTTACAAAAAAGGGAAGCAAAATGTTGTCGCAGATGCACTCTCAAGAAAAGATGAGGATGTGGAAGCATTGTTTTGTGCTATTTCTATTATCCAACCAGATTGGATAAACGAAGCAAGGGATGAATGGAAGAAGGACGAAGAAGTGTGGCCACTCATTCAAAAGTTGCAGAAGATCCAAGTTCAAACAATATTGCCAGAACTTGACGAGGAAGGAAAAATCATATTGGAACCTAGAGCAGTCACAGAAACAAGAACCCGACAACTACGAAATCGATCAATTTCAAAGTATCTCATCAAGTGGAAGAACTTACCCGCTGAAGATTCCACATGGAAGGACAAGAATTTTATACAGAAGCATCAAGAACTACTCAAGCGTTGAGGACAACACTTTTTGAAGGAGAGGGGCATGCTAGGTCCCTATACTACTAGTGTAACCCCTTATTGTTATTAGTACAACCCCCTTATTATATTGTTGTGCCCATGTAGTCCCCATATTGTTATTATTGTGCCCCATAGAATCCCACTATTGTTATTATTGTGCCCTTACATGTAACGAATAAAATATATAAATAATATAAATATAATGTAAATCATAATAATAATTAGTTAAGTAGTAATTAGGTTGAAGAGGCATGTCTAAATGAGACATGACCCTTCATGAAGAGACACTTGCTTGGTATATAAGCAAGCCTCTCATTTTCATTGTAAATCATTCTCATTTATTCTATTCTTATTCATATATTTTAATATAATATTTATATCCTTAATGGATAATTTGATATTCCAAGTCTTTTGGAGTAATTAATTTTTAGAGGGAACTTTGTTCGCTTCATTTGGTATCAGAGCAATTCGGTTCTCAGGCTGTCCGGCTGTCCATCCGCTGACTCCGTTGTCCACTCATTCCAGCTACATCCCAAACCTCGCGTCCCCTTCATTGAAATATTCGTCCTATAACCCACGCATATCCACCTCCCTGTCCACGCACTTCCCGGCTTACAAAATCCTTCATCTTCTTTGCGTGGGCTCTACGGATTATTATTTTTCCTTAAATGGGCGGTTACCCCTCGTCTTATCTTCGGCTAACTATTATTAATTAATTAATCGTTTCATTTCCGATTTTTTCCATTAGTTTATTGAACAATAACTCTGTGTAGTACAGTCTAATCGTGTTCTGCCTGCAATCTAATCTTGTTCCGCCCCCCAGTCAAGTCAATATAATAGTACGTCATAAAATATTGGTGCAGGTGTGGTAAGGGAAGCCCCGCGTGAGGATTTTTATTCTCAAATTTACCTTTTTCCGCGAACAAAGTGCAGGACTCTGTTGTGGACAATACAGTTGCCGCTCCCATTGCCTACCGCTATTTCCAACCATAGCTCGGATATTTCCGACACTCCCTTTCCATTGCCTCGTTAATCATACGCCATTATAACCCGCGATTCCCGTCTTTTTTAATTAAAATCGTGTCGCTCGTTCTCCTGACCACCCGCTTCACATACTCGCGTCGTTCTAGCCGCAGGCCAAACAATACAATCGCCAATCCATCGATCCGTAGCCATTGTTAAAAGTTGCGGCGATATTCGCTAAATTGTGTTTTTTTGAACAATCAAAAGGTTCTATCAGTGAACGTGATTGTTCGGGTAGAAATATATAATATAAATAATATATATTTATATCGGCAATTTATATATAACGGTTAATATATATATATATATAATATAAATATATATAAGTTATATATATATATATATAAAAGTTAATTTAATTAATTAAATTTATTTTAATTAATTAAAAGTTATATGTATAAAATTTATTTTAGCTAAAAAAAAAAGGGAAAAAATATTTTAGCTGGCAAGTAAATACACGCCCCCGCAAACCCGCTCAATGTCGACAATGACAATGGCAGATTTCCAAAAAAAATTGTTGGATGTAGAGCATAAGATAAATAGCAACCACGATGAGGTCAGTAAAAGATTAAATGAATTCCAGATCAAGCTTGGGGAGCAAGCTGATGAAATCAAAAATCTTCACGATACAACAAATCGAATAAAAATAAAGATGGAAAATTACCATGTCCAGACAGAAGCAGGCATCAGAGAGGTCTTAACAATGCTGAAAATTCTGTGTAAAAGGTCGAATTGTACACCCGAACAATTACTAAAAGAAGGTGAAGAGAATCAAGAACACATCTCGTCAGATTCAACAAAGTCAACAGACTCTCATGACAAAGTTGAACCCCCAAAAAATCAGCGACACCCCACCAAGAAGCGAGTAACACAGCCTTTACAAACAAGCAACTCTGGGATAACTTTACCAATCAACACCCTTTTTTCACTCAACCATTAGCAACATACCAACGAAGGGCAAAAGTCAAGATGCCTAAATTCGATGGAAACGAAAAAAACAATGTTGCATGGATAAATAAAGCAGAAGAATACTTTGAGATATATGACATCAATGACGATGACGAAAAGCTCAGGCATGCATCCATGAAAATGGAAGGAGAAGCATATAACTGGTATATGTGGTGGAAAAAAAACAACACACGTCATTAGCTGGAGAAAATTTAAAGATGCATTCTTCAAAAGATTCCAAGGTGTAAAGGAAGAACAGTTCTTTTCAAAACTCATCAAATTACGACAAAAAGGAAGTGTGGACGAATACACTCAAGAATGGGAGACCTTAGTAACACGAGTACCTAGGTTATCAGAATCTTGTCTAATTCAGTTATACATCTCGGGACTCAAAACCCATTTACAAGCAGAACTTGAGATGCATGACATTACATCTATAGAAGTAGCAAGACGAAAAGCAAAAACAGCCGAAAAGAAATCCAAACCAATATTTTGGTCTAAAGCGGAAAAAACATATGCAAGACGAAGGATACCCCAGTATGTGGACTCAAATAATAAAAGATATGTTCCACCACACCGTCGTGAAGATGAAAAATCTAATGTGGAAATACAAAGGATAAAAGAGGGTAAATGTAAATGTTGTGGTGAGAAATGGGACCCCAAACATAGATGTGCTAAAGGAAAAGAACCAAAGAACCTATATAATTGTGAAGCAACTAATGATTCAAACAGTGAAGATTATGACATAGAAGACACAGAAGACGCCCCAGAATTCTCACCAGAATTAGATGACGGAAGTATTCTGCAAGTGTCATTATCAGCTATGACAGGTATATCACAACCTCAAACTTTAAAGTTAAAAGGACACATAAAGAAGAACAACGTAGTGGTTCTCATCGACTCGGGTAGCACACACAATTTTTTAGATGCAACCGTGGCAAGGAGACTCAATATTTTTTCATTTCCCTTACCAAACATGAAAGTGATGGTAGCTAATGGTAAGAAGATTGAAAAGGTAGGGAAATGCCATAAGGTTAATTTGCAGATTCAAGACTTTAATCTAGAGTCTCCATTCTTCACGGTACCGTTAGGAGGAGTAGATGTAGTCTTAGATATCCAATGGCTACGAACTTTAGGTACTTATGCCGCCAACCATCAAGTACAATTTATAAAATTCAAATGGGGAGGTCAGAAGTACAAACTACATGGATTCCAAGAACCCGAAAATCAAGTTGTATCATCATCTCACATGATGAAGCTGAGTCGAAGAAGAGCACCCGCTTATGTAGTACAATGTCACCAGTTAGAGATGTTATCTGCAAATATGACCAGAGAAGAGTCACCAGAGATACAAGATCTGATTCGGAAGCATGAAAAAGTATTTCAAGACCTACCTATGAAGATGCCGCCTAATAGGGAAATTGAGCATAGAATAGAAGTCAAGGCAGGGTCAGACCCCGTCAACATCAAGCCATACCGATATCCACATCTCCAAAAAGCGGAAATTGAGAGATTAATCCAAGATCTTTTAAAGTGTGTGACTTTGATCATCTTGGAGTATCTGATCAAGTGGAAGAACTTACCTGAAGAAAACGCTTCTTTGGAGAATGAAGCATTTTGTCAACAACATCCGTCGTTACATGTGCTTTGAGGACAAAGCATTCTTTCGAGAGGAAGGCAATGTTATGTAAAAAACTAGTTAATTTTAGGTTATTATTTAATTTTAGGTTTAGTTAGACGAAAGGGCACGATCATAAGATCATGCCCTTTCCCAAAGGGTGTCCATGGCGGTATATAAGCCAGGAACCCCATTGTAATCAATCATCATCTGTAATTCATCTTTTTAATAAAATATTTCTATATATATTTCTGTCTCTCCAGAAGTTTTCACAATGAAGTGAACAAAGTTCCTTCTAAAAATTAATTACTCCAAAAGACTTGGAATATCAAATTATCCATTAAGGATATAAATATTATATTAAAATATATGAATAAGAATAGAATGAATGAGAATGATTTACAATGAGAATGAGAGGCTTGCTTATATACCAAGCAAGTGTCTCTTCATGAAGAGTCATGTCTCATTTAGACATGCCTCTTCAACCTAATTACTACTTAACTAATTATTATTTATGATTATTATCATTTACATTATATTTATATTATTTATATATTTTATTCGTTACATTGCCTCCTTCCTCAAAAAGCTTTGTCCTCAAAGCTTGTCGATGAAAAAAGGCTTGATCTCTTTTTCGGCTTTGAAAGTCTTTCTCTCTTGGAACAGTCATCTTCGTCGATACAAGCTGATATGATCTTCTTAGTGACAAACAGAATTGTCGCACTGAGAAGGGATCAGACCATCCCAAATTAATTTTCTGTATAGTATTCTGATCACTGGAATTTTGTAACGACTTGTCAGCGTAAGACGGGATGGATGTTACGTCATTATTCTCTGAAACATTAATTTGTTGTCTTTGGTTTGAATGGTCCTGATACGTAGCTTGGTTGATTTGTCTACTCTCGTGATTCGGATGCCGATATAAAGTTTTTAGATTTTCTTTTGGTGAAGATGTTGTTGAATTGGTTATGGAACATTCACTTGGAATATCCATTTTCTGAACTGCAACATCTAAGTGTGTCGTTTCTTCAACTGATTTTTCTTCTTGAGTTGTCATATTCACTGGATCAGTATTCGTTCCCTTATTTTCAACTTGAACTGTTGTGACTGGAGATTTCGATACTTCTTCTTGAGTGACTTGTTCCAACTTATCTTTTAATGCTTTCTTATCCTCCTTAAGTTTCTTAGTTTGATTGAGCAGACTTTGATTATGGTTTCTCAGACGTAAAAATTCTTCGGTTTCTGATTTATCAACCTTATTTTCAGTGTTTTGAATCTTAAGATTTTCATCTTTTAGATCTTTGATTTGTTCTAATAATTTTTTATTAAGGTTCTTTAAATGCAAAGCTTCCTCTTCTTGTTCTAATAAGTGCTTCTTGAGTTCTTTCTTTGAGACCTTAGCCTTCTTCACTTGCGCAAGTAATTTTTTGACGTGGTCCTTGAGACGAGAATTTTCTTCGTCCTTTTCCATTATTTCTTTGTAATGCATATCCACAAGTCCAGCATATTGTTGCTTAAGTATTGTGATTTCTTGTTTTACATCTCTTTGGAATTGTTTTTGTTCATTTCTTAGAGATTCCATTTTTTTCACTTCTTTTATCTTCCTTTTTCTTTTTCTTTTTCAACAATTTATTTATTTTTTTCTATATATATATATATATATATATATATATATATATATAAATTTTTTATATGTTATATTCTCTCTCCTCTTTCTTCTTTTTTTTTCACTCTTTTAATAAAAAAAAATTATAAAATAATAAATTTTTTATATATATTATTATAAATTATATAATTTTTAATTTATATATACTATAACATTATTATTATATAAAATTTATATATACTTTTTGAGACCCACTTTTCCTTTTATATGTAACTATATAAGGATTGTATAGTATCCTTTTTTATAATTATAATAATATTTTTTTCTCAAAAAATTTGAATGAGACATGACTCTTGGTACCCACGGTCACAATCTTTAGATTTGAACGATTAAAATTATTTAGATCACACCTTTTTTCTCCAATGTTATCAAAGTATCTTCTACTTTTAAAATACCATGGGTTGTTTCTAAAACCACGGGCTTCTCCACATAAAAAGTTTTAAATATCACTTGGTATCTAGGAAACCGGATTCGTCCTAAACCCCCTGCGAATCTTGAATCTGGCGAATCCGACACGATTCGGTCCGGATTCGTGTCCAAATCACAGGACACGTCGTGTCCGAGGGCGTGTCGCGATTTCAGGGGCGTGTCGCGATTTTAGGACACGTGTCCGGTTTCCAGGACTCGCTAAGCTCAGCGCGGGTATGAAAAGGGTGTGTTTGCTCATTAATATTTTCATTTGGTAAGTGATTTGTGCTGTTGCAGCAAGGAGTAGAGCATTTTGGCAGCTTCATAATCAAGTCTAGGCCCTAGTATTGATATGCTATTCATGGTAATGTTAAATTCTTAAAGTAAAAGTGGCATTCTCCTTAATCTTCATTTTCATCCTTTTACTTAAATTTTTAACATTACCATGAAATGACTCAGGATGTTTGAGAGTGGTTCCGGCCTCATTGGATTTCATATGGAGAAAGTAGAATTTTAGATTTCATTCAAAATCCAGCAGACTTATCAGTTTTTCAGGATTTTAGGATTGGGGGATTGCAATGTTTCCATTGAATTTTGTCATGTATTAGGGTATGGAACTCGTATTTAATCAAGAGCACCAAACCAAGAGCTTCTGAATATGTCGCTCCCGCTCCCGTTTTCGCTCCCGCTCCCCGCTTTCGCTCCCGCTCCCAAGTAACAATGTTCCTGATGATATGGGTCTGGACACCATTGTTGAGTTGGCATTGGCCAACATGGATCTCAATGATCCAGTGCTAGAGCCTGTTAGATTTGATGACTTAGAGGGGTCAGCATCCATACCAGCAGATGCAAAGGCGACTATGGATACAGGGGAGGAGGAGGATGTAGAGGAGAGCAGTGGGGACCATGATGATGGGGACAGTGATGCTGATTCTGATGTTGATTGATGCCTTGAGGCTTGTATACCTGTAGTTGTTTTATATTTTCTATTTCTATTTGCCATTGGCATTGCACCAACACTACCTATGTAACACATTTTGATTTGATGACTTAATGAGAAAACTACAGTTGTCAGTGTATTTATCTTACTATCTTGTAGTTGTAAGTTGTCTTTCAGTTATGAATTATGAATCATGATTTAAATTTTTAATAGATTTATCATTTATGTGACCAGTACCACTGACATTTATTTGAATTTTGTATGTATTATGCATGCTAATAGCTATAGATGAAGATCTATGTTTGAAATCAATAAATTTGTATCATTAATTAAAATTTGTGTAAGAAATATGATAATATCTAATTTTTAATATATATATATTTAAAGATATTATATATATATATATATATATATATATATATATATATATATATATATATATATTTTAATAAAATAATATATAACGTGTCCTAACGTGTCCTGTTCCGGGGGGTCAGCGTGTCCCGAATCCGACACCACGAATCCCGAATCCTACGTGTCCCGAATCCCCGTGTCAAGTGACTTAGCTTGGTATGAGATTTTGTATCCCTTTTGTTTTTTATTTTACTTTTAAAATACCATGCGCTATTTCCATGAGTTGTTTTTAAAACCTCCTGTAAAAAGTAATATTTACCTTTCACATAACAGCTTTTGTATCCCTGTTTTTTCTTTAACTTTTTAAAATACCATGGGCTATTACCATGGATTGTTTTTAAAACCACGAGCTTCTCCACGTAAAAAGTTTTAAATATACTTGGTATGAGATTTTGTATCCGTTTTGTTTTTTCTTTTACTTTTTTTTGCTTCTTCTTTTTTTAATTTATTTACTTATATTTTTTTTGGTTAATTTTTTTTTTATGGCCAAAGGCCTAGAAAAATGGAGAAAAGGAGAAACTCCCGAATATTTAGCAAACAATAAATTTGACGAAGAGTCGATAGCCAAAGACTTGGATCGAAAAACAAGCTCTGTGCACTGGTTAAGCAACCTAGAGGACCGAACTGCTCTGATACCAAATGAAGTGAAAAACTTCTAGAGAGACAGAAATATATATAGAAATATTTTATTAAAAAAGATGAATTACGGATGATGATTGATTACAATGGGGTTCCTGGCTTATATACCGCCACGGACACCCTTTGGGAAAGGGCATGATCTTATGATCGTGCCCTTTCGTCTAACTAAACCTAAAATTAAATAATAACCTAAAATTAACTAGTTTTTTACATAACATTACATTATTATTGTTATGTCGGCTCTAATTATATTATGACCCCTTAGACTCCTATATATAGAAAGGAGGTCTTGTCATTTGTATCATCCAAGAATTGTTCATTTGTATAATGTAAAGGAGGTTGCCCCTCCAAGAGGCTAAATTCTAAGGTGTTTATCTCTCTTTTATATCTTATTGTGAGCTGATTTCATAACATGCACTTGTCTCAACTATTATTATGCATTTCTGCAACGTTCTTCCTAGTAGAAACCAAATAACCAATACCAAAATATCAATATCATAATTCCCTTAACATGATGGCCTTTTATCAAGATATCAGATTTTGTTTACTTGCTTCCTTTGAGATCAACATACTTACTCATATTATACAAAAAATCCTTCTCCGTGCTTTTTACCTTTTAACCAAAGTAACCATCAAACGAACTAAGTAGCAAGCTACAATATCTTCTTCCTAGGAGTCATCATTGTCAAGTCTCTCTCTTTCTTCAGGAAACCATTTTTATGTTGATCAATATCGTCAAATGAACACTCCTAGCCTCTTTCATGTACTTTAGCAATATGTCCTACCAGGGATCCAAGCCATACCCCAAGTAAAACATCAATATTAGAGTTGTCAAATTATAATAGCCTCTTAGAAAAGGTGTCAAATTTTGCTATTTGCTTCCTCTGAAATCAACATTTGTTTGCACGCTTTATCTTCACATTGCAACAAGATTTTGCTTCATCTTTCAATTATCAATGTGTTCCGGGACCGAACTCATTAGCTGGAAGCTTCAACATCATTTTCCTTCAGAGTCCTTACAGTTCCCTCCTTCCATCACGCTCATCACTTTCAAGGAGTCATCAACAAGCACAAGTGTTGCTCTACTTTGTTCTTTCATCCTTCTTATTTGCTTCCATAGTTTTGACAGCGTTCATTATGTGTTTGCAATTTTAACCAACAAGTACAACCCATCAAAATATACAAACCCTATATTTTTGGATCTAACCCTTACTAGGGCTTTACTTTCAGCAGAATCATCAGTCCTAGGGTTTTGACTTTCAAACCCTAGGGTTTATTCAATTCAACTTTGGCTAGGGTTTTACCACATACCCTAGATTATCCTAGCAAGATTTAGATCAACAAACCCTAGATGTTTTATTTCAAGCATTAGGGTTTCTATAGAGGGAACAACCAAAATAGTGTTAGGGATTTTCACTTTTATAGGGTTTTCTAATACAAGTCTCATCTAAGGTTTACAAACCCTAAATACCAAAAAAACAAGATTCTTACCATGCAAAATATGTTGCAAAACCCTAATTACTTTTCAGCCCCTTTGAAAAGATCATTACCATAGTCTAGACATGTAAAAAAACACATTGTACATATGTTTGTGATATCATCATACCTCCAAATATTCGTGCCTTCTATATGTGTCAACATGTCTTCAATAGATGTCTCAACTTATCATATGTTGAGCTCCCAACTTTGTCTTCTTGCAGAGCTATACCAATCTTCAGATATCATTCCTTTCTTGTGAAGATTCGAATGTTTTTCAACTGCCAAGTCCAAAGATCTTGTTTTATTTTCTCTCATTGCCATGTACAGACTCTATTCAAAGAAGACTACTTTCAAGGATATGCCTTACAAAGTTTCTCATTCTCCTTACGAGATCACTCTTAGATCTGCAACTTCCATTCTGGAATTCAAACCACAGCTCAATTAGGTTGTGCCTTCAACGCCTCTGTCATATATTCCACCCCTCTGTACATGTGTATTCAAGTCTATATATATACATACATACATACATACATACACAGTGTATGTGAGTCATTGATCATGTCATAAGGTATATTTTGAGCCAGTGTTTATCCACAAGCCCTTGATATCGATACAATCATGACAAAACCATGCACAAGTCGGAGTCATGTAAATTGAACCACTGTAAAAAGATCCTGAGCGCAATTCATTTTAGAGTGATGTCACATACAATTCAAAAACATTACGGAAAACTCATCCAACCCAACTCTTGACAACTTATGTTGACTTCAGTTTATTGCATTCGTTAATACGAGCATAGCAATTCTTATGACAATTTATTGGTAGGTCAACATTATTTCATGGTTGCTAAACAGTCATAAGTTATGAGCCACAAATTACAATATATAGCACGTCAAAATTGCAACATCACTGGGTAGAATCATATCTAATAATGTCGACCTATACCACAATCGAAACGTGCCAATACAAGGCATATTATCGCTCGATGCAACCATAGGTCCCAGAACATACATACGTGTCAAGGTGCGAACTTTTATGTCAAATGTGGGCTTGTTGGCTATGTGTCACGTTGATTTATTGTAATCATTGTTATGCCACAGCAAATCCATGCCAAAGTTTCTAGAGTGAAACCAACATGCCACAATGGACTATGAAAGCGAGCCATAGATACGACCGTTGTGCATTAATGCAAATCACTATATACAATAATGCCTCAAGAAAAACCAAGGACATAAATCCCAGTTCATGCAGGGCAAAACGAAATAGTTGAACTTTCAAAACATTCTAAAGCAAGCTTTTTCCAAATCATAGCGGATTACAAAACAGCCTTTGATATGAGCCTTTACACATACGAGTTGTATATGTTGTGTGAATTGAACAAGCAACTATCAGTGTAAATATCAAATGAACCAATGAGCCACTGTGAAGTCACTTGATGCACAGATAAGCAATGTCACAATTATAGATCATTGTGCAATGTCCTGGCCACTTAGATATGGTGCCACCTCTTTTATAGAGAATGCTAGGGTTTCTGCAGAATTCATGTCATTGATTTTCATAAGGTGATCTCTAGCCTCCTTTCTTCAAACCTTCTGCTCTGATACCATGTTGGAAAATTGGGAGGCTTGTAGTTTAATTTAGATTTTCCTTTCTATAGTAATTGCTTGTAAATTTAGTTTGCTTCTTTATTAATCTTTATTTTGATTCTTTCATCAAACAATTACCATAACATGAACATGAAGATCACAGAAACAAAAGAACACAAGATATACTCTCCAAGCCAGGGCAAAGCCCCTCTAAGGGCGAAACCCAAAAACTTCGCTTCTTGAAGAATCAGATCAAATGAGATATCCAAGACCTATACCTTGAAAAGTGCAACTACGTTCGGTCTCCATAATGATATGTGTAATTGTGATTTTTATGTAATTGATGTAAAGAAGAAAAAATATGATTGCATGCTTGCTTCATGGGTTTCATGAGAAAGAGATTTTATTTTTAGATGGCTCCCATTGAGAGCCTTTAAGATTTGTCATAAAAGTCAAATAGAGTTAATGCCATGTATGAAGAACCGTTCTTGGGCATGTTACAAATGTATAGTCTATAGGATTGTCTAATAGCCCTCCAAGACAGGCACATAATTCTCTTCAAGTCAGCCTCAAGATGAAGTAGATGGCACATGTCGGCTCTCCTAATTAGAGACAAATCCCTTCGTTAAGGTCATATCGTCTTATATACATGGGCAAACCACTATATATATGCATGAAGGGTATTCACATTTCCACAGTCAGCAAGCTCGGATCTCTCTGAAATTCAGATCATAGTTACAGCGAAAAGGGAAGAGACAAGTTCGGATATCAACAGGAATTCGGATAGATGATGAAGGAACAGCGAAGGTCTTTTAGGGCTAAACAGAAGTTCAGATCTCTGAGAAAAGGGTTCGGTGCTACAGCAGAAGAACACCGTTTGGACAGAGGTATATAGACTACATCTCGAGGCATTGAAGGAGCCACAATTTGGTGCTATAATGGAGATCATTGTTTTGTGCTATGAAGGAGCTACAGTTCAGTGATATATCTCAGAGATTCGGTGCTATCTCAGTCTCACAAGATTCGGTACTATCCTATTTTCAGTGCTACTACAGTGATCATATTTCGGTGACACTACAGTGATATATTTTGGTGTTATCTCAAGTGTGTCTATATTTTGTTGCTATCAAGTATGTCTGATAGGAGATGATTTTAGTGCTAAGAAGGTCGAAAGTGGAAGAGGAGTCAAGAAGAAGGAAGGAGCAGAAGACAATCAAGAGAAATAGTGTCTTGGTCTTGGAGTGGCAAATAGGTCAAGGGTCTTGGTCTTGGCATTCGTCAATTGGAATCTCTATAAGAAGAATTTGTGTTGGTTTTCCTCTCAAAGAGTGAGATGTTTTGTCCCTGGCTGATAGCCTACATTCTATGTCTCTTGTCTATTTATGTTCATACATTGGTAAATGTTTGGTGAAGAAGAACACTAATAATCTAAGTAACGAAGATGCTAATCTAAAGAAGCAAAAAGCACCCACAAGAAGTGACTAATTGACAGAAATCACCTAACTACTGATGCCCCAGATTTCTCAACATCATAACCACAAAAAACTTCCACCTCTAGATGCCAGGTCAAACCCTCCTTCTTCCTAACAGATCCATCAACAAGAGACCAGCAACAAGAAATGCATCAAGGCAAAACTTCCACAAACTTTAAGCTCAGGAAGAAATGATAGGCACGGACACATTTACTTTACCAAGCAAATTACCCAAATCAACATTTAAAGCAACTCATCATTTTTTTAGGTTGAGGGAGGACTACAATCAGTATTTAAAGGTAATGGAGTTCTAGTCCATCAACTTGAAGGGACATTATCATTATTGGTTGGAAGGTTAGTGTTTTGCTTGTTTCTACTTGTATACTGTAACCCTTTACTAAACTTATCCCTAGTTTCAATTGTATTTATTTAACCAAATCCTCGTGTTGTTGTTCAATGAGATGATACCTTTTCTCAAGTCATAATGAAGGGTGATATGAATCATTGATCAAGTTTAAATGTTTAGGGTTTTCCTCAACACTTTCTTGATTATAAGGACAATCATCAACATTATGAGGATGCTCACAAATAAGGACACCAATCATCATCTTCTTGGTTAAACACGTCTGAAGGAGCTAAGGTGTTAGAAACAATTTGCTCAATAGTAGGTCCATTGCTTTGAATCTCAGTTCCTTCTTGGTGGCCTTTTGTCATTGAATTGAGGATAGCTAGGACGTGGCCCCTTATCCTTCTCCATAATAGTCAACCTATTCATCATAGAAAGTTGCCCCTGAATAATTTCATTGCTTAACTTATCAAATTTATGAGCAAAGTAACCATCTATGTAAAAGGCACGACTCTTCATGGGAAACACCTTTTAAAGTGTATTAATACAGAGATCCCTCTATCAATGTAATCATCATGCTCAATAGTAATAATATTTTGTTCTTATAGATTTATTTAACTTATCACATTTATTTTGGATATTAAATTGATGAACCAATTTGCTTCATATAGTTTATATTTGTATATTGCATCCCAAACTCGAAGCAATATATGATCTAAACAAACTATCAATGAATAATTGATCAGGGATACAACAAATTCCAAAGCATTCGTAGACCAGATAATGTAAGAAAATAAGTACCAAAGTATGAGGAAAACCAGGAAAAGAGGACTAAACCATAATGCAGAAAAGACAGTGACAACAAGCGAAAGAAGCAATATGCAACTAGGGAAAGAGATAGCAGAGGAGCAACAAATGAGAAGATGTGAAATTCATCAAGAAAGTTTCAACGTACATATAAACAAAGAAAGAAAGAAAACACAGGATGATGGAGGCCAAGCAACAAAAGCAAAAGCAAAGCTGACTTTAGGCTGCAAGACAGGATATGTGTATCCTTCATTGTACTACAGATACCAGCACCGAATGATATTCACAATGCTGAATGAGGGATAAATAAATGCAAATGGACTGGGAAACACATCCAGATGATAGAGAATGGAATGTGCTCCACAATTTTATATATAGTTCGAAGGCAAATATTCTGGACAATATCTACAAACTGAATCAAGAGATGAGGATAGATACTTCCAAGGCGAAATTTCCTGAGGATTTTTACAAACTGAATCAAGCGATGAGAGATATATTTCCATCCAACTATGCTGGAAACAACAAATAAAGTGTTGATTGTAACCTTCAAAATTGCTTATATACTATCTCACAGGGTTCGCCGAATTTCAACCTTGGGATTCGAAATTCGGCGAACCCAAAAAAAAAATCGTTCAGGTTCGGCAAACCTGAGAGTCGAACCTCAAATTCGAACCTGAAGGTGACCCTAAAGATGAACCTGAAGCCGAATTTTATTTTATTTTTTAA
The DNA here is from genome assembly GCA_031772625.1 of Pinus tabuliformis. Lineage (NCBI taxonomy): Eukaryota > Viridiplantae > Streptophyta > Pinopsida > Pinales > Pinaceae > Pinus > Pinus tabuliformis. The sequence goes on from CM062814.1 coordinate 990,002,003, forward strand.
TTTTTTGCCATTCGAGGTTGAGTTCAAATTTTTTTGTCAGTGGTTTTAAGGTTTATGAGAAAAACCGTGGGCAACACATGGTTTTCTCTTGTTTCTCTTACCGCCACTTAGTTTCCCGTGGTGGCCACTGGTTTGGCTTTATTTACCATGGTCGTCGATAGATTTTCACAAGCCAACTTCAGTTTGAGTATACTTGCTCTATTGTGCTCAGTGTTGTCGTTGCATTTTGTATCGTCTACAATTTCTTGAATTCAATTTCTAGATGCTGCTTGTCCCCGTCACCCGGAGCATGAAGTGAATAGTGGTCGTGATTTGTGGCTCGTGGGTGCTCACTACTACTCATATAGCTTTATTGATTGATTTTGATTTTTTATTATTTTATGTCATATATATATATATATATATATATATATATATATATATATATATATGTTGAAAAATATGTATAGTCGAACTTAATGTCGAACCTCATTGGAAAATTTGAATTCGAATCGAACTTAATCGTTGTCAAACTCGAATTCGAACCCGAACCGTGTGACATAGCTTATATATAGTATATACTGAAAACAAGTCACTAATACAAATGAAAACATATTTAATAACGGGAACTGTCAAAAAATGCTACTAGCATTCCAAGGCAATAACAGCTAGTCATTTTGACGACTTGTATAATAGAGAATTTAGACAGCAAGACACTCAAACAAAAACAGTAATATAGATAGGAGACACACTTACACAGACCATTGCCTATCATCTATCAATATTTCCTGTACCTAATCAAAAGATCAGCAATGAAAACATATTAAATCACAAAAGCTGTCAAACAAGACTACTAGCATTCTACAACCATACTAGCAAAACATGTTAAATCACAAAATCTGTCAAACAATCCTACTAGCATTCTACAACCATACTAGCTGGTTGTTTTGTAAGACTGGCAGATTAGAAAATTTAAATAAACATCACACAACAGAAAACAATAGTCTAGATAGGAGACCAAGTTATGCAGACTACTTATCTGCTCTCAATACTTACTGTACCTATTCAAAGGATCAGCTCTTCCTTTAACCATCAATTTTGCTGTGGATGGCTCCATCTTTTCATCAACCATCAAAATGCAGATGCCACGTGCATCAAGACCTCGCCTTCCAGCACGTCCACTCATCTGAATATACTCTCCACTAGTTATCCAACGGAACTTGTCACCATCAAATTTCCGGACATTTGTAAACACAACTGTCTTTGCAGGCATGTTCAGCCCTATGCTGAAAGTTTCTGTTGCAAATAAACACTGCCACAAAATGGTCACAATCTTAGTTAATGGTAGTTACTATGATCAAAACAATAATTTAATTCCTAACACATAACCTTGATAAAGCTCCAACAAATATCTAGTTATATAAGTAAAATGCAAGTGATTATGATATCTCAAAAACAAAAGCAACAGTCCATAGCAATTTTGGATATCGCATTTTTCCTGGAGCAATTCTACAAATAGAAGTTTTGTCTGAACATAATATTACCACATACTGTATGGTCTGGACACATACTTTTCATAGACCTCCAATTAATCATAAATAGCAATGATAAACTGCCACAAAAGCCATGTTCCCATGTTGACTCGAAGTTAAATATAGCCCAAGCAGTGATAGGAACATCAATATGTGAATGTCTGTCAAGTCTGTTTACATTATGGCCTTCAGTATATTTCATCAATGTTATCATACTCTGAACCAGAACAAAACCCTTTTAACCAAAATTTGAAGTCAAACAGTGTTAGAGATAATTTTCATATTTAGAACATGGCTTATTTGAAATTGACTTTTAGACATATAATAAAGTCTCACCAATAAAGTGATGAAAAAACAAGGCATTTAATATTGTGAAGACTGTAGTGGTTATTAGTTAGGTATTTGGGAATTACATAACGTACTTCTCTTCTACTATTATGTATGAGGCATTGCATCATCAAATGAATCCACTCTTTCCCTTTATTATGAGTCATATATGTATAAAACAGCATGGTATCAAATCCAAGCTGAAAAGAAGCCGAGTGAAGCAGCCGCAGGGACAGCTGTGATTAGAGAAGGCACTGAGGCAGTAAGATCACACGGTGCACAAAAGCATCACCGGTCCAAAGAGAAATTACAAGCAATTTTGATGTATGAAGGGACTTGCTAAAGGTAGAAGATGTTAAGGGTCTAGGCATCGCATTAGCCACCTCTGTGAGATGGTCATACAAGTGTAACATAGGCCAATTTCAGAACAAGTTGATTGAGTAGAGCTACAAGCAGGTCAATTTCAAAACCCATATTAAGAGGTTTAGTTGTTGTCCGAACAAAATGTCAATAAGGGTGAGCAGTCAAGCAACCATCCCTCTACAAGGGAGTCACACTGTGTCTATGTCTGCATAGGGTTGTCATCAAGGTTAGGAAGTAAGCGTGTCCACAAATGTAAAAAGCAATTGTAAAAAGCATTGGGCATGTTAAAATAAAATAAAATATATTTATTAAAAAAACAAAAACCAAATTTCTTTCTGAAGTAGCCATTATGTGAGCAACCAAACAAACTAAACTGTCATGTGAGCCACCCAACCAAGACAGCATTTGTGCATGTGAAGATCCAATGACCGTGAGGGACATATACATATTTTCATGAACAAAATAATCAAGACTCCATGGATAAAAGGCAGACAGTTGTGGACTGTTACGAACATAAATTGTATAAAATAAAATAAACATAAAAAAATATAAATAAATGTAAATACTAAATAATCAAGCAATGATTATGTTAAGTAGTCATTAGTTAAGTGAAAAGGCATGTCTAAAAGACATGCCCAATCGTGAAGGGACACCTGCCTAGTATATATGCGGGTCCTCATTATAACATTCTACATCACTTGTACATTTTATATATATATATATATATATAATCAATTATTATTCCAAATATCTTCGTGTATTTTTACATTAAAGTCAACAAGCTATAGTTTTGTTGCTTCAGTGGTATCAGAGCCATGCCACACAATATAACCATGCAAGTCTTTGAACATTGTTCACCGCACAATATGCCATTACATTTATGTCCTAAATTCATAGAGCAGTTTAGTAAAATTCAAGAAGCATTGTCGCGTTTAGAAAAACCATATGCAAAAGTTAAAGCATGTCAAAAGGAAATCGATAATAAGAAAGATAAAAGCGATAGTGAAGAAACGAAACTAGGTGAAGCAGGAGAAGAAGACTTTGATCAGAATGATGATAATGAGGATGAAGATGAGGTGGATAAGGACTATCTTGAGAGACAAGAAGATGAACAATATCACAACAATGAGGAAGAAAACCATGATCAAAATGATGAGAATAATGCACAAAACATTACATTTAATAATGGGTTTATGAAAAAATAAAAGAAAGTTCACTCACGAGGCTTGTTGAATCTCATTGCGATAGATGAGGCACACTGTATTTCATCATGGGGCCATGATTTCAAATCCAGTTACCGCAAATTGTCAATCCTGAGTGTTGAAGAATCTAGGGCAAGTGAAGTTAATGTGATTCTTCTTAGCATGATAACTATTTGTGAGGTTTTCTTATTAGTACAATCTTTCCTTATTATTAGTGTGTCTTCTTTAGTTCATCAAATAGCTACCAAAACAAAGAGACAAGAACACAAGATGTTTGGCTTTCTGCCAGGGCCAAAACCTCTCCCTCTTGGAGAGGAAAACTAGCACAGTTTTTTTCCTATAGAGATTCCAATTGACAAATACCAAGACCATGAACCTTGACCTATTATGCCACTCCAAGACCAAGTCACCAATCCTCTTCTTCATCATTGCTACACCATTGAGGACGTCACTACTACATCCCTGAGGTCTTCATTACTGCTGCTTCACCATGTCAACAAGGTCTCTTGTCTTCATTGACATCTTCACTGTGACCTTGATTCCATGCCTTTATCAATGCACCGAGAGCTTCATTATGATCTTGTTTAGTATGCCTAGTATATTACTGTGGGATCATAGTTATGCGAGGTTGTTCAATACACCAAGACAATGACCATCCGAGAGACATAGAATCATTGTACTTTACCCGAGATTATGTACCACTGTAACCATCCGAAAATACTGTCCACTGTACTTGTCTGAGGTTAATGTACTCCTGCTCTTGTCCGAGATTCCTGTGCTCCTGTGCCATCCGAAGTTCAGACAAACATCCAAAATCTGTTTTTTCTATGGTGAGTCGGTGACCATAGCGGGGTATTTATAGTTGTTTGTCCTCCATAATTCGCTGACATGTCAATGTGAATCGTTGTGTCTCTTTATTGAACCGACATGACTGTCTTTTGCTTATTTAATTCATTTGCAGGCCAACATGACTGTGTTTTACATCATTTAGCTTGCTGCCTCCATGTTTTACATCCTTTAGCTTGTTGCCTTCTTCAAGAGGATTGTTCTTGTCTTGGAAGGCTGATCTACACACTAGGTTGACTCATATACATTACATATATGCTCAAGAAGAGCTCTTTAACATTTTCTTTGACTCTTTGACTTTCCTATAGGACTTCAACATGTGCTGGACCTATGTAATGAGCAAAAAACTCATTTTATAATTTACAAAAATAATATTTCTTTTATTTTACAAGTACAAAGATCAAAATTATATTTATGAAGGCCAAACCTAGTTACACTTTCTTCAACATTGAGAAGTTGTCGTCTAAGTGTGCCAGTATTACCACTAACAGCCACAGCCGCTACAAATGTGCAAGAGGATGTAATAAAGTCATTGTGTTTGCATCAACCATTAATACTTCAAACATCATTTAATCGGCCAAATATCTTTTATGAAGTTCGATACAAAGACCTCTTGAATGATGCATATATTGATTTATGAGATATGCTGAAGGCAGCTAAGCAAGACTGCACAATAATTTATTGTCTTGCTCGAAATACATGTGATGATATTGGGGCCCATCTTTTGAAAGATGGCATTTCTTGTCGTGTATATCATGCAGGATTGAGTGATAGGGTTCGTAGCCAAGCACTGAATGACTGGGCATCGGGAAAAGTTCCAGTTGTGGTGGCTATAGTAGCCTTTGGGATGGGAATAGATCGAAAAGATGTGCGGATTGTATGTCATTTTAATATTCTGAAGTCTATGGAGTCATTTTATCAAGAATCCAAAAGAGCAGGACGTGATCAAAAACCATCAAGAAGTTTAATTTACTATGGCTTTGATGATCGGAGGAGCATGGAATACATTTTAAGTAACTCCTCACAAAATAAGGGAAATAAAGAAAAATCTGAAGATGCAATGCGCAAGAAATGTCTTAGTGATTTTGGGCAGATGGTTGAATATTGTGAAGGATCTGGCTGCAAAAAGACAATTCATTTGTCTGAGATTCAGAGGGCTCTCCCGAATGATGTGATCTAAAGATATGAAAATGTCAAACCGTCACAACGACACCCTCTGATAGCAAAAAACATCTGATGCGTTTTTCATCGCCGTCACCTATCAAAGCCTTGTCAGTCGAAATCTTCAGTCATTTCACCATGCCATCACCTTCCACACACCTTGTCCACACCATCATCCATTATGCAATCGGACCACCATCCAACAACCAACAAGACTCCACGCAATTTTAAAAAAAATTGCTCTGTGTCCCCTCCATTAGCCTTCCCCCATATCTGACTAAGACATGTTGTCCATCGAACCCCGCCAGTCGTTGTTTTTGTCTTGGTCAATCGACACACTCAAACAACATGCCCTTCCACGACTCAATTCGTTGGACTTACAACCCATATAACTATATAGTTTATATATTATAAAGTTATGTATATTTTATATAGTTGTTATTCGATTTCAAAATACATATATATATGTATTAAAAAAAATAAAAGCAAAAAACAAAAAATATTATTATAAAAATAAAAATAAAATAAATAAAAAATCGATTGATAACCCTTGATTCAAGACAGTATTACACAGGCAGAGATACCAATGACCAATTATCAAAAAAGACGTGAGCCAAGTGAAAACGATTATTCGAGGTTATCAAAAATGACATGAGCCAAACAAAGACAATTATTCGAGGTTAAAGTAAAGGAAATTGCCAACAATAAGCTTTGAGGGCAAAGATCTTCAAGGAAGGGGCAATGTTATGAACATAAATTATATAAAATAAACATAAACATAAATATATATAAATAAATGTAAATACCAAAATAATCAAGTAATGATTATGTAAAATAGTCATTAGTTAAGTGAAAAGGCATGTCTAAAAGACATGCCCAATCATGAAGGGACACCTGCCTAGTGTATATGTGGGTCCTCATTGTAACATTCTACATCACTTGTACAATTTATATATATAATAAATTATTATTACAAATATCTTCATGTATTTTTACATTAAAGTCAACAAGCTAAAGTTTTGTTGCTTCATGGACAATGAATCACCAACATGAGGGAAAGGGTAACTATCTTTGAGGACCTGTGTCACCTTGGAAAATTCACAAAGATACCAAAAGGTATTTCAAATCAAATAGTGTGCCACAGCCTGCCATCAATGAAAACGTGCAAAGTAGGTTCTATTGGGTTCATGAAAGAGCTATCATACCCACTATGGAGATTACCCATACCTATTTGCACATATAAGAGAAGGGAATCATGTTGATTTGAAGAAGAATTCAAAGTTTCAAACAGTTTGAGCTTGGATAACATAAGAAAGATAATTTTATTAATATGAAACGAACGACCATATATATGTCAATTGGGCTGAAGGATACAACCAATACGAGTACAATGTGGGGCGCAAACACAACTCCTAGAAAATGCCAAAGCTAAATCTAGGATAAAATGAAATTAAATAAAAAAGGGATACAATGTTGGACACTGGATAAACCAACGCTCCCCGTGTGTTTCGCGACATGGACTAACCGCCTCTCGTGGATCCTTATCTCTGGCAATGCGATCGTTGACTAACACCTGTGGGTGTTGGACTAACGGAAATTGTGATTCCCAACATACAATAATAGCATAGCCTCATAAACATGTATATAACTGGATCATGTTGAAGGCTAATTGAATAAATCAAGGGTTGGAGATCAATGATGTCAAGAATGCTACAGGCTGATAGACGACAGCAAGGGGGGCAATATTTTTGAAATGTGTAACTAGCTTCAGTCTTCATGATGACATATGCAATCATGATTTTATGTAATTGATGTAAAGAAGAAAAATAAAATTATTCTTGTTATGTTTGAGGCATGGGTTTCATGCTCAAGGAATTTTATTTTAGGTAAAGCTCCCATTGAGAGATTCTAGGGTTTGACATTTGGTATACAAGTCAAATGAGTCATTGTTAAGTATTGAAGACCCATTTGGGCGTATCACATATTAGTTTGAGTCAAATAGAGTCAAAAGACCTTGTCAAAGAAGCAAGAATCAAGTCGGCCTCATGAAGCAACGAGTTCATTTGGAGACAGCCACAAGTCGGCCTAATGAATGGGACAGAATGCCTATATAAAGGAGACCTCAGCCTATCTCAAGGAGGCAATAAATAAAGCAAGAAAGAGTTCGATCAAGGAAGAAAAAGGAAGTTTAAATTCAAGCGAAGATAACAAGAAATAGAAGGAAGAAGATCGAAGCACTTGTGGGTCTGTTTTCTGGGTTATTCTCTTCCACACATGCGAGGCAATTAGGGCTTCATACAATTGTAGAAAGATCACAAATTATAGTCAAGTTTGAGCTCCTTATAAACTGATCTGAAGGTCAAATTGATGAAGAGAAGGGAGACCACCAAGAATAATAGATCGTTCTAACCATAATTCACTCACACGTGTAAGAATTGCAGTAGTTGTAGACAGGTCAAGCATTGCAAACTTAGAGAGCCGAAGTTGCAGTCATCATTACAAGTTCGAAGGCATAAAGGACAAGTTTGACTTGGGTTGAAATTTCTACAAGTGAGAAGAAACTTCTACAAGAAAGAAATTGGACTTGGCCTTGGAGGTGTCTTTGACTAGAAGTTTTTGTCAAGGGTCTAGCTCTTGGAATTCGTCAATTGAAGATTCTATAAAGAGAAGATTTCTTGTGAGTTTTCCTCTTAGATTGGAGAGGTTTCGGCCCTGGCTGATCGCCTATATCTTGTGCCCTTTATCTTATTGTTCTTTATGGTTTGGTAGTTGTTTGATGACGAGTGTAATAATAATAATCAAATGAAAGAAGAAGTTAAACAAAAAAAAAGTAAAAATACACCACAAACAGTTATCAAAGAAGAGAAATCACCTACACTTGTTGCCCCCAGATTTCTCAACATGGTATCAGAGCCAAGGTAACAAGACAAGGAAAAGGAAAGGCAACTTAGTAAAGGACGCTCAAGGATTGAAGCACTAAAAGAAGGATCAACGAAAAGACAAGACATCAAGAAGAACATCGAATCCTCGAGAAGAGCTACTCAAGGGCCGAGTTCAAAGACATCTCCAAGCAGACTTCATCAAATTCAAGGCTCAATTTTGTTACTAGATCCATTATAGAGGCAGCGAAGAAGTCTAACCATCAAGATCTTTTGAAAGATGAATTCACTACAAGGTGGAACAAAAGTCTAGGCTATATTCCATAAAGGCATGCATACATATAAGTATGTTCACCTAGGAGAATGAAGACCTAATCCTTCAACCATAAAAAGGTCAAAATTTGTTGACAAAGAAAATGAGCTTTTGGGCATCATAAAAGGATTATTTTCATCATTCCAAGAAGTCAAATCTACAGTAGCAACTACAGAACCGAGACTCTGAAGTAAGTACAATTGTTTTCCTCATTCAAGAGTTGAAGTCTCCTAGCAAAAAGTGATAAAGGAAATTCTAAAAGGAAGCACAGTCAGAATTTGTTCCTAAAGATCAGATCCTCTTCGGGGCACACATAACATCCCTCCATCTTTGTGATAGCATAAATCCTATCTCCAATATATATCCTTGTGACAAATCTAATCCATTCTGATCCCCGGATCCGCGAATCTGATTCGGATCCACCGGAATATAATGAAAATACGGCAAGTGGCGTATCTGTTTTTTTGGAAACAGATCCTCGTCACAAGAAATGGATCCGATGAATTTTCTCGGAACCCGCAGAAATTAAAAGCCCTTGCCGGAACCCGCAAAAGTTAAATCTCGGAAATTTAGGGTTTTGACTATTCGATAAAGTTAAAAGCTCATGTCGGTGGTCCCTCTTTGTCGACAGTGCACCCTGCACAAGCGGAATACACGAGGAACTATTGAGGAATTGTTTGGTGTTATTCAACGTTCGACGTTATTTGATGTTCACCTCACTGCTTGATTGTTCGACACCCTATTCAGCTCACTGCTCGACTATCCAAACCAAGGTATATATTGTAACCCTGTCATATTATTACCATCATTTTCCACCGATACGAATATGTGTGCCAATTAATCTCTCGTGGGTCGTGGCTCACCCTTGTTAACCTCTCGTGGGCCATGTATTCCTTCTTTCCCTGCACTCGCCCTTCACAAAGTTCGACTTACTAATTCCTTTGCCTCTCCTGTCTCTATTGTCGCGACTTAATATAAAATGGTCACTGTAATTTGCATATGATCTTCAAATGGCATATGATGCTAAAATGTATATATCGGCATAGCAAGCTTTTGTAAATTGTATTATGTATATTTACAAAAAACGTTTAAATATATATTTTCAACATTTAAATGTTATGTAATTAAAATTGTAATTAAATATACAATTTAAATTTATGAACATTTAAGTATATTGACAATGTTATGGAATTAAATGTTATGTATGAACCCTTGTCTAAACCTTGGCTAACCCTATTTTTATTAAGTATCAAACCCTATGTGAAACTCCTATTCTTATTAAGTATCACACTCTATTTTTATTAAGTATCAATTTGGACTCCTATTAGACATTCCCAACAGTGACAAATACATCGTGGTTTTTCATCATAAATGCAGAGAACGTTTTGTGTATTAGATGAAGTGCATTTTAATTTTTAAATGTGTATTGATGATATATTATAATTTGAATTTTATATGTCGTAAGGCAACCTATAGACCATTATCATTATGGAACCATCACAGCGTGAGCAAAGTGAAGGGGAAATCATCAAAACAGATCCAAAATATCCTCTATGGCAGTATGTGGAGATTATTGGAAAAAATCTCGGAGATGATTCATTTAAATGGAAGTGCAATGAATGCCAAGATATCAAAAATGGCTCATGTAGTAAAGGCCCATCTCACTGGCCAAACTAACACAAGGGTGCAAGTATGCATCGGGCCAAAAGATGCAAATGGCAAACCTAGCCAAGGTTTGAGTCCTGGAAAAATGAAATTCTATGCATCTTTGCAAGAAGTTGTTGACATAAAGCTTGAGAAGGGAAAACACCCTGTGCAAAGCTCTACAACTAAGCCTCCATTGCCATCTAGGCCTACTGCCACAACTAATAAAAAGCCCACTATAGGCCCTCTTGAAGCAGCTTCAATAATCAAGGTAGAGACATAGTCAATGAACATGTAGCTCATTGCATCTATGCAAATGGGCTAGCATTCAATTTGGTGCGTTCCCCTTATTGCCAACAAATGATTAAGGTAGTTAATGAAGCGTCAAAAGGATAAAAAAGCCCTGGATATGAAAAGGTTTGCACTTCTTTGTTGACATCAGAGAGACAATATGTGGATAGATAAATACAAGCAATCTGGGATACATGGGCAGGAACAGGGGTGTCCATCATTTCTGATGGATGGAGAGACCAAAAAAATTGTCCATTAATTAATTTTGTTGCAGTATGCCCCCAAGGGGCAATGTTTTTGAAAGTTGTTGATTGCAATGGAATAGAGAAAGATGCATCTTTCATATCCACAATTCTTATTGATGCAATAGAAAGTGTGGGGTGACACAATGTTGTTCAAGTCATTATAGAAAATGCACAAGTTTGTAAAGTTGCAGGTTTGATTGTGGAGAGTCGATATGATCACATCTTTTGGACCCCATGTGTAGTACATTCATTGAACCTTATGCTTGCCAAGATTGGAGAGATTGAATGGATTAATGAAATATATGTAGAAGGAAAAGAAATCCGAATGTTCATAACCAATCATTCAATGTCCCAGGCCATATATCAAGGTTTTGCAAAGTTGGAGCTACTGAAGATACTCTTTTTTTAATCAATATTATTTGTATTGGAAATTCTTAATTTTAATTACAAATTTATATATGATTTCTCATTTGAAATTTGACTTTTTGAAACTTATAAGTTGTTGAAACTCGTTTTGCCTCCCACACTCTTGTCATAAAGAAGCTTGTGGAGGTGAGACAAGCATTCAAGCAATGGTCATCAACTCTCTTTGAGAATCATAGAGGACTTCCACTTCTGGTAGAGGGAAAAAAATCAAGTCCATCATTCTTGCTGATGCATGGTGGGACAAGGTCCAATACCTTCTGAGGTTTATTGAACCAATCTTGACCTTGATCAAAGCATTTGACACAGATACACGTTGCTTGGGGGAAGTTTATGAAAACATTGATAGTATGTTGGAGAGGATAAGGGAAATTATCAGGGCAAGTGAAAATGATCCTTTTGAAACATTCTATTATGAAATGGAGGACACAGTTACAAAAAGGTGGAACAAAATGACCACACCATTACACCTTTTGGCCTATGCATTGCACCCAAAATATTATCCTTCCAAAATTTTGTCTTTACCTGGTAGAACAGCGCCAAACAAGGATTTTGAAGTGGTACAAGGATACAAGACAACATTGAGGAAAATTTATAGAGATATGGGAGTTGCAATGGAAGTACACCAAGAATTTGGAGGATTTGTACAATCTACTAGGAGCTTTTCAGATCTAGTAGCTATGGATGATCGAGGGCATTTTGATCCTATTACTTGGTGGGGATAGCATTCATCTCTACACTCTAGCCACCAAGTTGTTATCACAAGTTGCTAGTTCCTCATTAGCTTAGAGGAATTGGAATACATATGGCTTCCTCCATTTAGTGAAGCGAAACAAGCTGGGAGCGGCAAAGGCTGCGGATCTTGTGTATGTTCATTCCAACCTCCGTCTTCTACCACATGTTGAACCAGAGTATAAAAAAGGTTCGAGCAGGATGAGAGATGTGGAGCCTGTGATATCTGACTTGATCCTGCTACTGAATGCCATGACTTACCTCAACCTACTTGAGGATATTGTTCCACCACTAGTCCAGCCTACTGATGCAACTTTCTACACTACAGGAGCCCCATCATCTATTCTTGATGTAGAGTTGCAATATGCAGAGGATAATGCAGATCCATTTGAGCATATGTAAATGTATTTACTATTATCATTTATGATATTATCCTTTTTGTTACTTTGTATGATGGATCCGGATCCGTATCTATATCTGAATCCTGGTAACTTAGCACTCTACTTTACAAGTTCACTCCTATGGAAATTGAGTCCCTATGGCACAAAAAATGCAGTCACCAAGCTCATATATATTTGTTCTCTGAAAAATCGATCAATCAAAAAGAAGACCATAAAAGGATCTAACTTTTGGAAGAGATCCATTCACTATGGAGAAGCTTGAAAGAACTAAGGAAGCAAACATGAAGCAGTCTAAGTCATCAAGCAAATGTTGGTACTGTACCATCCCTAGAAACATTGTTTCAATTGTAGCTATCAGTTTTGCGTAAAGACCTGTGAAGCAGTAGAGACATCGAACAAGGGCTTTGTGGAAATCATATACTTGAATGAAGGAACAAATGAGTACAGTGAAGAATATCTCACATCAATGAAGATGGCATCCATAATTGCAAGTCATCACAACAAAGGTAAGTAACCATAAGGTATGTATGGTATATATTTTATGTTTTAGGGTTGAAAATATGATTCCAAGGTTTGTTAGAAATCCAGGGAAGGGATAAACCCTAGCATGACATAAAGAGGGAATAGAATCTGATCTAGGTTTTGAACTTTAGAAGCCCTAGGATGACCTCTTGATTGCATGAAAACCCTAGAAATCTTGGCATCATGTTTTGGCATCGTATACTTTGCTTGGGGCACTTGTCAATAAATATTGCAAGTATAAGTAAAGATGGATGGGCTAAACCTCTGTTCTAAGAAACATGATGGAAGAAGGAATTTGTATAACTATGGATGTTTGGATCTCAACAAGATGGAGAGAAGGGTGAAAAAGGCCTCCACCATGATAGTCAAGAAGAAAAGCATTATGACGGGATGCATCATTTAGGAAATGGCATCATTATTACATAACCATTCAAGCAAGAGCTCATGACATCAGCATAAGAAGCTTGAAAGATACTTGAAGTAGAAGTCTATGACAGTCATCATTAGAAGGAAGTAGCTCCTGCAAACCTCATTGAAAGCATTAGTACTTATGAGTAGAAAGAAGAAAGAAAGAAAAAAATTATTTTAACGTCCACAAGGCTAAAAATAGCCTATGGGACAGATTGCTTCTTCATCTGCTTGATGTATTTGGCCCATTTTCTGTGAAGCTTCACAGTAAATGCTCCCAGCTTCTTAACAAACCCCTCAGTAAATAGATTACCCCAAGAGCTAGCTGTCAGCATATCTGCATAACTTTCCCTGTTGTCTTTGAAGGCCTTGCATTCTAAAAAAAATGTTTTTTTGTTTCCACCCTTCCGGAAGAACAAAAAATGCATACTCTTTCCTCCCACACTTCTTTTGGCCTTTTCCAACGCCCTATTTCACAACGGAGTTTACGAGAATTAGTCCTTGACTGAGCAATAAGAATTTTGACTCTCCAAGAGATATTGGCCTCTATGTATGCTTTTGGTTGATGACTATGAGTGGGATTAAACACTTTAATATAGTACTTTTTCTTTCTTCCTAGCTCATTATCCCAAGTACGCTTGTGGAGCATTTCCATAACAAAATCTTTTATCTCTTTGTTGTTTATGGGACACGCATTCAAGCAAATACCCTATTTACTAAACCATTTGTTATTTTGTTGCATCCAAATTTTTTCCTGTTGCACAATCTATCATTAAAGACAACCTTAGGCCATCTACCCTCTTCCATTTGTTCAATTTTTTTTAAATACCTTATGACTTGCACCATAGCGATTGCTTCAATAGGAGCAGCCCCTGTTTCACTTAAAAATATAGCATAAGGAACTGCACTTTTAATCTTGTATTTGTTTGTAATCAAACGCTTTTGAATTTTCTCAATTTGTCTCCATTGCATGTCGGACGTACTGTTGGCCCATAGTTCACAACCATAGAGAATCATCGGAATCACTAGAAGCCCAAAAAGAGTTTGAGTGGTTTTCCAGTCCCATAACTCTGCCTCTCTACACCTATTTTGAAAAGCATAAAATGCTTTCCAACACCCCCAAAGTTCTTTTCTTTCTACAACCATCCCAGCTTAAATTTTTGTTAAAGTCATTTTCGAAGTATTTGTAATCCACGACTTCTTCCAGAATGTTGCCTTCAAAGTAGAACTTATGATGGTTATGTTTTCTTTTTCTAGAGAAAACCACTACTTTCGTTTTGTTGATATTGATTTTCATCCCCACACTTCTACAAATATGCTCAAGGGATAGTAAGTGCTCTTGCAAACCAAGAGCCGATTTAGCAATCAGAATAAGGTCATCATCTGCATACAAAAAAAGTCTTATAACAAACTTGCCCAAATAGATACCATCACCCCCTTGTGAATTTAGCCACTCCTCAAGCTTGTCGATATATAAACCAAAAAGGGTAGGATATAGTGGGCAACCTTGCTTGACCCCGATATCGCTTTTAAAACTTTCAGAAATGCCTACTGAAGTTCTAATTTTGACTTTCAACTCTTCATACAGCCTATGCACAGGTGCTCTCAAATGTTTAGGAAACCCAAGTTCCTCCATTATGTGCCAAATCTTATCCCTAGTAACCGAGTCAATCGCTTTTCTGAAATCAACAAAGCAACAAAAGACTTCTTCCTTTTTCTCCCAAACTTTTTCAATGATGTGCCTTAAAGTTATACAATGATCAATGTGGAATGTTTAGGTCTAAAACCTACTTGCCCTTTAGCATGCTTATCTCTTTCTTCTGCCCACTTGCTAATTTTATTTTCTAGCATGCTTCCAAATAGCTTTGCAAACAAAGGGTTTATCATGATGGTCCTATAATTGGAGGGATTATTTATGTCACCGCTCTTGAAAAAAGGCATTGCCAAACTCATTGCCAAATCTGTGGATATGAGGATAATCAAGATCTTCCATTGGAATCTTCATTAGAAGGTTCATCTCTTCGAAGAAGCAAGTGTCTCGCTAAAGAATTCCACCTTGGATGGGATTCATTGTTTGAATGAATGATGGTATGATAACAGAGAAATGCAATATGTCGAGTTGGTTTAAGTACTCTCAATCAAAAGACGTCGCTAAAGGAAGTCTAGATGACGAAAAGAAGAAAGAGGTATGTATGCATATGTTTGATAAGATAGGTCATGTCATCATATAGTTGCAGATAACAGGGATAGATACTCTACCTCATGAGTATGATCAAAGGAAAGGGATCTCTTTCGTTGGAAGAATGCATGAAGGCATGGGTCACATATTGTCTAGATGAAATCAACATAATATGTCCTCATATGGAATATGAGATGGTTGACAAGGATGAAGGAACTATGGATAGAAGTTCCCGGAGAGCAATTTGTGAAGAAAGAAAGAAGAGATCATGGAAGATTCAACTATGATCACTTAGAAAAGAAAATCAACATTCGATAACTAGAAGTGATCCACACGGATCTTCAGATACAATGGCATGGAAAAGCTCCAAATTCAAAGTGGCAGAAAAGCAAGTATCTTGACATCAAATCGAAGTGCTCGTCACTCTAATTCCAACGGTGTGAATGGCACTCCAATCCGAGTCCGGATGATGAAGTTATGGCAGAAAAAGTTCGCCTTAGTTCCTTTGAAAAAGGAGGCATTTCTTATAAAAATGGCTTTAAGCCTTTAAAAAGAAAAATCGCAATCGGAGAAGTCAAAGGGGGCGGACTTAAGGAGGCGCAGCGGAACCCCCGATCAGCGATCTTCGATTAATCGGAGTCGAGGACAAGCAATGAGCGATATCGGGATGATCGGATCGGCGGATTGGGTCGGCGAAACCCAAAGGATCGGACCAGGACCCCTGGATCGTAGCGATGCGATAGGGCCGATGCAATATGCCAATATTGGCAATCTACGGTTGGCAATCCCCCGCTAACCAAACCATTGAACAGCGCGATAGCGATTTGCGATTTGTGGGCCGGACCCGATGGGTCTATAAGCCTGATTTAAGGAAATTTGAAGTCTGGGTTTTCGGTTTCTTAATGTTTTTGTGTGTATTATCGCTTGGAACAAAAAAAGGCTATTTCGGGGTTTGTTGCGAAAGAAGGGTGGATTCATCACCCCCGACTGATTCTCCGTTAGAACAACATTCCATTATAATCCTACAGCCTCCGATTTTAGTGGCAAACAATGATTATAAAGCTCGATGATTGGAAAAAGTACACGGGGAGAGGATTTGCAGCACGCAGTTCGAGGCAGGAGAGCTTACAGGAGGGTCGATAGTGCATTTTGTCTGAATTGGACAAATCTTATATGTTTTCAACCCCTCTCAATGCCACGGACGCAGTGGTGTTGTCCATTTCTCCATCTAAGTTCTCCATCTCTTAGCCATTTCCCAGAATGGAGGTATAAGACTCCTTTTATGTAAACTGAAGATTGTATTCTCTTCTTTTCATGCCATTTAATGAATGAAGGCCTCCCCATTGATTGAGCAGGGCCCAGAGACGTAGTCCGAGTTGGACGAACTTCGTTATCAAGTCTTATTGTCTTCTTTTCGTGCCTTTATGTGTTTCTTTCTCTTTTTTTTGTGTGCACATTAAATTCCTGTGTTAAGCTGCAATTTTCACATGTGATTCTTTTTATACATCTATAAGAAAAAGGAACCTGGTTCAAGTGGTATCAGAGAAGGTCTTTTTAGATGTGAATTACATATTTGTATGCTAACAAGAAACAGGCTCCGAAGAGGCGAAGGGGAACTACAGCCTTTCGATCCCGCAGCGGGGCGTGCACATCGAAGGAGAAACATGGCAAAAGATGAAGCTCATCTTGAAGAGAAGCGCAATTTCTGTAAGACCTTCTATTCAATGGCAGAGAATATCAGTCAGTTGGTTTTAAGGCTGGAGAAAGCAGAAGAGAGAAACCCAAAAGAACAAGGTTCAGCGCATTGAAATGGTGGAGAAGAACCCCC
The DNA here is from genome assembly GCA_031772625.1 of Pinus tabuliformis. Taxonomy (NCBI): domain Eukaryota; kingdom Viridiplantae; phylum Streptophyta; class Pinopsida; order Pinales; family Pinaceae; genus Pinus; species Pinus tabuliformis. The sequence goes on from CM062814.1 coordinate 990,019,278, forward strand.
TCCTTCTCCTTCCGCAAGTGAAGGTTCTCCTTCCTCTCACCACCATAATCGTAGAAATTCAAAGGATGCATCTAAGAAACCATTCTTTAAATTAGATGTTAAATTTGATCTTCCCATGTTTAATGGTGGAAGTAACACAGAGAAGCTTAATAATTGGATTAGGTAGATTGAGGTCTACTGCAGGATTCAGCAGATCGTGGGGGATGAGGCAAAGATTCAGCTGGCCTCTCTACCGTTGAGCAGCACCGCTCTTGTTTGGTGGGAGAGCAAATTGCAGAGCAATAAGAATGTGTGTAACCTCTTTTCCTCATGGCCTGATTTTATTTTTGTGTTAAAGGAACAGTTTTATCCCTTGGGATACAAGCAAAAAGCTTCAATGAATTGGCAGTGTTTAAGGCAAGGCAAAGGTCAAGATGTTCAGAGTTTTACAGAAGAGTTTAGAAAGCAAGCACTGAATTTGGGTATTGCACTTGATACACCTGAAGTTGTAACTAAGTATATTGGCTCATTACATAGCTACATTAGGCATTCATTGTTGTTGTTTGAACCAACCACTATTAACTCAGCCAGCGTAAAGGCAATTCACATCGAGAACTGGGGCAAAAATGAAAGAGATGATCATTCCGGAAAACCACCGTTCAAACCTCCCAATGGCAAATCTAAAGCGAAATGGAAAGGAAAGGAGAAGAAAACGGCAACAGCCAAAGAAGGAGAAAGGTCGTATTGCAATCACTGCAAAAAGGAAGGCCACGATGACGATCACTGTTGGAAACAACACCCAGAAAAGCGTCCAAAGAAGTATGGAGGAAAAGGCAAACAGAAGATAGTGGCAACTGCGCAGCAAAACCTTGGATCGGATTCCGGAGATGAAGCATTAATCACAGCAGCAGGAACAAAAGGTACTCTTACACCTCATGTTAATTCTGAATCGCATGAAGGCACTAGTTCTGTAAATGAGTCCCTTCCTAATGATCGAAAGAGAATTGAACTGTTTCATATCAGAGTTGTTGTAAATCATACCAAAGTAGAAACTCTGTTTGATACTGGATTGCAAGCATACTTAATCGCAGAATCCTTGGTAAAGAAACTCGGCTTAGAAACAAAACCACATCTGAAACCTTACCCGCTTGGATGGATACATGATAAAGCAAAATTGAATGTAACCAAGCAGTGTAAAGTAAAATTTGTGATCGCTTCTAAGCTAGTGGACGAAGTAGAACTGGATGTAATACCATTGGATATCTATGGCATGGTGTTAGGGAGTCCATATCTGTATGATAGAAAGGCAGTCTTTTTCCGTCATGAAAACAAATACCAAATCACAAAAGATGGGGTAGAATATATAGTAAGGGCTCATCAAAATAAAATCAATGCCAGCCTTGTAAGCGTTGGACAAATGAAAAGGCTGGTGAATTCCAGTAAGCGTTGCATGCTGATGGTTGTAAGGGGAAAAGAGGCAGAATTAGCTGATGCTTTCCAGGGTTGTGATCAGGAACATAAACAGGAATTATCTGAATTAATTTCTAATTATGATGAGTTGTTTCAGTAACCGAAGGGATTACCTCCGAAGAGGGAAATCCAACATGAAATCCATTAGCAGCATGACGCTCCTTTACAGAATATTGGCATGTACAGGATGTCAACCATTGAGATGGAGGAAATCAAGAGACAGGTGCAGGAATTGCTGGACCAAGGGGTCATCAAGCCGAGCACTTCTCCGTGTGGTTCACCGATTGCCTTAGTCCCAAAGAAAGACGGCACATGGAGGATGTGTGGATTACCGCGCACTAAACAAGATCACGATGAAAAATCGCTAACCTCTTCCAAGCATTGATGACTTATTAGATCAGTTAAAGGATGTTATTTATTTCACAAAATTGGATTTGCGTAGTGGTTATCATCAGGTCCGAATTGCAGAGCAGGACGTGTGGAAAACCGCTTTCAAGACCAAATAGGGGTTGTTCGAATGGATGGTGATGCCATTCGGACTTTACAACGCTCCAGCCACTTTTATGAGTCATGAATGATCTATTTCGGCCTTTCATTGATGAATTTCTTCTGGTATATTTAGATGATATACTTGTCTTCAGTAAAAGTTGGGTTGAACATGTGTGTCATGTAAAGAATGTGTTTGATGTATTGAAAAAAGAAAAACTCTATGTAAAGTTGTCAAAGTGTGAGTTCGGGAAAACCTCTTTGGATTACCTAGGTCATATTGTTGGTCATGGTCAGTTAAAAATTGAACCCTTTAAAGTTGAAGCAATTGTAAATTGGCCTCGGCCTACTAGTGTCACCAAGGTCCACAGCGTTTTAGGTGCAGTCCAGTATTGAAAGAGATTTATTGCTAATTTCTTCGTTACTGCAGCACCTTTGCACACATTGACAAGTGTGAAACAGGTCTTTCAATGGGGAGGAAGACAGCAAAAGTCCTTCGAAACATTGAAGGAAAAGATCAACACCGCGCCAGTTTTAGCCTTACCCGATCTCCAATAGCCATTCGAGATCGAAACCGATGCCAGCGATTATGCCATGGGCGCTGTACTGATGCAGCAAAAGAAGCCAATATGTTACCATTCTGAGAAGTTCTCTCAGACTGTGATAACTATCCCACTTATGACAGGGAGCTTTATGCCTTGGTGCAGAGTGTGAAAAAGTGGAAACACCACCTGATCGGCAAGGAGACCATCATCCATACGGATCACCAGCCCTTGCAGTACCTTCAGTCACAAACCAAGTTGCAGCAATCTCATCATTTCAAGTGGATGGGTTTTCTTCAATAGCTTCATCTGGTAATAAAGTATAAGAAGGGCACTAGCAATAAAGTGGCTGATATGCTATCTCGCCCTCCTATTTCTGCTTCTGTTATTTTGCATAATGCTTCGTTGTCTTTTGAGAGTCATGCTGAACAATATGCTAATGATGATGACTTTAAGGAAATTTATGTAAAACTAAACCGTGATTCACAGGTGGACAACTATCACTAGCAAGGGAAATTGTTGTATCGCCTTGGCAAATTGTGTATTCCTACAGGGGAAAGAGTACATGTAATTCGAGAGGCCCACACCTCTCTTATGTCTGGACACTTTGGTGTCGAAAAGACTTTATGTCATGTACAAAGATTTTGTTTTTGGCTTCATGAAAAACATTGACTCGCTATGTAAAGGGTTGTGCAATGTGTTCTATTTCAAAGCCCTCTAATAGAAAACTCGGGCTCTACACACCACTCCATATTCCAAGTCACCCATGGGAAAGTGTGTCAATGGACTTTGTAGGAGGTTTGCCTTTGTCTCAAATGAGTCACGACTATTTGTATGTCGTCGTTGACTGTTTTAGCAAGATGTGTATTCTTATGCCTTGTAAAAAGCAGATCACTGTAGCAGACTGCCTCTCTTTTCTTTTAGCATGTTTGGGTTCATTTTGGATTACCGACATCGATTGTGTCAGATCGAGACTCTCGCTTTCTCGAAGAGTTTTGGACTAGTTTGTGGAAGATGATGGACACCAAATTGAAAAGAAACATGGCATTTCATCTGCAAACTGACCGACGGATAGAGGTTGTCAACCGTACCGTGGTACACTTGTTACAAGGTTATTGTGGGAAACATCCCAAGTTGTGGGGTGAGCATCTCCCATATGTGCAGCATTCCTACAACCGAGCAGTGCATTCATCTACGCAGCGTTCACCATTTGAGACATGTTTTGGTTACCTGCCAAAGGACCCTTTTGATATGGTCTTTGGAAGGGAAGATGGCTCCAGTGGACGTAATGATAGGGACAAAGCTCAGCAGTTAATTCAGTGAATCCAGTTGATTCACCAAGCAATACAAGAGCAGTTGGAGAAATGCCAAGCTCGTTACAAGGATTGACATGACAAACACTGAGTCGACCATCAATTCCAAGTGGGCGACAAAGTGTGGTTCCACATCAGAAAGGACCGGATGAAGGGAGAAGGGAAGAAGTTGTGACCAATCCGGTATGGTCCATTCACCATTCTGGAGAAGATTGGAAACAATGCCTTTCGTCTTGATTTGCCAATATATATGCAGATGTACTCAGTAGTGAATGTGGAGAACTTAAAGCTGTATGAACCACCACTGATCATGGACACCGATGAGGTGGGCACAGTGCCTACAGTTGATGATTTTGCACCAGAATATCTCAATGAGTTACCTAAGGACATCATAACCAGGTCTTCATGGCGAGGAGATGTGGAATACCTTCGAGTTGGTTTCAAGGGAATGCACCCCAGCAAGGCAAAATCATTGGAGAAGGAAAGAGTGAGGGAACAATTCCCTCACTTGCCAATTGACTAATGAAAGCTTTTGGTGGTCCAAAAGCTCCTCAATGGGGAGGATTGATCCAGGTGGATCTTTAGATACAATGGCATGGAAAAGCTCCAAATTCAAAGTGACAGAAAAGAAAGTATTTTGACATCAAATTGAAGTGCTCGTCGCTTTGATTCCAACAGTGCGAACAGCACTCCAATCTGAGTCCAGATGATGAAGTTAGGCAGAAAGAGTTTGCCTTAGTTCCTTTGAAAAAGGAGGCATTTCTTATAAAAATGGCTTTAAGCCTTGAAAAGGCAAAATCACAATCAGAGAAGTCAAAGGGGCGAACTTAAGGAGGCGCAGCGGAACCCCCGATCAGCGATCTCCAATTAATCGGAGTCGGGGGCAAGCAATCGGCAATATCGGGATGATCAGATCGACAGATCAGGTCGGCGAAACCCAAAGGATCGGACCAGGACCCTTGGGCCGTAGCGATGCGATATGTCGATGCAATAGGGCCGATGTGATACGCCGATATCGACGATCGGCGGTCAGCAATCCCCCGCTAACATAACCATTCAACAGCGCGATAGCGATTTGCAATATGGGGGCTGGACTCGATGGGTCTATAAGCCCAATTTAAGGAAATTTGAAGTCTGGGTTTTCGGTTTCTTAATGTTACCGTGTGTATTATCACTTGGAACAAAAAAAGGCTATTTCAGGATTTATTGCGAAGGAAGGGCGGATTCATCACGCCTGACTGATTCCCCGTTAGAACAACATTCCATTATAATCCGACAGCCTCCGATTTCAGCGGCAAACAATGATTATAAAGCCCGATGATTGGAAAAAGTACAGGGGGAGAGGATTTTCAGCATGCAGTTCGAGCCTTCGAGGCAGGAGAGCTTACAGGAGGGCCGATAGTGCATTTTTTCTGAATTGGACAAATCTTATATGTTTTCAGCCCCTCTCAACGCAATGGACTTAGTGGTGTTGTCCATTTCTCCATCTGAGTTCTCCATTTCTCAGCCATTTCCCAGAATGAAGGTATAAAACTCCTTTTATGTAAACCTAAGTCACCTGACACGGGGATTCGAGACACGTAGGATTCGGGATTCATGGTGTCGGATTCTGGACACGCTGACCCCCCGGAACAGGACACGTTATATATTATTTTATTAAAAATATATATATATTTTATATATATATATATAATATATATATATATATATATATATATATATATATATATATATTAAAAATTAGATATTAGCATATTTCTTACACAAATTTTAATTAATGATACAAATTTATTGATTTCAAAGTTCAAACATAGATCTTGATTCTTCATCTATAGCTATTAGCATGCATAGTACATACAAAATTCAAATAAATGTCAGTGGTACTAGTCACATAAACATAAATGATAAACACACTGACAACTGTAGTTTTCTCATTAAGTCATCAAATCAATAGCGGTTTAATGGATGGTTTTTTTTTTCAACACTACCATGGCAATGTTGTATCAGAAATACATGACAAAAACTTATAGCTTTCTTTAACCATTCTATTTGGATTTATGTACCCTTACTTTTGAGACGTTAAATTCCCACAGGATACAACCCTTGTAATATTCGACGACTTGGCCGAAGGGCCGCTGACGCCAGCTCTCTATCGTCAGAAATAATTTTTGTCTTAAAAGTGATTCGCCGCGTTTTGATTTATTGACGACTCGCTGACATATTTTATTTGCTTCCATTCCAAGAAACGAAAATATAAACCGACTTCAGCGGACTTCGGCCTGCGTTCCATAAACTTTATCTATAAATGGAATAAAGTAGAGTTACCTGCCTGAGGCTTTTTCCTCAACAATTAGTCTGCCAAAGAAGATCTGTAATTGGATACGGTTGGATTTTGAAAATATTTCAAAATCTTTTTGACTTCGGTCGTGTATCAAATTTTGAAAAGGTTAAGGACGGAAGAATTCTTCATTCTGCTCAATCGTCCATTTTCCTTCGTCCTTTGTTTTTTCTCCGTGTTGTGAATTTGTAACGAGATATTATTCCTTTGTCTCCTGCGCGTTTTCAATTTACAAATACGAGGGGACACGATTGGAAATTCGCGGCACGTTACTGGACACGACGTGTCACAAGAGGACACGACGTGCCCTGAAATCTTGACACGAATCCGCAGAGAATCGTGTCGGATTCGACCGATTCGCGATTCGTCAAGGGTTTTGGACGAATCCGGTTTCTTAGATGTAAACTGATGATTGTATTCTCTTCTTTTCATGCCATTTAATGAATGAAGGCCTCCCCATTGATCGAGCAGGGCCTGGAGACGTAGTCCGAGTTGGACGAACTCCGTTATCAAGTCTTGTTGTCTTCTTTTCATGCCTTTATGTATTTCTTTCTTCTTTCTTGTGTGCACATTAAATTCTTGTGTTAAGCTGCAATTTTCACATGCGATTCTTTTTATACATTTATAAGCAAAAGAACCCTGGCTCATGAAGAATTAACCATGATATCTCCATGGGAAAGGTGTGAAGACCTTGGTAATGAAAAAAGACCCTTGACATTGAATACCTTGGAGATTCGTCAATATGTATGCAGTATGTTGATACAAGCAGATGTCATGATGAAGGGTCATCACAAAAAGTAATTTTTGATTTGATGTTCATTTCTTATTTTTGAACAATATCTAGATGGGCTAATACAGGGCTACCAAAAGAGAGGTGTGGATGTCATCTACAACGGTACTCATGTATAAGGATGAAAGATCCTAAAGGATACATGATGTAGAAAAGGTAGTTGTATGAGGAAAATCCAAATATGGTCTAATGGATCACTATCTGATGAAAGGAAAGATGACACAACTGACATAATTCAAGAAGGAAAGTGATGGATGTTCGATGCCCTACGAAGAAGTTTCAAAAGATGAAGGCTCTATAATATTGAAAATGAAATTCATGAAATCCAATGGCCGAGCTCTACAAGTCGTTGAAGGTCCCATGATCTCCACCAAAGAAGAAATAGCTGCTACTAAAAACAAGTCCCTAGTTAAGAGGGAGCCTGGAAGCAAGTTTCTGATTAAGAAACTTAGAAGCAAGTCTCTAGCTAAGAGGAAGCTTGGACAAGTCCCTGGTTGAGAGGGAGTTTGGGTACATTCATTCATAGGAATGGGTATATCCTGCCTATGTTGAGAGGGAGAGATAGACACATCATTCTTGTCTTCACTTGGGAAGAAAGAATGGAGGATTGGGTAAGCATCTCGCATTTGATACTCTTTGAGGATGTGGTAGGGCATCCAAGATAAGAGTAGTCGTAAAGGACCGATATTCTTTGAGGACTGGGAATCCAAGATAAGAATAGTCCTGGGACGACATACCCTGTGAACACCTGGGTGGCTTATGTTCCTTGAGAGACAATAATGAAGGTGTCTATAAATCATAGGTCTCGCCAACATTGTGCTCTGATCTTGTGGAGAGATAGAGTTGTTAGTCAAGGCCTTGCTATGTGAAAATGTTGGTTGATATGATGTTAAACAGATGGGTTACCAATCCGACTCTTCTTATGAGAATTCTTCAGATTGAGAATGTCCAAGTACCATGTGAAGATTAGGAATACCTCCCTAGTTAAGAGGGAGTGTTGAAATGTGTAACTAGGTTCAATCTTCATAATGACATATGTAATCATGATTTTATGTAAGTGATGCAAAGAAGAAAAATAAAAGTATTCATATAACGATTGAGGCATGGGTTTCAAGCTCAAGGAATTTTATTTTAGGTCAAGCTCCCATTAAGAGCTTCCAGGGCTTGACATTTGGTCTACAAGTCAAATGAGTCATTGTCATGTATTGAAGACCCATTTGGGCATATCACACATTTATTTGAGTCAAATAGAGTCAAAATACCCTCTAAGACCTTGTCAAAGAAGCAAGCATCAAGTCAGCCTCATGAAGCAACAAGTCGGCCTGTAGAAAGCCACAAGTCGGCCTAATGAATGGGACAGAATGCCTATATAAAGGAGACCTCGGCCTATCTCAAGCAGGAAATAAATAAAGCAAGAAAAAGGAAGTCTAAATTCAAGCAACGATAAGGAGAAATAGAAAGAAGAAGATCGAAGCACTTGTGGGTCTGGTTTTTTGGGCTATTCTTTTCCATACGTGTGAGGCAATTAGGGCTTCATACAATTGCAGAAAGATCACAAATTACAGTCAAAGTTTGGGCTCCTTATAAATTGATCTGAAGGTCGAATTGATGAAGAGAAGGGAGACCACCAAGTGAAGGGAATAAGAGATCATTCTAACCATAATTCACTCACACATGCAAAAATTGCAGTAGTTGCAGACAAGTCGAGAATTGCAGACGTAGAGGGCCGAAGTTGCAATCATCATTACAGGTCTGAAGGCTTAAAGGACAAGTTTGACTTGGGTTGACATTGTGAGAAGAAACTTCTACAAGAAAGAAATTGGACTTGGTCTTGGAGGTGTCTTTGACTAGAAGTCTTTGTCAAGGGTCTAGGTCTTGGAATTCGTCAATTGAAGATTCTATAAGAAGAAGATTTCTCATGGGTTTTCCTCTCAAATTGGAGAGGTTTTGGCCTTGGCTGATCGCCTATATCTTGTGTCCTTTGTCTTATTGTTCTTTATGGTTTGGTATTTGTTTGATGAAGAGTATAATAATAATAATAATAATCAAATTAAAGAAGCTAAACAAGGAAAGTAAACATACACCACAAATAATTATCAAAGAAGAGAAATCACCTACACTTCTTGTCCCCAGATTTCTCAACAAATAGTGGTGTTGGCTCGCTATCATAGTCCCCGAGATCCAACGAGGAGTCTGGCTGCATGATCTTGGGGGGTATGTAGGAGTGATGGATACTCCTAACATCCCAGGCCAAAGGAAAGAAGCTCTGGCTGCTTTGTTGAGTCTGGGAAGGAACCTGTAGGGGCAGGCGGGGTTGTTTAGGAACTGTTTGGTACTAAACTCCCTAAAACTTTGGGTATGAGAGAACTGATGTGTTGTTCGGCATCTCCGCTAACGATCTCGAGGGTACCAGTTGGCCACCCAAAGGGGCGGCGGCGGGGGGGGTTTGTTCAGGAACCGTCTAGTACTAAACCCTCTAAAGCTCTGGGTGTGAGAGAACTGATGTGTTGTTTGGCACCTCTGCAACGGTCTTGAGGGTATTCCATATTTTACATTGATTCTAAAGACAATATTTGGAAGAGACGATTTAGAGTGTAGTGCTAGCCTGCATGTGCAATACATCCTGGAATATTTTTTGTTTGTGCAGTGTGTCATTGTTCAGGACACCAGTAGGGCTTTCAGTTGCTGAGTTACAGCAGTAAAACCATTTGTTTGGTGTATCTAAACCATACAAAATTGCCAGGTTTATCTCATATAATGTTGAGCGGTAACAAAAAATTTATTGGTCAGAATTTGAAATAATGGAAACAGAAGATGTTTCATGTATTTGAATACAATATTTGGGCAAACTGCTATTAGGAAAAGAAATCCAAAGTGAAACCAATGTAGATGCCAAAGAAATGTATGATGCGAAAATCAAGAGGCTATGAAGTTGATGAAGCTCTCAATAACAAATGAGATGATTCCCAAAAGTTCAAGATTGTAATGATGCATTTGTCATTCTGGGTAACCTACATAAGATGGCATGAAACCTCAAACAAAGGTAGAAAGTTTTCCTTATAAATATGTTATTATCAATTAAATGGAGGAATTTAATTCCTTGTGAGATCATTTCTTAAAAATCAAGGATATTAGAGATCAATTGAAATCAATCCAAAGACAATGGAAGAAGAATATATGGTGGTTATAGCTTTGACAAATTTGGCTTCTTCTTATCCAAATTCTATTGAAACCTTAAACATTATTAGTACAGATAAAGATCTAACACTTGAGCAGTTAAGCACTAAGCTCTTGCAAACAAGACAAATGGAAAAGGTAGTTTAAAAATATCCATGGGATTGAACCTTCAAGGTAGCACTTCTAATCAAGTTTAAGAGCAAAGGCAATAAACAAAGCAAATAGAATGATCGTCACTCTAAGGAGTTAGTTAAAAGTAAACAAGCAATTCACTGATTTAATTGTGGCAAGTTACAGCATATAAGCAGAGTTTGCAAGCAGGGTCGTGGGATGAAAAGCACAACCTAGAGCATTCATTTGATGATCAATTTCGAAAGACACATGTTAATGTGGATAAACGAGGAAGAGTTCTATATGTTAATGGGCAGAAACAAGGATTCAAAAAGTGGTAAGAATAAATAGTATATTAACTCAAGGGAATGTAGACATTTTACTGACAATATTGATTGCTATGCTAATTTTCCAGAGGATAAATCTCAATCTGATCCATTGTGTTGAGGGGTGGAAGAAACCAAAAAGATGGTTGTAATATCACAAAAAATCAGCCATAATGCCAAGCCAAGAGAGGTGTCAAGTGAGACAGAGCTCACGAAATGAAGCCCTAGATGATGTTGCTACTGAAACAAGTCAAAATCGGCAAAGAAGAAAAGGCAAACAGCAAGTCTACCATGCATTATCTGCTGTGATTCATAAGGACAACCCCAGGGAGGGGGGAGATGAAGTGGTAAAATGAGATGGTGCTTCCTCAAAGAGAGAAACACAAACTTTTGATATGCTGTACCACCAGGTTGTGATGGAGGTGAATTCAGCAAACGAGCCAAGCACTGTCGATGGTGGAAATTTAGCTAAACTTGGCTTCCATCTGGCTCATGAGTCAATGCGCAAACAAAAGTATGGTCATAAATTGTATGTCATCAACCTTGCCAGATAGTAGATACAATTCACTTCCAGTCACTGTTTTAAAGATCTTATCTTGTGGACTGCAGACATCTTGCTTGCCTGAAGCTTGTCTTTTTGTATTTTGAACAAGCATGTAAAATGACCATTATGGAAGGGTATTAGAGATAATGGTCATACTCAGAACTTACGTGTATTAGAGCTTTAGAATTTTAGATGCATAATGAGGTCTCACTAATAAAGTAATGTAATAATGAGGGATTTAGAAGAGTGATTAATATAGTGGTTATTAGTTAGGTACTCGGGAGTTACACAACGCACTTCTCTTCTCCTACTATGTAATGTTGCGTCATCAAATTAACAAATCCTCTCTCTCTCTCTCACTATTATGTCTATCCATGTCCATGCAATGCAAGTGTGTGTAAAAAACAACAAACCAGAACTGGACCAGAACTGCCCATAGAATGAGTAAACAACTTAGTGGAATAAAAAATACAAAAAAAAAATCAGTATATATATAGATTTAAATTTCATGTACATCAATGTAAATCAAAACCATTAGATACCAAATATGAAAAACTTGTTGATTTAAAAGCATGTAAGGTCGAAAATAACAAAAATACATCAAGATATAAGTTTGCAGATACATAAAATTATATTTCTAATATAAAATACATAAACATTGGGGTTCTGTTATCACACAAATCTGCACAGGCAGATTGGCCTAGTAACGGCAGGCAAACCAACCCTAGCCACAGTTAGAGACCCTCTCCATTTTAATTGGTGCTTTTCCAATCTCATGGGGGTGTCCCTAAAAGATGTATGCTCCCATCTAATTTAAAGTATGCACAAAATCCAAGACAATCAGCACACAAAGGACCCCTCCTGGGCCATTTGGTAAATAGTCAAGAGAGAGGTTGAGATAAGATTCTAAAAGTAGATGTAATTGAAAAGAATGTGCACCATAAGTGAGAGGAATTCAAAGTAAATACACAGTAATCTATCATAACACTGCAAAACAACTTTATCAACAACAGCCAAGAGATTCAAAGAGCTAGAACAAGCATAATTGTGTCAAGACTCAAATCACATACTGCCCAAGAGATTGGTTGAATCATAGTCAATCAATAGGTGACAGGCTTCCATGGATCTCCTTGCTTGCAGTGAAGATAGTGGTCTAAGTCTCGTGAATGGAAGAGTGAAGAGCTCTCCACTATTACATTACTGTCTAGAGAAAAATGATATCCAACCCTAACTCTACCCCTCAACCTGATTATCTAGACGCCCAAGCCATCAAGAGATATCCACCCTAGCTGATTGAGGAAAAGGTGAAAGAAAAGCATGCCCACTTAACAAGCCTTAGCATGCATGCCAAAGGTGACTTTTTTTTAATTTGGAATGTTTTTTCCTTGCTTTTGGAATGGCTTTTCTTCATTTTTTGGATGGCCTTTCTGTGATAAAGCTGCTTTCCACTAGTTTTGGTGACACTGACACCATGTGCTAAGGATATAATACATAAGCACATAACCTTAATGTCATCCTCTCTCTATCACTCCAAACCATCTAGCCAGGTAAGCTTAAGCACTGTCTTTCAAACTGTGTTCACTTGTTTATATACTCCAACAATGGGAAAATTCTAAATATCTTGATTGACAGCGCTGACAAAGTCTACAAAGATTGCTTTTATTTACATACCAGACCAGCAGCCCGCCAGGAGAAAAGCACTTTCCTCAACTCAATTTCATTGCTATGCACTCTTCATGACCAAAATCTGCTAAGCTTGCTTTCATCCAGAGCTAACTTCTGCCAGTAGTACCTGTAACTGTTGTTCTCACATACAGGAAATTACCCGCTGCAAATAGAAAAGTTCTGTGCTAAATTCCACGAAGTGCCAAAACATTTCAGAGTTTCGGAAGCGGGTACATTTAGAAACGTCACCTCCCAAAAATGGAAACGTCAGTCGAAATGTCATATATATAAAGAAATTTATAAATAAGTAAATAATACATTATCTTGCAAGGAAAAAGTAGTGTTCCACGGGGACTCGCCCCCCCCCCCAGGGGTCTAGTGTCCTCGCTCCCCCGCGCTCTGGGGACTTGGGGACGAGTAGGGGTCGTTTCTCCACGCTCCCAAAAATGAGGAAACTCAGGGGGACGTGCTAGGGGGTCGTTTCCCTTTCCTAAGGGGGAGTTTCCGAAAAGGGGGACGAGGGGGGACGTGAGGGGACGAGGGGGGTCGTGAGGGGACGAGAGGGGACGAGGGGACAAGGGGTGTAACGACCTGCGTTCTCCCGGTTCGTGCGACGAGCGGTTCATCCCTCGGGCGCGCGTTTTGGAGAAGTGCGATTGCGGTTATGTTGGAGGACGAGCTCACGACTTGGATGTGCGATGTATTATGCGCACAAGGAAGTGAAGAGCGAGTGTATATATGGTGTGGAGCTTGTATGGAGGCCGACCTACATCAATGAAGGGGCCGACATGATATTGGAAGCTTATGCGATGGCGTAGGGGCTTTGGGCGAGTCGGCTGGGCAACCTAGACTACACCCTGCACTTGGTATATATTACAGTGCGTTGACTCTCATTTGGAGCATCACTCATTCACTCAAACATCATCGCTCAACAAGGAAGGCGCAGTCTAAGTGCGCAGAAGCTAAGGAAGGCGCAGTCTAAGTGCGCAGAAGCTAAGGAAGGCACAGATTTAGTATGCGCCCATTCTTGGGCAGGTGTGCACGGTGAAGCGCGGTTGTGGGTGAAGGTGCGGGCAGGAGCGCCCGGTGGTTGGGTGAGGGTGTGCACGGGTGTGTGGCGCCCGACGGTTTTGTGCGACGACTTGGCGCGGGTGTCTTGGCGACTCGGGTGAGCGCCCGCCCAGCGTGCAAGTGTGCACAGTGACTTGGTGAAGTGTTGAGATTGTGAACGGAGGTGTGTCTGGGGTAGAGGCGCCCGTGTGTGGCGGCTTCGAGGCGCGCCCGAGTTGGGCAAACAACACGATCATGCGACAAGGTAAACGAAGCGTTGGTGAGTCGTGCGGCGACCGTGCGGAGGTGCCGACGAGCTAGGCAACCGAGTTTTGCCTTGGATTGTAAATTTGGCTAAGTATGGAACTTGGGGTTCCCAAGTATACTTGTAAAGCTTTGTAAACTGTTGTATAATATATTATCGGGCAGACTCATTGTTCAGGGAGTTGCCCCTCCCTTTATACTGTGCAATTGTGTTCTCGTTTATAATTGCTGATGTTAATGAATGTGTATGGGTGTTCATTGGTATAAAGGATAACATAATAATACTTGGTTGTGAAACACAATCTAAGTAGGAGTAAGTGGTTAGGCGTAGTCCACGAACATAAGTATTGGTGAAAAGAAAGTGTTCGGTGGTGTCGCGCCTCGCTAAGAGCGGTTGAACGACTATCGCTGGCTTGGGGGCGTGACAGGTGGTATCAGAGCAGCTGATTCGGGCATTGACGGTTGAAGCTGCTACACACCTCCACTGAAGTGAAGGTGGTATCAGAGCTAGTCTGAAGACTTGAAGGAGTCTTGCAGGAAGCTGGGTGAAGCAGGTGTACATACACTTGACAGTTGAAGACAGTGAAGCAGGTACTTGCAAGTGAAGGAAGCTGTTTCAGATACAAGTGGAACAAGAGCTGGTTCAGGTTGCAGGCATCTTGGTGAAGCTATTGGATGGTCGAAACTAGATCGCAAAGAAGAAGGAAGCTGTTAGCAATGGCAGCTGAATCTCAGGCTAGGTCTAGTCACGGTGTGCAGGATGCTACTATGGCACTTATGGAAAAAGTGTTGGAAAGGATGGAGGACTTGGAAGCTTTCTGGGCTAAGAAGTTGGACTTGTTCGATAAGGATCAAGAGGCCAATTCGAAGATGAAGGAAGAGCTCGATGAACTCCAGACTCAACACGAGTACACTAATCTTATGTGTACACAACTTGAAGTGAGGGTCAAGGAGGTTGAAGAGGCAAGGGACCAAGGTCTTGCAGAGATCGTGAACTTGCGAAAATCTCTTGACGAAGCCAGAGATGAGATCGCGGTGTTGAAGAAGGTCGTGAGGCATAACTCAGGTGGAGTGCCTCATGTGAAAGTCAAGGAACCGAAATCTTACGATGGTACAAGGAGTGCAAAGACTCTTGGAAACTTTCTATGGGACATGGAGCAATACTTGGAACGATTGGGTCTATCTGATGATGAGACGAAGGTCAAGGTAGCTGCTCAGTTCTTGACAAAGGATGCTAAGATGTGGTGGCAAAGGAGGATGGATCAGATTGCCAATGGCAGTGCTGGTGACATTACTTCGTGGGATGAGATGAAGAAAGCTTTGCAGACCCATTTCAGTCCTCAGGATGAAACGTGGGAAGCAAGGATGAAAATTAAGTTCATAAAGCAGACTGGGAACCTTCAGACATATCAGCGGGAGTTTGCAAGTGCGGTTCTGGAACTTCCTGACATGGCGGAGTGGGGCAAGGTGTTCAATTTCATTATTGGGTTGAAGCCTTGGGCACGCAATGAAATGAAGAGGCAGAGGATTAGAACACTTGAAGAATCTTTTGCTGTTGTGGACAGGTTGGTGGAGCATTATGATGAGACTTCTGATTATAGGAAGAAGAAGTCTGATAAGCCGAAAGATAAGAAGAAGGATGATGCTTCGAAATCGGATGATAATTCGAAGACGAAGAAAGCCTTGAATTGTTGGATATGTGCTGGACCACATACGGTGAAGAGTTGTCC
This sequence comes from Pinus tabuliformis, assembly GCA_031772625.1. Classification (NCBI taxonomy): domain Eukaryota; kingdom Viridiplantae; phylum Streptophyta; class Pinopsida; order Pinales; family Pinaceae; genus Pinus; species Pinus tabuliformis. The sequence goes on from CM062814.1 coordinate 990,035,063, forward strand.
TTCTAGACCAAAAGTGGCTGCAATTGCACAATCTAATACAAAGAATGAAGAAGCTTTTGTGGGGATGATGCAGATACTTGGTGTTGCTGCTGCTACAGAGGTGGTCTCTCGGAGGGATCCTGAGAGGAACAGGTTGGAGTATGTTCGGATGAAGGTTGGAGGTGTTGATATACTCACTGTGGTGGATAGTGGGGCTTCTCACAACTTCATGGGTGAAGATACTGCGAGAAGAATTGCGCTGAAATTTGTACCAGTGAAGGCATAGATGAAGACAGTCAATTCTCCTCCTGATAATGTTCTTGGTGTAGCTGAAAAAGTGGGCACAACACTTGGTGAGTGGACAGGGAAAGTCGACTTCACTATAGTGCGGATTGATGACTATGAAGCTGTGCTAGGAATGGAATTCATGAAATAGTTTGATGCTATGATTGTTCCACATTTGAGGAAGTTGTACATTTACGATGGAAGGGAAGATGTACCCATTGGTGTACCAACCATTGGAGTGACAAGGCCTGATTGCAAGTTGGCAGTGATGCAAATGGAGGACGAGAAGCGGATGGAAGACATGAGTAAGCGGTTGTCCACGGTTGAGACAAAGCTTACCGAGTAGTCACTGGTCATCAGGACACTTTCAGATAGTATCTTGGATTTGTCAAGAAGGCTAGAAGTGGTCGAGGATGATGATGATGATGAGGAGGCATATGTGAGGCCGAATGTCCGGGGGGAGGATCGGGTCACTTATATACAGAGGACGGAGATAGAAGATCCTGACAGATGGATTGAGATGATTAGTGAGGGTGAGCCTTCAAGCTCTACTCCCTCCACATCTTCTTAGATGACAAGAAGATGGGGCTCATTGTTAGCTGCTCATGGCAGTGAGTCCTTAAAACAGGTTGAGCAAGTATGACAGATGGTGCAGGGATGGCTTGGCATCAAGCATCATGACATGTTGCAGATGGGATGGAGTTTCCATGGACCTGAACATGGTGGTGAGATTCTTGGTGAGTCCGAGATGTGGCAGAAATCCGAGATAGACTGGTGAAGGCATAAGGATGTTCACTCTCATGGCTTGAGCGTGACAGTTGGATTAGCTACCCAACTAGTTCAGACATGGGGTCCAGAAGTGCACGGAGAGATGCTGGCATCAGGCAGATGAGGAGGACAATTCACAGGATGAGGACGACACATGGTGGAGATGGAGTTCTACATATGTTGCAGGGATGTTTGCAGTATGTGGAAGAGTTGACATCATGGACCGAGGATGAGATAGACATTGATGATGATCTTGGTGGATGGCTACCAGGATGGTATGTTGTCGAGGACGACAACGATTTTAGGTGGAGGAGGATGTAACGACCTGCGTTCTCCCGGTTCGTACGATGAGCGGTTCATCCCTCAGGCACACGTTTTGGAGAAGTGCGACTGCGGTTATGTTGGAGGACGAGCTCACAACTTGGATGTGCGATGTATTATGTGCACAAGGAAGTGAAGAGCGAGTATATATATGGCGTGGAGCTTGTATGGAGGCCACCCTACATCAATGAAGGGGCCGACATGATATTGGAAGCTTATGCGATAGCGCAGGGGCTTTGGGCGAGTCGGCTGGGCAGCCTAGACTACGCCCTGCACTTGGTATATATTACAGTTCGTTGACTCTCATTTGGAGCATCACTCATTCGCTCAAACATCATCGTTCAACAAGGAAGGCGCAGTCTAAGTGCGCAAAAGCTAAGGAAGGTGCAAATTTAGTATGCGCCCATTCTTGGGCAAGATGTGCACAGTGAAGCGCGGTTGTGGGTGAAGGTGCGGGCAAGAGCGCCCGGTGGTTGGGTGAGGGTGTGCACGGGTGTGTGGCGCCCGACGGTTTTGTGCGACGACTTGGCGCGGGTGTCTTGGCGACTCGGGTGAGCGCCCTCTCGGCGTGCAAGTGTGCACAGTGACTTGGTGAAGTGTTGAGATTGTGAACGGAGGTGTGTCTCGGGTAGAGGCACCCGTGTGTGGCGACTTGGAGGCGTGCCCGAGTTGGGCAAACAACACAATCGTGCGACAAGGTGAACGAAGCGTTGGTAAGTCGTGCGGCAACCGTGCGGAGGTGGCGACGAGCTAGGCAACCGAGTTTTGCCTTGGATTGTAAATTTGGCTAAGTATGGAACTTGGGGTTCCCAAGTATACTTGTAAAGCTTTGTACACTGTTGTATAATATATTATCGGGCAGACTCATTGTTCAAGGAATTGCCCCTCCCTTTATACTGTGCAATTTTGTTCTCGTTTATAATTGCTGATGTTAATGAATGTGTATGGGTGTTCATTGGTATAAAGGATAACATAATAATACTTAGTTGCGAAACACAAACTAAGTAGGAGTAAGTGGTTAGGCGTAGTCCACGAACATAAGTATTGGTGAAAATAAAGTGTTCGGTGGTGCCACACCTCGCTAAGAGCGGTTGAAAGACTATCACTGGCTTGGGGGCGTGACAAGGGGGGACGAAAACACGTTTTAATTTTTAAAACAAAACTAAATTTTAATTAAGCCGCAGATTACATTGTGTCAAACTTATAAAGCCGCAAGTTGAAGCCTGAGACCTCACACGCACAGCTGAAGCATGAAAGTCGAGACCTCACACATACAGCTGAGACCTCAACCCTCACATGCTGAGATTAGAGAACTCCACCCGTCAAGCATCCTACGAGCAGCTGCAGCAGTTGGTCCACATCCACGGACCTTTGGTTTTTTCCTCCGTCGAGCAGCAGTTACCACTGGCCAGTCCACCAGCGAGCAGCGGACTGCTACAGGTAAGTTCTGAAGTTCATAACTGTTAGTAATATTTAATTTTTTTTTCATTTTTAATTTTTTTGAATCTGCGCGTGTTTCAGTTTTATTTTTTTTCATTTTTTGTTAAATTTTTTTTTCTGTATATTTAATTTTTATTAGTATTATGGTTTGCTTCCATCTGAGCAGATCTTCTATCTTGGCAGGAGATGTCTGTTGGTTTTTTAATTACTTGTGTTTGACGTTTTAACTTTTGTGTAGTATGGAATTGCCAAATTGTGTCTGTGAAAGGACCCCTGTATTCTGCAATTTTAATTCAGCTCCTCAAAGTTTGCATTGTACAAGTTAAAGTCTGGTGACCTCTACCATAGAGATAACTGGTATACATGCAGTTCTTTAGTCCGTTTGTACGAGGTAAAATAAATCAGTTAATATCTTTTAGGGCATTCTATTGGGTGTGAAACAGAAGTTTACAAGCAGAACAACCTCTACTGATGTGATAGTAAATCCACCTCAATTTTCTGCAGATGACTTGTCAATGAGTAATGCTTATAACATCATCTACAGAATTATAAACAAAAGCAGCAGACTTTGCAGCATATACAATTTGATCATGTTTTTGAAACGACAACCCTGCACCCAACAAACATGACTTAAGTAGTTAAATTTTCGAATTTAATATTTTTTTTTTGCACTTGTAGTAGTATCATACAGCAATCATCAAAGAACAATATAAGCTTTGTCATTCTAAACTGATTTTTTTTAGTGTTAAGAAAATCTTCAAAGTGCACATACCATCAATTTGACCAGTCATATATGTTGGCAAAGCTTCAGGCACAGAATCTTCATTTTCCTTGATATTCTGCATCCAAATTTACTTCGTGAGTGCACAAAACTCCTATCCCTTTTGCTCCTCTTGTGCAACCAATGAACATCAAGACGGTTGTCATTGCCACTGACCACTTCAATTTTTCTGTAGATGATTTCTCATTTCTCATTGTCACTGACTATAAATAATTTTTCTGTTGCTGTCAAGTATGTTTTAACTTTTCTCTGACAGCATCCATTTCTGTCTGCTAAATTAGTAAATTATCCTTCCTATTCTTGTCAAACAACCCACTGTCATGTTGTTGCTCTTCATTTTAATTTTTTACTATTTGTTTTGCAACTGTATTCCTCTTGTCATGCAACAAAAAATAAAAACATAATATTCTCAATGATCATGCTTTGCAGCTTTTCAATTCAAATCCAATTGTCATAGTGGACTCAATTAATAAATTATATTTTATATTTATAAGTTTTTAAGACCCTGACGCTCCCCCACGTTTCCTAAAAAATGGTGGGGAGCTTTTGCATAGGCTGCTCCCGCGCCCCCTTGCTCCCTCGCCCCCTTGTCGCAGAACCCATTGGGAAAAAGGGAATAAGAAGTAAGAACCATAATGACAATTTAGAAGGAAAGCCAAGTCTATATTAAGTTATTAATTCTCATAGATGATTACATGATGGTCAAGTTTCGGGTACGGGTACGGCCCGAAACGCCGGGTTCCTAAAAGTTCCATGCAACATAAGCGTGTGTGTATTGCCCAATCACTGTTCCTGTGGCCAGCTACCAAACTCATCCTTCAATAGACTTATTATCCCTTCAACTGCATATATATATATAATGCCCAATCATTGTTCTTGCAGCCAGCTACCAAACTCATTCTTCAATAGACTTCTTATCCCTTCAAACTGCATATACAGAGCTTTATACTCGCCCCTCTTGGTATCTTAAAGTGTAATTGTGAAGGTTAAAACCTGTGCAAACAATCAATGTTTCTCAACCCACTTTACTGCCTCGGTGACCTCAAGTCTTGCCTCTGGAGAATCACCTTTCATGGCAATGACAGGAATAGGATGAACATTCATATTCAAAACTCTGGAAACAAAGACCTTGTCTCATGCATTCATCACTTGAAAAGATTGAAAAATGATCAACACATTACAAATGAATTCAAGTTACACCCTTTTAGGGTATTTGTGATACGATTTTAGTCAAACAGCCAAACCTGGGAAGTAGCATGATTAGGATCCAAAGATTGACATGACAGATAAAATTGCCAAGAAGGCAAAAGAAGTAACATAATTCTCTATTTGGGCACGAGTATACAGATTTCCCTTTATGAGGCCCCTTTTACTTGGCAGAATTTAAAAGAACTTCAGAAATATAGGCCAGCAAGCTTGAAGCCTTTGGTTGGTGTAAAACTCGAGGTAAAGTCAAGCTCTCAAACCTCACAGATGCATGGAATAAACCACATCACATACTTTTTTCTGCTAAATAACTTTACATAAAGTTTCTTCCACCACAGAATTACAGTGTAAGATGAACTATTTCAGATCCTTCCTGAAATTATCTTCAATGAATTATTGCTCGCCACCTCAAAGGCTGACTCCTCCTCCATCAATGCACTGATTCTAAGTGATAAATCCAACAAATTTCCAAAGCATTTTCCTTCAGCACTGGTTCTGTGTTAAACTTTCTGTTTTAAGCTATCCCCACAGGTCAACTGCTGCTGCTTTTATCTCTTTTTGTTGTTTCTTATCCTCATTCCTGTAGCTACAAACTTCTCTTAGAAAGACCCACTAAATCATGCTGTCTTGTAGCATTTCCAGCATTGTATCATCACTTTTTCTTCTAAAATATGATCCCAAATTGCCTCTACAAAACCTCCTTCTAAAGTAAAGCTGATTCATGTTCCAATGATGCCAAGGAAGTTGACCCAACCTCCTTGTAAAGTAAAGCCGATTACTGTTCCAATGATGCCAAGGAAGTTGACCCAACCTCCTCTTGCTTGACAGAATTAGCATTCAGAAGACTTTTTATTAAGTTTCCTGCTTTCTTTTAACAGCAGCAGATTTATACCTTTTACCCTTTCTTTACATTCAAGGATAGACAGCCCAAGGTCAAAATCAAGTTTTTAAAGCCCTTTAACAAACCATGAAGAATGCCAAATATACCCAAGAGGTCAAACTAGGCTTTGGAGTGATCCAATTTAACATATGGAACCAAGGATTGGATAGTCAAGCTTCGTAAGAAAAATCCTAAACATAGCCACTCAAATTAGAATTTTGGATGAACGAAGTAGGGCTTTGGAATGAAGCAATTTTTTAACCTCAAGCAAATGGAAGCATAGTCACAAGCCAATGATGCCAAGGAAGTCGACTAAACCTCCTTTTGCTTCATAGAATTGGCCTTTTGGAGATTTTGGCTTGGGTTTCTTATGTTCATTTAATAATAGCGGTTTTATACCTTTTACCCTTTCTTTGCATGCAAGGATAGAAATTCCAAGGTCAAAATCAAGCTTTTAAAGGCTTTTCACAAACCAAGAAAAATGCCAAATATACCTGAGGTCAAACTAAGTTTTGGAGTAGTCAAATTTAACATATGGAATCAAGCCTTGTAAAGTCAAGCTTGATAAGGAAGACCCTACACATAGCCACTCAAATCAGGTATTGGATGAACAAAGTACGGTTTTGGAATGAAGCAATTTATAACCTCATCGAAATGAAACCTTACAACCAACTGCTAGCCTGCCATGTGTCAGAGTGGGAGAACAATTCAGCTGCACATTACTGCTCCTGACTCATCACTCTTCATCCACCAAAACCTTGGACCACACAGTACTCCACAACAGCCTGTTAGGAACCCATGGCATCTAACCTGTAACTGCCATACATAGAAACTAACAATTGCAGACATGCCCAAAAAGTAGTCTTCTTCCCAAAAAACCAGACAAATTAAACAAGATTGATCATCTCACATTAAGGCAAAAGCAATCTCACTAGACTCACTTCTCTACAAGAACATGAATATGTGACCAAAAACAGCATGCAAACTTTGAAAAGCACTCTACTAGAAATAGAAAGTGTCATGAAACTGCTTACATGCCACCCAAACAAGGCTCATCAATATTGTGAACTCCCAAGGACCAACAAAATATGAATATCTACGTCTTGCGAGCACCAAAACTCCAAATACTGTAAAAAAGCAAAATGCTAAAAAGAGCCGTTTCTTGGAATCTAATGAAATTGACTTTGGAATGAGTTCTAATTGATGTGAATGTCTGGATGCCGCTGCAAATGGAACTTACATAATGATATCTCATTGGATCCTAAATCTCTAGTCGCACAAGCACAACTCGTAGTTAGCAGGTTCTAAATTGTCTTTAGAAAAATTTTAAACATTGGAGTCCAAAAATCATCATACTATAGTGTTGAAATATGTAACTAGGTTTGGTCTTCATAATGGCATATGTAATCATGATTTTATGTATTTAATAAAAAGAGAAAAATAAATTAATTATTGTTCTTGAGGCATGGGTTTCATGCTCAAGGGAAATTTATTTTTAGGTCAAGCACCCATTGAGTGCTTTTAGGTTTCTCATAAAGTCAATTGAATCATTGTCATGTATTGAAGACCCATTTGGGCATGTTACATATTGTAAAATAAAATTTATTTGAGTCAAAATAGAGTCAAAAGACCCTCCAAGACCTCGTCATGGTGCAAAGATCAAGTCGGCCTACATGAAGGGACAAGTCGGCCTAAAGATAGCAATTTGTACCCCTCAAAAGCCTATAAATAAGAAGGAACTCGACCTCATTTGAAAACACACTCAAGCAAATTCAATTTGCTAAGATAGAAGCTGGAAAAAGAACGAAAAGGAAGAAGAAGAACAAGATCGAAGTTTTGGGCCTCTCTCCCTCTCTCTCTCGTGTTGATTTGGGGTAGCATCGGATGTGCTTTAGCCATGAAAATTGGTGGAGAGGCTAAATCACATGATATCTTCAAGACCCAAAAACGGTTTGGGCAGATTCTAACCGGCTTGGGAGATATTAAAATAATTAATATTTTCAACGAAGTTCCTAAGTCTAAACTTAGGAAAAATAAAATATTAACGGGTATTAATATAAAACTGGGTTAGAAGGTTCCAAAAGTCATGGATCAAGCCAAATCTAATCTTAGCCGTTGATTAGAGATTTAATCTCGGACATTGATAGACCAACGAGAAAAGTATAAGAGGAGGCTTGAGGGTCAGTTGGAGAACACACAAGAGTGATCAATCATTCATTTTGCTAGAGCGCGGTTGCTAAGCAAAGTTGAATCAGTGATTAGCAGCAAGGGGCAATGAGTACGAGGCAAAGAGGCAGGGACAATACTGGGAAACCAACACAGAAGCGGAGAGAGCCAGAGCAACAGTCAGTCCAAGCTACGCAGAGCCCAGAGAGACTACACCATCCATGCAGGGGGCAGAGGAAGTGACGTAGAGGCTCCCAGAGGTTGCGCAATGCCTCAGAGGGCTGACGCAGGTCAGCAGGAGGCTGACGTAGAGGCCAGAAGGGCCAACATTGAGCTTCAGTTGTGCCAGAGAGGGTTTTGTGGAATAAGTTTTCTGAATACCTGTTTCCGAATATAGAGGTATTGCTGCCATATATTTTTCTTTGTCGGGTGAGCCGGTTTAGGCACCCAGATGTACTATGATAAACTGCATAATAATATAACCCTCTGAATAGCTGTACCGGTTTTCCTGCATTGGGTTTTTCCGGGGACATTGGTCCAAAAATAACGGTGTCACTTGTGTGCTTGTTTTCTTTCAGTTGATGGTCTGTAGATGTTGATATTGTACTTGTGTTTATTTTCAGTATTTACATGGTAAATAACTTGTTAAGTAATTAAACGAGTAGGAAGAAATAAACCAAATAGTACAGGAAGAATTTCTAACGATTTAAACTTAAAAATTTCAACATCTCTTGTGTTATGGTTTCTACAGTTTCTGGGCAAGTCGAAAATCTAACGCTACTAGGTCGAAATGTTGAAGATGCCAGGTCGAAGTTGTGAAGCTACTTCTAGGTCGAAGCCGCCTCTAGGTCGAAGTTGCAAAGCTGCAAGGTCGAAGTAGTCAAGCTGCCCCTAGGTCGAAATTATGAAGCTGCAAGGTCAAAGCAGTGAAGTTGTCTCTAGGTCGAAGTTGTGAAGTTGTCTCTAGGTCGAAGTTGTGAAGCTACATCAAGGTCGAAGTTGTGAAGCTAAATCAAGGTCGAAGTTCTGAATCTAATAGGTCGAAGTTGCAGAAATTGTTGTTGACGATCAAAGTTGTTAAATTGTTGGAAGGTCGAAGTTTGCTGCTGGAAATTGTGCAAACCAAGAAGGAAGGTGGACTTGGTCTTGGAGGGTCTTAGAGGGTCTTGGTCAAGGGTCATACGTCTTGGAATTCATCAATTGAATATTCTAAAAGAGGAGAAGAATTCTTGTGGGTTTTCCTTTCAACTGGAGAGGTTTTGGCCCTGGCTGATCGCCTATATCTTGTGTCCACTTGTCTCATTGTTCTTTATGTTTTTGGTAGTTGTTTGATGAAAAGAACACAATATTAATCAAGTTAAAGAAGAATCTAATTAAGATAAGTAAAAGGACATCACAAGCAGTTATCAAAGTAAGAGAAATCACCTATCTTGTTGCCCCTAGATTTACAACATGATATCAGAGATAAGATGACTACATCAAGGAAGGGCAGTTTAAGAAAGGATACTCAAGGGTCGAACCACAAGAAGATCATTCAACATCAAGGACATCGAATCATCAAGAAACGATTCATAAGGGTCAAACAAAGTAAGAAGCACTAAGAGGGACTACTCAAAGCAATAACAAGGAGAAGACTTCAAAACCCTAGCTCACTCAAAGATAGGGTTCTTCAACTGAAGCATTCTTGGGAAGCTTACAAGGAAAAGAAGACCTCAAAGACCCTACATCAACTCCAAAAAGGATTACACATTGAAGCATCTTGAAGTCTCCAATTCAAGGAAGCAAGAACAAGGATTCAAGGTGATCTCCCTCTCTTCGAGTCAAGGATCACTTTTGAAGGAAGACATCTTCATCAAGAAGACATCTTATATTATCAATATCATCCTCAAAAATCAAGAAGGCATCGAGCTAAAGATATTGTCATCAAGGAGTATCTTCACAAATAAGTATCTTTATATCTATGTTTGAATCTATCAAAATGACTTCATTTTGCAAGGAGAGCAACTAACAGGTTGGGTCAACAAAATATCTTGCATGGAAAAAGAGGACAGATTTCCTCCTCATAGAAAATGAAGTCGTTGGTCATGTTCAAGGTTTAATTGTCGAACTGCCAAAAGAAGAAGCTCAAGCTCTACAAGATGAAGATATCTAAGTAAGAAGGAATAGCCTCATACTTCATGAGAGTGTCAAAAATACGAGACCAACTAAGAGAGTTGAGGGAATCATGTCAGATAGAGAAATGACCATCGTGGTACTCAATACACTACCTAATGAATGGGGCAACTTCGTATCAAGCATTTTTGGAAAGAAGGAAGCCACCTCATTCAGTGAACTCTGGCCATTGTGTAAAATTGAAGAAACCAGGTTAAAAGCAAAGAGCGATGTGGGACCAGGTGAACAATTTCAAGCATTTGTTGCCATGACTAAGAGAAAAGGAAGGTTTGGAAATTTTGGTCCTCAGAAAAAGAATAAGAAGGATATGTCGAAGATCCAATGCTATTGTTGTCAAGAATATGGGCATCACAAGAAAGATTGTCTGAAATTCAAGAAGGACAACAAGATGAAAGAAAGAAATGAAGCTCATACCATCGAAAAAGTGGAAGAACCTGTTGAGAAGAAATCCAAAGGGATAGATCTTCAATATTAGGGTTCCTCCAATGCATAGCAACGAAAAGTAGGAGGTGAAAAGACCTCTACCATGGCAGTCAAGTGTTTAAGTTTCTAAGTCTACCAGTTAGAAACCCTCCATGCACTTTACTGATTTATTCCTACCTACTTATTATGTTACTTAACAAGTTATTTACACTGTAAACACTGAAAATAAACACTAGTGCATGATCAACATATTACAGATCATCAACTAAAGGGAACAAAAACAAGCACACAAAATGACACTGTTATTTTTGGACCAATGTCCTCGAAAAACCCAATGCGGAAAAACTGGTGCAGCTATTTGAAGGTTTTCTTATTAAGCAATTTCAGAGTACAATCTAGGTGTAAAATCTGGCTTACCCAATAGAGAATGCCCTTGGCAGTAGTACCTCTTAGTCTGAGATAGATGTCCCGACTGAAACCTCGGATAAACCCTCCGGCAGCGCCTCAGCTCCAATCTTGATCCAAAATGGATTCAGTTTTGCCTCCAGATCAAAGTCTTCACATGCATATGAAAGTGAGATCAAGTTGAAGTGCTCGTCAATACGATTCCAACGGTGCAAACGGCGCAAAAATCTGAGTTCGGATGAAGAAGTTAAGGCCAGTCAAAGTTTCAAGGCAAACTAGGGCAAAAGAGAAAACGTCAAAGTCAAACAGTCAACGGTCAGCCCAGGGTGATGTCAGCAGGACACTTGTCGTCCCGAGAATGTGCCATATGTCCAGTGTGATGTCATCAAGGTTGATGACGTGTCGTGATTTGATTGGTTGAAACGGGCCAATCCGGTGTTGACACGTGGCAGTGCGGATTTGCCCAATGTTGGCATGAATCCCAAAATTTTGGGGGTCAGGAAGGATCGAAACCATGACCTCCCGAAAAGGCTAAGACTTCGCCGGATTCCGCGCACTGATCGGGCTACAGTTTGGATCTTGGTAGCTGAAGAGATTATATTGTATTTATTGTTTCGGGTGCTGACCGCCAAAAAAGGGCCGGACGGTCGAGGTCAACCCCACGACTGCCAGTCCCTTAGCATTTAATGTATGTTGTAACTGCCAGACTCACCGTAACCGAAACCATGCACCACAACACATATAACATATGTCAATACAATGTATCAAATCCCACATTCACTGTGGAGTTAAACCAACCATGATATATATAGATATATCATATATATAGATATATCATATATATATATATATATATATATATATATTAAGCAAAAGTCAAAGGGATATGTGGCGGAAGGGTCAGGCGGAGGTTTCGAACCACCAACCTTCCAAAACACTTATATAAATAGTGTTTTAACACAAGTCCGCTAGGCAACATACCAAGCGGTGGAGCTTGGTATTCCATCCGCCCAAATTTTATATATTGTTATGCAGGTGTCGGACCCACAACACCACCAGTGTGCTTTCCAAATTGGTTTTTGCAGGCAAAGGTGGTTTTGTGCAGCAGAAAGGTGGTTTTTGCAGGTGTATGGTAGTTTTTTACTTTCTAGGGGGTCTGGGAGTCACTGTGGCCAAATATGGTAGAGTTTACACTCATTTGACTTGAAATTTCGAGCTTGACACAGTGGTGATGTCCATTTTATCATTTGAGACTCTGTTTTTGAGCTCATGCCTGTAACAGCATATTGAAGACAAAATAAAGAGGTCAGCACCGGAAGCGAAAGGACCAGGAGACATAGTCAAAAACTCTGGTGAACTCCTTTATTAAATTTGGTTGTGTTGATGTGTTTAAATGTGTTTTCAAATTGTTCATGTGTTTATGTTATTTGCAATCTTTTCGATCCGTTGTACTAAGTAACATAAGCGAATTCACACAGTCTATAATATCTTTTCATTAATGGATCAAGTGGTATCAGAGCAACAAGGTTTTTAAGGTTTGACAAGTTTGTCTGAAGATTTGAATGCTTACTAGGTTGAGGCTCAAACAAGGTGAAGGAGAGCTTGTTGAGGTGAAACCAGAGATTTGAAGGGTCTTTTCACAAAGAAGGATGGCAGATGAAACTCCACTTGGGTCAGAATCCCAATTCTTGGATAGTTTCATGACGATACGTTCCATGGTGGAAGAGATGTATCATGAGTTTAAAAAGGGTAAAGGTGAAGGCACTTCATCACCTAAACCAGACAAAGGAGCAGAGGAACCTTTTCATTTTACTCCTACAGATAAAGAAAATAAAGGAAAAGGAGAAAAGCCTCCTCCATCTCCTTCATCATCACCATCATCGTCATCATCATCGTCTTCTTCTCATAAAACTAGTTCTTCTAAGAAGAAGAAAAAGAAATCCTCTTTGATCAAATTAGATGTAAAATTTGATTTGCCAATTTATGATGGAGAACTTAACGCTGAAAAGCTTGATAATTCGATGAGGCAAATTGATGTATATTTTAGGGTGCAAAAAGTTGATTCAGAAATAAAGAAGATCCAGCTTGTTAACCTTTGTCTTGGAGGAACCGCACTTGTACGCTGGGAAGGGAAGACACAAGCAGATCTCCAAAAGCATGGTAAAATCATTTCAACTTGGAATGAATTTGTTTCTGCTATTAAAAATCAATTTTATCCATTGGCTTATAAGCAACAAGTAATGATGAGTTGGCAAACACTACGTCAATTAAAAGGTCAAAGTGTTCAAAGTTATACTCAGGAATTCCGTAAGAGAGCTTTAACATTAGGCATTTCATTGGACTCACCAGAGACATTGTTGAAATACATAGGTGGTCTTCATAGTTATTTGAGGCATAACATACTTATGTTTAATCCAACGAGCTTAGATGATGTATCGGTTCAAGGAACTCATCTAGAAGCTAGAGGTAAAAATGTAACCCCAGATGTTGGGAAATCATCCAAACCTATTGAAAACAAGAATGAAGGCAAGAAGAAACTGAAATGGAAGGAGAAGAAAACAAACACTATGAAGAAGGATAAACCTTCATGCACTCATTGTAGGAAGGAAGGACACGATGAGACACACTGTTGGTCATTGCATCAAAATTGAAGCCTAAGAAGTTTGGAGGTAAAGAGCGAAAAAATGTTGTTGCTATTCAGAAGGACTTGGGATCAGATTTAGGTGACGAGACAACAGGTATAAAAGGTAAAGATTCTAAAGCATCTTCAAGTACTTCTTCAAATTTTGTTGATAATGATAATGATAAGAGGAAAAGAAATGAGCTATTTCACATAAGATTCATTTCCAAGCATACTAAAATTGATACTTTATTTGATAGTGGGTCACAAGTTAATTTGATTTCTGAAGCAATTGTAAAGAAGTTGGGTCTAGAAACAAAACCTCATAAAAAACCATATCCATTCGGTTGGGTGTGTGATAAAACTAAGCTACAAGTTACAAAACAATGTAAACTTCGTTTTGCTATTGGGTCAAATTTTGCAGATGAGGTTGAGTTAGACATAGTCCCATTGGACATATGTGGAATTGTGTTAGGAAGTCCATACTTGTACGATAGAAATGCTATCTTCTATCGAACTGAAAAGAAGTATCAACTCACTAAGGATGGAATTGAATATATTGTAAGGGCTCATAAACTCAAAGATAACTTTTCTCTCATAAATTCAGGACATATGAAAAGAATTGTAAATGCAAGTAAACAATTTTTACTTATGATTGTAAAAGCAAAGGATATTGATAAATCTGATGCATTCCAAGGTTGTAATCCTAAACAAAAAGCAGATCTAGTTAAAGTTGTTTTCGATTATGATATTATGTTTCAAGAGCCTAAAGCGCTTCCACCCAAGCGAGAGATAGACCATGATATTTATTTGCAGCAAGATGCTCCACTACCTAACATTGGAATGTATAGGTTATCAGCTCTAGAGAATGCAGAAATAAGGAAACAGGTACAGGAGTTGCTCAATCAAGGGTTTATTCGACCAAGCACATCACCGTGCGGATCACCTATTGTATTAGTACGAAAGAAAGACGGTTCATGGCGAATGTGCATTGATTTTAGAGCATTAAATAAAATCACAATAAAGAATCGTTATCCTCTTCCTCGTATTGATGATTTGTTAGATCAGTTAAAAGATGCAGTTTACTTCTCTAAATTGGACTTGCGAAGCGGCTACCATCAGATCAAAGTTGCAGAACAGGATGTATGGAAGACTACTTTTAAAACAAAGCAAGGACTCTATGAATGGATGGTTATGCCTTTTGGCTTAACTAACGCTCCAACTACATTCATGCGAGTCATGAATGATGTATTTAGACCATTCATTGATGATTTTGTAATAGTCTATTTAGATATTCTTGTTTTCAGTAGAACATGGGATGAACATGTTAAGCATGTACAACAGATTTTAGATGTTTTAAAAAGAGAAAATCTCTATGTAAAATTGTCAAAATGTGAATTTGGCAGAACATCTTTAAATTATCTGGGTTATATTGTAGGGGGTGGTCAATTGAAGATAGATCCCTCTAAGGTCGAAGTCATTATAAATTGGCCTAAGAACAATACTGCTACAGAAGTTAGAAGTTTCTTAGGGGCAGCGCAATATTGGAGAAAGTTTTTGCTAACTTTTCTCTGATTGGAGCTCCTTTACATGCTTTGACAAGTGTGAAACAGGTGTTTCAGTGGGGAGCCAAACAACAGAAAGCCTTCGACACATTAAAAGAAAGAATCAGTACAACACCAGTACTAGCACTGCCAGATCTTCAGCATCCATTTGAGATCGAGACAGATGCAAGTGAATATGCCATGGGGGTAGTGATGATGCAGCAAAGAAAGCCTATATGCTTTCATTCCGAGACATTCACATCAGCAGTAGTTAACTATCATACATATGATAAAGAATTATATGCATTAGTTCAAAGTGTTAAAAAGTGGAAACATTACATAATGGGTAAAGAAACAATCATACATACAGATCATCAACCACTTCAATATTTACACTCACAAACTAAATTGCAACAATCACGACATTACAGGTGGATGGGTTTTCTACAGCAATTTCATCTTGTTATCAGATATAAGAAGGGCATACATAATAAGGTTGCATACATGTTATCAAGACCAATTATAAATGCATCTGCAATACTTAAGCATAATTCAGTAATTCATGAAAGTTACATTGAAAAATATGCTAAAGACACAGATTTTAAAGATGTATATGCAACTTTAAGTCATGGCAAGCAGGTAGAAGAATTGGATTATTACTTAAAGGACAAACTCTTATATCATTTGGGAAAGTTATGCATTCCACAAACTGAAAGAGTTAATATAATTCGAGAAGCACATACTTCTCTCATATCAGGTCATTTTGGTGTAAGTAAAAAAGTTGCACAATTACAAAGATTATGCTATTGGCCACGAATGAATGAGACAGTTTCTAGATATACTAAAAGATGTACTATGTGTGCTACAAGCAAGCCAAGTAATAGAAAATTAGGCTTGTATACTCCATTACCAATTCCTTCTCGTCCTTGGGAAAGTGTTTCCATGGATTTTGTTGCGGGATTGCCAAAGTCTAGAAAGAGTCATGATTATTTGTATGTAGTTGTGGATAGGTTCAGTAAAATGTGTATTTTGACACCATGTAATAAACAAGTCACGGCTAAACAAACTGCAAAGTTGTTCTTTCAAAATGTATGGGTTCATTTTGGGTTACCCACTTCTATTGTATCAGATCGAGATTCTCAATTTGTCGGGAAATTTCGGTCAAGTCTATGGGAGTTAATGGACACAAAGTTGAAGAAGAGCACGGCATTTCATCCGCAAACAGATAGTCAGAAAGAAGTGGTCAACAGGACAGTGAAACAGTTGCTTCAAGGATATTGCAGCAAGCATCCCAAACTTTGGGATGAGCATTTGTGTTATGTGCAACATGCTTACAACCATGCAAAACATTCTTCTACTCATAGAGAGATCTCCTTTTGAGACTTGTTTTGGTTTTACACCAAAGTCTCCCTTGGATTTTGTCTTTGGTAAAGACATCGCAGTTGATGGACACAGTGATGTGGACAAAGCGACTAAGTTCATTGAACAAATCCAGGAAATTCACCAGGGAGTACAGGAACAGCTGGAAAGAAGCCAAGCAAACTATAAGGCGCGACATGACAAGCATCGAATTGAGCATAGTTTTCAAGTTGGTGATCAAGTCTGGTTGTACATTAGCAAAGAAAGATTGCAAGGAGAAGGTAAAAGGTTGAAACCAATTAGATATGGTCCTTTCAAAATAGTTGATAAAATTGGTGAAAATGCTTTCTGCCTAGATCTACCAGATTATATGTAGATCTATTCCATCATAAATGTTGAAAACTTGCGATTGTATGAGCCTTCGTTGATTGAAGATCCCAAAGAGCAAGGTCAGCTACCTTCCATCAAAGATCTTTTGCCCTAGTATCTCAATGAGCTACAGGAGGATAAGGACTTCACGACGGAAAATGTTGAGTATGTTCGAGTTGGACTCAAAGGTACAAATCCAAGTAAAGCACGATGGATAGAGATTGGAAAAGTGAGGGAACTTTATCCTCACTTATTTGATAGCTAAAACCAACTTTTGGTGGTCCAAAAGCTTCCAGTGGGGACGAGTGATCCAAAATGGATTCAGTTTTGCCTCAAATCAAAGTCTTCAAATGCAGATGAAAGTGAGATCAAGTTGAAGTGCTTGTCGATACGATTCCAACGGTGCAAACGGCGCAAAAATCCGAGTTCGGATGAAGAAGTTAAGGCCAGTCAAAGTTTCAAGGCAAACTAGGGCAAAAAGAGGAAAAGTCAAAGTCAAAGACAAATAGTCAACGGTCAACCCAGGGTGATGTCAGTGGGACACGTGTCATCCCAGGAATGTGCCATATGTCCAGGGTGATGTCATCAAGGTTGATGACGTGTCGTGATTTGATTGGTTGAAACGAACCAATCCGGTGTTGACCCGTGGCAGCGCGCATTTGCCACGTGTTGGCATGAATCCCAAAATTTTGGGGGTCAAGGAGGATCGAACCCCTAACCTCCCGGAAAGGTTGAGACTTCGTCGGATTCCGCTCACCGATCGGGCTACAGTTTGGATCTTGGTAACTAAAAGAATGATATTGTATTTATTGTTTCGGGTGCTGACTGCCGGAAAAGGGTCGGACGGTCGAGGTCAACCCCACGACTGTCGATCCCTTAGCATTTAAGGTATGATGTAACCGACGGACTCACCGTAACCAAAACCATGCACCACAACACATATAACATACGTCAATACAATGTATCAAATCCCACATACACCGCGGAGTTAAACCAACCATGATATATATATATATATATATATTACGCAACAGTCAAAGGGATATGTGGCGGAAGGGTCGGGCGGAGGTTTCGAACCGCCGACCTTCCAAAACACTTATATAAACAGTGCTTTAACACAAGTCCGCTAGCCAACATACCAAGCGGTGGAGCTTGGTATTCCATCTGCCCAAATTTTATATATTGTTATGCAGGTGTCGAACCCGCAACACCACCAGTGTGCTTTCCAAAGCGGTTTTTGCAGGCAGAGGTGGTTTTGTGCAACAAAAAGGCGGTTTTTGCAGGTGTATGGTGGTTTTTGACTTTCCAGGGGGTCTAGAAGTCACTGTGGCCAAATATGGTCGAGTTTACACTCATTTGACTCGAAATTTCGAGCTGGACGCAGTGGTGATGTCCATTTTATCATTTGAGACTCTGTTTTTGAGCTCATGCCCGTAACATCATATTGAAGACAAAATAAAGAGGTCAGCATATAAGGCGAAAGGCCCGGAGACGTAGCCAGAAAGTCTGGTGAACTCCTTTATTAAATTTGGTTGTGTTGATGTGTTTAAATGTGTTTTCAAATTGTTCATGTGTTTATGTTATTCGCAATCTTTTCGATCCATTGTACTAAGTAACATTAGCGAATTCACACATAGTCTGTAATACCTTTTTTATTAATGGATCAAATCTGCCCCAGAAACCCCAGCGTCTGCCTTTATGGACTGCGTCAGCCTCTCTCTGTCCAGCGTTGGCCCTGCGTCACCCTGAATGGGTCTATGTCAGCCTTCTAGCCCTCTGCGTCAACAACGCTGGCCTCTCTGAAGCACTGCACAGTTCCTGACTGCCTCTGTGTGGCCCTGCGTGAGCCCTCGCTGCAACTGCATCACTTTCTCTGGCTCTTGCGCTGATCTCCCGGCACCATCTCTGCCTCTCTGTCCCTATGTACTCACTGCCCCTCAGCTGCAACTCCGATCACTAATTCTTTCTCTCTTAGCAAACCATGCTCTAGAGAATAGAATGATTGATCATCTGGTGTGCTCTCCAAGTGACCCTCAAGCCTCCTCTTATACTTTTCTCATTCACATATCAACGGCCAAGATTAAGTCCCTAATCGACGGCTAAGATTAGATCTGGCTTGATCCATGTCTTTTGGACCATTCTAACACAGTTTTATATTAATCCACATTAATATTTTAATTTCCCTAAGTTTAGACTTAGGGACTCCATCAAAAATATTAATTATTTTAATATCTCCTAAACTATTTAGGATCTGCCCAAACCCTTTCTGGGTATTGGAGATCTCATGTGCCCCAACCTCTCCACCAAATTTCGTGGCTAGAGCACATCCGATGCTACCACAAATCAACACTCCCTCTTAGTGAGGATTGTGCTCTAACAATACTGCTCACTAAGTATTACTCTGATCATCCAGCATCGGTTCCTGTGCTGATGTTAGGCCTACTGCCCACCATCCTCTGCATTGTTGTATCTTGTACTGCTACCCATGGTTCTGCCACTGCCATTGCTGCATCTGTACGACAACTCCCTCTACATTCGTGTTGCTGCCCATGGCTCTGCCACTGCCACTGCTGCATTTGCACTGCATCTCCTCTCATCATGTTGCATCGTGTTGCCCACTGCTACACTGCAACTCAGTTACTGAGAAGTAAGTAACTGATCTCCCAACTCTGACCTCTTTTTTGGGCTAGAGACCCTCCTGATGTTGAAGCTCCCTCTGCCGCTGACAAGTGCTCCCTCTCTGACCTCTGTGTTGCTGCAACAACTCTCTGCATCTTGCATTGTTGCACACCTCTTTGTGTCATCCTACACTGCTGCAACACTCACATGCCTCTCGCACTGTTGCAGCTTGCTAGCCTCGCGCTATCTTGGGACTCCTGCATTGTAGCTCTCTCTGATGCTCCATCCACATCCATCTCTACCCACGTCATCCAGTCCTGCTACTCCTCTTCGGGGCTCTCATAGCAAGGTCTAATCCAAGAGGCTGGGTACCTCGAGGATCCTACCCCTCATCGCCTGTAGTCCATCTACAGCTTGATGTCTCCCCACTTCCGCTCAAGTGGTGCATGTGCACTCATGGCACAGTCATCGTCTGTCTCCACTTCCTTCTTTGCCCTTGCTGGCGCTGCCTTAGTCTCAGAAGACTCTCCCTTAATCTTCTTCCTTGGAAACTGGGTCGCATAATGACCCAGCTCCCCACATTGGAAGCACTTGATCTTGGAGAGATCCTTCTTCTTCCGCTTTTCTTGCTTTAGCTCAGATGCTAGGGCAACATCTTCCTCCTCTTCCTTTTTGACTATGATCCCCTTACTACTGCCTCCCGCCTTTGTCTGTCGTCTGATCTCTTCTTGGAGAAGAGCCGCCCACATCTCATCCCAAAGTGGAAGTGTCCCTCTACCCAGTATACTTTGAACAAATACCTCCCAGTCTTCTGAGACTGCATTCAGGGTTGTCCTCACCATCAATTCTTGATCCGGCGTGGTTTCTAGGGCAGTGAACTGATCTCGGATCCCATTCAGTCCTCCGAGGAAGGTGTCAATCAGTTCTCCCTTCTTCATCTGATATGACCTCAGCTGATTTTCTAGTAACATCCTTCTCTGCACAGAAGTATGCTGGTACAATTTCTTTAGGGCCTCCCACATCTCATTTGTCGTATCCTTCTCGGCAATGTGTGATACTACATGGTCCTTGAGCCCATCAAGGATGATACTCTTGGCCCTCGCCATTTCCTCCTCGTACTTGTCGTTCTCAGCTGGGTCAACTAGGATAGTTATCGTCTTCAAGGCGAAGTGCTTGACATGATTTCTGTCAAGTACGGATAAGATTTTGGCCTTCCAAACTGCGAAGTTTGACGCTCCGTCTGATCTTCACTGGTCTCTTACTTCGTGTAGTGCCATGATGCTCTTCTACTTCCCTCCTGGAAGTTCTCGATGTGACTCCCTCTGAGTCTCGATTTCCCTCCTAGAAATCCTTCTGCCGATGTCAAGATGCCCCCTACTCTAATCGTCTATACAATTGCACCACTGATCCGGATTTCTCGGCTAGAAACCCTCGGTAGCAACTCCCTCCTCTTGGCCTTGCCTGTCAGGTACTGTTTTGACTACAGTACCTCACCAACTCCACTCTGCAACTTTCCCACAGCCTCCTAAACCCCAGCAACCTGAAGGTGAGAGCTCCTAGGCTCTATGCAATCCCAGCACCAGCAACCCGGCCTCCTTAGCCAACTGCGTCAGCCCTCCTAGCTTCTGCGTGAGTCTCCCTTTGCCTCCCTTAGCCTCTGCGCTACCTCTTCCTGGCTCACCCTTGATGACGCATGCACTACGTCACCCTTCCCTTGTTGTTACTCTGCTAGAAACAGCTTCTGTCACTCGAGACAGTTGTTTTCTGCTGCTATTGCTCCGCTCGGTTGATGTCCTCAGTTCTCCTGTGATCTGCAACCACGCTTTGATACCATGTTGATGTTTCTAAGTCTACTAGTTAGAAATCCTCCATGCACTTTAATGATTTATTCCTACCTACTTGTTTTGTTACTTAATAGTTATTTACACTGTAAATATTAGAAATAAACACTAGTGCATGCTCAACATATTACAGATCATCAACTGAAGGAAACAGAAACAAGCACACAAAATGACACCGTTATTTTTGGACCAATATCTCCGGAAAAACCCAATGCGGGAAAACTGATGCAGTTATCTGAGGTTTTTCTTATTAAGCAATTTCAGAGTACACTCTAGGTGCCAAATCCGGCTTACCCAACAGAGAATGCCCTTGGCAGTAGTACCTCTCAGTTGAGATAGACGTCCCGGCTGAAACCCCAGATAAACCCTTCGGCAACTCCTCAACTCCAATCAGCCCCAGAAACCCCAGCGTCTGCCTTTCTGGACTGCGTCAGCCTCTCTCTGTCCAACACTGGCCCTGCGTCACGATGAATGGATCAGCGTCAACCTTAGGAGGCCCTGCATCAGCCTCGAGCCCTTTTTGTCAGCAACAATGGCCTCTCTGAAGCACTGCGCAGTTCCTGGCTGCCTCTACATGGCCCTGCATGAGCCCTGGCTGCTACTGCGTCACTCTCTTTGGCTCCTGCACTGATCTCCCGACATTATCTCTACCTCTCTATCTCTCTGTACTCACTGCCCCTCAGCTGCAACTCCGATCACTAATTCTATCTCTCTTAGCAAACTCTGCTCTAGAGAATAGAATGACTGATCATCTGGTGTGCTCTCCAAGTGACCCTCAAGCCTCCTCTTATACTTTTCTCGTTGACATATCAACGGCCGAGATTAAGTCCCTAATCGACGGCTAAGATTAGATCTGGCTTGATCCATGTCTTTTGGACCATTCTAACACAGCTTTATATTAGTCCACGTTAATATTTTAATTTCCCTAAATTTAGACTTAGGGACTCCATTAAAAATATTAATTATTTTAATATCTCCTAAACTGTTTAGAATCTACCCAAACCCTTACTGGATATTGGAGATCCCATGTGCCCAACCTCTCCAAATTTCGTGGTTAGAGCACATCCGATGCTACCACAAATCAACATCAAGATGAGAAGCATTATGACTAGATGCAGCTTAGTAGAAGATGGCATCATATTAGAAGCATGTCGTTAAAACAAAAGCTCAGCTTGAAAGGATAGCCGATGTAGAAGTCTACATGCTTGTAGCAGTCATCATAGAAAGGGAGTAGCTTTTGGTAACCTCATTGAAAGCATAAGTAGTACTTATGGGAAAACAAAAGTCATCTAGCATAGAAAGAACTCATCATGTATCATCATCATTAGGAAGGAGCATTTGCATGACGAGGATAAGCAAGATCCTCAGTTGGAATCTTCATTAGAAGGTTCACCTCTCTTGGAAGAAGCGAGTGTCTCGCTGAGAATTCCATCTTATACCTTATTCATGGGATGATGGTATGATGACAAAGGAGTGCAGTAGGTCAAGATAGTTGAAATAATTTCAATCAAGGAAGCTATCGAAGGAATTTTGGATGACCAAAAAGAAGAAATGAGGTATGTATGCATGTATTTGATAAGATTGAGTCATTTCATCATATAGTTGCAGATAGCATGGATGAATCCTCTACCTCATGAGCATAATCAAAGAAAAGGTATCTCTTTCATTCGAAAGATGGATGAAGATATGGTTCACATATTGACAAGATGAAATGAACATAAAATGTCCTCATATGGAATATGAGGTGGTTGACAAAGACGAAGGAACTACAAATGGATGTTCCTCAGGAGCAGTATATGAAGAAAGAAAGAAGAGATCGTGAAAGTTGCAACTATGGTCACAGGGAATCCACATCTGATGAATCTGATATGACATCATCATGGGAAAGGTATGAAGACCTTGATAAAGTCTGAAAAAGAAGAAGACCCTTGACATTGAAAGTCTTCGAGATGTTTTTATGAATATGCAAGATGTTGATGTCTCTAGTAGTAGATGACATGATGAAAGGCCATCACGAGAGGTAATTTTGATTTAATGTTCATTTTTTTATTTTTGAACACCATCTTGATGGGTTAATACAGGGCTACCGGAAAGGAGTTGTAGATGTCACGTACAACTAGCACTCATGTGTTGGGATGAAAGATCATTAAGGAAACATGACATAAAAGAGGTAGTTGTACGAAGGAAAGCCAGACATAGACTAGAAGATCACCTTCCAATGAAAAGAAGGATGACATGACTAACATGGTTCGTGAAAGTGATGGATGGTCGATGCCCTACAAGATGAAGGCTCCAGAATGACAGATGAAATTCATGACATCGAAGAGAGGAGCTCAACAAGCAATGAAAAATCCCATGATCTCGACCAAAACGTAAGAATTTGCCGTTGGAAACAAGTCCCTAATTAAGAGGGAGCTTGGAAGCAAGTCCCTCGTTAAGAGGGAGCTTGGAAGCAAGTCCCTCGTTAAGAGGGAGCTTGGACAAGTCCCTCGATAAGAGGGAGCTTGGGTACATTCCTTTTATAGGAATGGGTATATCTTCCCTAGTTGAGAGGGGGATATAGACACATCATTCTTGCTTTCACTTTGAGAAGAAAGAATGGAGGATTGGGTAAGCATCTTGCATCTGATACTCTTTGAGAATGTGGTAGGGCATCCAAGATAAGAGTAGTCGAAGAGGACCGATATTTTTTGAGGACTGGGAATCCAAGCTAAGAATAGCCCTGGAAGGACATACCTTGTGAACACCTGGGTAGGGTATGTGCCTCGAGAGATAATGATGTTGGTATATGTCAGTCATTGGTCTCGCAAGCATTGTGCTATGATCTTGTGGAGAGAGACTTGTTAGTCAAGCCCTTGTTATGTAACAATGTTTGTTGGTATGATGTTAAACAGAGGGGTTACCAATCCGACTCTTCTTATGAGAATTCTTTAGATTGAGAATGTCCAAGTACCTTGTATGGATTATGAATACCTCCCTAGTTAGGAGAGAGTGTTGAAATATGTAACTAGGTTCGGTCTTCATAATGACATATGTAATAATAATTTTATGTATTTAATAAAAAGAGAAAAATAAATTTATATTGTTCTTGAGGCATGGGTTTCATGCTCAAGGGAAATTTATTTTTAGGTCAAGCACCCATGGAGTGCTTTTAGTTTGTCATAAAATCAATTGAGTCATTGTCATGTATTGAAGATCCATTTGGACATGTTAGATATTGTAAAAGAAAACTTATTTGAGACAAAACAGAGTCAAAAGACCCTCCAAGACCTCGTCATTGTGCAAAAGATCAAGTCAGCCTACATGAAGGGACAAGTTGGCCTAAAGATAGCAATTCATACCCCTCGAAAGCCTATAAATAAGAAGGAACTCGACCTAATTTGAAAACACACTCAAGCAAGTTCGATCTCCTAAAATAGAAGCTGGAAAAAGGACGAAAAGGAAGAAGAAGAACAAGATCGAAGTTTTGGGCCTCTCTCTCTCTCTCTTATGTTAGGGTTTCTACAATTTCTGGGCAAGTCGAAATTCTGAAGCTGCTAGGTCAAAATTCTAAAGATTCAAGGTCGAAGTTGTGAAGTTGCTTCTAGGTCGAAGTTGTGAAGCTACTTCTAGGTCGAAGCTGTGAAGTTGCCTCTAAGTCGAAGTTGTGAAGCTGCAAGGTCGAAGCTCTGAAGTTGCTTCTAGGTCGAAGTTGTGAAGTTGCAAGGTCGAAGTTGTGAAGCTGCCTCTAGGTCAAAGTTGTGAAGTTGCTTCTAGGTCGAAGCTGCAAAGTCGAAGTTGTGAAGCTGCATCAAAGTCGAAGTCGTGAATCTACTAGGTTGAAGATGTAGAAATTGTTGTTGAAAGTCGAAGTTGTTGAAGAAGTTGTTGGAAAGCCGAAATTTGTTGTCGGAAGTTGTGCAAATCAAGAAGGTTGCTTGGTCTTGGAGGATCTTGCTTAAGGGTCATAGGCCTTGGAATTCGTCAAACGAAGATTCTATAAGAAGAGAAGAATTCTTGTGGGTTTTCCTCTGAATTGGAGAGGTTTTGGCCCTGGTTGATCGCCTATATCTAGTGTCCTCTTGTCTCATTGTTCTTTATGTTTTTGGTAGTTGTTTGATGAAAATAATACAATGCTAACCAAGTTGAAGAAGAATCTAATTAAGATAAGTAAAAATATATCACAAGCAGTTATCAAAGTAAGAGAAATCACCTATCTTACTGCCCTTAGATTTCTCAACATATGGATCGTCAACAATAGCATCTATTGAATACTCTAGTTCATCCTCATGGTTTGTAGTATATTTACCATCCTCTTGAGTAAATTCCTTTTAAGGTCCAAGACAAACACCAAAGTCACTCATCTTTGGTGGTGGAAGTGATTCCAAATTCATCTAGTTGAAGTTGTCCCCTAGAAACGCTATTCACTTACTCTCCACTACCAATTCTAACCAATAATGAATCTCTTACAAGAGTATGGGATCCGCAAAAAATGTGTTTCTCAATTGACCATAATGGATACAATTGATTCTTTTGTTATTGGTTCTTATGATTATATGATTTAGTTATTGAATTCTTACGATTTTATTGATAAGTTTATGAATAATTCCACTGTTGATTAGAATTCAAGAGCCAAGGTCATAAATAAAAAGGCTCTTCTATTGGCATATATGTCCAACATAGTGTTTCTCCCTAATGTTCAAGCAAATTCATTTGGCCACAAGCTCTTTCATTTTTCATGAAATATTTCCTAGATAAAGGCCAAACATGGCTAATAAAATCATTTTGTCAATTGTTTCCTTTAAACTCAATAGAAGCATTACAACTAGCTTGAATAGGTTAGGCACAAGCAATTGGCTTGTGCAAGCAACACTATGCTCGACAACTAAACCAACACAAGTATTTTCATTGTTGGCCAAGACAAGAGGGTATAATTCCATCAAGATTAGCAACGACTTTGCCCTAGGCCCAACCACTTATTCTTCTCTTGTGGGGAATTGAACCTTGGGGGGTGGCTTGACATGCCACCATCTTCACCAATAAGCCATGACTCCATTAACAAGACCAAGCAAGTGATGTGTACAATCTTATTTCTAGTAACTCAATGGATTATTTGCGTTCTCCAAACATGACAAATTTTATATCACCACCCATGTTTTCTTTTTCTTTTTTTTCTTGTACTTGTTTACAAATTTAATTGATTTGTTACATCCCTTATTAACCCAGCAATCAATAATTCTAGCATTCCAAGTTGGAAATATTCCTTACATGGAAGGCTAGGATATTAATGTAGTGATCTAAGCAATTTGTTTGTTGCAAACTCAACAACCACTTCCAATAGTTGTGATCACTTGTGCTCTCATATTATTTCAAGAAATGTATAGTAATATTGTTCCATCTCAATATAAAAGCAATACATTCAATAATGCATCATCAACAACGATTGTATGTCATTCCCTCTTGTTGTACCAAGTTGTGTTTCTTCATTAAACCATGCATTCATAAAAGCTCACATCTAGTAACATGGTTCTAGCTTTCTCATACTTGGGGTTCTTCTATCTTTTATGGGAACAATTAATGGCACTATCCATCACATGGCAAGAGTGGCAACAAAGAACATTGAGTGATATACACATTCAACGAGAAAAGTCACCATTTTCGCATCCACCTCATCACTACTCTCAACATCAAAGAAATCCTATACCATTCTACAAGGGACACTTGAGAATCTACTATCATGAAATGATCTATCAATTGGAGATGGTAAATGAAGATTAGAAGAATGGTTGGATGTAAATACCAAATAGTGAAACTACCACAACCATCAATCTCAGATCTATCTTTTTTCACCCCCTTCCCCTAAAGCCTTATTGTTTCCGCTTCGTGTTCTTCGTTAATGAATCTAGCTTTTAATGGTTTTGTTATGTTGGGGCACGACTTTATTCATTGGTTCATTTTACCTAAATATGGCACAATTGAATGTTGCCTCACAATAGAATATTAACCGATCTAAGGCTCGCCAAGTTTAAATCCAAAATAACATAAATATTTAGTTGTTCAACCCACTCTCCCCTCAACTTTTCCACAATAGAGTACAAAGATCACATCTAGTCTACTTGTATTTACATTTTCTAAATCGACACCATCACTCCCTTCTAGGTCTTCCTCCCTTCAATCAATGGTTCATTATAAGTCATATTCTCATCTCCCTCCGCATGGTTCCCAGTATTACAATATTCATCGAGTTTCATCTAAACTCACGAGTCTAACCAATCTCAGCCCAAAACAGAAGAGATTAATTCACCCAAAATTCACACATGCAATTAACAAGTTATGAACCTAACACACCAACAAGAAGTTTGACTTGTAAGTATTCGTGAGTCCACCAAGTTTTCTCGAGCTTGAATTCTTCCCAAGTCTCTCTCGAGTTATTCTTGATTTTATTTTCTAAGTTTTCACCGTCGGAATTATAATTTAAAACAAAAAATATTATCCAACATTTTCACGATTTTTGTCTAATCTAAGACAAACTCTTACACTAACACCCCACCAAGCCAATTTTTGTAACACCAGTGATTCTTTCTCCTCACCAACATCATAATAATCAATAACAAAATCATATCCGACATGAGGAAAAATTCCTCAAGTTTCCAATGAAAAACCTGCAATGGAAGAGTGGAGAAATAGGATAAAAGAATAAACAATAAAAGAATAAAAACATCATAGGATTTAGGCTTAGAGTTGTTAGAAATTTACACACCCTAGTTGTAGCCTATGCTCTTAGTAAGAAAACATAAACACACTAACAGTGTCTAACTTTAAACAATTTGCACAGCAAAATATACCAGCAATCAAATCAATGATAGTAGACAATATTAAAATATTTATATGCCCAAACTTGTTTCTTACAATTCCATTACTAAGAAAAACCATCGGACTCTTGTGCCATGGATATTGGTACTTTATATCTTAGTACAATGCCCAAATTACAATGTCTTTCTTTTGACTAAATTAACTAGAGTTGACGCCAATTTCTTTAATTCCTCGTCTGCCCAAACAAATATTGTGGCAATCCTTTGCCCATAAAAACACAAAAAATAATTTACATATCAGGCAATTGTCAAAACCTTGTTGTTGTAGCTCCTCAAACCCTACAACAGACCCTTAGCAAGCTCAAAAACTCCTTTTTTTGACCTTTTATCCCTCGTTGCCAGTTGTTCCAACCATGGATCAGCATGCACAAATACCCTTGCAACCTATTTTAGTGTTGTTGCCAGTCCTAACCAAGCCTGCAGCTACTTCACTAGGCTTATGGCCTTCTTGTTTTACCCTGCGGCCCTCCTACGGCCTGTGACCACAGCCCTATGACCAACCACTACAAGATCTTGACCTTCCTATAGCTTCCTTTCGGTTGGTTCCTTTATCCAACAAGTAGCTTATACAGCCTCCTCCTTACAGTTGTGGCCTTCTTTGGCTTCCAAAACCAAACACTATTCAACCAACAAACCTCAAACAACTAATACTTGGTTGCAACTTGGCTCCCTTCAGCTGCGACCTCTTTTAGCCCTTCAAAGACAATCGTTCTCTCAATCTCGTTGTTAGGGCACACGTGCGGCTCCTTTTCTTGCCTTCTTTCTCACACACAAGAGAAAATGTCCTTCACTCTCTTGTACATCAGCCTCTTCATTCGCTACTATATTTATACTTATCTCTTAGGTCACTTAGGAAGCCCTTATGTCCTTCAAGAAACCTCCAACTCAGCCTTTACATTATTAAATTATTTCCCTTGGTTCTAAGCCCACTCGTTTTGGGTCCAAAACCCCCAACTTGGGTGCAACGCCCACACACTCACTTTTGTGGGGTGTTTCTTTCTCACAAGCCTAGCACCAAGGGCATGTGAGAGTACCTCCTGATGTTGCCCAATGTCAACACTCCCTCTTAGCGAGGGAGCCATTTCCATCCCTTGTAAGTATTTTTGCTTCCCACACTAGAACACAATCATCTTCCACTGTTGCTCTCCAACATTCATCATAAGCTTCATCTTTCATCACAAAAGATACTACACCTGAGTTGTGGTACCCAAAGTACATCCTGGACTTGCAACAATCCACCTGACTCCATCTTGAATGGTACAATCCTCATTCCTCTAACTAAATGCTAGCTCTTATCACCAATCTTCACATGTAACTCAAAGCCCCACTCAATCAAGCTCTCAAATACTTCTTGAGTTCTTGTCATATGCATCGATGCTCCGCTATCTATGAACCAAGCACCCTCACAAATGGTGCTCCCGAAGAAACGAGGGATCAAAGAAAACTCCTAGTCCAATATCCTAGTGAACTCTTCCTCATCAACTATTGATGAAGAAGCCATCACCATCTCAGGCTTCTTCTCTTTCCCTCCTTTCTTCTTCTTGTGCGGACACTTGCTCGCATTATGACCATACTCTTCACAGACAAATATTTTGACTTTGCTTAAGTCCTTCTTCTTGATGATGAACTTATCTTTGCCCTTCTTCAACTTACTAGCGAGCGCAACGTTCTTGTTAATTTTAGGCAACAATGGTATGTTCTATCATTTAGAGCAATTTTACTTCAATTTCTTTATTAGCCCAATATCAATATCCAGTTTAGCAATCACATCAACATGATAGTAAAATGCAGATAGAACATAAACATAAACAGTAGAAGACAAGCCAAGACAAGAGGACACAAGATGTGGCATCAGCCAGGGACAAACCCCAAAGTGGGGAAACCCTTGATCAATTCTTCTTATAGTCTTCAATAGTTCAATAGAGAGAGAGAGAGTACAATTTACAAATCCGATAATTTATAACAGCAACAAAAGAGCCCTAACCAAAAAAGTCAACGTTGGTCAACAGGGCAAATTTGACCCTCAACAATTCGGTCAACTTCAATCAACTTCGACCTCCAAACAACAAGATGAATCAGCCCTCAAAATAGTCTGAAATCAGCCCTGTCAAAATCTGGTCAAACAGTCAACCTATGGTCATCCCTAGTTGCAGTCAACATTGGTCAAAGCCAACGGCTTGCCTCAATTTCTGTGCCCAAAAATGCACCCTGCTGGGACAGAATTTCTCCACCAAAAATTGTAATCAAAGAGGTCAATGTTGTTGTTCAACGCTTGGTCAAACTGTCCCTGAAATTCAGTCAACGCAATCAACGCCCAAAACAGAAAATTCGTCCTTCTTTCCTTCGCACGTGCGGAGAGAGATGTTGCCCAGAAATTCTTACCCAATCAATGAGGAGAGAGAGAGATGTGTGAAGATGAGTGTGTCTAAATGAGGCTAAGTCTCCTTCTATTTATATGCAACGTTGAGGATGAATAGATGTGACCGTTGGGCTTCTGGGCCTACATAAGTTTGTTGGTCGACCTTGACAATATGTCCATAATCAAAATAAATTCATAACCTCATTTGTACATGTCAAAATTGGATGATCTCTAGACCAATCCTACACCTCTCGGAGAGAGAAATCCAAGAAAAATATCAGCTGTCATAAATAAGATGACCCATGTGGAGTTTGGCCCTAGTTGCCAATTTTAACACTCCCTCTCAACTAGGGAGAACTCCATCTGCTAATCCATCAACCAATTTGTACCATCTCTTCCATCAATGCACTACTCTACTAAACTATGAAGAAGAAGTGATCGAGAATGTATCATACCATTCTCTACTAACCCGAAGTCAGTCCCAATCAAAAGAGAGTATCAAAAGAGAGTGTCTCATACCACTCTTGCTGACCCGAAGTCAATTCCAACCAAAAGAGAGTGTCCCATACCACTCTTACTGACCCGAAGTCAGTTCCCATTGATCCCAGATCAATATCGTTCATCCTAGCATAGGAAGTACTATAGTACACGATGCATCCATCGGTAGACTATGGTCCCTATCCACATTTCCCTACTCATTGGCCAGATGAGAGGTACTTCCCATGAGTCCCAGACTGCATGGGTAGGATGTCTCAGCAAGAGAAGGATGAACCACTCATCCTGTCTACATGTCGCCAAGGGGTATCACAAGGGAAGGTTGAACCATTCATCCTGTACACAGCAAACCACTAGGGGAAGGTTGAACCACTCACCCTATGGTTGCTCACTGCTCCAAGAAGTACTCCAAGCCCCCCAGAGCTCCTAGAGCTCAATGTCCATCTCATACAGGACCCTCATAAAAGGGTCTCTCCGCGACTCCAAGTTGTTCTCGGAAGGTCAAGAAATTGACCTTCCCCAGAGGCTTTGTCACAATGTCGGTGACCTGCTCATCAGTCCCAATGTGATGAAGCCTTATTGCTCCTCGTTGTACCATATTCCAGATGAAGTGGTACCTGATATCTATATGCTTGGAGTGATCATGAAACACGAGATTCTCTGATAATCGGATCCTACTCTGGTTGTCGCAGAGGATCACGGTGGTATCCAGCACATGTCCAAATAGCTCACTGAATAGCTTCCTCAACCAGACAGCTTCACAGGTGGCCATACTAGCAGCTATGTACTCAACCTCGGCCATGCTCAAGGCAACTGATTTCTGCATCCTGCTCATCCAAGATATCAAAGTGGAACCCAAAGAAAAACAGCATCCAAAAGTGCTCTTGCGATCCACCACACTGTCAGGCCCAATCAGCATCAGAATAACCATGCAGCCTCACATTTCCGGCAGTGTATCTCATTCCATGAGTGATTGTGCTCTGAAGATATCTCAAAAGATTCTTGACAGCAATCCAATGTATATGATGAGGATCAACCATGTATTGGCTCAATGTGTTAACTGCAAAACGTATGTCCGGACGGGAGTTCACCAAGAACATCAGTGCTCCTATGAGTTGACGATACTCAAAAGCATTTCCTAATTCAGGTCCAGCGGCACTACCACATAACTTCTTAAAGTGAAGTTCCATCAGGGTAGTCATAGGCTTATAGTCCACCATCCCAAAGCTTTCCAATATCTTCACAACATATTTTCCTTGAGATAGGAAAGTTTCATCTGGCTTTTGCCAAACCTTCAACCCTAAGAAATAGTGCATCTGTCCTAGGTCCTCCATCTCAAATTCAAAAGCCAACTCCCTCTTACATTTGTGAATGAGGGGGTATGCACCTGTCAGAAAGAGGTTGTCCACATAAAGTACCATAATGAGAGGTTTATCATTTTCAACCTTAAAGTAAAGGTTCAGATCGGCTTCACTTCTAGTGAATCCCAGCTTCATCAGATAGCTATTGATCCTCTCATACCAAGCCCGAGGTGCTTTGCTTCAATCCATAGAGAGCTTTCTTCAACCTGCATACATGAGATTCCTGATCACGAACCTCAAACCCCTCGAGTTGTTCCACATAGACTTCCTCTTTGATAGAACCATGCAAGATTGACGTCCATCTGATGTAGGCTCCATCCTTGCGAGGCAGCAAGGGCTATGATCGAGCGGATGGTGGTGTATCAGGCAACAGGTGCAAATATCTCATCATAATATATACCTTCCTTTTGAGAGAAGCCTTGGGCAACAAAGCAAGCCTTGAACTTTTCTGCACTTCCATTAGCTCCACGCTTGATTTTGTAGAGCAACTTAGAGGTGACAACTGATTTGTCCTGGGTTCTAGGGACCACATCCCATACATCATTCTTCATAATTGACTCGTATTCTTCATTCATAGCATCCTTCCATATTTGTTGCTTCACAGGTTCTTCAAATGATGAAGGCTCATTTTGAATGATAGTGCTCATGGCAGTCAAATATCCTTGATACCTGTTCGACTTCTTACTTTCATGGAAAGTCCCCCTTGGTGCAATGTCACTCTCGGCATCTTCGAGAGTCTCCCTAAGCCATGAGGGTCTCCTCTTGGAGGAGGAAGGCTCATGAAGAGGAGGATCAATAGGATCCATAGGTTCATCAACATCAGGCATCGTTTCGTCCTCTTTTTCACCCTGATTTCCAGTGTCAGCTTCTTTATCCTTCCTTGGGATGGGAAGATTATTGATCTTCCTGAGGGCCATATCTTCGTCGAAGGTGACATCATGACTTAACTCAACTTCCTTTTGACCAGCCACATAAATTCTATATCACTTAGAATTTTCACTATAGCCCACAAAGATTCCTTTCTTTCTATATGCACCCAATTTTCTTCTTTTCTCTTTCAGCACATGAAAATATGCGGGGCTTCCAGAAATTCTAAAATGAGAGACATCAAGTTTCATACCAGTGAACATTTTTCGAGAGTCTTGGAGTCCAATGCTTGATGAGGGCATCGGTTTTGAACATACATAGCGGTATTTGCAGCTTCAACCCATAGAAACTTTAGAAGGCCTTGATCATGAAGCATGGCACGAACAGCTTCTACAACAGAGCGATTCTTCCTTTCAACCACACCATTCTGCTCGGGAGTGTATGGTGTTGTAGTCTCCCTCTTAATGCCAGCTTCTTCGCAATAATCTTGGAATTCATTGGATTCATACTCGGTCCCATTATCAGTCCTCAATATCTTGATTTTCTTCTCGAATTGGTTTTCGATCAAGGCTTTGAAGTGTCGGAACCAGCTAAACACTTCATCCTTCTTCTTCAAGAAGTAGATCTAGGTCTTGCGAGAATAATCATCCGTAAAGGTGAGATAATATAAGTATCCTCCCAGAGAGTTTACAAGCATCATATCAAATATGTCGGAGTGGATCACTTGCAATATATTTGTGGTCTTGCTATTACTTGAGGGGAATGGTCCCCTTGTAAGTTTTCTTTCGGCACATCCCAGACATGCACCTTCACGCTCTACTTTGAACTCGGACATACCTATCACCCTCTGTATCACATCAGGAAGGGCCTTATAATGGGCAAACCTTCGGTGCCATTGTTCAGATTGTAGAGATGTGTCGCAAGACATGGCTCCCAATGGACTTCCTCCAACTTGATACAAAGTGTCAACCCTAAACCCAAGAGTAAAAGCATCTTTAAAGTTTCTTTTCCAAACACATACCTTTCCATCGATAAAAGCCACCCTGAATCCTTTGTCTTCCATTGCCAAAATGGACACCAAGTTCTTCTTGAGATTGGGTACATATAGTACTTCTTGCAAATGAATAGTGTTACCTTGATTCAATTGAAGGGTTAAGTTCCCTACTCCCTTCACGGGATAGGTGGCATCGTCTCCAAGGATGATCTCCAACTTTGTCTCCTTTTCTATCAGATTAGAGAGGGCTTTCTTATATCCGGTGAACTGCCTTGAGGCACCACTATCAATCAGCCAATTTCCCAAAGTGTCCAGAGGAGAGGGCCGATATAAGATAATACTCTTTTTGCTTACCGTTAACAACATTTGATTCTTCATACCTGGAGTTCCTTGATTTCTTCGAGTGTCGACCATTTCCTTGATGTTTCGCATTCCTTTTTCCCTTGCCATTGGACCTGCTATTCCTTTGATCGTTGTTGTTGAAGTTGCCCCTGGAATGATTGTGATCATCATCATGAGATGTGTCCTTCTATTTGGACACTCCCTTGCATAGTGGCCAAACTTATTGCAAACAAAGTATCTTCCCTTCCTTCCATTTTTGAATCTCGGTCTTCCTTGACTTTGCTTCTTTGAACCTGCATTGTTCTTCCTCTTGGCATGAGCGGAGAATGCAGTGGGGTTGCTTCTATTAGAAGGCATTTCTTGCTCCACCATTCTTGTTTCTTCTTGAATGCATCTCGACATCAATTCTTCAAACCTTGGAATTCGATCATTGTTGAGTATAGTGGTTCTAAATACATACCACTCAGAGTCCTCCAAGGGTGGTGAGAGTAAGTTCCCTGTAAGGAATGACTTCTCCAATCGAGAGTAGATCATTCTTGATCTCAGTAATCCTCAAGAAATAGGATTGAATGTCCTCGTCCTTTCCCTTCTTAATATCCTTCAACTTATTCTTGAGAAATAGAATTTGATTAGCATTACTAACCTTGAACATGTCGACCAACCCGTCGTAGATCTCCTTAGAGGTCTTCCATTCAGAGATATAGGCCACCAGATGCTTGTCAATGGAATCCCTGATAATCTTCTTCACTTTGACTTTAGCCCTATTGTACTTAGTCTAAGCAGCAGCGAGTGCATTCCAAGGAGGTTCAGGGATTTTACCCTGCACATAATCCATCACTTCTTTTTCTTCCAAGGTCAAATCAAGAGACATCTTCCATCCATGATAGTCAGATTTATCATGGAGCTTGTCTTTAGCCGAGAAGTAAGATGAGGAACCCATTGAACCTTTTTTCCTTGTCCAACTGTCTTTCGTGATTGCTTGGGCTTTGTCTTCACCTCAGCTCTGATACCATGTTAATTTTAGGCAACAATTGTATGTTCTATGCTTTAGAGCAATTTTACTTCAATTTATTTATTAGCCCAATATCAATATCCAATTTAGCAATCACATCAACATGATAGTAAAATGCAATCAATGGAATCCCTGATAATCTTCTTCGCTTTGACTTCAGCCCTATTGTACTTGGTCTTAGCAGCAGCCAGTGCATTTGGACGAGGTTCAAGGATTTTACCCTGCACATAATCCATCACTTCCTTTTCTT
The DNA here is from genome assembly GCA_031772625.1 of Pinus tabuliformis. Taxonomy (NCBI): domain Eukaryota; kingdom Viridiplantae; phylum Streptophyta; class Pinopsida; order Pinales; family Pinaceae; genus Pinus; species Pinus tabuliformis. The sequence goes on from CM062814.1 coordinate 990,070,772, forward strand.
CCAAGGTCAAATCAAGAGACATCTTCCATCCATGATAGTTAGATTTATCATGGAGCTTGTCTTCAGCCGAAAAGTAAGATGAGGAACCCATTGAACCTTTTGTCCTTGTCCAACTATCTTTGGTGATTGCTCTTTCACTCTTGCTTAGGCTTTGTCTTCACCTCAGCTTTGATACCATGTTAATTTTAGGCAACAATGGTATGTTCTATGCTTTAGAGCAATTTTACTTCAATTTCTTTATTAGCCCAATATCAATATCCAGTTTAGCAATCACATCAACATGATAGTAAAACGCAGATAGAACATAAACATAAACAGTAGAAGACAAGCCAAGACAAGATGACATAAGATGTGGCACTAGCCAGGAACAAACCCCAATGTGAGGAAACCCTTGATCAATTCTTCTTATAGTCTTCAATAGTTCAGCAAAGAGAGTTAGTACAATTTACAAATCTAATAATTTATAACAGCAGCGAAAGAGCCCCAACCAGAAAAGTTAGCGTTGGTCAACAAGGCAGATTTGACCCTCAACAATTCAGTGAACTTCGGCCTCCAAACAGCAAGATGAATTAGCCCTCGAAAAAGTCTGAAATCAGCCCAGTCAAAATATGTTCAAACAGTCAACCTGCGGTCAACCCTAGCCGCAGTCAACGCTAGTCAAAGTCAAAGGTTGGTCAACCCTAGCCGCAGTCAACGCTAGTCAAAGTCAAAGGTTTGCCTCAATGTCTATGCCCAAAAATGCAGCCTGTTGGGACAAAATTTCTCCACCAAAAATCGCAATCAAAGAGGTCAACGTTGATGGTCAACGCTTGGTCAAATTGTCCCTGAAATTCAATCAACGCCCAAAACAGAAAATTCATCCTTCTATCCTTCGCATGTGGAGAGAGATGTTTCCCATAAATGCGTACCCAATCAATGAGGGGAGAGAGAGATATGTGTGAAGATGAGTGTGTTCAAATGAGGCTAAGTCTCATTCTATTTATATGCAACGTTGAGGATGAATAGACGTGATTGTTGGGCTTCTGGGCCTACATAAGTTTGTTGGCCGACCTTGACAATTTGTCCTTAATCAAAATAAATCCATAACTTCATTTGTACATGTCAGAATCAGATGATCTCTAGATCAATCCTACACCTCTCAAAGAGAGCAATCCAAGAAAAATATCAGTTGTCATAAATAAGATGACCCATGTGGAGTTTGGCACTAGTTGCCAATTTTAACAGTTCTTTGCATCAGTGTTCTATTGTAGTTCCTCATCTTGAAGTTCCTCCTAGATGAAACCATTTCATAACTTGTTCAAATCTGGGAAAATTTCCTCGTGAGACTACTCCTTTGATGAATCGCTCCTCCTGATCTGAGAAGCCCTTTATCGCAGTCCTCACCAACTTTGATTCTCCACATTATCCCCTAGAGTTACAAGCTCACCACGAACTTGTGAAATCCTTGTGAGATACGAAGTCACATTCATTGAACTTCCCATCTTGATGCCCCTAATATTTTCCCTCAAATACCAACTTCTGGTTCTCGTTGTTGTTCTGAACAAGCATAGATCCATCCTTAAGCACAAAGCTAACATGAGCCGAGAGGGATCAAACTTCTTTAGGGGCAAAACTTGTTTTAATTGTATTTTGAATGTTATGGAGATTACATAATATGTGTATTGAGCCATTTTATCAACGCACATTAAACTGGTTTTTTTTAATATTATTATATTTTTATGTATACCTCAATATTAATTCATATTAAAATATTTTCTTGATAACTCATATTAGATATTTTATTCTATATAACATTAAAAATATTTTCTTTTAATATTTTTTCTATATATAGATATCACGTGTTAATTTTTCAAATGTATAAGGTTTAAACATCTTACTCGCATGTTTTTTTTTACTTCTAATTACTTTAAATGAAATTATATTAGGTCAGACAGACAACTAATTAAATATGCATAGCATATTTTTTTTTCTTTTTTATTATAGTTGATATTGCTTTTCTATTTAAAGATTTTGATTTTTTTTCATTTTAAGAGGAACGGACATACTTACACATTGCCTTCACATTGGGCTATAGAATGAGTCTCTCGGCTCAAAAAACATGTTTAGAGCTTCCCACATGTGCCATGCAGTGCCTTTCCCACTGAGACGAGGTATCAAGTGATCCTTGACTCCATCAAGAATGATCAACTTGGCCTTCGCATCAACTTTGTTATGCAAAGCCAAAGTTGTTGCATCGATTGGTGTGTTGATCTTGATGTTGGCATAGTCCCACAAATCATTCACCAACAACACTAGCTTGATTCTTTCCTTCCACGAACTGTAGTTGGAAATCCCTTCCAACCGGTCCTCAAACCTCAGGCCAGGAAACCATCTAGACAAGCTATCCTTCCTTCAACAGTAAGGCAAATCAGCTCCCTCTTAGAGCTGCCACCTGTGCACACTTTTGACCCAGCTGCACTTCAAAGTAGCTATAATACCATGTTAGAAATCCACGCACCCCAACTTTGGTCTATGTTGTTAACTAGAAAACATAAACACGCTTGTAGTTTAAAGTTTAAACAATTTGCACAACGGAAATACCAACAACTAGAACAATGATAGTACACAATATTTATATGCCCAAACTTGTTTCTTACTTCCATTAATAAGAAAAACCACAGGGCTCACATACCAGGGATAATGGCCCTTTATATCCCAGTAAAATGCCCAAAATACAATGTCTTTCCTTTGACTAAATTACCTAGGGTTGAGGCCAATTCCTTTAGGTACACTTCTGCCCAAACAAATATTGTGGTAGTCCATTGCACATAAAAACACAAACAATAATTTATATACTAGGCAATTGTCAAAACCTTGTTGTTGTAGCTCCTCAAACACTACAGCAAACCTTCGGCTAGCTCAACAGTTCCTTCGTGACCTTTTAGCCCTCGCTGCCAATTGTTCCAACCTTTGATTAGTCTGCACAAATACCCATGTAGCCAATCACTACAGGATCTCAGGCTTCCTGTAGCTTCCTTTCGACTACTCTTTTCGCCAGCGAGTAGCTTATATAGGCATGCAACCTCCTCCTTATGTCTACAACCTTCTTTAGCTTCCAAAACCAAACCTTATTCAACCAACAGACCTCAAACATCTAATCCTTGGCTGTAGCTTGGCTACCTTTAGGCTACAACCTCTTTTAGTACTCCAAAACCAATTGTCCTCTCACTCCTGGAGCTAGGGCACACCTGGAGCTGCTTTTGTTGCCTTCTTTCTCACACATAAGAGAAATTGTCCTTCACTCTCTTGTTCATTAGCCTCTCGAGTCTCCATCGGCTACTATATTTATACTTGTCTCCTAGGTCACTTAGTTAGCCCTTATGTCCTTCAATAAACCTCCAACTCAACCTTTACATTATATTAGGATATTAAATTATCTTCCTGTTCCAAGCCCACTTGCTTTGGGTCCAAAACCCCAAACTTGGGTGCAAAGCCCACACACTCACTTTTGTGAGGTGTTTCTTTCTCACAAGCCTAGAACTAAGGGCATGTGAGTACCTCCTGATGCTACCCAATTTCGACAAGAGTATACCAATCACACATCCAAGATCTCCAAAAAGCTACTCTCATAAAGATTTCCCTTCATTCCTCTCAAAGGCTGGAATGAACCAATCTGGTTCATATAATGGATATCCAAAATAAATTAAAACGTTACAATGAATCAAATATGAGAGATGGTGATGATGATGATGATGATAGAACTACAATGACGGGCTTGTATAAATATTCCTAAGTGGGTGATGTTTCATTAAAAGTTACACCCTTTAGTTAAAACATGTCATTTCATTAGGATGTGTCTCTTCTTTAATTATTAATTATTATTGTTATTTATAAATTTATAAATTTAATTCATTACAAAACCTAAACCAGTGAATCGAATAATGCAAGGAGGAAAAAGGAGGGAATAGGGCTTTTATAATTTTGAAACCCTCTTCATTGGGGCGTTGAGGCCTAGTGCAGCCTTCTCAAAGACACAATAGTGTGTGTGTGTGTATAAAGAATGAGAGAAATGGAAAATATATGTGCAAGAACAATCTAAAAGGCACCCTTGCACCTTTCTTAACTACTCAGAAGCACCCTTTAAGGTGCTTAACAAAGCCCCCAAATAGTGAGCATTTTGGGATTGTGCTCTCGTAGCACTATGCCCTACAGAGATTTTGGAGTTGGAGAAAGATATTGGAGTGCTCCTTGGTAACATTAGAACCTAATCACCTCATTGGACTCAGTAGATGACACCTACATCCAATTGCTCATTAAGATCTTCAATTTTACTTTTGTAGTTGGGATTAAATTCTAGTCTTTGTCAAATCAGCTTTACATCAACACGTTGAATCTTTACCTTGACGTGATCTTTTGTGGTTCTTTTCAGATCATGGTAAGTGAATGCAAAATATCCACAAATTCTTTAAAAATGGTGATTGTATTTTGGGTCTAACCCTTCTACTATTGAAAAGTGTAACTAGGTTCAGTCTTCATAATGACATGCATAATTGTGATTTTATGTAATTGATGTAAAGAAGAAAATTAAATTGTTTTTGTAATACTTGAATCATGGGTTTCATGATCAAGGAATTTTATTTTATAGTTAAGGTTCCCATTGTGAGCCTTTAGGGTTGTTCATCATGTCATAAAGTCTATCTAGTCAATGTCAAAGTATGAAGACCCATTTGGGCATATTATACATTGTAAAAAGCAAAGTTAATTGTGTCACAATGTTATGAATATAATTCATAACAAGTAAATAAATAAAATAAATGTAAATATTAAATAATCAAATATTGATTATGATAAATAGTAATTAAGTTAAGTGAAACCTTGTCACGAAAGGACACCTGCTTAGGTATATATATGCGGGTCCTCATTGTAACATCATCACTTGTACAATTTATATATAATAAATTATTATTACAAATACCTCTTGTGTATTTTTACATTAAGTCAACAACTATCAATTTTTATGCTTCAGCGGTATCAGAGCCAAGGCGCACAATATAATCATGTGGGTCTTTGAACGTTGTTCGCCGCACAATGTGCCATTACGTTCACGTCCTGAATGTGTTGAACAATTTAGTAAAATTCAAAAAGCATTTCAGCGTTTAGAAAAATTATTTGTAGAAGTTAAACCATGTCGAAAGGAAATCGATAATAAGGAAGATAATAGCGACAATGAAGAAACGAAACAAGGTGAAGCAGGAAAAGAAGATGTTGATCAGAATAATGAATATAAAAATGATATCGATCAAGATGAAGATGAAGTTGATCTTAATGTGGATGATGAACTTACTGGTGTAGTGGATAGTCATGACCATAATGAAATTGGCAGTGGTTCAGATTCCCCTGGTTCGTTCCCTTCGTGTACATTATCTGGCCAAGTAGTTGGAGTAGATGCATCAAACAGGAGTCCAATTGAAATTGTTACTTAAGAAGTAATGAGGGGAATGTAAGGAACCTCCTGAAATAATGTCTCTTGATGAATATATAGGTTCAAGGGAAGATCCATCTAACAAAGATGCAAAAGTTATTAACACGATTCAGAATGAAGAATCTACAGAACGGGCAAGCACCCTTCAAGGTAACTTGGAAGAAGGCAAAGCTAGTTTATTAGATGATCTTTCTATCTCTCGCAAGAGAATGATCATTGGAGAATGGCAAAGTGAAAGCCGAAGTAGGAAAATTAAATATTTTGTTGGTCTGAATGAGCAGCAAGAAGGAAATGTAGCTCAATCATCATCTTATGAAATACCTTGGGAAGGAACTATGCAATTAAATCCGTTTGTTGTTGAAACAGTCATGGTTGTTTTCAAAAGTGTTGAGGAAACCTCAACGAAAGATTGGTCGAAGTATGTCGAAGTTAAGTGAAGAGTACGACTAGATGTATTTGAAAAGTTTCTTCAGGAGTTACCTCTTTCTCGAAGTCGTACAGTCATGGTGGTTTCAATTTGTTGCAAGGATGGCTCCTCAGAGAACAGTTCGACAAGCGTTCAAGGGGTTGTTGATTCTTAAAAGAAAGGGGAGAGGGTACGATATGGAGAACCTGCTTCGGTAGTTGAGCTATATCTATGCCCTACTAATGTTAGTACAATGAAAGTTCTCAATACATATGTTACATGCGAATATTTTGAGAATATAAATGAGCATAATGGTTTGATTGGATGTGTTGTGTGGCAAAGACATAATGTAACCTCTAACATTGTGCATAAAAAATCAGAACAATAATATATAAAAGGAAAAAAACTTGCATTATCTGGTCATTTGTTGGATTCTCCAACACGCTCTAGTGTCTTAGATTCAATTCCATATGGAACTGACAACCCAAATTATGTGATTAATTCTAGCCTTGAAAATGATTATGTTCAAAGTAGATCAACAAACAAATGTACCCAAGATTATTGAATCGTCTGATTTTAATTATGATGATTTGATTGATGATGTGCCCCCAGGATTTGGGCCCACAACAACAATTAGTATAAATGGTGGGTATACTAAAAATTTGGATGATGACGATCTTTCGGAATTTGATTATGGAGTGTTTGTACTTTATCAACACCAAATACCCCTATCAAATCAGTTGCCTCCAGAAATTTGTAGCCTGCAGTCCTTGTCTTCTACCCAGTCTCCAAGCTATGAAGAGTCTATTAATGATCCTGTTCATCGGCACACTGATGAAAGGGATGAAGGGAGTCTGGAAGTCATTGCTACTACACGATTAGCTAATAAAACTCAAGGTCAAGATGCTCTGGCCTTTGTGGAGAATGTTACGAATTCTGCAAACAAGGGTAGTGATGATTTTTCAAATTTCAACCCTCAGACGTCATTTACGGCAGCAGCTCCAGTTTCATCATCTCAAACAAATGTCATGTTATCATTTGGTCCATACCAAGCAGAAATCCCTGGGCAGATCAAACAACTCAATCCATGTCGTGAAGGCAGAAAATTACTTGTGTTGGATAATGACTACACATTATTTGACCATCGATCTACAGTTGAACATCCTGTGGAGCTTACGCGTCCATATCTCCATGAATTTTTGACAGCTGCTTATGTGGAATATGATATAATCATATGGTTTCCAACCAACACACCAGTTTTAATTGACTTTGATGATGGAGAAAGAACTGTGTTGGAACCTGTCAAGATGTCTACGGAATTTGAGGAACACAATGTGTTTCCTTCTCGGGAAGCCACCACAAAGGAATTATATATTGGTCCATGCATTCCTGGCTCTCTGGGTGAACAGGCTCCGGACGTGGATGTTGTGGTTACATTAAGCATTGTAGAAAGCTGGCGCAGGTCCACGCAGCAACAAATGGTCAACTCGTAGCAGGAACCACAGGTTACATCATTGGAGCCACGAGCCACAGTTTTTAAGAACGAGGCACAAAGGAGCCACAGTGGACGTCGGATGAAAAACACGGGTAGGGTAGTCACTGTCAATGAAAGTGACTCCAAACGAACCGAGGCGGTTGCCGTTTTTTTTAAATCGAAGTTATATCAACGATAAAAATTATAAGGTATAGTTCATAGTTTAAATTAATTAATTAATTTTAAACAACAAAAAATCAATGTTAAAAAAAAAATATATATATATATATAAACCCTAGTTTCAAGACAACATTACTGGAGAATTCTACAAATGGGGTACTAGTGACGTCAAGTTACATATGTCGACATGACAAACACAAGATGATGAAATTGTTAGCAATACAGCTTTAGGGACAAAGCTTCTGAAGGAAGGGGCTATGTTAGGAATATAATTCATAACAAGTAAATAAATAAAATAAATGTAAATATTAAATAATCAAATATTGATTATGATAAATACTCATTAAGTTGAGTGAAAAGGCATGTCTAAAAGACATGCCTAGTCACGAAAGGACACCTGCTTAGGTATATATATGCGGGTCTTCATTGTAACATCATCACTTGTACAATTTTATCAGTGTTCCACCAAGGTTCTGGGACGAGGGGGCGAGGGAGCGGGGAGCGCGGGAGCAGCCTATGCAAAAGCTCCCTACCATTTTTTAGGAAACGTGGGGGAGCGTCAAGGTCTTAAAAATTTATAAATATAAAATATAATTTATTAATTGAGTCCACTATGACAATTTGCCAATTTGGTTTGAATTGAAAAGCTGCAAAGCATAACGTAGGCCTGTTCATGGTGAGATATGCATTGAACTGTTCATGGCTGTCCATGGTGAGATATGTATTAGACGTTGTTCATATATCAAATGTTGTTCATATATTAAACGATGTTCATGAGGCTGTTCATGGTGTGATATGTATACAAACGATGTTCATATATTAGACACTATTCACATGTCAAATGCTGTTCATGTCATATGAATATGGAACCACGTTAATGCAATATGGAGTCCATACATGGGATATACGTTGGAAATATATACATTGAATATATATGTTGGGCATTCATATAATACACCACGCAGTCATACACAGTCATGAGGATATCCACGCTGCTGATGAGGATGAGCCACGCAATAGATCCATTGACATGATACAGCCGCAGGCATAGATGGCAGCCACGCAGATCCGTTGTCATATAGCCGCAGTAAGGAAAGAAATTTAAAACACAGTCATGAAGGGAAATTACACGCAAATCAGGGAAACTTCTACGCAGTCTAAGAGACATGTAACTTACAGCGAAAAGAAGAACTGTTCACGCTGAAAAATGACAAGTGTGGCAGCCGCAGTCAAAGTTATAAACTCAAGTACAAGGTCCCACATTAATGGCACGTAGCTGTAGATGACAGCGTGGTAAATCCAAGGCTGTCTATAACAGTCTTGACATCTGATCTCGGTGGTTCTTCTGTAGCAATTTAAGCATGTTGGACAGCATAATATAACAGTGATTAGAAGATGAAAATCTCGGACGAAGGGACTGTGTTATACACAGCAGTCCTGGGATATCTCGGTAAAATCTCAGTGCCAGTACAAACATCTTGTACAGCAAGGAAACGCCCCCTCAGGGAAGGGAAACGCCCCCCTGGCACGTCCCCTTGAGTTTCCTCATTTTTGGGAGCGTGGGGAAACGTCCCCTTCTAGTCCCCAAGTCCCCGGAGCACGGGGGAGCGAGGAAACTAGACCCCTGGGGGGGGCAAGTCCCTGTGGAACATTGAATTTTATATATAATACATTATTATTACAAATACCTTTTGTGTACTTTTACATTAATTGAACAAGCTATCAGTTTTTATGCTTCACACAAACCCTCCAAGACCTTGTCACAAGCTCTCCCTCATGTCAGCCTTCAAAAGAGATCAAGATGTTTCCAGAATGACAAGTCGACCTACCCTATGGCACAAGTCAGCCTATTTCAAGGATCAAGATCTCTATATATAGGGCATCTCGGCCTTCATTTAAGAATACAATTCGAACAGGCAAGAAATTAAGGAATAGAAGTGCGAAGATCTCAAGAAAGGTCCTATCACCAAGCGAAGAAAGAAGGAGCATCATCGAGTTCATTTTCTAATTTGTGTTTGGGCTAACACCTTCACACGTGCGAGAATATAGTATTGTCTACTGTAGAAAGGACCGAGACATCACAGTCATCTTGAGAGGGAAGATTTAGGAAGAAATCAAGTGGATTCTCAAGCCGAGTTGAGGAAGAAGAGTCTCCATCTCAAGCGAAGAAAATTGAGGAACAAATTCTCTCTCAAGTACTGAAACTAGGATTTCTAAAGAAGGGCTGAAAGTTGCAGATGTGATCCAAGGGACCGAAATCTGAAGGATAGTCGAGCTAGTGAGAGAAGGAAGAAGTTTGACTATCGTTGACTCAAGGAAGAAGAAGTTGAATCAAGAAAGCTTGTGACTTGGTCTTGGGGAGGTTGTTGTGTCCAGGGTCTTGGTCATTGTTTTCGTATTCGTCAATTGAAGTCTCTAGAAGAAGAAGAATTCGTTTGGTTTTCCTCTCAAGTTGGAGAGGTTTTGGCCCTAGCTGATCGCCTACATTTTGTGTCTCTTGTCTCTTTATTGTTTATGCTTTGGTAGTTGTTTGATGAAAAAAAACACTATAATAATCTAAGTAAAGAGAATATTGTTGAAGTTTCTAAGATTACGTAGTTAGAAACCCTCCACGCACTTTATCTGATTTATTCCTACCTACTTTTTATTTTCCTTAACAAGTTATTTACAATGTAAATACTGAAAATAAACACTAGTGCATGATCAACATATTACAGATCAACAACTAAAAGAAACAAGAACAAACACACCATATGACACCATTATTTTTGGACTAATGTCCCCGAAAAAACCCAATGTGGGAAAACTGGTGCAGTTATCTGAGGTTTTCTTATTAAGCAATATCAGAGTACAATGTAGGTAACATAACTGGCCTACCCAACAGAGAATTTCCTTACCAATAATACCTCTCAGTTTCTGACAAATCTACTGGCTGAAACCCCGGATAATCCTTCTGGCAGCTACTCAGCACCAATCTGCCCCAGAAACCCCAGCGTCTGCCCAATCTGGATTGCGTCAACCTCACCTAGCGCAGCGCTAGCCCTGCGCCAGCCTATCTTGGCCTATGTCAGCCTCGGGAGGCCCTGCATCAGCTCTCTGAGCCTCTGCATCAGCTACGCTGGGCCCCCTGGTGCTCTGCACAGCACTTAGTTGCCTTTGCGTGGCCCTGTGTGAGCACTGGCTGCTCCTGCGTCTCTCTCTGGCTGCTCTGCTGCTATCCCGGCACTATCTCTGCCTCTCTGTCTCTTTGTACTCAATGCCCCTCAGCTGCTCTCCGATCACTAATTCTATCTCTCTTAGCAAACCCCGCTCTAGAGAATAGAATGACTGATCACTCTGGTGTTCTCTCCAAGTGACCCTCGAGCCTCCTCTTATACTTTTCCTATTGACGATTCAACGGCCAAGATTAAGTCCCTAATCAATGGCTAAGAATAGATCTGGCTTGATCCATGTCTTTTGGAACACTCTAACACAGATTCATATTAATACACAATAATATTTTATTTTCCCTAAGTTTAGACTTGGGGACTCCATTAAAAATATTAATTATTTTAATATCTCTTGATCTGTTTAGAATTTGCCCAAACCCTTTTTGGGTATTGGAGATCTCATGTGCCCCAACCTCTCCACCAAATTTTGTGGCTAGAGCACATCCGATGCTACCCCAAATCAACACTCCCTCTTAGCAAAGGATTGTGTTCTAGGAATACTCCTCACTGAGTATTACTCTGATCATCCGGCATCGGTACCTGTGCCGATGCTAGGCCTTCCTGCCCAACATCCTCTGCACTGTTGCATCTCGTACTGTTGCCCATGGTTCTGCCACTGTTTAATCCATACGGCAGCTCCCTCTACATCCGTGTTATTACTGGTCCTTTCTCCCAGCACTACATCCGCACTGCACCTCCTCTCATCATGTTGCATCGTGCTGCCCACTGTTGCATTGCAACTCAATTACTAAGAAGTACCTGATCTCCCAACTGACCTCCCTGTTGGGCTAGAGACACCCACTGATGTTGAAGCTCCCTCTACCACTGACAAGTGCTCCCTTTCTCTGACCTCTGCGCTATTGCAATAACTCCCTACATCTCGCATTGTTGCACACCTCTCTGTGCCTTCCTGCACGGGTGCAACACTACTGTGCCTCTCGCACTACTGCAGCCTGCTAGCTCTGCGTTGTCTTGGAACTCCTGCACTGTACACCTCTCTGTCGCTCCATCCGCATCCGTCTCTACCCACTCACCCAGTCCTGCTACTCCTCGACACGGCTCCCGTAGCAAGGTCTAATCCAAGAGGTTGGGTACCTCGAGGATCCTGCCCCTCATCGCCTGTAGTCCGCCTGACTACAACGCGATGTCTCCCCACTTCCTCTCAAGTGGCGCATGTGCACTCATGGCACAGTCATCGTCTGTCAAAACTTCCTTCTCTGCCCGTGCTAGCGCTGCCTTAGTCTCGGAAGACTCTCCCTTACTCTTCTTCCTTGGACATTGGGTCGCATAATGACCCAGCTCCCCACAGTGGAAGCACTTGATCTTGGAGAGATCTTTCTTCTTCCGCTTTTCCTGCTTTCCCTCAAATGCTAGGGCAACATCTTCCTCCTCCTGCTTGACTTTGATCCCCTTGCTGCTGCTAGCTGTCTTTGACTGTTGTCTAATCTCTTCCTGGCGAAGAGTTGCCCACATCTCGTCCCAAGGTGGAAGTGTTTCTCTGCCCAGTATACTCTAGACAAACATTTCCCAGTTTTATGAGACAGCATTCAGGGTTGTCCTCACCATTAGCTCCTGATCCGATGTCGCCCCTATAGCAGTCCACTGATCTCGAATCTCATTCAGTCCTTCGAGGAAGGTGTCAATCGATTGTCCCTTCTTCATATGATATGACCTCATCTGATTCTCGACCAGAGTTCTTCTCTGCACAGAAGTATGCTGGTAGAGCTTCTTGAGAGCCTCCCACATCTCAAATGTCATTTCCTTCTCGGCTATATGAAGTACCACATGATCCTTGACCCAGTCAAGGATAATGCACTTGGCCCTCGCCATCGCCTCCTCGTACCTATCATCATCACTGGGGTCGACTGGGACAACTATTACCTTCAAGGCGAAGTTCTTGATGCAATTCCTGTCAAGCACGGATAATATTTTGGCCTTCCAGACTGCAAAGTTCGATGCTCCGTCCAGTCTATCCTGGTCTCTTACCCCGTGTAGTGCCATGATGCTCCTCTACTTCCCTCCTAGAAGTTCTTTGTTCAACTCCTCTGAGTCTCTACTTCCCGTCTGGACTCCCTCTGAGTCCTGATTTCCCTCCTGGAAATCTTTCTGCCGCTTGTCGAGATGCACCCTACTCTGATTGCCTTGTGCAGCTGCACTCTGAAACGGGTTCCTCGGCTAGAAACCCTCGGTAACAACTCCTCTGGCCCTGCTCTGTCAGGTACTACTCTAACTACAATACCTCACCAGCTCTACTCTGCAATATTCCTGCAGCCTTCTAGACCCCAGCAACTGCCTCTATGTGAACTGTGTCAGCCCCTCTCTACCTCATGCTGGCCCTGCGTCACCCTTGATGGGTCAGCATCAGCCCTGGGATGCCCTATGTCAGCGCTCTGCGTCAACAATGCTGGCCTCTCTAAGGCTCTGCGCAGCTCCTGACTTCCTCTGTGTGGCCCTAGCTGGCTCTGCGTCACACTCCTTAGCTTTTGCGTTGCTAGAAACAGCTTTTGTCACCTTGGGACAGCCGTTTTTTGCTGCTATTGCTCTGCTCAGCTGATGTCTTTTAGTCCTCCTATGCCCTGTAATCACGCTCTAATACCATGTTGAAGTTTCTAAGTTTACTTAGTTAGAAACCCTCCATGCACTTTATCTGATTTATTCCTACCTACTTGTTATTTTCCTTAACAAGTTATTTACAATGTAAATACTGAAAATAAACACTAGTGCATGCTCAACATATTACAAATCGGAAACTAAAAAAAACAAGAACAAACACACCATATGACACCATTATTTTTGGACTAATGTCCCCGGAAAAACCCAATGTGGGAAAACCGGTGCAGCTATCTGAGGGTTTTCTTATTAAGCAATATCAGAGTACAATCTAGGTGTCGAAACTGGCCTACCCAACAGAGAATTTCCTTAGCAGTAATACCTCTCAGTTTCTGACAAATCTATTGGCTGAAACCCCAGATAATCCTTCCGGCAGCTACTTAGCACCAATCTGCCCCAGAAACCCCAGCGTCTGCCCAATCTGGACTGCGTCAACCTCTCCTAGCCCAGTGCTGGCCCTGCATCAACCTCTCCTAGCCCAGCACTGGCCCTGCGTCAGCCTATCTTGGCCTGTGTCAGCCCCGGGAGGCCCTGCGTCAGCCTATCTTGGCCTGTGTCAGCCTCGGGAGGCCCTGCGTCAGCTCTCTGAGCCTCAGTGTCAGCTACGCCGGCCTCTCTAGTGCTCTGCACAGCACTTAGCTGCCTCTATGTGGCCCTGCGTGAGCACTGGCTGCTCCTGCATCTCTCTTTGGCTGCTATGCTGCTATCCCGACACTATCTCTACCTCTCTGTCTCTCTGTACTCAATGCACCTCAATTGCTCTTCGATCACTGATTCTATCTCTCTTAGCAAACCCCGCTCTAGAGAATAGAATGACTGATCAATCTGGTGTACTCTCCAAGTGACCCTCAAGCCCCGGGAGGCCCTGCGTCAACCTATCCTGGCCTGTGTCAGCCTCAGGAGGCCCTGCGTCAGCTCTCTGAGCCTCAGTGTCAGCTACGCCGGCCCCTCTAGTGCTCTGCGCAGCACTTAGCTACCTCAGTGTGGCCCTGCGTGAGCACTGGCTGCTCCTGCATCTCTCTTTGGCTGCTCTGCTGCTATCCCGACACTATCTCTGCCTCTCTGTCTCTGTGTACTCAATGCCCCTCAGCTGCTCTTCGATCACTGATTCTATCTCTCTTAGCAAACCCCACTCTAGAAAATAGAATGACTGATCACTCTGGTGTACTCTCCAAGTGACCCTCAAGCCTCCTCTTATACTTCTCCTGTTGACGATTCAACGGCCGAGATTAAGTCCCTAATCAATGACTAAGATTAGATTTGGCTTGATCCATGTCTTTTAGACCACTCTAACACAGATTCATATTAATACACATTAATATTTTATTTTCCCTAAGTTTAGACTTAAGGACTCCATTAAAAATATTAATTATTTTAATATCTCCTGATTTGTTTAGAATCTTCCCAAACCCTTTCTGGGTATTGGAGATCTCATGTGCCCCAACCTCTCCACCAAATTTCGTGGCTAGAGCACATCTGATGCTACCCCAAATCAACAAAGATCCTGATTTAAAGAAGTAAAAAGCATTCACAAGCAGTTATCATTACAAGAGAAATCTTCTAATCCTAATGCCCTAGATTTCTCAACATGGAATCACAGCTAACCTGACAAATCAAGGAAAGGGCATCTCATCAAGGGACACACAAGCACTCAGGGATCAAATCTCAAAGGACATCAAAGCAAAGTCCAGATCTACAAAGTGTCAAAATCGAAGAAGAAGTCTACACCAAAGGAAGCCTTGGGATCCTCAAAAGACCACAAAGACCCTAATCAAGTTGAAGAGACCTACAAATCAAAGTATCCTGCAAACTATTCATTCAAGAGAAGAATGATCAAGGACGTTGTCATCATCTTAAAAAAGTTCGAAGGAAATTTCCCTTTCGTTGAAGCAAGGTCCTCACCATTGAAGAAGATCATCCAAGAAGCATTAAGACATCATCAAGAAGTCAACATTGATCATCATCAACAAAGAACATCACCATCAAAGGATCTAAAGTGATCTCCCTCTTTTTGGAGTCAAGGATCATTCTTGAAGAGAACTATCTTCATCAAGGAGAAGTTCTTTATTATCTATATCATCATCAAATTCATGGAGTCAACAAGTGGAAGAAGCATCTTCATGAGTAAGTATATTTATGTCTACATATGAATCTGTCAAAATGTCTTTTTGCAATGAAAGCAACAAATTGGTTGGGGCTTCAAACTTTCTTGCATGGGAGAAGAGGACAGATCTGAGTCTCATTGAAAATGAGGTCATGGAATATGTCAAAGGCTCAATCACCAAACCATCGAGAGAAGATGCTCAAGCACTTGCAAAGTTTATGAAAGGGGAAGTAAGGGCTCAAAGAGTTCTCATAGAATCAATCAAGGATCCCCTCATCCCATATGTATCTAAACACGAAACCAATGTTGTAGTAATTTTTATCGGGATAATATCAAAGAGGGAAAAAATCGGGAAGAATAGGAAAAAATCATAAAAATCGGGAAAAAATCGTAAAATATAAAAATATTCATTTTTTTCAATTTTTTTAATCTATAAAGCATCTACAACATAAAATAAATACATTGACACATAAATATGATAAAAGAACTAATATATAAGATGTGTAATATCATTTCTAGTGCTACATCACACATAACAATGAATCATGTCCTGAATAGTCAGTGCTGACTCCTGAGTCCCAACTCAACCTCAAAATATCAACAAAAAATATAATAATGTATCTCATATCCCCCACGGATTTCCTTTGCCCCTCTTGCGAGAAAATGCAATAGCTTTCCCTCGATGTAGATGTCGATGGAGTTGGCAGTGGACTCTATTGTGCTCTAGAAGCTGAAGAACTAGGAGCTACAAGAGGCACACCACGTCCTCCACTGGTGACAGGGGTAGCCTGGGTAGGTTGTGTCACCTCCTCCTCTTGTTGCTCCTCCTCCTCCTCTTCCTCCTTGTCAAAAAATCGACAAAATTATTAAAGAAATAACAAACAAACAAACAAACAAAAAATTCAAGATTTTTTCCCAAAAAATTCAAGATTTTTTTCCCAAATAATTCAAGATTTTTTCCCAAAAAATTCAAGATTTTTTTCCCAAAAATTCAAGATTTTTTCCCAAAAAATCGCGATTTTTCGTAATAATCACGATAATTTCAAGTTATCGCAATTATTTCACGATTTTTTGAAAAAAAAAAATATATCACGTAATAATTGGGCGATAATATCGCCATTTTCAAGGAGATGACCATCGTGGTACTAAATGCACTACCAGAGGAGTGGGGTAACTTTACTTCAAGCATTTATGGGAAGAAAGAAGCTACTCCATTCCAAGATCTATGGTCACTATGCAAGATTGAAGAAACCAAGCTGAAGGCAAAAACTAATGTAGGATCAAATGAGCAAAATCAAGCATATGTTGTTGTGGCAAAGAGAAAATGAAATTTTGGGAAATTTGGTCCTCAGAAAAAAGAAGAAGAACATGGCTAAGATTCAATGCTATGGATGTCAAGAATATGGGCATTACAAGAGAGATTGTCCTAAGCTCAAGAAGGACAATAACAAAAGAGGTAGAGAAGAAGCCCATATCACCGAAGAAGTGGAGGAAGTTGAAAAGAAGAAGTCCAAGAAAGAGGAAGTAAAAGATCTCTACTATGATTGAGATAGTCTTCCTCACCTAGTTCTTTTCAAGTTTTCTGTTGTAAGATATGGCCATCATGAGTCACTAAGGAGCATGATAGGATGCATCATGGCATCATAGAAGCATTGAAAGCAAGAGCTCGTGAAATCATCATAGAGAAGCATGAAAGATAGAAGTCTGTGGCAATCACCTATGGAAGGATATAGCTCTTGGTAACCTCATTAGAAGCATAAATGGTACTTATGAGAAAAGGAAAAAGTCATCTAGTACAAATCACATCATACATCAATCAAAAGGAAAACATTTGTTGAATGAGGATACTCAAGATCCTCTGTTGGAATCTTCATTGGAAGGTTCACCGACTAAAAGGAAGCAAGTGTTTCATCAAGAATTCCAACTTGTGGGAATTCATGGGATGTTGTAATGATGTCAAAAGAAGTGAAGCAGATCAAAGAATTGAAGGTCTTTCAATCAAGGAAGTTGTTGAAGGGAATCTAAATGACCTAAAGGAAAAATGAGGTATGTATGCTTGTATTTGATAAAAATGGAGTCATGTCACATGGTTGCAGGTAACATGAATGAATGCTCTACCTTAAGCCCATGATGAAAGGAAGGATCTCTTCATTAGATATCATTTTTGGGATTCAACTGCGTTAAGTCATTCAAACGTATGACCATTTCCATGAGAGGTAGTCGTAACTGACTAATTTCTCATGATTTTTGAATAGTTCACTTAGCACTCATTGCATCGGGTGATGCTCACAGGGGTGAAGGATCTCTTCCTTTGAAAGGATGCGGGAAGGCATGGGTCACACATCGACTAGATAAAATCAACATAATATGTCCTCATATGAAATATGAGGTGGTTGACGAAAATTGGAGGAACTCTGACTGGAACTTCGGGAAAAGAAATGTATGAAGAAAGAAAGGAAGATCATGAAATATGCAACTATGGGAGAGGAAATCAACATCCAAGGACTAAAAGATTTGACTAAGATATCTCCATGAAAGATATGAAGACCCTAATGAAGTCTGAAAAAGAAGGAGACCCTTGACAGTGTATATCTTTTGGAGATGTGTCAATATGTATGTCGTATGCCTATGCAAACTGAAAGATGTCATGATGAAATACCATCACAAAGGTAATTTTGATTTAATTCTTATTTTTTAATGATATCTAGATGGGCTTATGCAGGGCTGCTAAGGGAAGAATTGTGGAAGTCTTCTACAACTGACAATCATGTGGTAGGATGAAAGGTCCTTAAGAAAACATGATATGAAGAAGGCAGCATGGCATAAAGGAAGGCCAGATATGGACTAATGGATCACTTTCCAATGGAAGAAATGATGACATGACTCATGGATGAAAGTGATGGATGGTCTGTGCCCTATGAAGAAGTCCCAAAAGATGTAGACTCTATGACAAAGAAGAAATTCATGACATCAAAGGAAGGAGTTCTACAAGCAGCTGGTTGTCCCATGATCTCCACCTAAAGAGCTGCTAAAAGCAAGTCCCTGGTCAAGAGGGAGTTTGGTCAAGTCCCTTGTTAAGAGGCAGCTTGGGTACATTCCCTTAGTGGAATGGGTATGTCCTCCCTAAGTTTAGAGGGAGAGGTAGACAGATCATTCTTGTCTTCACTTGGGAAGACGGAATGGAGGATTGGGTAAACATTTGGCATTTGATACTCTTTGAGGATGAGTTAGGGCCAATGTGGAAAAAGTCGAAGTTGGGATTAATTCGGCAAGGGTCCAAAAGTTGAAAAACTTGTCAAAGTCGGGAGTTTTTTGAAAAAGTCGGCAAAATTAAAAAAACACAAAATTATTCATTTTTTTTTTTTTAACATCTAGAGTATCCACAACATCAAATAAATGCATTTCCACATAAACATGTAAATAAAGCTAATATATAATATGTATATGAAGTCTAATGCTACATCACATATCAAAATAGTGAATCAACTACTGAATTTTGAGTCTTGTCCGAGTCTCAACTCTCAAGAGTCAAAATATCAACAAAAAATATAATAAATGTATATCATGAGTCATCTAAAAGTAATCAAGAAATCAGTCACTCAGATCCCCTTCCCCTTTTAATTTTTGTTTCCGCTAATTGTATTAAGAAATAAGTCATGCATTTATTCAGTAGATTGTAATCTGCTTGGGTAATAAGGTGTCAGGTGGTAGGTTCAATGAAAATTAACAGTGAGTAAATCCAAGCTGCTTATTTTCTGAGAAAACAGCAGATGTCAGATTATTAACCTAGCCTTGGCATCTATTATTCAAAAACTCTTGGAGGTAAAATCCACTTCTGATACATAACCTTTCCCCACATTTACAGGGAATTCACCACTAAAGAAGATTCCCTTTCAAAACGTGCTCTCATTGCAGGAAGGATCTTTGTTGTCACAAGATTTCACAGGTACTTTGTTCCTGTCTGAAAAATGGGTTCTTTTTTGAGGCACTGGTTTTGTTTTTTTTGGACAGGTTGTTGCTATTTGATCTTCATGACCTCCTCTTTGTTGTTTCTCCTGGAAGCATTCAACAACTGTAACAATGTTTTTGATGGTGTGGGGTTCTTTCTACGGAAGACTATTGTATGCCTGTCCTTTTGGTACCTTTGTAATCTTTTGAAGGGGCAGTGGCTGTTAGAGTCTGGATCACTGAAAGCCTGGAGGTTTAGCCAATGTATACTTTGCTTTCTAACTAGAAATATGAAGTATAAAGATTTATTTTTCCTTGGAAAACAAAAACATATCTTAACCTCAAAACTAACAGATTACAAATGAGACTACTATGCTCGCAAGAAGTATGACAAACAATACAATGCAATAACTTGAAAATGCATGGATGGAAGCTTCAATTTATAGTTTTTTCACCTTTGCAGCCTCTTTATCCGCGGCCTGGGAAGGGAGGAAGACTTTTTGGGTCGACTCCCGATTTAAGGAAAAAATCGCGATTTTTTCCTTTGTGAAAAAGTCGCCAAAAAGTCGGGGGATTAAATCATTTAGTTCTAAAAATCGCGTTTTTAGGATTAAATCGGGATTTTTTGCAGACTTTTTCCACACTGGTTAGGGCATCCAAGATAAGAGTAGTCGTAGAGGACCTATATTCTTTGAAGACTAGGAATCCAAGATAAGAATAGTCCAGATGGAACACACTCTGAGAACCCCGGTAGGGTATGTTCCGAGAGAGACAATGATGCAGGTGTCTATACATCAATGGTCTCGGCAGCATTGAACTCTAATCTTGTGGGGAGATAGAGTTGTTTGTCAAGGCCTTGCTAGATGACAATGTTGGTCGATATGATGCTATACAGATGGGTTGCCAATCTAACTCTTCTTATGAGAATTCTTCAAATTGAGAATGTCCAAGTACCTAGTATGGATTATGAATACCTCCCTAATTAAGAGGGAGTGTTGAAAAGTGTAACTAGGTTCAGTGTTCATAATGACGTGTAATTGTTATTTTATGTAATTGATGTAAAGAAGAAAAATAAATTAATTTTGTAATACTTGAATCATGGGTTTCATGATCAAGGAATTTTATTTTATAGTTAAGGTTCCCATTGTGAGCCGTTAGGGTTGTTCATCATGTCATCAAGTCTATCGAGTCAATGTCAAAATATGAAGACCCATTTGGGCATATTATACATTGTAAAAAGCAAAGTTAATTGTGTCACAAACCCTCCAAGACCTTGTCACAAGCTCTCCCTCATGTCGGCATCCAAAAGAGATCAAGATGTTTCCAGAATGACAAGTCCAAGTCGGCCTATTTCAAGGATCAAGATCTCTATATATAGGGCATCTCGGCCTCCACTTAAGAATACAAATCGGACAAGCAGAAATTAAGGAATAGAAGTGTGAAGATCTCAAGAAAGGTCTTATCACCGAGCGAAGAAAGGAGCATCATTGAGTTCATTTTCTGATTTGTTTTTGGGCTAACACATTCACATGTGCGAGAATATAGTACTGTCTACTGCAAAAAGGACCGAGACATCACAATCATATTGAGAGGGCAGAGTTAGGAAGAAATCAAGTGGATTCTCAAGTCATGTTGAGGAAGAAGAGTCTCCATCTCAAGTGAAGAAAATTGAGGAACAAATTCTCTCTCAAGCACTGAAACTAGGGTTTCTGAAGAAGGGCTGAAAGTTGTAGATCTGATCCAAGGGACTGAAATCTGAAGGATATTCGAGCTAGTGGGAGAAGGAAGAAGTTTGACTATCATTGACTCAAGGAAGAAGAAGTTGAATCAAGAAGGCTTGTGACTTGGACTTGAAGTGGTTGTTGTGTCAAGGGCCATGGTCTTGGTATTTGTCAATTGAAGTCTCTATAAGAAGAAGAATTCGTTTGGGTTTTCCTCTCAAGTTGAAGAGGTCTTGGCCCTTGCTAATCGCCTACATTCCGTGTCTCTTGTCTCTTTATTGTTTATGCTTTGGTAGTTGTTTGATGAGGAAACACACTATAATAATCTAAGTAAATAGAAGATCCTAATCTAAATAAGTAAAAAGCATTCACAAGCAGTTATCATTACAAGAGAAATCTTCTAATCCTAATCCCTAGATTTCTCAACATCTACAACAATGTTGATCTTCATTATCTTGAATATTTTGGTCATTGCAAGTTTTGTCTTGTTGGTTACTTGTGTCTCTACCTCCCTTTCGCCAATTTTTTCTTTGGTATATTCGATTGTTGCTTGGATTTTTTATCACTTGTTGTTGCTCCGCTTTCATCAAATTTCTTTAGTTTATTCAGGACTTCCTACAAAGTTGCCTTTGGCTATTTTCCATTAACTAATTGCCAATTACTTGTCAAAGCTTTTCCTGCTCATAATACCATATATATGCAAAACCTTCAATCATTCCTCCCAACATATCAGGTGACAGCTCTTCTTTAGGTCCAACCAACCAAATTGCTTCATATTTGCATTGGACTAGCTTGGAAAAATGGGATATTCAAATCAGACCCAATTCCCCATTTTATTGCTAACCAATAAGGCTCCCAAAACCACATAAAATGTGAACCTTGAGCTGCCCCCAAAATATCTGCATTTGTTGTCCATCAAAAGGAGCTAACCATCAAGTACATGGTGTGTTGCCTAATCATGTCAAGAAGATTTCATCTTCTCCTTTACATGATCTCTCAAGAGATTCTTCAAATATTTGAGATGCTTTACAAGATCATCTCCATGTCAATAGTATTTCACCTTTGGACTCTATTGAGAATATTAAAACTTAATTGCTTGTATGAAATATGTGAAGGTTATGCAAGAAAAATGCCACTCTTCATACTTTTAACTTTGTTCAGTTGAATCCTCCACTAAAATTTCCTAGGCAGCTTGAGGTTGATCTATTTGAATTGTTATATCTTCTACAAACCATCTAGTTCTTGTTGCCAATAAGCCAGCACAACATCAATGTCTTCATTTGTTGGGGTTTGGATTCCCAACACTCCTTAATTTGAATCAATTATAATAACTTTCTTGATCATATACAAAGAACTTGAAAGGTTATTAGGCAATGAGGATACCAATGGGAATATTGGGTTGTGGTAGTGCATGGGTCTATTGTAGGCCTTTTTTTTGCGTGGTAATTTGTGTTCCACAGGGACATGTTTTTGAGTGTTGGGGATGCATCCTATATGCTCCGCACACAACCTTGGACTTGGACACTTCATTGGGATTTCCACCACTCATGTAATTCATGTCCCCAAATGTTGGGTGATTAACTAGAACATCGCCTACAAAAGGGTCATTTGTTACTTGGGGATACTCTATAATGCCCCTATGAGGGGTGTTCTCAATAAATGCACAATGTAAAATGTTTTATTTTCTTTAAAGCAGGGTGAGGGTTGTGGGAACCTCACCTTGCCTTTTCTTCTCTATATGACCCCTCCAAACCTTAGAATTTGTTGTTTCTCACCTAAAACAAACCATTTTAAGTGCATTAAGGAGGTTGGATTTGGGTTTTGTAGGCTTGACCTTTAAAAAATCAAAAAAACATGGACAAGAAATATTTCGTGCCATATTCCAAGTGCCTTTTTGGTCCAGCTAGACAGAGAATCCAAATGTAATGTCCTCTCCAAATTGAGGGATTATGGAGGACGCAATAGCCTATCCAACCACATAGGCTAGAGTCTTGTTAAAGGGGTAAAAAGTTAAAACCCAACTTTTCCTATGTTCGGGCAATATTGGGTAAAAATTGGATTGGTTGGGGTAAATTAGGAGTTGCACACACAACTCCTCACCTTGTTGGAACCCATGGAAAATCTATAAATAGGAGAGGGTTGAGATCAATTGGAGCATCAGTGTGGATTATCTCATTAGTTTCTTGAGCATTCGCTCTGAGAGTTCTAAGACCCCTTTTTCTTTGTCAATTTCAATGGTGAAAGATTCCACCCTAGTTGATAAAAAGAAGCTTTCTCTGTCTTTTATTTGTTTTTTTTTGTTCTGGCACAACAGGGATCAATTATGTTTGAGGTTTTGAACACTAAGATTTGGCGTTTGAAGTAGTGAAGGCTAGTAAGGAGGGACAGATGAATTTTATGGCCTATTACCAATTTTATGGATAGTCGAATTACTTGGATTAATGTATGGGCATCGCAATTGCTATAGTAGCATTGTGGCAAAGAATCTGAGTTTCTAGTAATTTTGGGTAGATCAAATACCCTTTTATGTGGAGGTAACGTTCCTTGTGCTTAATCTGTGTAAATGTGAGGTTAGGAGAGACCTTCCCAGTGCAATCATAAGCTTATGTGTGGGGCAGATGCCCTTCCTATGGAAGATACAAATTTTGTATGAAATCTGTGTTGAATGTGAGAGCAAGAGAATCTCTTTTGAAGTGCAATCATAGTCTTTTGCACATATTGGATACCATTATGTGGGATAGGTGTCTTTTGTGCAAGCTCTGTGGCATGTGCGAGTTCCTTTCAGAAGCTCTAAACTTCTTTGAAGCACGGATCCTACAACAGAAATAGAGTGTTCCACGGGGACGCGTCCCCCAGGGTCGGGTGCACACACCCCTCGCACCCGAGACGGGGGGGCGTCTAGGGGTATGTTTTGGAGAGTCCTGGGGAGACACAGGGGGTGCGTTTCCCCAGTGTGGGGGATGCAACTCCCCAAAAGGGGTGCTTCTCGGTGTCTACCCTCGAATTTGTTTAATAACACTTCATATATAATAATAATAAATGGAAAATTCATGTATTGAAAAACTTTAAAAAATACAAAAGTTAAAACAAAACTAAAAATTAAAAAGTTAAAACTTACCTAGGTTAACTTACCTATTCATTTCCCAAATTATCTTGCCCATCGTTAAGCTTTGTTGAGTGCTCTCTTGCCACCGTCAAGTTGTTCTCTCTTTCCCGCCGTCAAGCTCTACTCTCTTGCCTGCCGCGAGCTCTTCTAGAATGATGAATTTCATTTTTAAATCAATGTAGATTATAGAATGATGAATGATATGGATCAATGTATTTGAATATTTCATTATTGAATTTTATTATTGAATCTCATGGTATGGATGAATTATGAGTATGTCATATGAATGATGTATGTATCAAAATGAATGACGAGGATGGATCAATTTATGTCATTATTTAATTCAATTATGAATTTAAATTTTGTGTGGATCAATGTATTACTTAGTCTATTTATGCTTTCATTATTGAATATGAACTTGAGTTATATATATATATACCCTGACGTTCCCCCGCACCCCCGAAATTGCCCTAAAATTTGAGGGTACTCCCACACGTCCCATATATATATATATATACCCTGACATTCCCCCACACCCCCCAAATTTCCCTAAAATTTGAGGGTACTCCCACACGTCCCCCCCTGTGCGTCTCCCCGCACTAGAGTCTTGGTGGAACATTGAGAAATAGGACTCGCACTTTTCGACAGACCTGAGGTCATCAGACGTTGGAATAGGTGACGCAAAGGCAGCATTTTAAGCTGTTTATCCATAATTTTTTCCTGATTATGGACAATCATCTGGTTAGGGTACCTCTGTGTGTTCAATCAATTCTGTTTTATTTTCTCCGCTATATACAACTATATTATATGTGCATTGATTAATTTCCACTAAGTGGATTTACTGTACTGTTGTTAAGGACATGAACTTATTGTATGGTCGAATTGGGGTTTGCTGAGCATTGACATTGCTTACTGAATATTGACATTGAATTGTTACTGTATGGAATCTATATATTCATTGTATTGAGAAGTTGTGCCGTCAAAGGAAGAGTAATTTTTAATTCGATCAAGGAAAAGTTTTGCTAAAAGCCCTAGAATCCTAAGAAACCATAGGGCAGAATTGACATAGGTTACTACACCAAAGTAGGCAGAAAATCCATAAGGGGGCCAGAATTTTGGAGTCCTTAAAAAGCCCTAATCTTGAGGCTCTCGTATCAATTGATATGGGGGGCTGAGACAGAATTGTCCATAAAAATGCTGCATGAAGATCCCCACATACAAGAAACAACGAGAGAATGTATGAAACTAAGAGAAAGGATTACCACAATGTACACATACAGTACACTGCAAAATAGAAGTACGAAATTGGCAGAAAGCCATCAACTTTAAATTCCTCTCCTAAGGTTAAGATTAAAACATATGTATTTTTTAGGGTGATCAAATGTGGCCAAGCCCTCTATGAATTATGTACAATGACACAGGAAAAATAAAGTGAGTGTAAATTACAATTATAACGCATACAAGAACTACGTCCACTGGGCATGTAGGGACTAAGTTCCATCAATCCCTTTTTTTAACTTCATATTTGTTTTAACTTTTGACAGCATGAAAAGGTAAGTTACAGGTCTGTGTGTGGGTTTAAGAAAGAGTTAAATACTTGTGCACCCCAAGGTTGTGGTAAAGGAAGTTATAAGAACTTAAGAGGGTATAGAAGAGAAAGAGATAGCCCATAAGGAAAGTTCAATGAAGAAATCCCTCCATGTGACTCACACTTAGTTGTCTTATTAAGCTTTTAATACAGATGATAATGTTTTAGGTTGAACAAGACTAGAAACATGACGGGAAGGTTGTTGGCATTTGTAACTACAAACAAAAATACTATAGAAAACCATTTTGGTCACCATTTAGAGCCCAGACACAGTAAAAGATTGGATTGCATTTTTAAATCTATTTTTACACATTAGGATCAACCATGTTTTAGCACCTAGACTTGCAATAAACAGTAGAATTGAAATGCGGTCTGACACAAGGCTGTAATAGCAGAATTCCAGAGGGTAAAAAAGCTCAGTACTCATGTAGAAGAAACTACACATGTTTTTATTAAGATCATCTTAAATTACAGAAAAGAAATGGATAACCAATCTTTCTACAAGAAATGAAAGCCTAGCACATTACCATTTACAAAGATTTCACTTCCACAATTTCCTTTAGTGAAATAAACATATTAATAAAGCTCATAGGACCAAGCACTCTAGCACCCACCTTGATTAATCCTTCTTGAAAGAGTATCTCAATTACTTCCTTAAGGATAGGAAGCAGACCAGAATGATGCACACCTATGCCTCGTTGAAGTAAGGGTAAAATATGAGAAACCTACAAAGCAAAGTAAATAAAACCACACAATTAGGAATTTGGTTCTACAAATGTGAACAGATTAAAAGAACAAGTAAAAGCAAAGATTGTTAGACATTAATGTACTAAATTGAGCTAGGATTAATCAAGAAAGGTCCCTTTTAGACTTGGATACCATCATTAAAATAATTTCATTTCCATCCTAGGCAAATCCTGCTTATTGTGACTCTGAACAATAAATTTCTACTACAAGGGCCTGTGAAATATATACCCTAGAAGAGTAACTATAATGCAGGCACATGCCACCATTATCAGTATCATTGCATTATAAGGGCATTCCTTGAGTTTAAACCCTGTTTTTACAATCTATTTACAGACCCAATAATTCCAAATATTAAGTCCATTTTCATAGTTCCATTGGTTTGTTATCCTATAATATTTGCATTTGAGTCAAATCAAAGCTTATGAAACAAAGTTTTATAAGTCATGCCAAGCAAAATATCACAAGTTATCTTCTTCTCCAAGTATCCTTAGCATAAGATGCGAACAATGTGCTTTAAAATTTTAAATAATATCATGTTCTGCAAAAAAACTCCATCAAAAATGCTCACCTGTGGTAACTTCTTGTCATCATCAGAAAGTGAATCCATGGCACTCCAAAAGATGGTATCAACGAGTTTCTTCTCATCTTCAACATTCAAATCCAACTTTGCCATCTGCAAATCAAGCAATAACCAAATAAGAATGTCATAAAACATGAAAGTAAAACCTTCGAGAACAAAAGGGGATATTAACTTGGTTTTGTTCTCTCTGAATGTTTTATCTATACATTCATGATTAGAGTATGTTGGAGTAATAATACAAGATGTGGATATATGCTACATGCACGGAATCTTAATTAGCAGATCTCAGTGAATTATAAATATCACCATACTCAAATCTGTAGGAAGCATAAAAGCAATCTTACTCAAGGCATATTTTCACCTCAATGAAAAAACTGGAAGTAGACAACAATCATTGGGCGAGAGCACTGGAGAATCAGAGATACACTACCATTTATCTCCTCAAGGGCTAAACTGTCTGGACTCATCTTTGGCAAAGTTGCTGCAACAATAACTTTTTATTAACTAAAAACTGAGTACAAAAGGCAGATTCACCACTGGTTCAAGAGGTTTACACAATATACCAAAAACAAACCAGAGAAACTACTTTCAAAAACAGCCCTAATTATCCCTAAAGAGCATTTCCTAAAGCCTTCAAAACGCCAGATGCGATTATGCCCTGTCAATCACTGGTGTAAGCTACACTCTACCTTGACCATGTAAATGAGCTTAGAAACACCTCCTTCTAAGGCCCCTCTGCAGTCAGAATCTGTTATGTTGACAGAAGCTGTTCAACCAGGAACAAGTCAATCATTCGAGGACGAATATGCCAGACCAGGGTGCACTGCCCCTCCAAAATCAGCTGAGGTCAATAAGTTTCAAAAATTTCCTCTGGAGCTAGCAGAATTCCTGATCTCTTTCAAGCAATTTTTCTAACCTGAAAACTAGGGTCAATAACTCCATTTTCCCCTCCATCCATAACAAATGATTTCTCAGTTCTTATCAATTTATGCTAGTCTTACATTATGATTAAACTCGTTGCTGTATAAAATGTCCTGGAATTGTGGATGATCTGGAGAAGGAAACACTTCATCGTTGCCAGGAATGACTCTTGCCAGGTTGATCTTTTCACAAGTTAACTGACCAAAAAAATAAAAAAAGATTGAAATTGAAATCCTTTAAAGTTGAAATCACAACTTGATCTTACAATCTGTAATAATGTCAGATCCAACTCATACAATACAATGTAATATAAATATACCAAATTAATTATTGAGCATTCTTGCATAGTCAGCACCATCCCTCTTCCCTTGGCTGAAACCCGCAAGCAACATCAACTCAACAAAGGATACATCCACTAAGTCATTTACAATAAACCTCAGTTTTTGGTCTTTTAATGTGAAATGAGAGTCCCGGGGAAGAAATGAAAAGATAGACGGGCAAGGAATTGGGCATTCAATTGTCTACCACATAACAAGCTAAAGTATGCAATGGCAGATAAGAATAAACAAAGAAACAAAGTACTTTCTCTGCCACTAAATTTGATGTTCTTGAAGATAATTCAATGCTCTCCTATGCATAGATACTTCAAGATGCCCAATATATCAAGGTGAATAAAGTTCCACACAACTATGTTTATAATTAGAACTGGAAAATATAAGAATCACATGGTGTTACTTGACCATCCATTGGCTTTTCAGCCAGACAGGCATGCCAGTCATTAACCAATGATGGTAATGCTAGTTATATACCAAGGTGAACACAATATCAGTAATGATAAAAGATTCAAATGTGAATCATCACAAGCCCTGCTTGCTTAAAATCATCCTCATGGTACAAGTAAGGACAGACGTTTCTAGAATAAAATTATATATGTTTTTCAATGATGCCTTCACACTGGGCCCCTTTTAATCAAGTCTTGATAACTTGTTGCAAATGCATACTTTTGGTATTTACGTTACAAATTGCCTAGATGAATTCCTTGCATTGATGATCCTGAGGTAAAGAACGGTTTTCAAATGCAAATGCCAAGATGTATAATGAGGAAGGGGCAAACTTCAGAGACAATTTGTTCAATTTGCAGGTCTTAGCAGCCTCTTCAACAAGCCCAATGCTCGAGAAGATCACATAGATCTAGGCCAGGATGACCTGATTGATAGGTGGAGGATGTATGGGGTTGAAGCTCCACAGCTCAGACATCTTGCTATTTGCTTCTTGCTATTTGCTTATTGTCTCATATTTGCAGTTCCTCTACAGCGGAGTGGAATTGGTTCCACATGTAGCTTCATCCATTCTATCAAGAGAAACAGAATTTCCTTCAAAAGAGTGGATAAGTTAGTTGTTGTGCACAGTGTCCTTCATCTTGAACATAGGAAGAAACCTGAGTATTTGAAGACCAACAACATTGTGGGATGTTGATCTAGAGGATGATGCGCAAGAAAATGAGGAGGGTCCTGATGAGGCACAACTCCAGTTGGTTGGCGTGCCAATGAGCATGACTAGGAAAATGCAGATGACTCTGATTCAGATAGTGACATTCCCATGGTTGATTTTCACGCAACAACTGGATGATGAAATGTTCACTAACAATCCATGATCTTTTTATCATTTCAACAACAATTGCCATATTAAATCTAGTGTTGTATGCTCATTTTCTTGTCTCTAGCATGTATCACATAACAAGATTTTGGATGTCCCTTTTCACACCTCTACATTAAAATGATTGTTACACATTCAAATTACATGTTGGAGAATGCAACACACCCATTTGTAGGGACATCGTGACCTTTCTACAGCACTGGGTATTTGACATTTTGTGTTAAACCAAATTATATCAATGTTCCACAATTCCATTTCCTACCATGATTATAAATGCTTCCTCCATGACCTTTCTACTGTTGTCTTCCTTGACATTATGGTATGTGCTTCATTTCTCCATAATAGAATCGTTGTTAAGATGAAACACTTGAAATTCACAATAACCTTCATGGGTGTCAAATGCATATTTTGACATATACTATAGATGAACCCAAATTTAATAATTATCCAAACCCTAGATAAGTTGAAGTTACCAGGATTCGGATACGGATACGGATCCGGATTCGCTAGTTTTTTGAAAATCCAGGATCTTGATACGTCAAGTACAAAAAATATAATAATATTAATAATAGACACAAAATATATACTTCTTAATATATTTTTGACTTGACATATCAAAATGTTAAAATGCATACCTCAATTACTTCTCTATAACCTTTTTTTGGTCTTAATCATTTAAAAAAATTATATTATGCACTAGTATAGAGTGAGACCTGCAAATTGTTTGATAACTTTAAGAACCTTTTACTAATAGAAGTCCAAGCAATTTCAAAGATATAATGGCTATCATAATTTTATAAAATATATAAAGTTGAAATTATAAATTTGAAAAATGTGATTGAGGTATTCTCTACAATTCTAAAAGTTTTGTAGCAGAATTCCTTTGCTTACGTACTCAAAGTTAGCATCGATGGGAATATAATATATATGCATTATATTTGCATGAAAAAACAAATACTATAAGTAAAATTCAAATTTCTCATAGTTACACTCAATTTTTGTAAATAAAATTATATATTGATACATTTTTATATATATTAAAGCTAAATCATTTTCATACATTTTGTGCTTTTACCATATATTCAAGTTCATCTTTAATTATCTCTTCAAATTAACAAATTGTTGTTTTTTAAGTTTGCATTCATAAAACACCATCATTAGTTTACACCCACACACCTATATTTTAATATTATCAAGACAAAACTAAATTTAAAATTATATATATTTATATTTAAAATTTTAATAAATTTTATATCATTTTAAATTTTAAATTAATTAATCAAAATTGAGAAAAATAATATTTTAAAATTCCAATCTATAAGTCAAAACTAAATTAAAAATAAAAAGCAATATAATTTAAAAAATACATATATGTTCAAAGAGCACAAAAATGCCAATATTCGGGAGAATATAAAGCTATTTGTTGTCCCTCCGAGGTTACTCTATCAATGAATCGCTCAGTTTTTTGTCTATTGCCGTTCACTCTCCGCAACGTCAGGGAAGAAAATCAAAAACTCTGTGGAACTATGTACTTTACATCGTTATAAGAAAGACGGTAACATGTTGTCACACGGGCGAGGGCAGCTTTGTTTGGTATTAACCCAGGACATTATTCTAAAGAGGACAGAAATGACAATCTCATCATATTCATTATGTAAGAATGAAAACCAATATGGATTTGATGGTATAAACTTACTATGCAAATGCAGTTATTATCTCTTTGCAAACTTCCAAAATAGCCTCCCCTTTGTCGATCATCACTATCTGTCCCCATTCAATACCCTTTCCATAATTGCAATATACATTGATGTTACTGTACACTTTGTAATCCCTAAATAGTAAACAACCTAAAGTGTTATGTCCATAAAAATATATGCAGCCTTCTTCCGCCTCTGCAAAGGAAGCTTTTGTACCGGGGTTGGGGTCACCATAATTACACTTATCCTCTTTTAATGTTACATGAATGCAAGTTTCGAAACATTTCTTATGAAGCATAGCATTATACCACTTAGTATATGGAAATTTTTTAATTAACATGAGACCCAAATGCAATTCCCGCAGACACAACGAATGTCTGCAAAGTAAAAACAGCATTGCAAAAACCTTAGAAATCTGAAAAAGTTACACGAGATTCGTTTTCAAATTTCAGGATCCATTTCCAGATTTCAAGATCCGTTTCCATCCAACATAAATACGCCACGTGTCGGTTCTCGGACGTGTTTAGGCAGATCTGGATCAAATCTGTGGATCCTGGACCCCAGAGGGTCAGATTCAGTAACTCAGAGATAAGTTTAAAAGTAATTAGATACATTAAGCAACTCACTAATCCTAGGAATCATGTACAAGTCGGAAAGGATGAACCTCCTTAATAATTGCTTCCCTGTCACTATATGATGGTAAAAAAGATAATATGGTTAGCTATTGAGAAATGTTTCTTGAGCTTTCTACCCAGTGATATGCTCCATAGACAAGTAATTGGTAATCCAACACAAATGTTTGGAAGATGACTGAGATTTTGTTGAGTACTCCCTGTGTATCTTCCATCTAATTTTTCTCTTTCAGTGGCAAGATTGTGATTATTCATGTTTTTCTATTTCTAATGATCCTCACTACTTGGTAAGTTAACACTACTTTAATTTGTCGTAAACATAAACCTTTGTGTATATTACTCCTTCCCATCAAATCGCATTAACCTTTGCCTGAGATTTATCAACTCCCACTTTGCCTTTTGTTCTAATATGCATACTAGCTAAAAAGCCTCTCATCATTTATTCAACTTTATGGTGTTTCCCTCAACAAGATAATGCTCCTTCGTGGAATATGATTATGAAAAATACAAAATCATCTACATTTTGGGCATGCAATTTTGTCACAAAATTATGATACTTAAACAGTTGACTATAATGGTGTTTTCCCTCATGGAGGGATTTCTTGACTAGCTATAATCATGGGGCATGCAAATCATCTAGTCTTTTAAATTATGAATAAGTCAATTGTTGACTAGAAAGCTGACTCTAATATTCTTAATATAAACTTGCTTTTTGAATGAGTCAGGTTGCTTTATGCCCATTATTACTGCTAGAGATACCCCAAATGGCCTTTTCCCAAGGTTTTCTTGATGAAGACTTCCCTTGCTTTATTCCTACTCGTTGTACATCTTCATCATGTTTCAAGTGCCAAGATAGCAGATTAAAACCCTCTTGTATTAGCATATATGTCTTGCTACCGCTCAAACTAGCAGGGGGGCTAAAAGGGACTCCTTAAGGAACAACTACTAGATCAAGGGCAACAATGGAGACTTAGCCCTCCATCACCTCAGCTAAGACTCCCTACTCTTTATGGACTTTCACCGATGGGAGGAGACCTGGTATATGGAAAGTCACTTGTGAAGGATGAATCAACAAAAAGATATGAGGTGACCTTAATGATCCTTTTCCTAGAAGGGGTTAAGAATGGAGCTTGCTTGCTCTTCAAGCAAGGTACAAAGCTTTCTAGGACAAGGAGGTGAGGATATAAGGGCTAGGTTTAAGGAATCTATCTTGCAAAGGAGTTTCCCAATCCCTAAAATCCTTATTAAACTTGGTTTCCCAGGTGGTTCTTGAAGAATTAACTTTTCGAAGGCATGGGACCACACGGGACCAAGTGGACCCAGTAGCCTAGGTTAAGGGGAGAGAGTTTAGCAACCAAGGATGATCTTAACCAGGACAAGGAAGGGGAGAGGATCAAACAAGAGTTTTCACTTAGAGGTGTCAAATTGATCCTATGAGGTACTAGCCTAGGGAACACCGGGGCAAAGTTTGATCTCAGAGCTATAGCTTGGGATATCTCACAATCCCACTGTCGGAATTTCTTCAAATTTGGACAAGACCTTGAGGACACACCAATGCAGTAGAGGCTAGGATATCGAACTTTTTCTATGGCTACTTTGTCAAGAAAGTGTTGCCCTAGGTGACCCAACTTGGCTAAACCTAGAAAAGAGGGTAAAAAGGTAAAGAAAAAGGTTTAAGCTAATCACCTTATGGTGGAACAGTGCCTAATTCTTTTGGGGATATGGAGTCAGGAAGAATTATGAAGAAGGATCCTGTTTCTAGCTCAAGGAGGCTCTAAGGGAAACTTCGTCCAATGTTAGGGCAGAAAAAGAAAGTGATCTTAAAGGATTTATACTTTGCTTGCAGATGAAGATGGCTTATCAAGATAACTTCGATCTCTAGGACAATTCGTTCAACAAACATGGCCCATGCATAGAGATATGGTACATAGAAACATAATTCCACAATGAAGCAGTAAATGCATGCAGCAATTAGCCTTAAAATAGTGAAATTCCCATGATCATAATATGTGACAAAGTAAAAGAAAATAGCATCAAAATTGTACTTACATGTAAGAGGATATATCCAACCATCAATACATTTGCCAATAAAGAAGCTCCAAGGTAAGAAAATCCAATCCAAACATCAAAATTCATCCATGCTCCAATTTGTCCTCCAAGAAAGAAATGTGAAATTTTTAAGAGAGAAAATGTTCCAATCCAAGTGATGATACAAATGAATTCATGTCTCTCCTATTTATACACTTGTTAGGAGTTTTTACCTAATTTGAGTCGACATTAGCTCATCAACTAAACTAATGTGCAAATAACTATCTATCAGTAACAAGCCCACCAAACTAGCTCTATATAAAATAATATGGCTCCCAAGAGGTTGAATAATCAATAATGCATGTCGTTGGGCTCTCTAAGAGGCCTGATGAAGTCCATAAGTGCCAAAATGATCAGTTGGACTTCCAAAAGTAATGAACAAGGGGTTGGCCCCCTGTTCTCCACATAATGAACCTGTGGTGCTCCCAATGGCTGTGAGGGCACATAAGTGAACTCATGGGTCTCCAAGGAAGTCAAAGATGCATGTAGACCATCTGTAAGGATTCAGATGATGGTGTAAGTGATGCCACATCCGCATACAAGTCCTAGGCCATCTGCCAAGTACAGGGTACAACTGTGGGGCACGCTGGGCAAAGGTAAACAAGGTGAATCCTCCTCGTCCAATAGGTGAATCTTAAGCAATCTCTGAACATCTCTGAGGATCCATGGAGTGTTGTCTACTACTGTGGAGACCCATGGCTCTCAACACATACCCTACATGTGCCAATGTATCCCTCTAGAGGTTTAGGACCCTGTATAGGGAGACCAAACCCAAGATGGAGACCACCTGCAATCCTGCATAAGATCCAATTTGTCCCCTAGCCTTCCAGTACAACAAGTCATCAAGGAAATCGAGTAAAAGAGCTTACAAACCATGGACCACAAGTGGGGACTTCTCAATGGGCTTCAGCAGGTGCTAATGTCTCCAAGCTCCAAATGGGGTTAACCAAGTATCCCATTAGGTAGTTTCTACTCCTAAAGGGGATAATATGTCCAAGGTACATCCTTTAAAAGGTGGCGGCATGTGATAAAGAGATGAATGGAGTAGGGAATGAAAAGGGGCAACCCTAGGCCATATACTGCGGTACAAGGGTAGCTAGTAAAAGGAAAGCCCACACTTAGGTATATAATGTATAGGAGGGAGCAATAATGGTACATGAGGTGCCCTGGCCTTGATTTTTCCACCCTTCTCTATATGCCCTTTTCCTTTTTATGATTTTTCTTTAATTAATTGCTCGAGGCTCATGGAGTAAGAGTACAATGTGTGAGATATAGCAGTGGATACCCCCTTTTAAGGTAGGGCGGTTCATTGCCCACCAAGGGTTGAGACAATCATGGGTTCCTATATGATGAAGGAGGCTCATAGAGCCTATAGGAACCAGGCGATGGCCATGATGATGGTGTAGACCTCGTGTATTGGCATTTGCCCATGTGCTAAATGTGTTTGTCCAGGCCATCTTTTACATTTTGTGGTACATTTCTTGTTGAGTGTGGCCAATTATGCTTGTACTTTTCGTTTTAGCTGCATCAACCTTCCGGGGTATCATTCCAAGCCTGACCCAAGGTGTGGACAAGGGGAAGGGGAGAGCTAAGCCTATGTGGACCCAATGGAGGAATGTGCACCCAGGTGGGAGAGATCATGAATGGGTTCATAACAAGTGGCAAGGGGGGCAATATATGTGGATGAGGGAGCGGGGCCACGCAACCAAAATCAAGGTTTCCCATCAAGTACCATCCCTAAAACCAAAAAGGTCAATAAAAGAGATCCCACGGGACTAGAATCCAAGGTTAACATCCAAAAAGGGTCTAGGGAACAAGAGCACGGACCTAGCCCATTCTTTCTGCCGAATCCCCCCATTAATCCATGCCTAGAAGTGTCCATGATAAGCAAACTACAATACTCAATTACCAAATGACAAGGCATACCTTTAGTTTCGGGAGGCCCACCTTCAAACATACGATCATAGCAGATGGATGAGGGACCACATGGTTGGCTCAAGTCGCAGAGAAATAGCACAACAAGCTAGTTGGTGGCTGCAAGGGGCTGCTGGCTACCGGATGAAGACCATCTTGGAGAAAAAATTTCTCCTAGTGATATCACCCACAAAATGGTGGGTAACATGTCCTACATAGTGTTTCTCACTAATCTTCAAGCAAAATCATTTGGCTATAAGTTCTTTCATTTTTTAATGATATATTTCTTAGACAGGGGCCAAACTTTGAACAATCAAAACTTTTTGTTAGTGCTTCCTTTAAACTCAATAGAAGCATTGCAACTAGCACTTCCATTCAGCTATGTGTCCACAACAGCAGGGTACTATTACATGAAAGTTGGCCAAGACTTGTCCCTTGGCCCAACCACTTATTGTCCACTTGTGTGGAGTTGCACTTTAGTGGGTGGCTTGACATGCCACCATCTTCACCAATGATCGATGGCTCCATTGACAAACCAAACAAGAATAATTTTCACATCTTTCTCAAAATACACCTTTTCCCTGTCTTGTTTATGATCTTCCTTACAGCTAGTTGGATTTATTAGCATTCTCCATGTTAAAGTAAATATTGGCTTATAATGGTCAATTAGATATTAGACGTAGGCATTCATACAGTCAATTCAACTTTAATTTATTTTATGCTTTTATGTATTATTTCACTTTATTGTGTTTCTCGGTCTATTCTACAATCATAAAGTGGACTAACTCAACTTGCTTGTAATTCTATATAAAAGAACTTTCACATACAGAGAACTCTTCCAAGTTATCTTGGTTTTTTATATGCTCAGTTTCCATAATATGGTATCAGAGCTCAACTAAAGCTACAAAATCTGTGAAACCATGAAGACCTAGATGCTAAGTTACCAGGGTTCGGATCCGGATTCGGATTCGGATACGGATCCGCCAGTTTTTTGAAAAACTAGGATCCGGAAACGTCAAGGAAACGGCAAGTACATGCAAATATAAAATATTTTAAAATTTAAAGTTATATAAAAAAAAAACATAGGCTAATTTTTAAATATATAATTTTTACATACAGTAAATAATTATTATATAAATAATTTCAAACTTAATATATCATTTATAAATATTAATTAAACATTAATTAAATTTAAAAAAAAAAATTATATGTGAATTTTTAAATATATAACTCCAATATAATATTTTAAAAATAATTATTAATTTAATCATAATAGAATTAATACATTATTTATATATATTTAAACATTAATTATTAGTTATAATATTTATATTAAGCAAATTATTAAACTTAATTTTAAAACTTGAAAAAAAAACTTCAAAATTGATTAAAATAAAAATTATTTTTAAACTTTATAATATCTAAATAACTTCTTACTTTTTAAACTTTAAAAATATCTAAATAAAAATTTAGATTTTAAACTTTAGAAATATGTAAATAAAAATTTAGATTTTAAATTTCAAAATAAGCTTTAAAATATCTGAATAAATGTGAGTGGATAATA
The DNA here is from genome assembly GCA_031772625.1 of Pinus tabuliformis. Lineage (NCBI taxonomy): Eukaryota > Viridiplantae > Streptophyta > Pinopsida > Pinales > Pinaceae > Pinus > Pinus tabuliformis. The sequence continues at coordinate 990,108,378 of CM062814.1, forward strand.
AACTTCACGTAACCTCGTGCCGAAAAAAAAAGAACTTCACGTAACCTGCATTAAACTTTAAGGTTTATAATGTTTTGTATTAAACCTTATAATATGGTCAAATAACATAAAATAATAAATGGGCAGACTCCCTAGTTTATTTTCGCGAACGTGGATTCATTAATCCGTTTCTGATCATTCCTTAATTGGCTTGCGCGGATGATTAAATTTTCTGTTTTGGAATTTTGTTTTGACATTTGCTGCAGATTTGTGCATTGACCTTGACGGTTTTTTACCCGAGAGACGCTGGACCGAATGGAAGTTTATTCGCAGACGCCAATTCATTAATCCATTTCTTATCATTCCTTAATTGGCTTGTGTCTGGATGATTAAATTTTCTGTTTTCGAATTTTGTTTTGACATTTGCTGCAAATGTGTGCGTTGACGTTGACCGTTTTTTACCTGAGAAGAGCTGGACGGAACGGATCTTTGCGGATCCGGATCCGAATCCGTCTCTGATCCGGGGATCCGCTGATCCATCCATTAGCCTTGACGGATCCGGTAACATAGCCTAGATGTCGCTGCCAGCAGAGATGAATTGAGGGATTGCTAGCATAGCACATCAAAGAGCCAAAAGAGTTTCATTGAAACCTGGTATTGTCTCATTTTTCAATTACAAAGCAAGGACAATGATTTTTGAAAAAGTGAGACTTTATTTTCAGCCATCATATGCAATTTTTAGCCATTGCTTTCAGTCACCATTTCCAGCATTTGTACAGAACAATCATACAGCCCAGTGCTATCGTCATATGGATTCATACAAAATTGTGTGGAATTGCTCAAAAAAAATCTTTAAAAACCAATTTACAGCCAAGATTAGTCTTATTTCTTGGTTTTCTTGATAATATAGATGAATTCGAAACAGATTGAAGCTGGTTTTTCCCATATTGTTGCCCAGATTGTAGAAATGTTGTGTCCTGTAGCCCCACCCGGTTTCAATTTGTTTTGCACATCAAGTTTAATACCCAAACCCCATGTTCATTGCTGAGATTTAAACTTGAATATTAAATTCAATTAAAACACTAGAAGCTACCACTACTTTTTCAATTTCAGCTCATAGTTTCACAAGTATGCACAAATTTAGACACTGATATTTTTGGTCAATCAGAACATGGAAAAACCCCAAAGGGAAAACCAGTAGGAAGAGGATTTTTATTTACTTTTCTCAGACAAAATTTTACAGCATTAAATACAACAAAGGGGTACTTATCCCCACCCTTGGAATTTGGGCCAGCTCCTAGAAAATCATGCCACTGTCTGGAAATTTTCTGCCTTGGAATATGTCCCATTGTCCCGACTTTTCAGCCTTGAAAATCGTGCCACCGTTCAAAACTCAGACTTTGAATTTCATGCCACTGGTCTGACAGATCTGCCCTCGAATTTTGTCTCTGTCAGACTTTCCTGCCCTCAAAATCGTGCCACAGACCAACAAATTTCTCCTCAAAATTCGCATTGACAGACTTGCAATTCTGCCTCCATTTTTATGCCCTCAGACAAGGACTTTCTCAATTTTCGGGCCTGTCAAACCTGCATTTAATGCTCTGACCACCCCGAAATTCACGCTGCTAGCCTCGAAAATCACGCTGGAGAGAATGCTGTAAATCCCTGTAGTTTCTAGGTATGCATGCCATAGTCCGTCCTTGGGATTTGTGCCCGTCTTAAAGAATTTCAACCCCCACTCCGATTATCAATTTTCCTTATCACTCCATGCATTTAGTTTTAAATCCAAACATGATAAAAATTCCAAAATCTAGAAATGACAATATTTTCTGAAAACACAAATTTAGAGATTTCACAACTGCTGAAATTGCAGAAATAAAACACAGCAAAATTATGACAGCCACACACAAAAAACAACACAGTGATTTTTGGTCAATGTGACCCTGGAAAAACACCCTACAACTCTTGGGGAAAACCAGTGTGAGAGCTCTTCTTTATTTCTAAAAATGCTTTTACAAAGAAACTGAAATACACAATAAAAAATTCCAGCAACCACAAATTACAACTTATCTCAATTTCTGTGCTTGAACTCCGCCTCGAAAATCGTGCCAATCAGCAAACAGCCAAAACAGAAATTTTTCCAACAATAAAACAGCGTTAAATGTTGTACGGCCTGCCTTGAAAATTGTGCCCGGAATTTGCTGTACAAACTATACAAATTTCAACAGTTTGGCTACCCCGAAAATCATGCCCAAAACTTGCCTCGAAAATCGTGCCCTTGTTGTTGTCCCTCTTCCTCTATTTCTCTGTAACGACCCCGCTAAATTGATCCATTATATAAGGTTTTAAACTTTATAATAAAACAGATGTGATGAAATGTAAGCAATAAATATGTTAAGTTTATAAATACAATTTAAATTTATAAACATATATAAGTTAAAATTCTATAAAATATATAATTAAACTTTAAAATATATATATATATATTAAATTTACAAAGTATATATATGGAATTTTATAATATAAATGTTACAAAGTATATATATGGAATTTATAATATAAATGTTATAAAGTATATATATGGAATTTTATAATATAAATTTTATAAAGTATATATATATATGGAATTTTATAATATAAATTTTATAAAGTATATAAATAGAACTTTATAATATAAATTTGTAAATTTATATGCTCGACTTATGAAAATACTTATGCGATAGCGTACCTAAAACTCATTGCAGAGCATTAAAGGGGCGCGTCCAACCTGCTGAGAATTTATAGCAGAGCGCCCTTTGCCAGAAAAGATCTGTGAGTTAAATTGCATGCGGAGGCGTGTCAAGAGGGAGAAGAGCGGTGGTCGTAAGCAGGAGGGTGGCCACCGCCAAGCCTGCCATTATAAATCACTAATCTGAACCGATCAGGGGGGAGAAAACGGAGATGGAGGGCAGGAGCTGAAATTAGGAGTTCAAACCAGAGGACTAAGGATTACCAGTGGAAGAGCATTAGCCGGCCTGAGGTTCTGGGCACGGGGGCAGTAAGCTTCTGCGAGTAGCTTACTGGGTTGAGCAACCATCTGCTCAGTCTGGCTGGGAGGAATTGGTTTCCCGGAAATTGGATCAAAATAGCCACGGCATCACCAGCAGCAGATTCACCAACAGTAGCAGGATCGGCAGCAGTTAAGTACCAATTTAATGTTTCAGGCTTCTGTATTTTAGATTTTAGTTACTGTGAGTGAATGTCTATTACATTCTCTGCTTTTCTCCTACAGTACGGTTTTGCCTTGGGATGCATGCCAATAAATGTTGTTGGCCAAATTTGCTGAAATGTCTTCTTGCTGCTCTCCTTCACTTCCTCACTACTCAAAAAATTTCTCCTTGCTCTTTCTTCTCTTTCTCTCAAATGCTCATGAAAGAATGAATTGATCTTCTCCTCTTGTCTTTTCCTTTTACTCTCTAAATTACCTTTTGGGTTACCCTAAGTTCTAATGGTTGAGATTCATTTAGATCTAGGGATGAGAATAAATGCACATTTAATTCTCACTTTCTATTTTTTAACTCACCCACTTAAATAAAGACCCACTTAGCCTTTTATTTCCATAGTCACTTTTTCACTTTCTAATTCTTCATTGACTTTAATAAAGTCACTTTTAAATTAGAATGTAACTTTACCACTTATAAAGTCATTTTTAAATTAAATTGACTTTACCACTTCTAAAGTCACTTTAGGAGAAAATTACAAATAAATTTGGACACTTTTCCCTAGGCCAAATATCAATGCTTTAGGGAACCACTTGTCCTCTGGTACCCAAATTTTAACACTCCCTCTTACTGAAGAAAGTGTTCCTCACCACTCCCATCTTGTCTCTGAAGTAGAGATGCTTGCCCCGTGGTAAGGCTTTGGTGAAAATGTCCACTACCTGCTCATTTGTGGAAATGTAATCAAGCTTGACAACTCCCTTTTGGACATAGTCTCTAATGAAGTGATACTTGATCTCAATATGCTTTGACCTGTCATGAAAAACTGGATTCTCCGTGAGTTTTATGCAACTCTGATTATCACAGTAAATTACTGAAGGTCTCAATACCTGACCAAATAGACCAAACAACATCTTGTGAAGCCATATGGCCTCACAACTAGCCAAACTAGCAGCCATATACTCCGTCTCAGCTGAGCTCAATGCAACTGACTGTTGTTTCCGGCTAATCCACGACACAACTGTCGAACCCAACCCAAAATAGCACCAGGAGTACCCTTTCTATCTGAAGCACAACCTGCCCAATTTGAATCTGTGTACCTTGCCAGTCTCACTCCATCACCCTGTCTATAATCCAGACCAAAATCCACAGTCCCCTGCAAGTAACGAAGAATGTGTTTTGCAGCCACCCAGTGCACTCTCCTGGGCTCACACATGAACTGACTCATAATGTTAACTGCAAAACATATATATGGTAGAGTGTTTACCAAATACATCAATTTACCAATCAGTCATCTGTATAGAGTAGGATCCACCAACTCGGAATTAGAAGCGTGAAGCTTCTTCCAGTTAGTGATCATAGGTGTAGATATGGGTTTGCGGTCCTCCATGTGGAATCTGCTAAGAATATCCACAATGTACTTCCCTTGTCCCAGGAAGAAATTCCCCTCCTCCTGCCACATCTCCAATACCATAAAATAATGCAACAAGCCGATATCCTTCATCTCAAACTCTGAAGATCTCTCTTGCAACCCTCAACGAGTCTCTCTGCACCAGTGATGATCAAGTCTACAAAAGATTTTTCGGCGAAGATCACATGAAATACCATTTGTCGACGCGTTTCGAACCAACCAGTGTGGTTCATCGTCAGGACAAGTTGAAGAAACAGATCCAGCTTAGCATGTTAAATAGACTGAGCAGAGCCTCCAACAGCTAACTTGACTATTGGACAATAGTCAAAAATAGTTGTTGGTCAAGTTAGCTGTTGGAGGCTCTGCTCAGTCTATTTAACATGCTAAGCTAGATCTGTTTCTTCAACTTGTCCTGACGATGAACCACATTGGTTGGTTCGAAACGCGTCGACAAATGGTATTTCATGTGATCTTCGCTAAAAAATCTTTTGTAAACTTGATATGGATCACAAAAATCTCAACTCTACGATGATCAAGTCATCAACATACAACACCAGATTGAGAGGCTCCTCACCCACCACAATGAAGTATAGGTTCAGATCAGCCTCACTCTTTGTGAAACCCAACTGCTGCAAGTATGTATCAATCCTCGAGTACCAAGCTCTAGGAGCTTGCTTCAGGCCATAGAGTGCCTTTTTCAATCTGCATACATGGGACTCCTTCCCATGCACCTCAAAGCCCTGCGACTGCTCAATATAAACCTCCTCCTGAATGAAGCCATTGAGAAATGCGGTCTTCACATCCATCTGGTGGATCTTCCAACCCATCTCTGTTGCAATCGATATAATGGAGCGAATAGATGTATACCGAGCTACGGGAGCGAAGGTCTCCTCATAGTCAACTCCCTCTACCTGTGAGAAGTTGAGAATCCTCTCGCCACAAATTGAGCCTTAAACTTCTCGATGCCGCCATCTGCAGCATGCTTTATCTTGTAGATCCATCTGGAAGTAACCACTGATTTACCTTCGGGCCTCTGCACTACCTCCCAAACATCGTTCTCATAATAGAAGAATACTCCTCCATCATGGCCTCTCTCCAAACCAGTTGGTTGGCTGCCTCCTCATAACTAGAAGGCTCGGAGTCAACAATGCTTGTTCCCAATGCCATGTAACTACAGAACCGCTCAGGTGGTTTAGTCTCTTTAACCTGTCTCTTTGGCCCAGCGACTGATCTGGCCTCGCGCAAGGTATCTTGAAGCCACTTGGGCTTCCTCTTCCCTGAGCATACTTCTCGCACCGGGGTGAAATAATCATCATCATCATCAGAAGCCTGAACTCCTGTAGGCCTGCCAACTGACCTCATGCATGACTTTGTGCCTGTCGATGTTGAAATACCGTGCAAACTGTCCATTAGTGGAATACCCTGTGAACTGCTCTGCAGACTGCCCTGCATGCTGCCCGAAGAACCACCCACCTGACTCTGAGAGCCACTGCTCACTGATGGACCGGACACTGTAATCGATGTACCTCCTGATCCCTGACCCTGGATCCCTGCGACTGACTCAGCTGCTCCCAAGGGTTTGATGACTCTGGATACTCTAACTCCCATGACCTCCTTAAAGCTCTCTCCTCCTCGAACTTCACATCCCACCTGACAACCACTTTCCTCTGCGCAGGAATATAAATCTAATAAGCTTTCGAGGTCTCGCTACAACCCACAAAGATGCCCTTGTCTGCAGTGGGCTCTAGCTTGGTCATGTTCTCCTTGGGGACATAGGAATATGTAAGGCACCCAAAGATACAAAAGTGCCCAACATCAGGCTTCCTCCCAGAAAAAGCCTCCTCCAGAGTCAAATTCCCTAAGGCACGATGTGGACTCCTGTTCTGCAAGTACACAACAGTGTTGCAGGCCTCTGCCCACAAAGGTGACCCCTAATCATGAAGCATGACCCCTACAATGGATCTGTTCTTCCTCTCCGCAACCCCATTCTGCTGGGGGTTGTAAGGCACTGCGAACTACCTCCCAATGCCTGCCTCGGCACAAAAATCAACAAACTCACCAAGGGTATACTCCCCTCCATTGTTCGACCTGAAGACCTTGATCTTCCTACCTGTTGGGTCTCCACAATAGCTTTGAACTCTTGAAACCGCTTGAAGCCCTTGATCTTCCTACCTGTTCTTATCACTCTTGGTGTTCAAGAAATAAATCCAGGTCTTCCTGGAGTGGTCATCAATGAATAAAACATAGTACTCATAGCCACTCAAGGATACATGAGACATCCGACCACTCACATCGGTATGAATCAAGTCAAGGATCTCGGTCGCTCTGTTGTCACTAATGGGAAAAGGGGATCTGGCAAACTTCCCCATAGCACATCCTCTGCACACATCAAGGTGATAAGAACTGAAATTTGGCACACAGTGGTGATCTCCCGCAATGTACTCAAGGCCCCATGATACATGTGCCCCATCTTGCGGTGCCAAATCTCACACAACTTTGAACTGCTAGATCTATTGTTGGTCCTGTCTCGGGTGTTGCTACTCAATGCCATCAAGGGCTGGAATGAGAACTTGTACACCTTGGTATGGCGCGCACCAATCACTCTAGCTGAAGAAGTTGGAGTTCCCCTAGGATATATAAGCACTTGCCCTCTCCTGAACAACACATCATACCCTCTGTCCTCAAGTGTTGAGACGGCTATCAGGTTTTTCTTCATGCCAGGCACATATAGAACATCTGACACTTTCAAGGGAGGTTTGGGTCCCCTATCAAATGTCAATGTCTCCACACTGACTGCTCTAACAATGTTGTCATCACCAAGTACTACCTCCATTTCAGTATCATCCTCTGAAATCTCTAAGAAGTACTCTCTGACACCTGTCATGTGGTGGGAAGCGCCACTATTAACATACCAAATGCTAGAAGATGCTCTGCTAGTAGCGGGGAGTGCACACTCCCTCTGAACCTATATGGCAGGTGATCCTGCACTAGTGGCCTCACAAGCTATGAACCCAAACTCTCGATCAAAGCTCTCTGAGAAGCTCTCTATCTCTGCAGAAGTTGCCATGGGTTTGTCTCTCCCTTTCTTATTCTTCTTCTCCGGACACACAACAGCATAATGTCCCAACTTTTGACAATTCCAACATCTGACTTTGGAATAGTCCTTCTCCTTGTTTTGTTGTTTGTCTTTACCTTTGCCTTTGCCTCCACTGGTGGAAGCTTTCTTCTTTGTTGTACCCTTCTTGCCTCTTGCTAACAATGCCACATTGTCATCCTCCTCCACCTGTTTGGTTGCCCCAAGATGGTTCTTTCTGATCTCATTTTGAATGCAATCATCCCACAACCTATTCCAATCTGGATGGTTTTCCCGTGCAACAATGTTATCTACAAAATTCTCCCAAGTCTTGGGAAGACCATTCACCAACTCAGTGGGTGCAATGATCTCACCTACGACTACCAACTCATCTTTCAACGAAGTGATCTTTGTGAGGTATGTTGTAGCACTGTCAGTCTTAGCCATTTTAATGGCCTTCAATTTCTCTTTTAGGACCATTTTTCTATTTTCATTTGAACTTTGGTAAAGACTGGTCAAGGTTGTCCACATCTCATGTGCATAAGTCTTTCCTCTCACATGAGGAATGACATGATCTTTGACTCCTTCCAGAATCAATCTTTTTGCCTTAACATTCTTTTTGTTAAACTCTGTCAACTATACAGGGTCAGCAAGTACTACTACTGAGTTCTGTGTGGTATTTACCATAATGCCCCATACCTCTACTTCCTCAAAGATGCTATGGATTCTCTCCTTCCATGCACTGTAGTTGTTCTGTCTATCCAACCTGTCTTCGACTCTCAAACCCAAAGACATGTTTCATTGTCCTACCAAACTGAAATTTTCAAATCTGTGGTAAAGGTTTTTGTTTTCTGTGTAAAAATCAGTTTGCTGTAATTTTCACTTTGTTGTCCCAAACTGCACTTTTCAGCCAACCAAGCTCTGATACCATGAAGAATTTCAAACCCCACTCCAGTTATCAATTTTCCTTATCACTCCATGCATTTAATTTTAAATCCAAGCACGATAAAAATTCTAAAATCTGGAAATGACAATATTTTCTAAAAACACAAATTTAGAGATTTCGGAACTGCTGAAATTGCAAAAATAAAACACAGCGAAATTATGACAGCCCCACACAGAAAATAACACAGTGATTTTTGGTCAATGTGACCCTGGAAAACCCCCTACAACTCTTGGGGAAAACCAGTTTGAGAGCTCTTCTTTATTTCTAAAAATATTTTTACAAAGAAATTGAAATACACAGTAAAAAATTCCAGCAACCACAAATTACAACTTATCTCGATTTATGTGCTTGAACTCTGCCTCGAAAATCGTGCCAATCAGCAAACAACTAAAACAGAAATTTTTCCAGCAATAAAACAACATTAAAAGTTGTATGGCCTGCCTCGAAAATTGTGCCTGTCACTTGTTGTACGGACCATACGAATTTCAATAGAACGGTTGCCTCAAAAATCATGCCCAAAACCTGCCTCGAAATTCATGCACTTGCTATTGTCACTCTTCCTCGATTTTTGTGCCTCTCCTACTGTATGGTTTTGCCTTGGGATGTGTGCCAATAAATGTTGCTGCCCAGATTTGCTGAAAAGTCTTCTTGCTGCTCTTTTTCACTTCCTCACTGCTCAGAAATTTTCTCCTTGCTCTCTCTTCTCTTTCTCTCAAATGCTCATGAAAGAATAAATTGATCTTCTCCTCTTCTCTTCTTCTTTTACTTTCTAAATGACCTTTTGGGTTATTACCCTAAGATCTAATCGCTGGGATTCATTTAGATCTAGGGATGAAAACAAATGTGCATTTAATTCTCACTTTCTATTTTTTAACTCACCCACTTAAATAAAGACCCACTTAGCCTTTTATTTCCATAGTCACGTTTTCACTTTCTAATTCTTCATTGACTTTAATAAAATCACCTTTAAATTAGAAAGTAACTTTACCACTTATAAAGTCACTTTTAAATTAGAATGTAACTTTACCACTTATAAAGTCACTTTTAAATTAAATTGACTTTACCACTTATAAAGTCACTTTAGAAGAAAAGTACAAATAAATTTCCCTAGGCCAAAGATCAAAGCCTTAGGGAACCACTTGTCCTCTGGTTCCCAAATTTTAATTGTCTTCTCCTTGCTACAAATCAGTCTCTCCTTCTGCAAATAGCTATCTCAGCCTCTTCTCTTAGCTTCTCCTCTTCTCCTTTTCTCTTCTCCAAAAACTATACCTGAAGAATAATCCTCTTGCATTTTTGCTCCTTTTTAATCTCCATCGAGATGAGAAGACCTATCCCTAAGATCAAGGGCCGAAATTAGGTCTCAGCTTCTCTTGATCAAGGGTGGAGATCTAAATCTCACATTGAACCCCTCTCATGTCTCCCCCTTCATTAATGACCCCCTATAGTCACTTTAATAGCTTGTTACCTTTTTGCCTCATAAAGTCACTTTAAAACCATGAAGTCACTTTAATATTATGAAGTACAATGTACTTTTTGGACCTTGTAAAGTGACTAAAAAGTCACATGACTTTAATAATCACATAAAGTCACACTAAAAAGGTGGGTTCACTTGTTTTCCTAGGCTTAAGACAAAAAGCACTAGGAAACACCTCCTCAGCACCTCTTTCAACACTCTCCCTTAGCGAGGAAGGTGTTTCTCACAACTCCCATCTTATCTCTTAAGTAGACATACTTGCCCCCAATGTTGCGAACATCGGCATCGAGATAAAAATCGGCAAGGATTCAGAAAACCAAAAAATCGTAAAAATCGGCAAAATTAAGATACCATAAAAATATCTTTAAAATCGGCAAACATCAGCAAAGCCAAAAAATTGTGATTTCGAGATAAAATCGGGATGTTATCAAGATGTTCGCAACACTGCTTGCCCCTTGGCAAGGACTTGGTGAGAATGTTTGCAACTTGTTTATCATTCGATATGTACTCTAACTTCACTGCCCCTCTTTGAACACAATCCCGAATGAAGTGATATTTCATCTCATATGCTTTGACCTATCATGAAATACCAGACTCTCTGTGAGTTTAATACAACTCTGATTATCACAATAAATCGAAGTTGGTCTTAGCTGCTGACCAAAAAAGCCACACAACATCCTACGAAGCCAAATGGCCTCGCAACTGGCTTGACTAGCTACAATGTATTCAGCATCTGTGGAACTCAGTGCCATTAATCTTTGTTTCCTACTAAACTATGACACCATTAACGAACCCAACATAAAGCAACATCCAAATGTACTCTTCATGTCACTAGCACTGCCTTCTCAACCTGAATTTGTAAAACCTGTCAACCTGACTCCATCCCCCTAGACATAGTCCAGTCCATAATCCATTGTGCTTTGTCAGTACTATTACCCACCACCTGTGGGTAGTGTATATAGGAGAAAAAAATTCTCCTAGATGGTCCTCATCCAGCAGCCACCAGATTCCTCGATGTGTCATTGTCTCTGCCACCTAAGCCAACCATGTGTTCCCTCGCCCCCTGAGCCAACAATGAACATGATAACAAGACAAAACATAATAAGGCATGTTTTGAAAGAATAGAAGAAAACTAAAGGAACTAATTCTTAACTTTTCTTATCCAATATCTGGGGACGTTTAGGAATTTGGGAGCAACGTTGCATGAAGCGAGGAAGTTTTTTGGAAGCGGGGACAGGGAAGCGTCATTTCCCAAAATCTAGGAAGCGAAGCATCTCGGAAATGTCTACTATATATATATATATATATATATAATATTATATATATATAAGCGAAGCATCTCGGAAATGTCTACTATATATATATATATATATATATATATATATATATATATATATATATTGCATTTATATTCAAAAAAAATCCCAACTACCAAATTAGTTGTAGAAGACATGAAAACATGCATATTTTTACATAAATCAAGATAGATATCGCATCCATGATTCCATTGTACATCAATGATTAATTATTTGAGCATCAACCATCTAAATTCTAACACTTACAAACATACATCAAATTTTTAAGCATATCATAAAACATAAAACATTTAGAAGATAAAATCATCAAACTTTCAAGTAACTTATCTAGCAAGTGACCAATTGTCAACATGAGCCATGTCCAAAATTCAAGTAATAATATTTACAAAATTAGCCACTTGGCCACCACCAAGACTCAAGTACACACTGAACTAGGAAGACTAAGACAAAAAAGTTCAAATTCACAACAAGACTACAAGCCTAATCTATGACAAAAGTAGTAAATTGTGAATATATCTACTAATCTCTCCTCCTTCCACCACGAACAGGACGTGAGCCTCCACGTGGTGGTAATGAAGAAGATGGTGGCTCTGGAAGTTGTGGCACTAGCAGTGGAACTGATGAAGATGAAGCCCTTAATGTTGGTGTTGAAGCATGGAACCTGGAAACCAAGGGACCTATGGGGGTGCATCTAAACTCGATCATCATCATCCTGGATAAGAGCATCCTCCAATTGCTCTAATCGCAACACTCCATCCTCCAAATTGGTCTCCTCTGGATTTTTGTCCCAAACCTTAAGGTCTTTATTACTCTTGGTTCATCACAGTAATGGGACAACAATCGTAAGTTGTAGTGAACATAAACCAAGCTCTCCACCCAATCTAAATTTCGTAAGTTGTAGTGAACATAAACCAAGCTCTCCGCCCAATCTAAATTTAACTTGTTCCTTTTAACACCATGGATGAAAGAATAAGAGCTCCAACACCTCTCTGCAGAAGAAGTGCTTACCACCTGTGATGGCACCCGCAATGCCAAAGTTTGTAGAAGTGGAGTAGCACCTCCATGCATGTTCCACCACTCAAGAGAAGAAAAATTCTCTCGACCTCTAATTGCATGCATGCTCCCAAATGGACCAGTGCTAAGCATATAGTTGCTCAAATGTTTCCGCAGCATGGCAGCCTCCTTCTCATCAGGGACTAATTTATCCAATGCTTTCATATAACCAGATAGAACCTCTAGATGGGTTTTTCCTGCGCCCCCCCAGGTACTAGTGTTGAAATCCATGATGGATGATAGTATTTAGGTGTCAGAACATATGCTAAGGCATGCAATGGAACGTTTAGCATATCCCATTGTTTTTCCACCTCTGCACAAATATAATTGTACAAGGTGATATATCTAGGCTCAACAATGCCTTTAATCTGCCCCAACATGCTATCCATTTGCTCATACACCTCCCCAATTATTGGTCGATTTGAATCTGCAAACTTGATCATGTAATAATTGGTTCGGTGAATTGCAAAACATATTTAATCTGTGATCAACTATCAAGAATACTGTCCTTGGCAAAATTAGCACCATCTCTATTAGTGTTAATTTCCTCCCATGATTCAGAGGTCACCTATTAGTTAAAGCTTGTATCACCTTCACTAGTCGCCTAAAGATGAGGTAATAACTTGCAAATCTTGTTTATGCAAGTTTAAGCAAGTGCAACTTAGAGTAAGTGCCATAAAAGTAGTTTACCCTTGCATGCCCTATGATAAATTTAATGAGTTGATTCCCTCTCTTGTAAAGCTCATCAATCCACCACATTCTTTATGCCTTACAATATCATGCATCAAAATATTCAATGTGTGCACCAAGCACCCGGACCAAAATATGTGTGGATGAGTACGCTCAATAATTTTTCCTACTGCCTTACAATTTGTTGCATTATCAGTGATCACTTGAACCACATTATTAGGACAAAAATCTTTGATTGATTGCAATAGGAGATTTGCAATGTTTTGGGAAGTTGCACTGATAGAGAAGTCATGACATGTAATAAACACGGCACCACTAGCAGAAACACCAAGAACATTTATCAAATGTTGGTTTCTACCATTTGTCCACCCATTTGATACAATGCATACCCCACAATCCACCCACTCATTTGTAAAACATGTCAAAGCTCTCTGAACCTTTGCTTTTTCTCTTTTTAATAACATTATTCTAGTTTTCTCATAGTTGGGGCTCTTGTATCCTTTTGGGGCTGTAAAATTCCCACTATAGATCAATAGATTATGCAATATACTAAAACACAATACAAGATCTACTTCTACAACACTTTGCGGAAGCTTAATCGAATTAAGCAAGATCAAGAGAACACATATAACTGAGAATGAGAAATCAATCACACGTAACACAGAAGAAATAACCCGGGGAAAGCCTCAGCCTAAAACCCCAATCTCTGTATTATCATACGAGTGGAAATCTTGTTCAAGTTACAAAAAGAATCAGCTCTCAATCTATCCTACTCTCTCTGCAATCAAACAATACCGCTCACAAACTGAATAGACATAGTATATGTCCTCCTCAAGCCCTCCAAGCCTCCTATTTCCTTGCGCAGTTTTTCTTGGGGTCCAGTGAAGCCACATGTGTGAATTGGCCTCATCACACTCACAAAACCTGAAGAAGTAACTACGCAATCCTCAAGGAAAGAATTCCTTCTGCATGCAAGGAATATTCACAATGGAATATTCTAGCAACTGATAGTACACTGTCCCTCCATCTGATCGCCGCTGGGTCTCTGTCTGAACTGACATGCATGAGTTATTTATGAGAGAATACTCAGTTATCTGAAGTGCAGTAGTTACATGCATGCAAGCATTAACTAACTGAACTTACATTAATTCAACAAACTGTTTGAATTAATCTAACTGGACTTGACTCAGTTAACTGAACCAACTAATTACAACTCATCCTTATCTCTTTAACTGATGGATAAATTCCTCAATTAACGGAGAAATTGTTGCATGTCCCCACATAGACTTCATGTTTGATTTTCCTTAACTAATTAACTCAAGATGAATTAATTAATTATTTTACAAACAGCTGCTAAGATCAAATTCGAATTTTACTTCACTATTTTAATTTATGGACTGACTAAAATAGGAAGGTATCCCGAAATGCTATTTATAGAATGCTATTTTTAGCACTTCCATTTTTCATTCCTTGTTGCTATGTTCAACACTGGCTGAACTACTATTTATAGCAATGCTATTTTTAGCATTTCTATTTTTAGCATTTCTTGTTGCTATTTTCAACACTCCCTCTCAACAAGAAAGGGATTATCAGTAACCTCAATCCTGTCTCTGTGGAACTCAAACTTGCATTTTGACAATGCCTTAGTCAAAATATCTGTATCCTGTTCCTCGGTCGAAACATACAACAACAACATGATCCTCTTGACCACACAGTCTCGAAGATGGTGATATCGGATATCAACGTGTTTAGACCTGTAATGAAAAACTGGATTCTCAAAGAGTTAGATACAACTCTGGTTATCGTAGTAACTCACTGTAGGATCCATCCTCTGACCAAACAATCCCACTAGAATCTTCCGCATCCAAATGGCCTCACATGCAGCCTGACTAGCAGCCATGTATTCAGCCTCTGTTGAGCTAAGTGCAACTGATCTTTGTTTCCTGTTGTACCAGGAAACTGCAGCTGAACCAAGGTTGAAGATTCCTCCAGAAGTGCTCTTCCGATCTGATGGACTCCCTGCCCAATCCACATCTGTGAAGCCCTGAAGCTTCACTCCCTCTATCAGACTGTACCACAATCCGAACTGAGATGTGCCTCGGAGGTATCTCAGCACATGCTTCGCTGCCTTCCAAAACAACTTGGTAGGCTGAACCATAGCTTGACTCAGTTGGTTCACCACAAAGCACAAGTCGGGTTGTGTGTTCACCAGATACATAAGTGAACCCGCCAGCTATCGATAAACAATAGCAGCTACTACCTCACCTGAAGTAGCATCCTCCTTCCTCCAGTTCCCAACTAGAGGAGTCTGCATGGGCTTGCACTTCTCCATGTGAAAGCGCCTGAGTATCTCATTGGCATACTTGCCTTGAGATACAAATACTTCACCATCTTTCTGCCACACCTCCATGCCTAGAAAATAGTGCATAACACCCATGTCCTTCATCTTGAACTCTCTTGCAAGGTCCTCCTTGCAAGACTGTATCAGCTGATCATCACCTGTCAAAATCATATCATCGACATAAAGAACAATGATCAATGGTTTACCTTCTACCATGATGTGGTAAAGGTTCGCATCTGCTTCACTCTTGGTGAAGCCCAACCCGTGAAATAGTTGTCGATCCTAGTGTACCAAGCACGGGGTGCTTGCTTCAGCCCATACAAATCCCTCTTGAGTATGCACACATGCGACTCACGATTGAAGGTCTCGAAACCCTCTGGCTGCTCAATGTACACCTCCTCCTCAATCTTCCCATTGAGGAATGTTGTCTTCACATCCATCTGGTGGATCTTCCACCCCATCTGAGCTGATAGTGCCAACATCAATCTAATCGATGAGTACCTTGCTACGGGAGCAGAAGTCTCATCCTAGTCAATCCCCTCGACCTGTGAGAAACCCCGGGCAACAAACCTTGCCTTATGTTTCTCAACACTGCCATCAGATACCTCTTTTACCTTGTAAAGCCATTTGGAACTCACCACTGACTTACCCTGAGGTCTTGGGACAACATCTCACACACTGTTCCGAATGATAGAGTTGTACTCCTCGACCATTGCATCAACCCAAACTGGTTGTTGCACTACCTCCTCGAATGAAGAAGGTTCGATATCTACACACTCCCCAACCAGGGCCATGTACCCAGTGTACCGCTCGGATGACCTCCTCTGTCTACGCTGAGAAGATGGCTGTCCCACATTCTCCCGCGCATCCAGCATCAACCTGTCAGCTTCACCAATCTCTGGAAGTATCAACATGAGTGGATGTCTCCACTCCCGAATCCTCTGCATGCGGCTACTCCGCATCAATTTGAGGCTCCTCCTCCTTAGGAACTGAAAGTTCCTCCTCTGCATGCAACTTGAGCTCCCTCTCAAGTGACACTTGCATGGCTTTCTGCTCGTCGAACTTCAAATCCCTGCGTACCACTGTCCTCTGAGTGGAAGGCAGGTACACCCGATAGTTGTGGGGTGTATCCGTGTACCCCACAAGTATTCCCAACTCAGTTGTTGGGTCTAGCTTCTTCCTGGCATCTTTGGTCACATGACAGTAAACTGATGATCCAAAGATTCGGAAGTGACTTACATCAAGTCGCTTCCCGGAATAGGCCTCCATAGGTGTCTTCATTCCCAGTATATGGTGCAGGCTTCTGTTCTGCAAGTATACTGTTGTATTGCATGCCTCAACCCACAAATGCAGTGGTAGGCTTTGGTCATGCAACATCGCTCGAGTTGCTCCCACAATCGATCTGTTCTTCCTTTCGGCCACCCCATTCTGCTGTGGGTTATGGGGTGCCATCAATTCCCGTTTAATTCCTTCTGCAGCGCAGAAGTCTTTAAATTGTTGGGAGACATACTCTCCACCATTGTCGCTATGCAAGGCACTTATTTTCTTTCCAAATTCTTTCTCTGGCAAGGCTTTAAACTCATAATACCTCAAGAAGGTCTGATCCTTCTTTTGCATAAAGTAGATCCAGCATCTACGAGAAAAATCATCAATAAAAATAACATAGTACCTTCGTTTAGCAGTGGAGGCTATAGAGAAAGGTCCACAGACATCTGAATGAACTCGCTCCAGGATTTCTCCAGCTCTACTGTCTTGATCCAGAAAGGAAGATTTCGCATACTTACCCAAGGTACAACCTTTGCATGTAGTCGTCTGCTCAAGTTTTCCCTTGGGTAATCTGGTAGAAATCTGTTGCATGATCTTCAGGGCTCCATGGTGCAAGTGGCCCAGTCTTCTATGCCATAGCTCGCCAACATCTTGGCTTTGCACCATCTCTGCTTTGGAACTCAAAGCAGCACAGTCGTCTACCTCCAGCTTGTAGAGATTCTTGACTCGAATCCCTATTCGCTTTGTCTGTCCAATACCGATATGCCTCGGGAATACCTTTACTTTACTAAAGACTACATCATAGCCTTTATCTTCTAGCATAGCGACAGACATAAGATTCTTGAGGGGAGCTCCATGCTCCCTCTGAAACACAACCGTACCTTCACCTAAAACACGGTACTTTCCATCATGACCCATCTCGATCCGCATCTGGAGATCCTTCTCCTCCAAGGTACTGAAAAGATTCTTGTCACCTGACATGTGGAATGAAGCTCCACTGTCCACGTACCACACACATCCCACCATGGATGAAACCATGCATGCGATAAGTGAGAAATCCAGTTCAAACTGTGAGGCAAGTGCCTCACCATCAGATCCCTTCGAGGAACCCTTCTTGGATTTCTTCTGTGAACAGTTCATAGCATAATGGCCCACTTCATGACAATGAAAGCATCGCACTTTCAATTTGTCAATCTTCTTCCCACCATGGGAAGAACCGGATTTGGGATAGGATATCTTCCCTTTCCCATTCCTCAACTTACTCGCTAAGGCTAGATTTTCCTCATCATCTTGCTTCGATGAGGATCCATCTCTGGCAATGTTTTTAAAACCGTTTTTAAAAACTGGTTACTGGTCCGAACCGGCCAAAAAACCCGGTTTGATAGGGCATTTCGCCTTTTTTTAGCCCTAACCGGTGAAAACCGGCCGGTTTAGGACGAAACCGGCCGATTTGTATCAAACCGGCCAATTCCGTCCTAAACCGGCCGGTTTTAGGCACGCCCACCGAAACATGCAAAAAAGCGGATTTTGACTGTGGTTTAGGGGTTTTGGGGGGAGGTAAAGGTGTTTTCCCTCCAAAAACACCCTCTCCAAGCTATAAGAGACCCCTCTCACTCTCATTTGTCTCACACAACTGATTTGGAGTGTTTGTGAATGTTTGTGAGTTTGTTTGTGAGCTGGAGTGTGTGGAGTTTTTGTTGAAGTAGTCATCTTGGAGTTGGAGTTGGAGCTATTTTGGAGATAGTGTGTAGCTGTCAGTGGAGTTGCCATCTTCAAGAGGAGGCTAAGGGAGCTAGTTTGCATTTCCAAGTAAGGATTTGCACTTGATAATTCCTCATTTGAGTCTGTTGTCCATGAATTTTTTTTTTTGTGTTATAAACTTCTCACTTCTATGATCTATCATGTATGCTATAAACTCTCTAGCTCTATGCTATCAAATTTTGTAGCTTGAGCCTTGCATGTGCATTTGTTTTCCTACATTTATCTTTGGTTTTCCATGTTGCTTAGCTGCAATTTTTTTTTTAAATGGCAGATTTCTTTGCAAATTGTTATTATTTCAAGCAAACATGGCTCCAAAAGGAAAGGACAGTGCATGGGCTCATTGTGATGTAATTAATGGAAAAATGATATGCAAATTATGCCATAAATCTATTGGAGGTGGGGGTATTCTTAGGTTGAAACAACACTTGGCTGGGATAAGAGGCCAAGTAAAGCCATGTGATCACCAAATGCACTGTTAGGTCCTATTAGGGCAGAATACATTTCCAAGCTTGAAAAATTTTATGAGGATAGGCTAGGGAGAAGGCCATCCAAGATGACATTGCAAGGAAGAGGGAATTATTAGAAGCCATGAAAGAGAGTGGGTATGATGATTATGAGATTCAATACTCCTCTTCTATCCCTTCCACCAATGACCCCTTTCACTATGTTCATCCTTCTGTTGGCCAACCATCAAAAGGAACAAAGAGAACAAACATCCAAAGTTATTTCTCATCTTCTGCCAACATTGCCTCTTCTAATCCCACTTCCTCCCAGCGAAGTTCTCAACCCACTTTGGATCAACATTGGAAAAGACAATGCAAAGAAACTTCTCACCAATACATTGCTAGATGGTGGTATGATTCAGATATCCCATTTAATGTTGCTCGCTCACCTTATTACCAAGCTATGTGGGACTCTGTTATAGCTGCAGGAAAGGGCTTCAAAGGCCCTACTATGCATGACTTGAGGGGAGCTCTTTGGCAAAAAGAGATATCTTCCATTGATGAGTATTTGGTTGATTTTAAAGATTCATGGCTCAAAACAGGTTGTTCCATTATGTCAGATGGATGGTCCGATGGAAAGAACCGCACTATCATTAATTTCCTTGTTTCTTGCCCTCAAGGAACGATGTTTTTGAAATCAGTTGATGCATCTGATAAGGTAAAGGATGCAACCCTTCTATTTGAGCTTTTGGATAACGTTATTCAAGAAGTTGGGGAGCAGCACGTTGTACAGGTCATCACTGATAATGCCTCAAACTATGTTCTTGCTGGAAAGATGGTTGAGGCCAAATATAAAACCATATTTTGGACTCCATGTGCTGCACATTGCATAGACGTCATGCTTGAGGATATAGGCAAAGTGGAGTGGGTAAAAAACATTGTAGAGCATGCCAAGTGCATTACAAAATACATTTACAACCACTCATGGGTATTGAACCTAATGAGGAAACGCACTGGGGGCAAAGAGCTTGTTAGGCCTGCAATTACGAGATTTGCAACTCACTTCCTCACGTTGCAATGTCTCAATGGTCAACATAAAAACTTGCAAAAAATGTTTTCCTCTGAAGAATGGTCTGAATCTCAGTGGTCTCGTAGACCAGATGGAAAAGACACCAAAAAGAAAGTGTTAGACACTTATTTTTGGAAAAGGCCTGTAGAGCTTGTGAAAATTACCGAGCCCCTTGTTAAGGTGCTAAGGTTGGTGGATGGGGAAAGATTGGCCATGGGCTACATTTATGAAGCTATGGATCAGGCAAAGGAGCAGATACGGGCAGCTTACAAGGACAAGTTAGCTAAATATGGTCGTATATGGCAGATCATTGATAACAGATGGAACAATCAACTCCATCGTCCTATACATGCAGCTGGGTATTTTTTGAACCCAAGGTATCACTATAAAAATCGGCTAGGAGATCAGCATGATGGGGAGGTCAGAGCTGGATTGATTGATTGCTTGGAGCGCATGATCGCTAGCCATGTAGACCAGTTGGAAATACATAGACAGCTTACTATTTTCAATATGGCAAGTGGTACTTTTGGCAAAGATGGCAAGAGATGTGGACCAACCAAGTAAGCAATTCCAATTTCCATTTTGTTTTTCTTTTCAAGTTAAAATTGTTTACATTCTTTACAATTCAAATTATAAACTAAGTTACTAATTAATGTCTTTTTCTTTGTAGCACATTGGTGGGAGTCATTTGGTGGCCAGTGTCCTCAATTGCAAAGGTTTGCAATTAGAGTCCTCAGTCAAACTTGCAGTGCTTCAGGTTGTGAGCGCAATTGGTCTGTTTTTGAGCGCATACACACGAAGAAGAGAAACCGTTTGGAACAAAAACGGTTAAATGATCTTGTTTTTGTGCAATACAACCTTCGACTGAGGAGGAACCAAATGATGAGCAAATCACCTGATCTAGATCCCATTGTGTTGGACGATATTGATCCAACATCAAAATGGGTGGAGGGGACTGAAGATCCTGTGTTTGAGGCTGATTTTGATACTGACATGGCTCTAGCGGGGGATGAGGCAGATTATGTGGCGGCATCAGAACCAGGATCAGTAGCGGCATCAAGGAAAGGCAAAGAACCAATGGAAGGCACTAGTCGTGCAGGTCGACAAACTCGTGCTTCCATTAGGTCCACTTCTATTGTCATTGGTGGCATTGATACTGAGGTTGCAGATCAGGCTGAGGCATCCTCAGACTCTGAACCAGATGATATCTATGTAGCTCCTGATGATGATCCTGTGTCTAGTAGTGGTGATGAACTTGATGATTGATCATGTGTACGCTGTAGACTTGTAGTAGGCCAATGGCCTCATAGCTTGCAGCATTGTTTTTGGACTTTATAGGCCATTTAGAGCCTCATTTCTTATGTATTTTGCTATTTTGTTGATGATATGTATTGTACTCGGTGCCATTTTGATATATTCACCTTTACATGGTATATAAATTAGCAAACTTTGCATATTTTGTCTCTATTGGCTTGGAATCAGGGTTTTACATCTTAAAAATAGTTTTGTTTCATTAAAAATTAATTATTTAATGTATTTTTTTAAAACCAGTTCGTTTAGACCAAACCAGTCCCGGTTAGACCGGTTCCGGTCGGTAAACCGGTTCATTAGGTGGACCAGTCCGGTCACCGATTCCGGTTTTAAAAACATTGATCTCTGGTGCTTCTTCTTATTTCCTCCTGCATCAGATCTGACCAAAGTCGTTCCCAATCTGGCAATTTTTCTCTTCCATTAACCGAGTCTTGGTAGTTATGCCAGCTCTTAGGAAGACCGAGGAGTGCAAGACTCACCATGTCATCATTAGCGGTCGTGATCCCTACACTTCCAAGCTCATCCCTGCAGGTGGTGAGCTTGTTCATATATGTAGAGATCGTGTCGCCCTTTTCACACTTGATCTTACGAAGCTTGTCTTTCAGCGCCAGCGTCCTCTGATCGTTGTTGTTTTGATATAGATCTATCAATGTTTTCCACATCGAAAATGGTGTCTCCTTCCCATGGAGGCTCGAGACAATGTGGTCTCGAACTCCCTCCAGGAGGATTCTCCTTGCTCTAGCCACACATTCCTTCCATTCCGCCAGCTAAGTAGCATCAGTCGGCTTCGGGACTTCTTGATCAATGAAGTCCTTTAGACCGTTATCCTCTAATACTGCCTCCATGCGATCTTTCCAAGCTATATAATTCGAGCTGCCATCAAGGGCATACTTGAGTCTTAAACCGTTGAACGCCATCGGTGAAATTGAGATGTGATAAGAACTCGATTTCTATATTCAGGAAACACAAACTTCGAACTCCTCCTTGTATACTGTTATTCGCCTTGATCACCTTTGCTCTGATACCATGTAGAAAGTCCCACTGCAGATCAACAGATTATGCAATATACTAAAACACAATACAAGATCTACTTCTACACCACTTTGCGGAAGCTTAGTCGAATTGAGCAAAATCAAGAAAACACATATAACTGAGAATGAGAAATCAATCACACATAACACAAAAGAAATAACCCAGGGAAAGCCTCAACCTAAAACCCAATCTCTGTATTATCATACAAGTGGAAATCTTGTTCAAAATACAAAAAGAATCAGCTCTCAAGCTATCATGCTCTCTCTGCAATCAAACAATACCGCTCACAGACTGAATAGACATAGTATATGTCCTCCTCAAGCCCTCCAAGCCTCCTATTTCCTTGCGCAGTTTTTCTTGGGGTCCAGTGAAGCCACATGTGTGAATTGGCCTCATCACACTCACAAAACCTGAAGAAGTAACTGCGCAATCCTCAAGGAAAGAATTCCTTCTGCACGCAAGGAATATTCACAATGGAATATTCTAGCAACTGATAGTACACTGTCCCTCCATCTGATCTCAACTAGGTCTCTGTCTGAATTGACATGCATGAGTTATTTATGAGAGAATACTCAGTTATTTGAAGTGCAGTGGTTACATGCATGCAAGCATTAACTAATTGAATTTACATTAATTCAAGAAACTATTTGAATTAATCTAACTGGACTTGACTCAGTTAACTGAGCCAACTAATTACAAGTCATCCTTATCTCTTTAACTGATGGATAAATTCCTCAATTAATGGAGAAACTGTTACATGTCCCCACATAGACTTCATGTTTGATTTTCCTTAACTAATTAACTCAAGATGAATTAATTAATTATTTTACAAACAGCTGCTAAGATCAAATTCGAATTTTACTTCACTATTTTAGTTTAGGGACTGACTAAAATAGGAAGGTATCCCGAAATGCTATTTATAGAATGCTATTTTTAGCACTTCCATTTTTCATTCCTTGTTGCTATGTTCAACACTGGTTGAACTGCTATTTATAGCAGTGCTATTTTTAGCATTTCTATTTTTAGCATTTCTTGTTGCTATTTTCAACAGGGGCTTCATTGATGGCCTTAACCATATCATGCCAATAGGGAGAGAGAAGCATATTGAATGGTACACCGCAAGCACAAAGAAACCGGACTATCTTTCCATCCACATCATCACTCCCAGCAACATTTAGGAAATCCCCTATTGTTCTTCTACTTCCAGAGGTTGCAGAAGTACCATGAGGAGATGAGCTACCAAATCTAGAGGTTGCACTTGATTCAGAATGAGTTTCTTGTTTCTCGTCTTTTGTTGTGTAGTCTCCTCTATTTGGATGTATTTTCTTCTTTGTTCAGCTGAAACCTTTGGGCAAGTTTTTATCCCCACAGCACCCTTTTTGTCATCAATGTCCAACACCCCACAAAGATGCCTCCTCACACAGGTATATGAACCACTATATGGTTTTCTAGGGCACAAAAACTAGTAGCTTCCACCACCTTTTCCCCCTTCAAGTTTGGTCACATAATTCCACAAGGGTGTCAACGCAACTTTCTCCTCTAGCATTTCAGTGTTCTCTTCATCCTACATTGGGTTACTCATATTCCTACTCCCCCTTGCCATCATGAAAATCAAAAGTGGAATGATACATAGAAGCCAAAAGAACACCATTTTGGAATATGAATATAGATGGACAACCTGCAATGAAATGAGCAAGAAGAAAGAATGGGAAAGAGTAGGAGAGGGAGGAGAAAAAATACAAACAACAATGACAGAAAAATGAGGGAGTTTGGGGTTTGCACTTACCTCTTTAGCTCTTGTAGATGGAAGCCCTTCTTTACTCCTCCAAGCTCCTCCTCCTTCACTGCTCCTAGCTCCTCCTCCTTCACTCCTCCAAGCTCTCCTCAAGCCTCTCTTCTCCTCTCTTTCTCCTCTCTTCTCCAAGCTCTCCAAAAATACAAGAGTGAGGAAATGAGAGGGGGAAATGAGCTTTATCCCCATCTATCATTTCCCTAACTCAACCTAAACCCACCCCCAACTCAAGTTAGACAAAAAATAAAATAAAATAAAAAATGTTTTTTTGGGTCAGTCGCGCAGAACCGCCCATCGGGCATCAGATCCACCTGGTATCCTTACAGATCCATGCCCAATCCACCGCAAATCCGACGCCGGATCCGCGGTTCAGAAATCCAAAACTGTGAATCGGGCCAACATGGTTCCGAAATTCTAGGAACTGCGATTTCTGGCCTGATCCGCGGTTCCAAATTTCTGAACCGCAGATCCCGGATTAGATCCATGGGACGTTTTGTGCAACATTGTTTGGGAGTAGTATGTACTAGACACAATCTAGAAGAATTGAAGGAAATAGATAAGTTAAAGGTAATTTTACAATAAATGACAAAGAAAATGGTCAAAGAGACTAAAGAGTACAATCAGTGATCAATTGATCATGGGAGTGTCTAGAACACTCCTAGATGTTAAAAAGTTAATAAACAAAAAAGAGAAATATATAACTGATGAGAAATGAGATATTATAAGACAAGATAATTTCGTAAGTGCCCAACAAATGACCACAAAAGGAGGTCAATGGGACTAAAACATAAAACTAGTGACTTAAGCTACAATAAATAGCAACTCCTCGATACATGCTAGAATCAGAAACTCTAAGTTCATTATCATCTACTAAACACTGTTAAGTTTTGGTTAACATGTTCTTTGCTTAGGATAGTTACTTCAATGTTCCACATTAGCCCATGTATCAATCCATTTCTTTTCCATTAGCAATCACATACATCATTATCACATTGACAGTAACTGAAGAAAGAAAAAAACTGATAAATGAAGAAGACAAGCCAAGCCAGGGAATTCATGAATTCAAAGTCAAAATTGACTTGTCAATTTGGAGATCCAATACCACTGTCGTTAGATAAATAGATGGCCCAGAAATGCAAAGCTAATGACATACTATTGTAGAAGCCTGATCTGGTTAGGGTTACATTCAGTCCACCACTGTCTCACTTAACAGCTCCAAAACACCTCCTTTCAACTGCTCCAATCTCTGTGTTCCCTTGCCCAAATACCTGTCACCCTTCGTTGTCCTTCAAGCCCTTTCTCAACACTGTTATAGGCCTTGGAATGCTACACAAGGCACCCTACAACAATCTGCTTGCTACAGAAAAGATAACTGAACTTCTAACCAAGGGAAAACACCTCTGTTCACTGCGCTGCTCCTTGGAGTGACTGCGGCTAGGGTAGAGGAGCCTACCTACCCCTCTTGGGCCACTCAAATAGCCCCTCCACATGATTGTTACCTATAGTAAGGATTGCGGCCTCCTTTTAGTGATTGCAGCTCAGAGAGGAGGCTCTAAACTAAGCCTTCGTCCATCAAACAACCTCTGCCTTGCTGTTGTATGTACAGCTCCTACCTGCGGCCTTAGAACAGAGACAAAACCCACACAAACATGCACAGAAAACACACATAACTTGCCTCTAGACTGCCCAACTGGTGCGGCC
Organism: Pinus tabuliformis; assembly: GCA_031772625.1. Taxonomy (NCBI): domain Eukaryota; kingdom Viridiplantae; phylum Streptophyta; class Pinopsida; order Pinales; family Pinaceae; genus Pinus; species Pinus tabuliformis. Next base: position 990,134,233 of record CM062814.1, read on the forward strand.
TTATCTCCACAACAAACCTGGATGTTTTGCTCCCAAAACTAGGGTCTCGACCCTCTTGAAGATGCCTTATTTCAAGCTCGGATCCATGGAAAAACACCAATCCTTCTGCGACCTTCAGACTTGTGGAAGATAGGCCACAACTCATCTCAAAACAGCCCAGAACTACTCCATCAACCGAAGCCTTTGCATCTGATCATCTCGGCCTCCAAACAGTGTCCAAGAAGTGATCCAACGGCCCCCTTCTTCCTTAGTTGGGTCTACCTCTAATTTGCAGCCAAACAGAGATTATCTCCTCCTAACGCGTGCTCCTAATATGCTCAAGGATGATGTCTAAAGATGTTTGAGACCACCTCTATTTATATAAATTGTTGAGGGTCAAGAGACATGTTGTTTGGGCTTCATGACCCTAAGAATTTACGTGGGAGCTTTAATTCAAAAACACATTTCTCCTTGCCCAAATTTAGTGATCTTTAGGTCGATTTTGGTCCTCTCGAAAAGAGGAGTTCAATGCAATGATTATCTCCTTCAAAGAGCGGTCTAAAGTGGAATTTGGCCCTAGTTTCCAATTTTAACACTTAGCTAATTAAGCTAGCAATGCCAATGAAAAATCATAACAAATGCAGTACAGTTATATAAAAAGATGTGAAGAAGCTAGAGTACTAAATGAAGAGGGCACTCAATGCTGAGACCGGTGTTGAACGAGAGGAAATGATCTCAAAAAATGTCCATGCCAGCTGTCGAGGACAAGTGTGGAGACCAAGTCTCACTCTCCAACTCATCAATGACTCTGAAATCACTGATGCGCTAGTGAATGATGTCCTCCAGTGTGTGGCAGGGCTTAGGGGGCCTTGCTGTATGATCCTCCAGGATTGCAGTAACAATGTATCCCTGCTCTCCTAGTATCCAAGGCCATGGAGAAAAAATACCAGATGGAAGCCTGGCTTTGCTAGGTGGTGGGGGTGCCCTGCCTTTGGGCAGTCTTGAATTGACCTGTCTGTTGGACTCTCTGCTAGTCTACTAGTGTACAACGATGTGCAACCTGGAGTGGATCCTCATGGAGAGAGTAGCAATATATAGGTAAAGCCAAAGAGTAAAACCGTAAGAGGCATAGCCCCAATGGTTAGCTTAGTTGGTCAAAATCAGTGCCTCACCATCGGGAGGTCACAGGGTCCATTCTCCCTTAAGCCCTTGGGGTTAGGCATTGCTAGTGGGCTGCAGGGCTAGATTCCCTTCGGGGTCGATCAACCCAGATTTTTGCGTGGACATAGCGCCACCCATTGACCAGGGTGTCGGTGAACCACAGCCCAAAATACAAATATAAAAAATTAAAAAAAATAAATAAATAAATAAATAAAAAAACAAAAAAACCCTAAGAGGCATAAGGCCCTAGCTCAACATCAGCATCATAAGCGGATGCAGAGATATTTTACCAATATTTCAAAAAATATAAATAAGTGGGCAAGAATCCACAAGATAAAGTTGATTTCCCTTTAATCATGACAAATGGATCAATTTCAGAAACCACTATTCCATTTACTATGAATATACAAATTCAAGATTGCAATAATAAGCCTTTTGTATAGCATGGGATGGGAAGATGATAGATAGCATTTAAACATGGTTGATGCATAAATAGTGATCAAAATAACCAGAAGACATCGTATGAATTTTCTACATCTATTTGCAAATCTTTCACATTTGCATGACATGCAATTAGCCAGCTGACATACTCAGTAAATACTAAATAGAACTCTACAGCATATGCAACGGATGCTAATATTTTTAGATCCCAGATTTTTATGAAAGAATTTGTCAATCATATTTGGAGATTGGTCAGTTGGAACATCTAGACTGTCAAAATACCACAAAGTTTTTATAGAAGCATCAAGCTGAATTTCTAAGGACATTAACCAGGTAGCTATCTTTACATAAAATAAGAATGCTTCTTTCCCACACTTTTCTTCTTTTTATAGATATAGAAACAATCAAAACAATAAACTATCGTACCTGCATAGCAAGAATTTCACAATCTCTCTTGCTGAAACTGAAAACAATAACCGGATCATACTGCCGTTGCATTATCATTTTAGCAATCTTGAAAATGTCACTTTCTTCACCAGATTTTCCCGCATGTAGTCCCTTTTTCCACTTCCCATTTCTTTTGTTTCCATTATCAGAAGCAGCTCCAAGAGCATTCACTGCTTTCTGGAAACTGTCTTCCCGAAAAGTGCCTTTCTCATCTACCACCATGAACAAGCCATCTCCCCCAGAGGGGAAGAGATAGTGCTGTAAGGGTGTTGGCCGATAATCTGTATAAATAATGTGACAAGGCTGTTGGTGTACCTGCAGTTGCAAAACAACCAGATGCAAAGACATTTTATTTTACATGAACTTATATTTCTTCAATTACACAATGAAACCAGCAATAAGCATAATGCACCGTATCAAATGATGGCAAGTCTTTGAAACAATTCCGACACATGAATGTAGCTATGTACTATACCATTTAATGGATTTTAGTATTTTACATATGCAACAAAAGTAATGCAGATTAAATAAAAACTCTTAAGTATATTTCAGTGTCTCTCGAGTCTCGACAATCTCAAACAAGATGCATAGGTACTAGAGCATGCATACAATTCACACACACACGCACACAACCCAGAAAATCTTTATGCATATAAAGGAAGAAACAAATATTTGATGAAAGAATGGAGTGGACCTTTGCAACCCAATCAGCAAACTCTTTTGCATTTGGCACAGTTGCAGAGAGAAATACAAATCGAGAATTTTTGGGAGCCATTACAATGCTCTCTTCCCAGACCACACCCCTTTCTCTATCACGCATGTAATGTACTTCATCAAAGATTATCCAAGCAACTTCTCGCATAACCTCAGAACCCTTGTATTGCATGCTCCGTAAAATTTCAGTTGTCATCACCTGAAATACAAACCATTCATCAATAGAGCTCTGTTATCATGGCCAATTGCAATACTAATTTTATGCATGACAAATAGCAATATGTACCCAATCTGCACTGTATGCAACTACAAACACAAAATACCATACCAAGCAAGATGCATTTGGTGCAATTGTGACATCACCAGTCATCAGTCCAACATCTGAGAACTCCTCACTAAATTCCCTAAATTTCTGATTGCTAAGTGCCTTGATTGGAGAAGTGTAAATAACCCGTTGCTTATCTCGTAATGACATGGCAATGGCATATAAAGCAACAACAGTTTTTCCAGCTGATGTATGGGCCGATACCTGTAGCAAGATTCAAAATACAGTTCAGAATGAATGGCTTCAGCCAAAAATCATATTTAGTTTTTATCAATAAACAAGAAACACTTGTGGCTTAATAACCCCTAAATCAAGATTTTCCAATGTTAATGCAGTTCATTTCTTTAATAAAAGGAGAGAAAAAGCTCCGAAAATCTCCCCTGTTGATATAGTATGCATTGATTTTTCATGTAGGAAGCTAATTTCTCTAGCACTCTGGAATGATTCTTAGCAGGGATGAGTAACCGGGCTTAGTCATATCTCCAACTGCATATATGGATATCAAGCTTCTTCAGCAAGCTCATGGTTCTAAATGTCAGTTTTGCAGAGGACATATGCACAAGACGAGACATAATTTTCATACTCAGCACATTTAATTTCAACTTACATACGAAACAGAGATTCATAGTACAAAATTTGACTATAAACTGGACATCTGAGGCTAAGAATTATACTCCAGCCAGAACTAGACCAACCCAGATTGGTTTCGTTACCTATAAAATTGTTGTTCGCTACTGAACTTCACTTTTCCCTATTTTTGGAAAAAAAGTATGCCTAAACAAAATGGCCATTGCATAGATTTAATCAACCCCCAATGACAATTTTATTATCTTTTACAGCAAGCATTTCCCTAAACTTTTAAAATTTCTCCTTGGTCAACACTTCCATGAAGATATATCCAAGTTTATCTTCAGTTCTGCAGTGTACCACTGATAAAATGGGGATAGATCTCAATGGATCTTCAGTTCCATACCACTAAAGTCTAAAACATCTTTGTTTTGCACATACTACCAGATAAAATGGCGGTGGATCTCAATATGCCTGGTCCATACAAGCTCTTTTTGAGTTGAGCCACACTTCGACTAACACAAAATAGGGGAGGAAAACGACTCTGTTGAAGGTTTATGTCACCAAAAACCATCCTAAGCCATGTGCCTTTTTCAGCTTTTACACATTAAGAGTTTTCCACCTTTTCACATAGCCTTGGGAATGCTGCACCATGCACAAACACTTCTCTTCCATTTCTCCATTTCGAAAGGCATTTTTGATATCCATCTAATGAATGAACTAATTGAACTTTCAGCTGAGTTGCCATGGATAATGTCAATCTGATTGTGCTCATTTTGGCCCCAAGTGCAAAGGTTTCTTCACAATCAGTGGCTTTCTTTTGTGCAAAGCCATTCCTACTAACCTTGCTTTGTGCTTGTCTACTAAACCATCTTCTTTATAATTCATCTTGTAGACCCACTTGCAAAAAATTGCACTTTCCCCATTAGAGAGTTCTATAAATTCCCACGTTCTGTTTCTTTATATGATATCATATCCCATCAACATTGCTTTGCCCTATTCCTCTTTTCAATGTGCATCTTCAGATGAAACAGGCTCATCTGAATTCAAACTACTTGTCAGCAAATCTATATTTCTTCTTGTGAAGCTGATTATTGTGTACTTCTTGACTTACATGCACCAATGCAGCTTTGAGGCAGTTCTGCAGTAAACCACTGATAAAATGGTGATAGATCTCAATGGATCTTCAGTTTTGTACCACTGAAACTTATTTGTTTTGCACATGTCCCCTGATAAAATGGTGATAGATCTCAATATGATTGGTCCAGACAAGACTGCATCTTTGTGAGTCGGGCCACACTTTGATTGACACCATAGAGAGGAGGAAATCAAGTCTGATAAAGGTTCATGTCACCAACAACCATCCTACGCCATGTGCCTTTTTCAGCTTTACACATTAAGTGTTTTTCCCCTTTTTCATATAGCCTTGGAGCTGCTCCACCACGCACATACAATTCCTCTTCCATATCTCCATTTATAAACGCACTTTTGATATCCATCAAATGATTGAACCATTTGAACTTTCAACTGAATTGCCATGGACAATTCCAATCTAGCCGTGTTCATTTTGGCCCCAAGTGCAATGGTTTATACAAAATCAAAGCCTTTTTTTGTGCAAAGCCTTTTCCACTGACCTTGCTTTATGGTTGTCTACTAAGCCATCTTCCTTATAGTTCGTCTTGTAGACCCACTTGCGACCAATTTTACAGTCACCTTTAGGGAGTTCCATAAGTTCCCATGTTCCCTTTCTCTAGATGGCATGCCATTGTATTTCCCTACATTGCATTGTCCCATTCCTCTTTTCAATGTGCATCCTTAGATGAAACAGGCTGATGCAGGCAGGGTTTTCCCGGCTGCCAATAGCCCAGGCTAACTCCACACAGAGCTTTGTATTTACATCAAATTCAAGAAAATTTCAGCCTCACAGGTCGGCGCCAATATACCCAAATCTACTACATCCATATGACAATAGATTCGGCTCTTTAACATATTCAACGCCAAAGAATATAAAATACCCACACCTTTCTCTTTGTTGTTGAAAAGGGGATTCTCCTTTCCACTTAGCAATCTTAATACCAATTTTGTCCTCTAAATTGGTTGGCCAAGCAGAGACTTAAAAATCGAACACGGGGTCTTGGGAAAAAAAATTGCACAGTCGCTAAATCCTGTAAGTGCTGCAAAATGATTTTGTAGTGCCCCTTAAAAAAATTGTATTGCGGATTTCAGGAAGGTCAAACGACTCTGCCTTGTTCCTAATTGGTTCTCCACGGCCTTGAGTGGATCCTTCACGCAGCAAATGATTTCATACCATAACAAATTGGCCAATCTAAAAGAGGCATTTTTTATTTTCTGAATTCCAAACAGGGTACTGTCTCTGTAAAAGCACTTAGTCGCTGTAAATACCACACAACCACTACGCCGAAACACAATGAACACTCCCCCACGGGGTTTAAAACAAAATACAAAAGAATCGTGAACAACCACACAACGGCTGAGGCCAAAATACTCAGATTTTTTATTTTATGTAAATTGGAACAGCAAGCTACAAGTTTTCATAAACTGACCATTTATCAATGCACAGGAATTCAAATTGTAGTAACAACAGCTCATAAGCAAAAACCAATTTGGTTTAAACACAGGGATTCGATTCAATCTCAGCCATTTATCAAACACACAACTTACAGTCCAAAATCTTTGTTCCTTTAAGCCACTCACACAGAGAAATACCTTCCATTCACACAGATTGAAAGTACGGGCATCTGCAAAACTTCAGGACTGTAGTTGCCCAGACGAACAATGAGTTCCTCTCTTCTCTCCCTCTCTCTTCTCCTCTCTCGGGAGCTTCTTCTCCTCTTCTCCTCTCCAAACATTGTTTTCTTATGTTTCCCAAAAGAAACCTATCATGACAACCAAGAGTCACAAAGGTTGAATCGTTTCCCCTTCTCCAAAAAATAAGGGAAACTGAAAAACTATAATTACATAAGAAAATAATTTCTACAACTTATTCTAAAAGTCAAAAATTTACTTCCTAATATAAATATTTGCAATTTCTTACAAAACGTTTAAAAATTCCTCCCAACATTACCACGTGACCATCCCATCACATTGGTAAGCTCTTGTCCAGACTCTCACATCTTGTGCTTGATCTATGCACCTGCATCAGACTCCCAAGATGAAAAGATTCATGGTCTCCTGACCATGTTATGATAAAGTGAATCCTTGATCCCAAGCATTATGTTGTAGTTGGTCCTCCTCTTTGTCATGTCATTGCTCTACTATCTTCCCTTGTTGTAGTCTTCCCCCTTCTTTGCTGATGAAAACTTGTTCTACCATCTAGAGCATGTTGTCCTTTATTCTCCTCTGCCCTGCATACCTCTTCTGTTGAGGCTTCTTCAACATCAGCTTCCTTACTTCTTCAATCTCAATGTCCAACTTATCCTTGGGCTGGCTCAAATCACTGCTTCCTTGTTGAACTTTATCATTGTTATCCCTTACTAACATCCTGGTGGTTGAAGCTAAGTCCTCCATTCCTCGATCTTCCTTGAAGATGTTGTATCTCTGTTGGGGTTGATCTTTGCTACCCTCTACTAGTTGTTGTGTTTCCTTCATGGAAAATTTGTCTTTCATTCCTCCATAGTTGTTTAAGACACTTGTATGTCTTTCCTCCTGCTTCCCTTTAGCAAAGATATCATTGTCTCCTTGCTGAAACATATTGTTGTTGTCCTCTAACTGTTGCATCTCGTCCTTCTTCTCATCCAAATCTGCAGAATTTCTATGGCTGCCATCTTCTATATTTCTTGCTAACCACTTTTCTAAAAATTCAATTTCAAAATTTGTATTGACACAAGGAAATTGTTCATCACATTCTACCTCAATTTCTTCGGGTGCAGTATACATATCTATGTTATTAGACATGTATAAATGCTCTTCTCCATTTGTATCCTCTTCCAGCAACTTCTCCAACAACTGTAGTTCAGCTTCACACCTTACAAGCACTTCGTCTTTCTCTAGAACAAAAATCAGGTTCTACTTGTCCTTCCTCATCTCCAATTTCTAATCATGTTTAGCTTCAATACTTTGCGCAGGCATTTCTTCAACTTCTCCATTTATAACAGAATTCAAATTTTGTCCATTCTTCTTCATCTTTGTAACAATCTCCAAAGATTGTCCACCATTCTTTACTAAACTTGCATTCACACCCAAATTGTCAGTTTCAAAATCACAAGGCCTTGTAGCCCTCATTTGATGCTCTTGGCATCATTTCTTCATGTTGATCCTCATTCTCCAAATAATCTATGAGACTCCCAATGAAACCCTCATCAGCATCTTCTTCATCACTATCATCCTCTCCAAGGATAAATCCTTGTTTCGGTGTACAAATGTACACTGTCTCTTTCTCACTTTCTCCAAGTATCCTTCCCTCATGCAACACCAAAGTTTCCAAGCTACCCATCAAATCTTCATCTGCTTCATCCACTTTAACAGCATCCTCATTAATATCCACACCAATGTTATCAGAACCAAACCGGTGATCAAACTGAAAAACCTTGTGGACCGTGAACCGGTTGGAACAGGACGGAAACTAGTAAAAAACCGAGTTTACCAAAAAGACATCAAATATTCATATTTTAAAGTAAAACATATATATTCATGTGCATCCATATGAATCCAAACCATTTATACACAAATATGCAAAAGTTCTCATTTACATAGCATGTAAGGGTAAACATAACCAAAATAGCATCAAATGTAATCCATATCTAAACCGAAAATACATCAACAAATAGGCTCTAGATGGCCTCTAGCATCCAAAAAAAATCATGCTACGACAAATGCCTACATATCATCAAAATCATTGCTTATATTGGGGCCTTCGTCATCAATATTACCATTTAGGCATTAAAATAAGATAGAAAAAACGTAGCATGTCATGTCAAGATTTTTTTGAGTGATGGGTACATTTTTAGTAGAGTCATGATAGAGGAGTTCGACAACCAATGCCACTAACATCAAAATAGATAGAGAGCTTGGTGCTCTTGATTATATACTAGTTCCATACCCTTGTACATGACAAAATCCAATGGAAACGTTGCAATCCCCCCAATCCCAAAATCCTAAAAAAGCTATTAACTCTGCTGGATTTTGAGTGAAATCTAAAATTCTAGTTTCTCCATATGAAATCCAATGAGGTTGGAACCACTCTCAAACAACCTTGGTCATTTCATGGTAATGTTAAAAATTTAAGTAAAAGGATGAAAATGAAAGATAAAGGAGAATGTCACTTTTACTTTAAGAATTTAACATTACCATGAATTGCATAGCAATACTAGGGCCATAGGCTTGAATATTAGGCTAGACTATGGGAGAATTAGAAGTGGTTCAGCGAACTAAAAAAATCAAAAAATAAGAAAAGGCAAACTTTTTATGTTAGTCTGCATAGGTCAAACTGCACAAAACCAGTCCTGAATCGGCTGGTTCACGCTATTACGATTCGGACTAGTTCTGGGCCAAAAACAGCCAGACCGACCAGTTCTAGTCCATTTCGAATAACACTAATCCACACACGTGTTCATCACCCTTAGGTTGTTCTTCCATGGTTGCATTTTCCCATGGCACATAGTCTTCATCTTGACTATCCTCTATCTTCCTTCCAACCTGTATAACAACACTTAGTGATTGTTTCTCCTCTTTGCACAGAACAAAATCAATGCTCTGTCCTTCATCTAAAACAACTCTTGCATTCATACACCAATTGTTAAAATCAAAATCATCATGGCATGTATCCTCCATTAACACCTCGGCCATCATATGTTGATTGTCCACACAGCTTGTGAGACTCTCAACTAGTCTCTCATCAACATTTTCTTCATGCTGGTCTTCAGTTTCCAAATGGCCCATGAGACTTTCAGCTAGTCTCCTTTCAGCATTATCATTCTCTCTCTCTTCAAGGTTTACTCCTTGTTTAAGTTCACAAAGAACTTCTTCTTCAACAATTGTCCTTTTCTGCAGCTCAACTCCTTTGAGCTTTTCCTCCAATTGAGCATTTATCTTTTGTTCAAACTCCTTGAGTTTCTCCATCAACTGAGCATTTGATCTTTATCTCAGCTTCACCTGCAACAAATTCCATTTTACTTTCTTCTGAAGAGTCCATCTATAACCCTGGTCTTCCTCATCTTTTTGTAGCAGTCCTCTCATCATCTCTAGCTGTAATTTAATTTCAGCTACTTCTCTATCAAGTTTGTCCTGACTTGATCTATTATGGCTTCTCTTTGAACCTTTACTATGACTCTCAATAGTCACAAATCTCCTTCTTCCATGAGCTTCTCCCTGCTCACGGTGAGCTACAAACAAGCCACTACAACAAGCTGACTCCATCAACCTGTTTGTAAATACCATACTAATCTCTTCCATGCCTAGTCTTCTCCTGGTATTTTTGTTGACTCTTTCCTCTAGAATCTTCATATAAGCACTCTCTACTCTTTTGGCTTCTGCATACAGTTTACGCACCTTCTTCATGAGAACTTTGTTGTTCTTCCTCACTTTCTACTACAAGGTTCCTTGCCATCATCCTCAACTGCAAACATTCATCACTGCTACTTGTAATCAGAAATTAATCCACAATTAACTGAAAACAAAAGACCATTACCTCCTGTTCAATCTTCACTTGAACACACAACTGCTACTGTAGAATTCTTCTTACTACTATCTTCCCTTTATTGTTGTGGACCTTCCTGTTCTTTAAATCGGCACCATTCTTCCTCTTGATTGCTTCCTAAGTCAATATGTTCTACTTCAAGGTAGACATCCTCCACTATGTCTGCACAGCACCTCACAATCAGCGAACCTCAATTCAATTTAATTTGAAAACAAAGATTTACCTCAATCTGTTGTAAACTCGATTTCCTCCAAGAGCTTCTTGTATCTTTCTCTAAGAGTTGTAAAGCTTTTAGCTTTACGTGGCTCTGATACCACTTGATGTAGGAGGGGTTTTCCCGGCTGCCAATACCTCAGGGTAACTCCTCACGCAACTCTGTATTTACATCAAATTCAAGAAAATCCCAGGCTCACAAGTCAACACCAATATACCCAAATCTACTCCATCCATACAACAATGGATTCGGTTCTTTAACATATTCAGCGTCAAACAATATAAAATACCCACGCCTTTCTCTTTGTTGTTGAAAAAGGGATTCTCCTTTCCACTTAGCAATCTTAATACCAATTTTGTCCTCTAAATTGGGCAATATGATGGTTGTCCAAGCAGAAACTTAAAATTCGAACACAGTCTTGGGAAAATTTTCTATGCAGTCGCTACGAAATGATTTTGTAACATCCCTTAAAAACTATATTACGGATTTCAAGAAGGTGAAACACCTCGGTCATGTTCTTAATCGATTCTCCATGACCTTGAGTGGATCCTTGACACAATAAATGATTTCATGTGCCTTTCTCCATTATGTTTGCAATACCATAACAAATTGGCCAATCGAAAAGAGGCATTTTTTATTTTCTAAGTTCCAAACAAGGTACTCTGCCTCTGTAACAACACTTAGTCGTTGTAAATACCACGCAACCACTACGCCAGAACATAATGAACACCCCCCCACAAGGTTTTGAAACAAAATAATAAAGAATCGTGAACTCCCGAGAGAGGAGAAGAGAGAGGGAGAGAAGAGAGGAACTCGTTGTTCCTCTGGGCAACTACAGTCCTAGAACAACACAAAGGTTGAGGCCACAATATTCAGATTTTTTTCCTTTTATGTAAATCGGAACAACAAGCCACAAGTTTTCATGAACTGACCATTTATCAAGAACAAGAATACAAATTGCAGTAACAACTCATAAGCATAAACCAATTTGGTTTAAACACAGGGATTCGATTCAATCTCAACCATTTAGCAAACACACAACTTATAGTCCAAAATCTTCGTTCATTTACGCCACTCACACAAAGAAATACCTTTCGTTCACACATATTAAAGGTACAAGCATAAACAAAACTCCAAGACTGTAGTTGCCCAAAGGAACAACGAGTTCCTCTCCTCTCCCTCTCTCTTCTCCTCTCTCAGGAGCTTCTTCTCCTCTCCAAACACTCTTTTCTTATGTTTCCCAAAAGAAACCAATCATGACAACCAAGAGTCACAAAGGGTGAATCGTTTCCCCTTCTCCACAAAATAAAGGAAACTAAAAAATTATATTTACATTAGAAAATAACTTCTCCAACTTATTCTAAAAATCAAACTCACTTCCTAATGTAAATATTTACAATTTCTTACAAAACATTTAAAAATTCCTCCCAGCATTACCATGTGACCATCCCATCACATTGGTAAGCTCTTGTCCAAACTCTCACATCTTGAGCTCAATCTATGCACCTGCATCACAAACCCTCTAAATTCAAAGTAGTCACCAAATCCATATCTTCTCATGAAGTTGACCACTGCATACTTCTTGAATTTCAGGTATCAACACAGCTTCGAGGTAGTTATTGTGGCATTTGGTGTTTGAATCTTTAGAAATACTACAACACTGTTGAGATGACCCACATGTGGTTTTCTGCTAGACCATGCTTTCATGTACGATGTTTCAAGCCTCAAAGGTTAGCTCAATTGGACGAGTTCTCATTGCTAAAGCACCTCGCTAATAGGAGGTCATGGGGTCAATTCTCCTCAATGCCCTCGGGGTTAGGTTCTGCTAATAAGCCAACGGGAAGTGATCCATTCAGGTGGATCTACCTGGATATTTCCTTGGAAAAAAAATGTATGATGTTTCTAAATTCTGACTACTTATGTTAGACTATTTTTTTAATAAATAAAAAAAGGCATGCACTGCTTCAGCCCAAATATCATTTCAGGTTCTTACCCATAACCTTGTTACTTGTCATCTTGATGATTATCCTAGTGTTCCTCTCTACAACACCATCCCAATGAGGTTCGATTGCTGTGAATGCCACGAGATTTATAGTACCTGTAGAAGCCTTTGGATTTGTGATCTTGTTTTGACTTTATGTTTCAACTATATTTGAATTACCACTAATTTGTTCTTCAGAAATTACACTCAACTTTTCCAATAAAATTTACCAATAAACGTGCAATAACAAAATACTTTGAACCTCCCCATGATCGCATTCTCATAGAACTACACAGATCATTGTGTACAAACTCTAAATTCTGACTACTTATGTTAGACCTTTTTTTAATAAATAAAATAAGGCATGCACTGCTTCAGCCAAAATGTCATTTCAGGTTCTTACCCATAACCTTGTTACTTGTCATCTTGATGATTATCCTATTGTTCCTCTCTACAACACCATCCCATTGAGGTTCAATTTTCTGTGAATGCCACGAGATTTATAGTACCTGTAGAAGCCTTTGGATTTGTGATCTTGTTTTGATTTTATGTTTCAGCTATATTAGAAGTACCACTAATTTGTTCTTCAGAAATTACACTCAACTTTTCCAATAAAATTTACCAATAAACGTGCAATAACAAAATATTTTGAACCTCCCATGATCGCACTCTCATAGAACTACACAGATCATTGTGTACAAACTCTAACTGCACGCTTTCTCTCTGTGAACTTTTAGCAAATGTTTCTGTGTTGCTTGTTTCACTTACAATTAGTTATTTTTCTTTCACAGAGCATTCATTAGTATTAACATCAGATAAATATAAGCATTCATCAACAGTAAACAACACCATTCAACAATGCACAATAACCAAGACAGTACACAGAGGGTTTTAGGTGGAAAACCCCCTTCGGGACAAAAACCACTGAACGCTTCTTAATATTTGTCTTCAAAAATAATTACATCAAGTTTTCAACTCCAACTGAAGGAAGTTCCAACCCCCTGATTTACAATCTCCAACTTGTAGGATGCTACAACACCCCGTTTACCAACTGCAATTGGGAGGACGCTCCAATGCCCTAGATCTCAAGCTCCAACCTGACAGATGCTCCAACTCCCTATTTACCAGTTGCAATTGGACGGACACTCCAACGCCCTGTGCAGGCTTCAACCTACCCTAGCACCAACCTGCCACCCTGATCAGCCGGCGGACCACGTTTCACAATTTTCAGACCGGATCCCCTACGCTCAAAATCAATATAAAAAAACTGTAATGAAGATTTTGCTGCTCTGCTCAGTATGTATATCACGTCAAGTCCTGGCAGCCTTACTGCTCTAACTGACCACTACACTATCATACCTCAAACACAATCCTTCCTTTGCTAAATCACAAGCCAAATCAAACCACTGTTATCTCTGACCACTCTGCAATCTATAACTGCTCACTACTACAACTGAAGATCATCATCAATGTCACTACCCACCAATTATCATTGTTCAATAAATATCCACTTCCATATAGGTATACTGCTGTCATTGTGGTATGTAAGTCAAGTACTATCATATCATCAAGAAACTGTCATGTACAAGGAACACTATCAAGTACCAAAGGACACTATCAAATACCAAGTGTACTTTCATGTAGATCATTGACATGCCACAATATTGCCAAGGTCAGATCATCAAGTGTATTGTTATGCCATAGGGTCACACTGCCGTAATGGTTCTGACTTTTATTTTGTTAATAAGATCACTGTAGTCAACAAGATTCCTCAAGGTCAATTCAAATCACTGCAACATCTATTCATATCACTGTTGTACAAGAGAGTTACTATCATTGTCAAGAGTCATATCAATGTCCTTCAAGACATAAGTTTGAGATATTCAGATGTATTTCGCTACAGGTTCCTTTCACACTTGCCTTGTGAAATCAAAAACACTTTGAATGGTGCAAAAATTTCTTCAGACAAGCCTGCAAAGTGTTGTACAGTGTAAGATGACTGGAGGAGCCCTTACTGCTTCTTATCTCATTAGCATGCCATTGTCTTCAAATCAACATTCTACCATACTTTTCTTTGTTAATGGTGTAAGCTTAACTTGAACAAATGTTGTTTGGTCTGCTTGCTAGAGCAAGTTATGGTCATAGATTCATAAGCCTTCAATTCTACCTTCTACTAAAAGGGTACTGTATGATTCTTCCATAAATATGGCTTCAGACTGTAGTGAATTAGGTTTTACTAATATAGTTGTTGTAGTCACAAAGTAGGCCTGTATTATCAAGTTCAAAATTCTTGTGCAGAGACTTCTTGATGAGGTCGGCATCACATTTGGATATATATATATAAATATATTCGTTCCTCCAAGTGCAGACCTTAATACACGCTTCAAAAGATCTTGCAAGGAATGAGGCACCTTCAAATGTCACTGTCTTTAAGCACTAACCGCATGCCGCAAAAGATAGGTCTGCTTGCTTCAAATTTAAAGGGCCGAAACTTCTGTTGACTGCTAATCCAAAGTTGTGGTTTAGAAGCTGGTCTTTCAAGGCCTGGTGAAGGGTTACAAATTTGCAGTTGATTAGTTCAGAGCTGCCTTTAACATGTCTCAAGCAACAGATCATAAATTTAAAAGTTTGAAACCTTTATCCAGACCAACGACACTCAGATTCGCATCCTTCAAACATCTGCTGCAGATATTCTAAGGCTCAGAGAGATAGCAAATGCTTTAATTAGTTTGAACTTTAATCATTACTCAGCTAAATCAAATTCTGTCTTCTGAGACTTTGACCGCAGGCTATACCCTTTTAATAACTGCAGGAATAAGACTTTTAGTCCTCGATCTTATCAAAGTTTATGCCTCAAATACCTTTGTTGTACTGAAACCGATCCTCCAATAAGATTTATCACCCGATACCAAGGTTTATGCCAAAACTCAAAAGTTTATTGTTGACAAGGAGCACAAAGTCAAGCCCTAAATGAGGGTCGAAGGTTCTGAAAGTGGATGCCCTAATTAGGGCCAAGTAGAAGAGCTGCTTCAGACCTCAAATATTTCGATCCTCAAGAAGATTTACCTAAAGGAATCCCAAACCCAAAAATAAAGCAAAAATCCAAAGCCCAGAGCTTCCCAACAAGTTGCCAAAGAAACTTTCTCTTCTGATGTGACAGCTCTTCACAAGGGGGCTGAAAAAGATGTCAGAGATAAATGAGTCGAATGATAATCACTGAATACACACTTAGGTGATAGATCAAGTGTTTCTTAAATAGATTTCAAAGGGGCTCCTAAGAGATGGAGTGAGTTCCCATTTTGGAGGAGGATTTCATTATTTAATTGTTGAATTTTCTTTTATTTAGATTAATTCCTAAAGATAGGGTCATCTAGTTAGGTCTGAATTTATCTTTGAAGTCAAAAGACCCTTTGTGAATATAGTATAGTTTTAAGGTCCTTTAAGTAGCATGGAAGCCCATCTCTCTTGTTTGAGTTAATATGCTAGCCAATGGAAGATTGCCACATCAACACCTTGTGGGGTCTTTCCCCAGAAATTGGGTCCTTTAACTTTGACTGAGCATTTATGTCAAATCATGAAGACCCACAATATGCTCCACATATCATCGGAATCAGCACGACGAGGAGAATCCACTGGCGAGGATCTCCATGACAAATTCCATGATTTGCTTCTTCAAAAACCATCAACAAGTGCGGGGTATGTCCTTAGTCCAGGGAACCCAAACCCTAGAACTAGGGTTTTCAACCATCCAACAATGGAGCTTCCAACTTGATGTAATCCAGACAAATATAAGAACATTCATTAATAGTTTGACATCAATGACAGATGTTTAGTCAAAGTCAAACCCCAGGGTTGACATCAATGACAACACCATTCAACACTTCAACCACTAAGGTTTGTTGACCTCCTATCACAGCTGAAAAGCTGTATATGCCACCTTTTCCTTACCTGTAGTCACACTTTGTAATGATTCATTTTGTCCAATATAAGGTATTTATCTTCATCAAACTCCACCTTAAGTGCTGTATTCCGATTTGGCCTACTCAAATAAAACATCAAGTGCCTCCCTAATTATCCCATCATGCATCTTCATAGGGACTTTTCATTGACCATCTACTATGTGTACTTACTAATTTCCTGTTGAATTTTACTCTCATCCAACATGGCAAATCATTCTTCGTTAGTTTGTTATGTGTCCACTGTCATGTACCTAGCAGCCCCTGTTACTCCCATGCATCTTTTGGTGCTTTTGTTTCTTTTGCAAACTAGCAGTTTGTAGTCTTTAGCTCCACCACATGTATCCCATTTTTCATCAAAACAGACTTGAATGTCTTTCCTTCTTTAACTGTGACAAATCATATTTCCTTACCCTATTTCCTTACCCTACATTCACATTCAAATGGCCATGTTTAACATGATAGCAGCGGTTTTCTTTACCTGAAATGGTGTTGCTGTTATTTGTCTGTCTTATTTTGTAATCCTGCTTTTTCCCCCTCACTTGCAAAGATTCTGTCTTCTCTTTCCCTTCTGCTTCACTGCAAACCCATGTTACTCTACTCCTATTGCCTATGTAATCCTCCAAGTTCATCAAATGTCAAATCTTCAGTTGTGGACTCTGTTGTCAATGCATGGAGAAGGAACACAGTGCAGTCCTACCCAGATAATCCTTGAGAGAGAAACAGTCCAGAGTGTTCCATATGAGAGTATATTAATATATACATTTTATAAACACATACATATTATAAATTAGAATGCATATATAATATGGATAATGTTGGGTACTGCGGAAGTTTAAATATAAAATCACTGTCGGTATGGAAGGGAAACAAATTAAACAAATTATAAATATCTAGAAAAGCTTTGCATTACATCAAGAGAAGAACTGCCACTTGAAAAGATGCAGCGACAGCTGGGTAATTATTGTTTTTGCTGTTGTCAAGCATCAAATTCATAGCAGGTGGAATGATAGTTGCTACGACAGCTACAATCATCTATAAACAAGCAAAGATCAGCCATTCACTCAAATCGACAAAGGGTGCTGAAGATGAACCAGGATATATAAGTTCCAAATGCTGACATATATTTGACGGACACTGATACTCCTAACGATAATATGGATAATGTTGAGTACTGCAGGAGTTTAAAGGACAAAATAATGAACACATCCAAGAAAAGGTGCATAATGCTGAATTAGTTACACAAAACATAGATTTTAAGTGCTACAGTGTAGTAAAAGCTGGCCATTTTGAACCAGTTTTTGATGTAAACTAATGGCCAGAGGTCAAGTCAACCATCGACTCATCCTGAAATTATCAGTACAACATGAAACTAGTCAATTAGCTGGTTCAGAATTTGATCCAACAGGTCCCAAAAGCTGGGCCATGGGTAGCATAGCCTAGTCGGCATTTAAAAAAACATGCCCCTCCAACCCACCCAAAAATCCTAAACCCAAGCTTGTAAACACAACCTCTTTGCCTCACACTTATCATTGGAGCATATAATGAACTTGGACCTGTAACATTAAATGGAGCTCGGGACAAATTTCAACCTGATTTGGACTTCAATCTCTTAACTGAAGAAGAGGATGGCAAAAACACAGTCCAAATATGACCTCTGTCCAAACTGATCCAAAACATACCTACATGCTTCACTGTCCAGGTCAGCTTATGGTCTCGGCCTGGTTAGGGCTAATCACCAGACATCATCAGCCCTGATCTACGTCTCAAGAATACTTCTAGCATCTGTGGCTACCTTTAGTGATGCTCCTCTTTATTTCGCTGGCAAGAAGGGCTACTCCCAGCCCCCTGTGCAGACTCACGGCCCTCCTCCAAACAGTGGTGAAGGGTTTGACCTTCAGTACAGGACAGCGACCTTATCTCACAAAAAAAATACTTCAAAAACTAGACCCAAAACATGCCCAGACAGTCCACAAATCATCCTCTACTACTCGGCCCAGCTGTGAGGTTAATTCGGTATTCAAAAAGGCTATAGAACTCGTCCTCTCCTCTTTGTCTAGGATGCTCCCAATCTGCGGCCAAACAGAGATGTGAGTTGCTCTTAGGATCATGACTATATGAGGGTGGAAGCACCCCTATTTATACAATTCGGTAGAGGATCAAGGGACGTGTCTATTGGATCTGTTGAGCCGACATAGAGATAAGGCCGACCTTGATAATATTTGTGTGAGAGAATAAATTCAAAAACCCACTTTTACTTATCCAAATTTGATGATCTTTAGATCGATTTTGGTCCTCTCGAAAAGAGGAATTTAATGCTGCAATTATCTTCCTCAAAAGGAGCTGTCCAAAGTGGAATTTTGCCCTAGTTGCCAATTTTAACACTCCCTCTCAACTAGGGAGAATTCCACTTGCCAATCCATCCATCATCATCGATCATCATGCCAACTTGTCGTCATGAACCATCTTTGTACCTCATTTTTGCTCTGCTCTGTTGAACAGTAATATGAATAATAAAGAAGAATCGATTGAGAGTGAGTCACAAGACCTTGCCACTCTCCACTGACAAAAGTCAGTCCTCATAACCATCGGACTTGATCCCAAGAAATCAAGTTGAAGAAACATCATACATGCTAGACATAGGGAGTATGGCAGTACATGATGCGTCCATTTGTCATGTTATGGTCCCTATCCACTTTTCCCAACTCATTGGCCAAACGAGAGGTACTTCCCATGTGTCCCGGACTACATGGATAGGATGATACTAAATCAATAGCAGGCGAAGAATGTATCACATCTTGCTCACAACCATACGTAGGGAAAGGACGAAACACATCCTACAATTACACATCACAATCACATATAGGGAAAGGATGAACCACATCCTACTGTCACACATCACAACCATACGTAGGGAAAGGATGAACCACATCCTACGTATGCAGATCACCGAGAGTAGGGAAAGGATGAACCACGTCCTACAAACACAAGTTACAAACACATGTAGGGAAAGGATAAACCCAGTGTTTTTAGAAACGGTCGAGCCAGACCGAGCCAAGGCCTAGTCGGGTCTGCTTGGTGGATGAAACGGAACAGCTAGTTGGTTTGTTACTAAGCTAGTCACCGACTCGGTCACCCACACACACGCACACGCACACACGGCCAGCGAGGTCTTTTGGGGGGAAATTGGACCTTGTTGACCACTACACGTCAATGACCCATAGCAGTACACCCCCTTTTTTCGCAAAAGGGACAACGCTTCATCAATGTGTCCATGTCGTTCGACTATCACCAACAGCCTGATCATGTTATTTTGTAAATCCAATCTACATGTGTAAATTGTAAATAATCTTAGCAGATCTGTGTCATGCATGTAATTGCCTAGGTAAACTTGATTTTCCAGTGATAATCTACATTCCGGAAGGTTTTTTGTCTCACCGATCCATGATTGGCAGAGTTTTCCTTCAGCCTTACCCCAAACCCGGAATGGATTTTGTCATTAGAATCTAGGGGGAATTCTAGTGTGTTAGATCGAGTCTATGTAAAAGTGATTTGGAAATAATCCTAACTATTTGGTTAGGTTCTTTTATTAAAAATTGCTTGATCTGCTAGATTATGTTTGTATCACAGAAATGGGTAGTCTATGAGGGTCTATGTCAAATGGGTTTTCCCCCTTGAAATGTAAAAATGTAAAAATCATGATGTAAAAGGTCTTGAGGGTTAGAAAAATAATTTATACCCTCATAAGTCCTAGGTAATTTTATTTTTTCCAAAGGCTAAATTCGAAAGTCCTTTAAAAAAATAAATTTTAAGAGGTCCAAGGACTAAGGTTAAATGATTATTTTGCTAAATTTTAGGCCCTTAGTCCCTTGGGTTAAGTCAAAGTCAAAATTTTGAGGAAATTAATTCAAAAATTAAATTTTTGAATTAATTAAAATGCATTTAAATGATAATTTCGAATTTCCTCATTATTTTAATTTTGATGGATGAGATTAAAAGATTTTTTGATCCTCATCAATGGTCGAGATCGCTTTGACAAGGATCACTCGAACTAGCCGTTGGGAAATTTTTCTTTAAATAGGAGGTCAGGTGTCCATTAAGATCATTCGATTTGTGAGTCTTGTGCTAAATAAAGCTCTCTTGTAATCGTTTTTCATGTGCAATACAAAAAGACTTTGGGGTTAAAATCTTGCTGGTGTTACTCTTCGTGGAAATGTTGTAAGATTGTTTTATTTTTGTGCATGGTTTTAATTTCAGCCATTAATGATAGCTTTATGAAGAGTGATTTTAAACACAGGTATCTTGTTTAGTCACTAGGGTTTGAATGGTATTTAAATTTCTGAATATGATGGCAAGTATCTCCATCAAATCTGGATTTTATTGTCATTTTCTCCCTCTTTGTTAATGGTTGAATTAAGCTGTGCAGGAAAATCTTGATTTTGAGGATCAACGGTCGTTTGGGGAAGTTCTTGGCTGAACCAGCCAACTCCCGAGAAGCATTTTCTGAAGAGCCTAGCTAGTTTTGATCCCTGGCTTATCATTAGAATTTTTCTAGTGAATGCATGAAGGGTTTTCTGAAGCACCTCATACTAAATTTAAAATTTTGAAAATATTTTTGTGGCATACTGACAAATCTGGCTATTTAGAGCTTTCAAACTATGAATATTGTAATTATTTAGCGGGTTTTTGGGTTTTTAGTTTAATCTTTGCGCATATTGTTTCTGGGTATTCTGTTTTGCCATTGCAGGTTGCAGATTTGAAGAGGAAACTTTTGTTTGAAGCCAGATCTAGGCCCTGGAGGATAAGATCTGGCCTCAGAATCAGCTCTTGCAGGAATATTTACTTCAGATCTGGAAATTTTTGTGGGATTTTCTGAGTTCCTGGGTTTTCATTTTGGTTGTAGAGAAATTTCAAATTTTTTAAGGCAAACTGTGTTCATACCCTCTCGAAATCTGCCCAGCTCTCTTCATTTATCATCAGCAGATCCCTTAATTCTGCCCTTGATTCGCTTTTGTCAAACGTTGGCCATTTCCACGCTGCCATTCTTACGTTTCTCCCACAGAAAAACCCCAACTGCGGCTCCCTCATCCTCTGTCAGCTCCAATCAACAAATCCGTTGTCCATTCCACACATTCACCAAACCTACATTTTTCTTTGGCCTTCATCTTCACTCACATTCACCTCCAAAATTTCTCCATCGTTGTCCTATTGCTCCCTTCACGCAGCCATTCTCTCACTTCAAATTCGTTGACTGCAAGCCTCACTGCTCCATCCAATCTCCCATTGCAACCTCCTTCTCGATTTTCCGCGTCCCTTATCAGTCCAGCTCTTCATCTGATCTCTACACGTTGCTTCTCCACCTTCTGTTGCTGCCATTACCCACGCCTTCCCCTCACTCCAGCTCCTTGGCCTGCAGCTCCTTTTCCTCACGCAACTACTTTCTCTCTGCAGCTCCAGCCTACCTGCGCTGCTCAGTTCAACTGCCCCCTCCTCGAGTTCCTGTCACCATTCTTACACTGCCCCTTCTTGTTCCACTGTTGCCATCCATCTCCTCTACGCAGCCCCTCCATTCCGCTGCCAGCAAATTCGAAACCCCCGCAGTCTCCATCTTCACGCAACCAGCTCCATCGAACCTGCAATCTCGCTTCCAAGCTCGAGTTATCTGTCGTCGTCTAACCTGCAGATGCACAACATAACACGATTTCGAATTCTTTTTAATGTTTGTAGCTAGGGTTAATCATATATGTTCATTAGTTTTTCATTTGATTTGGATTTAGTTTTAAGTTTTATTTAGTTAGGATTTAGATTTTATATTTTTTTATTTTGTTATATATATAGATTAGGTGTTAGTTTTTATTTTGATTTCTTTTAGCTTAGCTTTTAGTCTTTAGTTTTAGTTTAGGTTAGTTTTATTTTAAATAATATAAAAATATATATATATATTAAAAAATTAAAATCCTAAAATGCATAAAAAAGGGATTTTGATTTTGATTTTGATTTTCAGGTTTTGATTTATTTTCATTTAAATTTCTAAAAAAAATAATAATAAAAAATTGAAAAAAGGCTAATTAAAAATTGAAAATTCCTTTCGATGTATTTTTGTGGTATTAGTATTTATCATTTTACCATAGCTAAATGTGCTTAGATTTTATCTGAAGATTAGCTATTTGTCTGAAAGTGGTGATTCATTTTATGAACTAGTTAGCATTTTGTGGTCATTCAAAGTATTCTATCTTTTGAAAATTTAATCGTTGGAGCTTTGCTAAGTTATTAAAATTGATCGTGGTTGCTTGAATGTTTTAATGCTCATCGTATGCTAGACATTTCAATAAATATTTTCAAGCAATTGTTGAAAACTTTGTTCGTATTTATATTTCCTAAGCAGCGAATCAATTATTCGATTTCCACTTCATCTAGCAAAGGCACTGGTACTAAACATTTAAAGATCTAATCAAGTTTTAAAATCAATCAGGTGCTTGTTTCCCTCGTTGTGTCTCCCAAGCCAACTGATTACCAGTTGGTCTTCTTTTATCCCATAGGGTCTACCCCCCTTAGCCTAGGGAGACGGCTTAAACGAAGAGATCGGGGATCAGGGTGACAGCCCCCGGTCTGAGCATTGTCGCTGTGCTTAGACATTCTGTGCAACAACATTTTTGGCGCCGTTGCCAGGGATAGAGTTTTTTTTGTCCTTGGTCTTCTCGACATTCCTCTCATTTCTTTCCTCTCGTCCTTTCCTGTCCTTAGCTCCTTTATTTCGAGTTTTTTCGTGTTTCACTTTCTGTCCGGGTGGCGACTCCACTTCATTTATCCTCTGCAAGTGTGTATACTAGATGGCATCCAAGTAGTTTGCTTAATCCTGCTCCTGATCCTGAAAAGGCTCTCAGAGTGCGATTACACAAACTCTCTTCTCGTACACTACTTGTTAATCTCGGACAAGAAACCCTATCTGATATCCATTTCCTTTTTACTAGCGCAGTCGAGCATGACATCATGGATATATTTTCCCCTTGCGATTTTTCTAACATTCAAGGTTATCCCAATGATATTCCAAAGCATGGGATGGATAAATTGCCTATCTTTTAGGGAAATAACGCAATTAGTGCTAATTCACATCTGAAAGCTTTTAGTTTATGGATGGGTAAGTATGCAAGGGCTGCTGATTTTAATCATGAAGATGTTAGAATGACCCTTTTTGTTCTGACCTTGGAGGGCGATGCTTTAGAATGGTTTACAGAAAAGCCTTGGGATTCATTTGATTCCTTGCAATCGATTGTTAATGCCTTTAAGGAAAAGTATGGAGATAAGAGAGAAGGAAGACACCTCGTGAAAGCTATTAGCATAATCAAAAAGAAAGAGAATGAAACCGTTGAAGAATTTAACAAAGGGTTTAATGATATTATTAAGGAATTACCTCAAGATTATAAACCTACTGACAAATCTCTTCGGGATTTTTATATTGATGCCTTTAGCCTTGAGCCCTCTTATGAGTTGAGACGTGCTAAACTTCCTGATTATAGGGATTGTCAAGCTTTAGCCGTAGAGCTTGAAAAGGATAAGGCAGCATCTGGGAAGTCTGAAATCCCAGGTTTTGATAGGCATTCAACGAAATTTAAAGAACCTAAAGGAAAAGAGGTTCAAGAACCTGATAGCGAGCTTGTTCAGAAATTGCTCCAAAAGATCGAAAGCATGGAAATTAATCAAGCGAAATTAACATCTAACCATGCTAAGGAGATAGCTACTTTGCATAATAGGTTGGTCCAAATGGAAAGCGCACAAACGCAAAATTTTCAGCCCAGAAATAATAATAATAATAGGAATAACAATTGGCAAAAGAAGGGTCAATCTAGTGAGCAGAGACCTCCTAATCCGCTTACTAATTTGGTCGATGATGCTCCGCCTTACTGTTGGGTTTCTGATGCTCTTCATGAGGAGGCTACTTGTCCCATCGTTAAAAGAATTTTGGATAATGGAATGTTTGGGGCGGGTGATCAAATAAAAGTAGTGGATAAAGAGTTTCCTTTGTCTATGAATGATTGGATGGAGGTTAAGGAAAATAGTCGAGATGTTATGCATCCCTCATCAGCTTTTGGTATAAATAACCTTGAAAATGAAGATGACATTTTGGCTAAGGTATATGGCGAAAAACCCTCTCCAGAGCAAATCATGGAAATTGCTAGAGATAAAGGTTTAACTTATCAGAGAAGGGATAAAGATCAGAGCGGGAATCAAATTCCCCCTCGAACTTTTAACCCTGGTTTAAACTCTGGATTAGATGTCGATTTGGGAAGTTGGTTTAATAATGCGAAAATCTGGGTTCCTGTCTCTGAGATTGTGAAAATCCCTTCCCAGAGAGATAAGTTACTAAAAGCTATTCAAGGTCCTCAAGCAAATATTTCTCAACAGAAAACCTCGGAAGTTGATTATCACGATGCTCCCATATATTTGCAAAGTTTAGATTCGGATAACAAAGATCATCAGCCTTTCTTTATCACCTTGATGGTCAATGGATATAAATTGAATAATTGCATGCTAGATTCTAGGGCATCAGCTTGTGTCATGACTAAGAAGGTCATGGAACAGCTTAATTTAAGAGTTTCTAGACCCTACTACAATATATGTGCCATGGATTCTAAAAAGATTGAAGTTCATGGTCTAATCAAGGATTCACAGGTCCACTTATCAGTTTACACTGACATTGTGATTGTTATGGACATTGTTGTTGTTGATGTGCCTGATGCCTAGGGTATGCTTTTATCTAGAAAATGGGCCTCTGATCTAGGAGGAAGTATTCAAATGAATTAGTCATATGCTATGATTCTTTCTCCTAGAGGTGATGGTTTTGTGAGACTTAATAGAGAGCCCGAGAGAAAATTCCAGGTCGAAGATCCTAAGAGACCTCATAACGAGGTAATTAAAGAACAATCTGACATTTGGAATTACGCTATCATGTCTAATTCCATAGTTCTTCCCGATGATAAGATTGATAAAAAGGTTGAAGATCTCGACGATAAAGTTTGGTACATGTATTTTGATGGTGCATCGTCTAGACATGGTAAAGGTGCAGGTATAGTTTTGAAATCACCCTTGGGTCATATCTTCAAGTTTGCTTACCGATTAGAACTTGAAGCAACCAACAACGTTGCTGAAAATGAAGCTTTGTTGTTGGGTCTTGAGTTGGCGAAGTCTTTAAAAATTAAGTTGCTTAGCATCAAGGGGGATTCTAACTTAATTATCATGCAGCGTACAAACAAATTTACGTGTAAAAATCAGAGATTAAGGAATTATCGAAATGTTGTGTGAGATACTATGGAACACTTTGATGCCCTTGACCTTGAAGCTATCCCAAGAGAGCATAATAGTTTGGCAGATGAGCTTGCCGTAGCTGCTACTACCTTGCAGTTCTCTGATGAGCTAATTAAGGATAAGATTAAAATGGAAGTTAGATTTAGACCGCCTGTTCCAGATAACTCAGAGCATTGGCAAGTCTTTAATGATGAAAAGCAAGTGATTCATTTTCTTGATAGTCTGGATGAGTTTGAAAATTTTCGGATAAATTCTGAGGATGGATCTGGTAATCATGAACATATTGTAAATCCTACTCCTAGGAATGTGGTTTCTTTAGAACAGCACTTTGATCAGCATGATGCCACAAAGTTGAAAGAGGAGAATAAAATGGATCCGGGCGAATACCTCGAGGCGAACATTAGTACTCCTACGAACCCAAAGATTGTTAATTTGGTAAGGGTACTAGTGTTGAAGAAAGAAAAAAGTTAACTACTTTACTTCGCGAATATCGAGATGTTTTAGCATTTTCTTATGATGAATTAAAAGGTTATAGGGAGGATGTCATGGAACACACTATCCCTTTGAAAGATGAAAATGCTAAACCCTTTTGCCAGAAGCTTAGGCAGATTAATCCTAAGTTAGCCCCTTTGGTTCAAAAGGAGCTTTAGAAGATGCTTGCAGCAGGAATTATTGCTCAAACGAGGCATTCAACATGGTGTTCCAACATGGTGATTGTTAGGAAAAAGAACGGTACGATAAGGCTTTGTGTCAATTTTCGAAACCTTAATCTAGCATGTAAGAAAGATAATTACCCTTTGGCAAACATGGAGACTATGTTGCAAAGGGTAACTGGTTCTGGAATGATGTCATTGCTAGATGGTTTTTCTGGATATAATCAGG
Organism: Pinus tabuliformis; assembly: GCA_031772625.1. Taxonomy (NCBI): domain Eukaryota; kingdom Viridiplantae; phylum Streptophyta; class Pinopsida; order Pinales; family Pinaceae; genus Pinus; species Pinus tabuliformis. The sequence continues at coordinate 990,160,858 of CM062814.1, forward strand.
TATGGGTTAAGAAGGAAGATTGTCACAAAACTACATTCACCACACCATGGGGTACTTTCGAATATATTAGAATGTCGTTTGGATTAACCAACGCTGGGGCTACATTTCAAAGGGCTATGGATTATGCCTTCCAAGGGGTTAATTAGGAAATTTATTGAAATTTACCAGAATGATCTTACTGTTTTTTTCTAAGGATGGTATCAGTCATATAAGTCATCTTAGGCAAGTTTTTGATAGATGTAGAGAGTATGGGATCTCTTTAAATCCGACTAACTCTGTTTTTGGAGTAACCAAAGGGAAATTAGTTAGTCACATCATTTCTTAGTAGAACAAGAAGGGGCAGCGTAAGAATGGTGATAGGAACTCGAGTCTCCATCTTCACGCAGCCAGCTCCATCGAACATGCAATCTCGCTTCCAAGCTCGAGTTATTTGCCGCTGTCTAACCTGCAGATGCACAACATAACACGATTTCGAATTATTTTTAATGTTTGTAGCTAGGGTTAATCATATATGTTCATTAGTTTTTCATTTGATTTGGATATAGTTTTAAGTTTTACTTAGTTAGGATTTAGATTTTATATTGTTTTTTATTTTTGTTATATATAGATTAGGTGTTAGTTTTTATTTTGATTTCTTTTAGCTTAGCTTTTAGTCTTTAGTTTTAGATTGGGTTAGTTTTATTTTTAATTAACCAAACAACGAAGGCAAATAAACAAAAAAAAACTTGAAAAGCATAAAAAAGGGATTTTGATTTTGATTTTGATTTTTCAGGTTTTGATATATTTTCATTTAAATTTCTAAAAAAAATAATAAAAATAAATAAACAAATAAAAATATTTAAAATTTTAAAATTTTTTTGAAAAAAGGCTAATTAAAAATTGAAAATTCCTTTTGATGTATTTTTGTGGTATTAGTATTTATCATTTTACCATAGCTAAATGTGCTTAGATTTTATCTGAAGATTAGCTATCTGAAAGTGGTGATTCATTTTATGAACTGGTTAGCATTTTGTGGTCATTCAAAGTATTCTATCTTTTGAAAATTTAATTGTTGGAGCTTTGCTAAGTTATTAAAATTGATCGTGGTTGCTTGAATGTTTTAATGCTCATCGTATGCTAGACATTTCAGTAAATATTTTCAAGCAATTGTTGAAAGATTTGTTCGTATTTATATTTCCTAAGCAGCGAATCAATTATTTGATTTCCACTTCATCTAGCAAAGGCACTGGTACTAAACATTTAAAGATCTAATCAAGTTTTAAAATCAATCAAGTGCTTGTTTCCCTCGCTGTGTCTCCCAAGCCAGCTGATTACCAGTTGGTCTTCTTTTATCCCATAGGGTCTACCCCCCTTAGCCTAGGGAGACGGCTTAAATGGAGAGATCGGGGATCAGGGTGACAGCCCCCGGTCTGAGCGTTGTCGCTATGCTTAGACATTCTGTTTCTGTGCAACAACAGACCCCACATCCAAATCTAATCTACTTTAGGGTAATTTTGAGGTCCATTTACCTCTCCGAACCCTATAAAAGCGACCCAACCCCTCTCATTTCCTCACAACTATCTCATTGCATTTGTGTGAGAATTTGTGAGGAGTTTGTGAAGAGTTGTGGAGTTTGTTTTTGGAGCAGCAGTGAGGAGCTTCTTGGGCAAGCATTAGAGCAGCATTGAGGAGGCGTTTTGTGCCTAGAGGTATTTTTTTTCACTTCTAAAATCTGTTTTTGCTTATTTATTTTTATGTGCGAATTTGGAAATTGAAAAGAGTCTTTTTTGTAAAAGAAATGAACATTGAAGCAATGTTATTTTTTTGTTTTCATTTTCCAATTTTTTCCTTTCATTTCCAAGTCAAAAAATGGCTCCTAGAATGAAAGATGTTGCTTGGGCATATGCTGAAATGATTGATAATCAATTGCATTGCAAATTTTGTCATAGAAAAATTGATGGTCCTGGGGGCATTCATAGGCTGAAACAACACTTGGTTGGTATTAGAGGCCAAATTACTCCATGTGAAGCGTCATCAGTACAAATTGGGGAGATTAGGAAGGAGTTGTTAAATAGCTTTGAGAAGTTTCAGGAAGAAGAGATAGGCAAAAAGAAATAGAAGCTAAAATTGGGAGGAAGAGGAGTATACAACAAATGATCGCTACCAACCCCCATTTTGATTTTGAGGGCTCTTCATCTATCCCTTGTACTAATGCATCCAACCCCTTCCGCTATGTTCCTCTTTGGAGTCAATGCAAGAAAAAAAGGGTAAGGGTAAAATGAAAAAGGAGGGTGATATGAATATCAAAAGTTATTTCACTGTCACATCCTCCTCTCCATCAGATGCATATGGTCCTCAAGCTAGTAGAAGTCATATGCAACCCACTTTAGATGACCATTGGAAGAAAGAATTGAGGGAGACTGCTTGTGATTACATAGCTAGATGGTGGTATGATGTTGATATCCCCTTCAATGTTTCCCATTCACCATACTATGAGCCTATGTTTAATGCCATATTTGTTGTTGGAAAGGACTTCAAAGACCCTATTATGCATGAGTTAAGGGGGTCTAATTTGCGAAAAGAAATTTCCTCCATTGATGAGTATTTGAAAGATTTCAAAAGCTCATGGGCAAAAACAGGATGTACCATCATGTCAGATGGATGGACTGATCAAAGGAACTGTAGCATCATAAACATTCTTATCTTTTGCCCATAGGGAACCATGTTTCTAAAATCAGTTGATACATCTGATAGGGTGAAAGACGGACAATTGTTGTTTCAGTTGTTGGATGAGTTTGTTAAGGAGGTGGGGGTGGCTAATGTTGTTCAAATCATCACAAATAATGCCTCTAACTATCTTCTTGTTGTTAAGTTGTTAGAGGAAAAACACAACCATCTTTTGGACCCCATGTGTTGCACATTGCATAGACCTCATGCTTGAGGATATTGGCAAATTAGATTGGGTCAAGAACATTGTAGAGCATAACAAAATGTATCTACAATCATTCATGGATTTTGAGCCTAATGAGGAAACACACAAGGGGCAGGGATATTATTAGACCTGCCATCAATAGATTTGCAACTCATTTTTTTGACATTGCAATCTATGCTTTCCAAACATAGAAACTTGCAAAAGTTGTCTTCCAGTGATGAATGGAATGAAAGCCATTGGTCTCACAAACAGGATAGCAAAGATTTGAAAAAGAAAGTTAATGAAGAAATAATTTGGAAAAAGGTAGCAGAGATTGTGAAGGTTGTTGAGCCACTGGTTAAGGTGTTGTGGTTGGTAGATGGGGAAAGATTGGTCATGGGCTTCATTTATGAGGCTATGGATCAAACAAAGGAGTAAATAAAGACATCACACAAGGATAGAATGGCTAAGTATGGGCCCATTTGGGCAATCATTGATGAAAGATGGAACAATCAACTCCATCGCCCTAAAGTTAAGGTGTTGCGGTTGGTGGATGGGGAAACATTGGCTATGGGCTTCATTTATGAGGTTATGGATCAAGCAAAGAAGCAAATAAACACAACACACAAGGATAGCGTGGCTAACTATGGGCCCATTTGGGCAATCATTGATGAAAGATGGAAAAATCAACTCCATCGCCCTACACATGCAGTTGGGTATTTTTTGAACCCAAGGTATCATTATAAATCTCTGGAGGCAAGAGCTTTGGGTGGGGAGGTTAGAGATGGATTGATTGACTGCATTGATCGCATGGTCCCTATGGAGAGTGATCAACTGGAGATACACCGACAGATCACTTGTTTCAGCAAAGCCACAAGTACCTTTGGCAAGAACCTAGCAAGGATTGCAAGGGAAGCAAATGAGCCAGGTAAACAAACAATTTCAATTTTCAAATTCTTATTTTGTTAAATTGTTTATAATTTCAAAGTTGGATATAATTTGTAATTTTGTTGAGCTAACTCATTACACAACTATGTTTTTTGCAGCACAATGGTGGGAGGCATTTGGTAGCCATTGTCCTCAATTGCAAAAGTTTGCAATTCGTATTTTGAGTCAAACTTGCAGTGCTATTAGGTGTGAGCGCAATTGGTCTGTCTTTGAGAGGATTCACACGAAGAAGAGAAACCATTTGGATCAAAAATGGTTAAATGATCTAGTCTATGTCCAATACAACCTCCAGCTTAGATGCAACCAATTGTTGAACAAAAGACCTGATTCAGATCCCATTGTGTTGGAAGATATTGATCCAACATCAGATTGGGTAGTGGAGAGTCATCCAGCAGAGTTTGATTCTAATGAGGATCTTGATTTGGATTTACAGATGGAGGCATTAGTTGAAGAAAATGTTCAGTTGAATGCAAATCCACTTGTACCAGCCCCAAGTCCTCCAGTTGCAAGCGCTTCCTCTACTCAGCCACGACGAAAGCGCATATCTCATCTATCTCAGCGTGCAGCTGTTGCGCAGCCTGCTAGTGCTACCACTTCTACTACTACAGTTGCAGTTGGAGATGATGAGGAGGAGGAGCCATGGGTTTCCCTGTCTGACTCTGATTCAAAGTCTAAGCCAGATGATGTTGGCTCCTCTAGCAGTAGCCAGTAGTACTGGTGACTAGTGATGTTTTGCAGTTTACTTTTGTTGTAGAGGCCATTTCTAGCCTCCTTGGTTATGTGTTTTTTTTTTGATATCTATATCATCATTCATATATGTATTGGACAGTGCATTGGGTGCCATTTTGATATAATGGATATATTCATGAGGCTACTTTGATCATATGTTGTCTTCTCTCTATATTCTAAAGCTTTGTGTTTGGAAACATGAATGAAACTCTTTAAAATTATGTTTTTTTATAATAAAAAATTATTTGACGTATTTTTTACACGACCGAGTCATTGAAATCAAACCGGCCGAGTTGATACCGAGTCGGAGTCAGATTCAGAGCCGACCCTTGGCCGTTTCCGAACCGGAGTTGGAGTTTTAAAACATTGGATAAACCACATCCTACAAACACAAGTCACAATCACATGTAGGGAAAGGATAAACCACATCCTACAAACACAAGTCACAACAATCAATCGTAGGAAGGATCCTACATGTGGGGAAAGGATGAACCACGTCCCACTGACATGTCAACAGATGCCTATATGCATCTCTCACTAGGGTATCCACAGGAGAAGGTGAACCACTCATCCTATGGTCGCTCATAGCTCAATAAGTACCCCAAGCCCCCCAGGAGCTCCCAAAGCTTATGTTCAATCTTAACCGAAGATTCCCTCATGTAGGGAATGGTGCCAGGATGCTTTCTGAAAAATAAAGACTAGATTTGAATCATCAATAGCTCCATCCAACAGCATATATATATATATACATATATATTACAGCAGAGATCAGTACTTCGCAATCCTCTGCTTCTTGTATATCATGATAATTGTTCTTACTCCCTCTTACTCAGGGAGACCATGAGCCTAAGCTTGTCTTTCAGAGTGCACAGTGCCTATCTGGCAGCCTGCTCATCATAAGATCCATCCATTTAGTATCAATGTAATGTAGAGTTCTTTTCATAAACAGGAATGTCCTTTGTTGTACCATATAAAGTGGTATCTGTTAATACGATATTTTTTAAATTCTATTTTGTACTATGTGCATAAATGATTGTTGTAGAGTTTACTTAAATGGCCACACTGGCTGCTTAATTCATTCAAACTTTGTGAAAAATCGGTGACCTGATTCCTACTGCAACAAACTGATGATATTTCTCCTATTTGTTAAATTACTTTGAACAAATTACTTGCAGTTTTCTACGGCAAATATCGAAATACATACACTACAGCCTACGCAAAATAAAATAATGCGGAAACTAAATACTGCAGTAGAGAAAAATAAACAGACACACAATTACATTATTGTTTTTTGACAAAAGTCCCCGAAAAAACCTAACTTGGGAAAACCAGTGCAGCAACTGAGGGTTTTATTATTATGCAGTAGTTTCTGAGCACAAATCGTTAGATGCCCAAACTAGCAATTTGATACAGAGAATAAACTTGCAAAGAGGTAGTGAGAAAAATCTCACACTATCACTAGAAATCTGATACATAGACTAAACTGGCAAAGAGGTAGTGAGAAAAATCTCACACTGTCACTGGCGATCTAAATCTTATCTGAGCTCTGGATGGCTAGCCCCACGTTGCCTCTACGTCAGCCTACGATGTTCTACGTCACAACCTCTAGGGACTGCGTCACCTCCTCCTCTGATCTTCTGTTGGCTGGAAACTTGACCCTCTGGCCCTCTGGTCTCACACCCCGGCTTCTAGCACTAGATCTCGACTACTCCTCAGCAGAATTTCAGACTCCCTCTAAAGCACTGCGCTACCTTCCTAAACCTCTCTCTGCTTTCTTTGCCTTGCACTCCCCGGAACTAGAAAATCTCCTCCGGTCTACTATCCCTACCCCTCTCTCACTGCTTCGACTTTACTGAATCACTTCCGGCAACTCACAGCTACTACACAGGAAATCGACTACCCAGCAAAGTCGAACTGCACAAATGTGTTCTCCAAGTGCCCATCGAACTCCTTATAATCTCTCGTTGGAGCACCAACAGCCAAGATTAAAACATAATCAACAGCTAAGATTAACTGGGAGTTGATCCTCATCTTCTTCTAGAAGATTCACACTAGATTTAACTAATACCCTTTAATTAACCAGAATTCCTAAGTTTAAACTTAAGGGACCAATTAAAAAAGTTAATTATTTTAATTAAATCATCTTTAGGTGAAATTTTCCCAAACGGTTTCTAGGTATTGGAGAATGCATGTGTCTTAGCCTCTCAGCAAAATCTCGAGGCTAGAGCACATTTGATGCTACAGAAATCAACACTCCCTCTTAGCGAGGAACGTGCTCTAGTGTTGCCACCCACTGAAGCATCACTCTCTGCACCATCTCTTGCTACGCTGTTGATGCCTGCCTACTGTCGTTGGCCCTACTGAACTGTTGCCAACACTGCATCTGCACTGCAACCTTCTCCATCTACTACTGCTGCCCACCAACCACTCCGCAACTTTGATTGTTGCATCCGTGTTGTTGTTGGCCCTGCTGAATTGTTGCCAACACTACATCTGCACTGCAACCTTCTCCATCTACTATTGCTGCAACTGCAACAAATGCAACGGAAAAGCATCCAAAATACTGAACCAACTGCGGTCAGTATGATGCATCTGTCATATGAGTTCTAACTGCTACTAGCCTCTACGCTACTGTTGACTCTGCATTGTGCCAACTACACTGTTGCCAACTCTGCGTTGCTCAGTCTCTAACCTACTACTAGCTACTGCATTTGTCACTCTGGCACCTCACTGCACCAACTACCACTGATCCATCCTGCTATTGCATGTCTTGGGCTCCCATGTCAAGGTATTGATTCATGAGGTGGACCTCCTCAAGGATCCTGCCCATCCTGTAGCTCTCTGGGGCTACAACTCCAGATAACCCCACCTCACCCCTGGAGGCATCTCAGTGATCATGGGGCAAACTCTTCCTCCAATCTGGAGGACAGCTTGTCGATCTCAGCAGATGCAACCTGTTGATCCTGCTTCTCCTCTTTATCCTTCTTTCTAAGAGTTCACTAACTGTTGTAGTGGCCCAGCTCACCACACCTGAAGCACTTGATCTTCGAAATGTCCTTTCTTTTGCGCAGCTCCTGCTGCCGCTTTGATGCAAGGGCCACGTCCTCCTCTTCCTTCACTTGCTGCGTCCCACTGTTGTTACTACCACTGGCGGTGGCCTTCACCAGATCACGCCTCATCTCCTCCTACTACAGATCAACCCAGGCACGTTCCCAATCTAGCAGTTCTTCTCTGCCCAGGATACTCTGGGCGAAAACTTGCCAATCTTCAGAAACGTTATTCAGCGCTAACCGTACAAACTTTGTAGGCTAGGCTGTTGATCCTACTGAAGCCAGTTGGTCCTAAACATCCTGAAGCCTAGTAAGGAAGGGGTCTACACGCTCCCCTTTCTGCATCCTCATGCATCTCAACTTCTCCTCAAGGTACATCTTTCGCTGCTCGGAAGATCCTTCATATAGCGTAGCATAGCTAGTGCCTCCCACATCTGTCGGGCAGTATCTTTGCCAACTATGTGAGATACCACAGGATCTCGAACCCCATCGAGAATGAATCTCTTAACTCTCGCCATCTCCTTCTTGTACTTCTTGAGCGAATCTGTATTGATGGGTACAGCTACCACACTATCGACATAAGTTTTGAGATCATGCTCATCTAGAAGGCAAGAAAACCTAGCCTTCTAGATCACATAGTTGGAGGCTTCGTCCAACCAATCTTGATCTCTCAACCCAGCTGAAAAAGTCAAACTGCTTCCTCTTCTCCTCTGCGCAGCTGCTACCCAGTTATTCGCACTCCCTCCTAGAGTGAGAAATCCCACACACAACCACTGTTGCTCCTTTAGGAAAATTCAAACTTCTTGGCTAGAAGTCCTTTGAGAAAGGAATTCCCTCAGTGTGTGCCCCTATCTCCTTCTGACGCTATTATGCCAGCAACTGCTGCAAAATAACTACGTCCCAACTGAAGATCTGCAATGCGAGGAAAAATACGTTGCTCCCTTCAGCCTCTGGAAAGTTTTGATCTGGAAAATTGAATTTCTCTGTCGACTCACTCACAGAATCGATCTTTCCTCAAAACTCGACCTCCTTGGCACAGGGACTGTGTTGCCTCTGGGGTTTCGAACTGCTGCCAAGGCAGAAATTCGAACCTCCTTCCTTTCTACTCTAAGCTCTCCGGCTTACGATCTGTGCTTCGATACCATGGGAAAAATCGGTGACCTGATTCCTACTACAGCAAACTGATGATATTTTAATTTCTCCTATTTGTTAAATTACTTGTAGTTTTCTACGGCAAATATCAAAATACATACATTGCGGCCTACACAAGAAAATACTACGGAAACTAAATACTACACTGGAGAGAAATAAACACACACACAATTACACTATTGTTTTTGACAAACATCCCTGAAAAAACCCAACTTGGGAAAACATGTGCAGCAGCTGAGGGTTTTATTATTATGCAGTAGTTTCGGAGTACATATCATTAGATGCCCAAACTGGCAATCTGATACAGAGAATAAACTGGCAAAGAGGTAATGAGAAAAATCTCACACTGTCATTGTCGATTTGCATCTGATCCGGGCTGTGGATGTCTAGCCCCATGCTACCTCTACGTCAACCTACGCAGATCTGCGTCACCTCCTCCTCTCATCTTCTGTTGGCTGGAAACATGACCCGCTGGCCCTCTGATCTCACACCCCGGTTTCTGGCACTAGATCTCAACTGATCCTTAGCAAAATTTCGACTCCCTCTGAAGCACTACGCTGCCTCTCCAAACCTCTCTTCGTTCTTTGCCTTGCACTCCCTGAAACTGGAAAATCTCCTCTGGTCTACTATCCCTGCCCCTCTCTCACCACTTCAACTTTACTGAAACAGTTACTGACACAGTTCCTTGCAAGCGAAACAAAGCTTATTTCGTATTAATTTGCTTCGGGTTTCCTCATCTAACCTGTCCCTTTTGGTCCAATCACGTTGGAAGGACCTCTTCTCCTTATCCTTTTTAGGAACAAGGGCTTAAGTAATACCTTATATTTGATCGATGCATTCCCCATATCATGAGTCTTCTTGATGCCTTGACCCAACCTTGCAAAGGTTCGGCCAGTCCTTCCATGAAAAGCATGACTAATTTTTCTTCGGCGATGTCAGTTACCTTGACCACAATTCGTTTAAAGTTTGAGATGCATTCTTCAAGTGATCCTATTTGTTTGAGTTGTGCCAATTCTTTGAAGTGTATGTCTGGGTTCTTTCGCTCAAATCTTTCTATCAATATCTATGTAAAGTCTACAAAAGAAGGGATGTTTGCATGGCCCTAATCCATGATACCACCAATCATGTGCGTCTCTTTCTAGGAGTAGTGTGGTGAATTGGATGGCATTTGCTTCTAACATATGGTTGAGCTTGAAGTAGGTGTCTAATTTTTGCACCCAAGCCCTTGTTGAACATTTAGATGGTCCATCAAAATATGGGAGGGAGAGTTTACTTACCTTGCGCATTAGGTCAAAATTCTGTTTTACCCTGGGTCTATTCTAGAATCTGATATGGTTGTATCCCCGAAAAGTTAGGGTTGCTCGAGTGTTCTCTTCTAGTGTTGCATACTCCTGAACTGCTTCTTGGATTGTCGTTGCTTGATTATTTATACATTGAGGAAGTAACGATCTGTAACTTCTTCTATTGGTTGCCCTGCTGTTAGTGTGTATAATAGGATCATCGCTACCTTTAGTGGCGGTTCTGTTGTTTCCAGCAACATTTGGGTTTCCTAGGAGTTGAGCCATCAGTTGATTGAATTGTTGTTGTCCTCGCGCTAATACCTAAGCTATTTCTTGTTGCCCTTGAATCAATTGTTGTCCTTGTATTAGTATGTCGGTCATTTGTTGTTGGCCCTGGAGTATTGCATTTAGTAAGATGTCAGGATCATGTTCTCCTTGCCCTACTCTATCCCCCATGGTTGAACAATGGGTGTTTCTTTTTTTCCTTACTGTGACATTGTTGGTATCTACTGGAAGCATACAAGGCTTATGTACTCACACGCTGGCAAAATGCTTGTGCTCTGACACCACTGTAACAATGTAGGGAAAATTGTGCCCTAGTTTTTTCCTAAGCGATTACAGTTTTCAACCAAAATCTTCTTTTGCTCAAAAAATGAAACAAATATTCTAGCAAAACAGTTCAGATACGACAAATCACATAATGCAAGTTTACTCATTCAATAATTCAACAGCACAAACACAAACTAACTTCAAAGGTCCTAACTAACTAGTTCCAGTACAATCCCAAACAAATTTAATTCTGAATTCGACAAATCTTCCTAACTAACCATTGTAATCTATTGATTGATCCCAACTACTCTATGTGATTCTAACCAGAGAAGCTTCAGGATGAAATCCTCGACCTACTACAGAGAGTATCCACAATGTTGTCTTAACTCAGGAAGGGTTTGTGAGATGTTCCAAGTGGATGCGAAGTAACTGGAAGGATAATCGAACTCTGATTTTGCTTAAACTTCTCTAAAAGATCTATCACCAAAACTCCCAAGTCTTCTTCGGGAATTTTGGCTTGCTCTAGCCCTCGATCCAGCTTAAATGAGGGTTCAGTCTAGCTTGAAGGCCCTCTCTTCACGCTGATATAACTTCGTTGGATCACCAAATGGATATCAACAGATTCGACCACTATTTCAACCTCTGAACTGTCCAGGAGAATTGTGTCCCACTTCATACGTTCTCTTCTGCCACAGGGTAGCTTCGCATGATTTAAGGACTCGAAAATTTTGGATTGATCAAGAGTTTGCTTCAAGAAGTCTCAGCGAATCTCAAGAAGACTTCGCTACCTCAGAGTCTTATATTTGATCATGAATTAGCCTTAAAAAACTCCGTTCAATTCCAAGAGACTTGCCTTGACCCATTGCTTCTTAGATAGAGAATTCCTTGTTGCTAGAACAAAGTAAAAGAAAATAGAAAGTAGGACTAACTAGGGTGGAATCTTTCACCACTGGAATTAGTAGGAGAAATGGGGTCTTAAAACCCTTAGAGCTATAGCTCAAGAGAACAAATGATTTGATCCACACTTGATGATGCTTCATTTGATCTTAACCTTCCTGTATTTATAGATTTTCCATGGGCTCCAAAATGTGAAGGGTTGTGGGTGCAACCCCTAATTTTGTGTTTTGACCCCAACGAACCCAACCGTTGTCCAATGTTGCCCCAACATAGGAAAAATTGGGTTTTTACTCCTTTAACAATACTATGGCCTACGGGGCCAAATAGACTATTTCGTCCTCCATTAGCCATCAATTTGGAGAGGACATTACATTTAAAGGCCCTACTTATTGTGTTTTGGTGGGTTAGATTTTACAAGGTAAAGTGAAAGATATAAATGAATACTAGGAGGAATTTAAAGAATCTTGAAAATAAAAAAATGTAGCAACATGTCCAATGAATGCACAGATGGAAAGTCTCAAACCATCATTAATTTCCTCCCTTCTTGCCCCTGAGGAACTATGTTTTTAAAAACGGTTTACGCATCTAGTCAGGGGAAGAATGCAAAGTTATTATTTGAGTACTTGGGCAATGGGGTTATGGAAGTCGGGTTGGGCATTATTCTTCAAGTGACAACTAACTATGTTTCAACAAGCATGATGTTGGAGGAGAAACAACACATTGTTTTTTCTAGACTCCATAGGATGCAACACATTGCTTGGACCTCATGCTTGAGGATACATGTAAACCTGACTAGATAAAGATGCTTATGGAACAAGCCAAAACCATAACCAAATTTATAAACAATCACATGAGTTGTAAATCTTATGAGGAAAACTAAAGGGATCGAGGAGCTTGTTCAGCCAACAATTACTCCATTCACAACAAACGTTCTTATGTTGCAATCTCTTATTGACTATAAGAACAACTTAAGCCTCTTGTTAAAGTCTTGCAAATGGTAGTAGGGGAAAAACCACCACTAGGTTATAGTTATGAGGACATGCATATGGCCAAAGAGGCAACTAAGACAGACTACAATGAGAAAATTCAAAAAACCAAAGTATCTCCTTATTTGGATAATTACCAATGAAAGATGGAACACACAACTAGGTATTTCTTAAACCCATAGTACCATTATAGAAAAAAAGCTTGTTTTTGGGACTCTAGAGGCCATTTGGAGCCTTGTTGGTTATGTATTTTCTTTTGGATATTTACTACACTCAATGCCATTTTGACATATTCACCCTTACACCGTATGTTCCTGAGCAAAGTTTGCACATCTTGCCTCTAATGATTTGAATCTTCAAAATAAAATTTTCATATTTTAGGCATTTTTTAGTAAACCAAGTCATTTAATTCAAACCGGCCCAAGTCATGGTCTAGTCTAAGTTGAAGTCCAAGTTGACCCTCGATCAATTTCAAGCCTAAGTCCAAGTTTTAAAACATTGATGAGAATTTTTAAATCAATCATTATTTGCTCGACAAAGCATGGGGACTGGTACTCTGAACATAGGGAGTCTATCTCTATCTTTAGATAAAGGATCTCCTAGAGTTGCACTGCTTATCAATACTATGACACCCACTTTGGGGTCTGGGACGAAAGCTCCTTAAAATTCTCTCAAAAAGATTTATTTAGTTATTTTTACTTTTTTTTACCTTTTTTTGCAGGGTGGGGTCAAGTAAAGATATGGCCATATGGGCCCTCATAAATTTGATTGTTGAATAAGTCTAATTCTCTAGCTATTGTTTCCATCCTTGAGTAGGCTAGATAACAAGAAAAAAGTGATCATCCTAGAAGAGATGGGATGGGAGGACCATGCAAGGACTATGATCTAAAACAAAGAACATCCTCATAAAAAGAGTTAGACACCTTTGACCCTGGTGCTAAAAGAATGTCAGAAGAGACCCCTTTGAATCCTAATCAGGGCATTAGAACCTCCCCTGGATCTCATAATAAAATGGGGAATCTAAAGATGAGGGATCCTCCAACTCCATGATAGGGTGGCTGTGGCAACACTAATAGGTTGAGACAACAAAGATGATAATTTGTTTCAACCTTGGGCTGAAACAAACACAATCAAAACTAGCTCAAAGGGGTCATGAGGGCATATATATGTTGCTTGCATGTTATCTAAATCGAACAATGACGCCATCCCGTAATTGCGTTAAGTGCTCCTAGTGGAAAGCCATATTAGGGCCAAGGCCCTCCAAAGGTGAAGTCCAGGTAACATGAATACACTGTAAATAGATTTCCTCACAAATAACCTTGTTCAAGTCCTACTTACATGGCAATAGGTGGCTCAAAAAAACCAGAGAATCCTTGAAGTAGGAAAGGTGATCATGAGAAGTGGACTCTAAAAACCAACACTAAACCTAGCCAACAAAGACAAGGGACTTCAAGGAGCAAAAAGCATGATAGGGGTACCGAGCCCTCCACAAGGTCAAATCAACAAGAGTCCAAACTCTACAAAGAAGGAGAACAATACGAAAATAGCATCTAAGAACTAAGGATGTGCCGCAAACTCCACCAAGATGACGGACTGGGGGATCATCCACTTACAGCGAATGATGCATTGTAACGTAAGCCATTGCACTTTCTCTATCTAAGCCTAGTCAACCCGAAGCAAGCTAGGTCCCTAGACCTTCAAACCATAAAGGACCATGGGTCTAATGATCATATCCAAAAGATGCATCTTGGACAAGATGTCCTAGAAGTGACTCTAAAAGCACGATCTCTCAAAGAGGGAAAGGGAACAATATCCCTTGTTGAACCAACACTAGGAAGCATGTCTCATACTAGCAGTGTTCCACAAAGACACATCCCCCAAGGTCAAGGGTTCACTCCCTCTCACTTCCAATGCTCTAGGAACTTGGGTGCACCTAGGGAAACATTTTCCCACGCCCCTTTTATTGGGAAGTATTAGGAAATGCAAAAGGAAACATTTCCCCAGTGTGTCAAGCACATTTCCCAAAATGGGGGGCTTCTAAGCATTCCACTTGAAAAAGGGGGTGCTTGAAATTTTTTATTTTAACACTTAACAAAGAAAAAAATAAAAATAAAAAACACATCAAGCTTTCGAAAGACCAAAACCTATCTTTATCTCACATTTCACATACAAAGTTCAAACTCGATGCAGTAGATGGATGTCAAGGACCAATTAATGGGATTGCCTTCTTGATGCTCATTTTATTTTCAATGTTAATTGTCCATTGTTCATTTTTGGTTTTAACATTTGAGTCTTGACTCTAGATACTGATGACCTAAGATGAAGTTATCGACTTGTCACAACTTACTATTTCTAAGTAGTTTCAATTTATTATTTCACACTTCATTATCTACTATTTGCTTTATACTATTTAGATTCTAGAATGATGAATGATGATTGTTGGATCTGAATCAATGTACATAGTATTTCATTAATGAATCAATATATTTCATTTCTAAATCTAAATCTAAATCATGCTTATATCATTCACATATTTTAATTTAGTATTTACATTGCATAATGATGAATTTGCTTGAGGTGAAGTGTTATTGTTGGGATTTTTATCATTTTTAAAAATTTTAAAGACGAGGCACCCTATGCTACTAGAGACCCTAACATCCCCCAATCCCCCATGAATTTCCCTAAAATTTGGGGGAGTGTCTCCACACATCCACCATGTGCATTTCATTTCCCAAATCCCGAAAACTTGGTGAAACATTGAATATTGAAGTGAGGTCCCACAAGCTAATCCCTTTCCATCTGGTGACCCTAATCTCCTTCCCTCTCAAATGGAAGTGACATGAGGAAAGGGTTCATTGTGATGCATTAAAGATCATTATCTTGATCTTACCAGGATTCGATATCAACTACCTAAGAACACAACATTGTGAGAGGGTATCCAACTATCTTTGCAACCATTCAAGTGAAGAAGCCAGGAGGACCACATCAACAGCAAAGAGAAGGATAGAGATCAACACATGGTGAAGAAAGCAACCATCCTTATATTGTATATGCTCTATGAGAAAAGACTCAAATTCATCGATATAAATTTCAAACAAAGTTGAAGAGAGAAGGCATCCTTGTTTGACCCCAACAGTGCTCTTTATGAAAGGGAAAAAGCCATTCATTGTGCATATATGGCCAAGAACTAACTCATAAAGTCTCGTGATGGTCATCAAAACTTCTTACAAGATCCTCTTTCCATTTATGAAATTATACACACTTTTCACTTCACTAAGGAAGCCTCATCATATTTTCTCAAAAACTCTATTTATGACAATTTATAAAACAAAAAACTAAAGAAGCCATAAGATAAAATAAGATAATTTTATTAATGCTCAATGAATGACCATAAAAACTAGGTCAGTGGGACTAAATTAAATAATAGCACACGTAGTACAACGTGGGAGTGTAAAAGCATCACCAATATCTAAGCCGCTATCAACAAGAAAAGACCTAAGCCATAAAATTCTAAGAAACTAGTCAAAGAAAGAAAGGGATAGTGTCATGAAATAAACCAAATACATAATTGAAAACCCCATATCAAAATGGATGTGTCGAGCGTGTTGAACAAGATACCAAGACTAGGGAGAAGGGAAAAGAGGAAATCTTCTCATTTGAGTCCTCAATCATCGTAAAGAGGGTGATGCACTATCTAAGAAGGTTGTCCAAAGAGTACCCGAGTTTGTGGAAGACTGGCTATGTAATCCTAGGGTAAGCAGTGGATGAGCCCCACCACTCCTACAACTCAAGACTGAGGGGAAGAAACTCCAAATCAATAACGAGGCAGTGTTAACAAATCAAGAGTGAAAGAGATCCCAAGTCTCCCTAATTTGATATCTAACCAAATCATAATCTCTAGTTGTTGAAATTGTAGCAAGAAAAGGCTTCATTTGACTAGTGCCTTAGTCAAATGGAGAAAATTTGATTTTCCAAATCAGAAAGATGACTTGGCTTCCAATTAGCTAGAGTGACATGGACTTGTCTACTAGTTAAGTCAGTAAATTCGAGTTTATAGGCTAGAAGTAGAATTGTGCATGAGTTGATTGCTAAGATCTAGCAATCTAGTTGAGTTATTGTTAGTTGAACTTAATTAATTGAGCTCTAGTCATTAGTTGAGTCAGTTGAAGGTCAATTGAGTAGTTATGATTGTTGTTAACTCACTAATCTCTTAGTTAACTAGTCAATCAGCTAAATATAGACCCATGCATGGAATTCGAATTGCATAATTAAGTGGATGGAAAAGGCACATTTGTATTTATAATTGTATATTGTTGAGTGCACAATGCTTTTGCACTAAGCAGGTGATCAATTCCACTTGGATTTGATCAAGAAAATAGGGAATTTCCCTATTATTTAGGAGCGTAATTCCTCCAGGATTGGACAAGGAAATAGGATGTTGGTTGAGGCTTGAATTGGCTAAGTGTTGGTTAGAGCAGGTTAGGATGCAAGAGAAAAATTTTACAATGCAAGGTGTGCTTCAGAGTTGAAGCAAGATATTGCAATTGTTTCTCTCTCAAATGAATTAATGCAAAGCAGCAGAGGGGCTTTTCCCAGTTGGGTTCCCTTGTAAAATCATTGTGTTCCTTGTGTTTTGATGGTTGCATGTTATTGCATGTGTTTCTATCGTGTGTTTTCCGTGGTGAAGCCTACCAAGTTGTATTGGAAGGCAGTAAAGCATGTGTTGATATACCTCAGAGACACAACCGAGTATGGGTTATGGTACAGAAGGACAAAGGGAGTGAAGCTCCAAGGCTTCACTAATGCAAATTGGGCAGAGAGTTGACCAAACAGGAAAAATATTTCAAGTGTTATCTTCAATGTTGGGTCTGCATCTATTTCCTGGTATAGCAGGAAATAGAGGTCTGTGGCACTCAGCTCAACAGAGGTTGAATACATGGCTGCAAGTCAAGCAACATGTGAGGCCATATGGATGAGGAAAATACTTGTGGATCTTTTCAGTCAAGAGATGGATCCAATAGTGATTTATTGTGATAATCAAAGTTGTATTAAACTCTCTGAGAATCCAATATTTCATGACAGATCCAAGCACATTGATATCAGGTACTATCACTTGCAGGATTGTGTGCAGAGGAGAATTATGATGCTACAATACATTCCAACTGAGGATCAGGATGCAGATATCTTGACAAAGGCATTGTCAAGAGGCAAATTCAAATTCCACAGGTGTAAGATAGGGGTGGTGCAAAATCCCTTTCTTGCTAAGAGGGAGTGTTGAAATTGTAGCAAGAAAAAGCTTCATTTGACTAGTGCTTAGTCAAATGGAGAAAATTCGATTTTCCACATCAACAGGATGACATGGATTGTAGTTAGCTATAGTGGCATGACCTTGTCTACTAGTTAAGTCAGTAAATTCGAGTTTGTACGCTAAAATTAAAGTTGTGCATGAGTTGATTACTAAGTTCTAGCAATCTAGTTGAGATATTGTTAGTTGAGCTCAGTTAACTGAGCTCTAGTCATTATTAGAGTCAGTGGAAGATCAGTTTAGTAGTTATGGTTGTTGTTAACTCACTGATCTCTCAGATAACTAGTCAATTAGCTAAAAAAATACCTAGTCATGCATCAAATTCGAATTGCCTAGTTGAGTGGATGGAAAAGGCACATTTGTATTTATAATTGTATATTGTTGAGTGTACAGTGCTTTTTCACTTGAGTAGGTGATCAATTCCCCTTGGATTTGCACAAGGAAAAAGGGAATTTCCCTATTATTTAGGAGCTTAATTCCTCCAAGATTGCGCAAGGAAATAGGAGGATGGTTGAGGCTTGAATCGACTAAGTGTTGGCCAGAGCAGGTCAAGAAGCAGGATAATAGTTTTACAATGCATGGTGTGCTTCAAAGTTGAAGCAAGACATTGTAATAGTTTCTCATTCTCATTTGAATTAATGCAAAGCAGCAAAGGGGTTTTCCCAAGTTGGGTTCCCCTGTAAATCATTGTGTTCCTTGTGTTTTGATGGTTGCATGTTATTGAATGTCTTTCTATCATGTGTTTTCCTTTCCACAGAATAGTAGAAGAAAATTCTATCTCTTGATTATTTCATTAAGAGTAGCAATTTTTATATAGCAAGAAATTTCTTCTACTATTCTTAGAAATTGCAAGAAATTTGCTACTGCTAATGAAATCAAACTAAAATCAAGAAACAGAAATTTCTTCTACTATTCTGCAGAAAGGAAAACACACGATAGAAACGCACGCAATAACATGCAACCATCAAAACACTAGGAACATAATGATTCTACAGGGGAACCCAACTGGGAAAAACCCCTTCGCTGCTTTGCATTAATTCAGATGAGAATGAGAAACTATTAAAATATCTTGCTTTAACTTTGAAGCACACCCTGCACTGTAAACCTGTTATCCTACTGACTGCCCTACTCTAGCCAACACTTAACCAATTATGCCTCTGGATTCCTCCTATTTCCTTGCACAATTCAGGAGAAATTGAGCTCCTAAACAATAGACAGCCCTTGATCATGGACATGGCTCTTGTTGCTCCCACTATGCTTTTGTTTTTCCTTTCAGCCACCCCATTTTGTTGTGGGTTATGAGGTGTTATCAGTTCTCTTTTAATACCCTCTTTGGCACAAAAGTCCTTGAAGGTATTAGAAACAAATTCTCCTCCATTGTCATTGTTACCACTCAAACTAGCAAGGGTCCTAGGAGGGGATCTTACAGAGCAACTACTAAGTCAAGGGAAACAATGGAGCAATAGCCCACTATCACCTTAGCTAAAGCTCCCTGCTCTTTACGAACTTTCATTAATGGGAGGAGACCTAGTATAAAGGGGAATCACTAGATGAATGGAACAATGAGAAGGCAAGGAGTGATTCCTAAGGCCTATTCACAAGAGAGACTCAATTATGCTATCTAGGAAGGGCTAAGAGGATTCTTGAGGCTAGGGTTTGGGAATATATTTAGCAAAGATGATTCCTAGGCCTGGAAATCGTCATGTTGAATTGGTCTTTGTGTGATCTTTGTGGAATTGGTGTCAATGGGTTGTGGGATCACACAGGAACAAGCGGACCCAAAATTAGGTCAAGGGTATGGAGTTGATCACCTAATGAGGGGCTTGACCTAATTCGGGAGGAGAAGAAGGTCAAAAGACAAATTTTCTTTGAGGTTTGAATTCAAGGATCCTAATGAGGAAACTAGCCAAGGGAAAACTAGGGAAAGAAATGGTCCTTGAGCTAGGGCGTGTTATATCTCGAGATCCCACCGTCGGATTTGCTTCAAATTTGGAGGGCCTCCTCAGCGCAGTTGTTGACCAAAAATCAAAGTGTTTGGGTGGCTATATTATGAGATAATTGATGCCCTAGGTGACCTATGTAGGCTAGGCCTAGAAAAGAAAGGAGGTGAAAAGAATAAGCATTGAAAATGATCACCAATGGAGGATTAGTGCCTTGCCCTTTGAGAGAGATGGAGTCAAGGGGAATTTTAATATTTGGAATGGATTCACTCCGTCAAGGGGAATTTTAATATTTGGAATAGAATTTAGAGCATAAGAACAATTGCTCCAAGGACTTTATACTTCGATTTGCAATATTTGATAACTTATCAAGATAGATTTTGACACAAAATATTCTCTAGGAACATTCACCCATCCATACATGGCCCATGACATGATGCAACGCTATAAAAAATCAAATTTCCACAATTTCACATAAGAAAAGCAGTGAATTTCAGCCTAGTATAGCGAAAATCCCAACAAAATCCATGTGACAAAAGTAAATAAAAAGAATAGCATTAAAAGAGCACTTACATGTAAGAAAGAGTATATCCAATCATCAACATATGCCAATAGTGAAGCGCCAAGACAAAGTGAAAGAGATCCAAACATCAAAATTCATCCATTCATCCAAACTCATCCTCCATGAAGGATAGTGAAAATCTCACAAGAGAGAGAAACCCAATCCAGGTGATGATGATGAAAATGAATCATCTCACTCGTATTTATACACTCTCTAATGAATTTAGCTAAATTGGTTTAATTGAGCCCCTAAAATAAAATAATGTGCATAATAACAATACTTTTGTTGATAAGCCCACCAAATAGTTCAATAATGTAAAGATAAGTCTCTCAAGAGGGTCAAATGATCAAAAAAGTGAGCCGTTGGGCCTTTGAGGAGGCCTAATGAAGTTCAAGGGGTACCATGATGTAGAAAAGGACTCCAAACATATTGGACAAGGGGTTGGCCCCTTGCTTTCAAAGCAAGAACCTATGGTGCTCCCAAGTGGGTGTGGGGGGTGTTGGGTACCAAATTTGCATACATTTTCCCTCCATTTTCACTCTCTCTCTCACTCCTTTGTATCATTAATATTCACTAATTGCTCTAAATGCACAAGGTAAACCCTCTTCGATTGTCTTCCTGGAATATTTAATTAATGAAGTAATAGTCATGGGGATTTTACCCACGCAAGTTACTAATTATGTCATTTCCGCAGATCCGATGATCAAAGGTCACATATGCAAATCACAGTAGCAACTTCGCGCTTATAGCACCATTTCGGCAACGCTGTAACAGCGTAATGGATTCCAGGCTTATTCCAGACCTTTCTTGTTCTCTCTCTCTTGGCAACTAGTTTGGTCGTTTCAACAATTGTATATTTGTAGACATTAGCTGCCAGATTCGAAGAACGGTTTTCTCTGAATAATTGTATAAGAAGGGTTTCAATGTTGTGAATCGGGTTAGCTGTGCAAGAGACTAAGATTGTAACATAAGATTGTTTAATTAATTGAATGCAAGCTATTTTGTTGTTCTCTCTATAAGTTGTGAATCCATCACAGCCCTGGTCAAAGAGTTGGGCCCACTCTTCTGATCAGGTGCTGTGTTATTTCTGTGTGTTGTTATTTTATTTATGTTGGTTTATTTTGATTGTTGTTACAGTACTTTACTTCAATTGTTGTGAATGCTTTTATAATTTTGCAATTTATTCTTATTTACTGTCACAGTGGTTCTTTAATTAATTCAGTTATTAAATCTGGGATTGGTGATTGGATTGTGTCATTGTTACCTGCATATACTTTGTGCATTACCTTGAAATAATATACGCACCCAGATTGATAAATTAAATGTGGAAAAGGGTTGAATAGTTATTCACACTCGGACACCAACATTTTGGCGTCGTTGTCGGGGAGGCTAACAAGGTGCAAGAACACAATCCACATTGATCTACGGATCAATCTCTCGTCTTAGGGAGGGAATTTGTTACCCTACTCTAAGTCCTGAGCGTAGTGTTCTATTTTCTTTTCTTTTCGATTGCTTTCTGTTTTGCTGATTTCCTAGAAACCAATCTCTCGTTCTGGGGAGGGAATTGTTACCCTGCTCCAGATCCTGAGCCCTAGTTGTTTTTCTTTGGTTTTTCTTTTTCGTTTTCTTTTTTATTTTTATATAGGGGCCACTCTTGTCCTGGGGAGGGAAAGAGTTTTCTCACCCTGCTCCAGGTCCTGAGCTTTAGTTTTCTTTTTGCTGGTTTATTGTTTTCGAATCATCCTCTCGTCCTGGGGAGGGAAAGATTTTTTCGCCCTGCTCCAGGTCTTGAGCTGTGAAAGTTTTAATGTTTTCTTTCCAATAAATGTATGAACAAGGGTTCAAATAAAAGGGGCAGAGGAGGACCCCAAAGGCAAGGAAGGAAGGATTTGGGGAGGAATACCTATATCCAGGAGATTATCGCAAAAGCTGCATCAGAAGCCTCTTCGCGAGCTGCTGCTAGGGTGAAAGTTCACACAAAATCTGAAGGGCATTCTGTGGAACAACCTATACAGCCTCCAAGGGTGGAAGTATCCCTTTCAACAACTACAGGAGAAGCAAGAAGCAGGGCATCAGAGGAATCAGAAACACCTCCTCTGGTATCAGACAGGGAGGAAGTGGCCAGCAGAGGGTCAAAAGAAGAAATCCACCCAAGGACTGAAGGAGACCTTAGAGGATTTTCTTCACCTCGCGATCAGGGGAGTGTTGTTAAACTTCCACAACCATCAGTTGTTACACAGCAAGAACCTGTTGAAGTTCCAAGCGAGTATTGGAAGATATTTATGGCACCCGCAACATCTTCAATTGAATTCCCAATTGGGGAAATCACGAGTGATGCACCAATGAAGCTTATTCCACTAACCACACTGCCAAACTTCTATGGGCTTTCCACGGAAGATCCAGACACTTTCCTATTCGAGTTTGATATCGTTTGCAAAGGATATGACTATGTCAATGATGCTCAAAAGATTAAAATTTTTCTTGCTACATTAAAAGGGACAGCATTGCGATGGTTTATGGGTCTAGGAGGAAAATCCATCTCTACCTGGGATGACATGAAGAAGGCCTTCCTGGAAAAATATCAGGATTACTGTAAATCCCGGGACATTAAGGAAGAAATTTTTAAATTCATGCAGAAGGAGGACGAAAATATGGAGGACTGTGTGGAGCGTTTTAAGTACACTCTCCAGAGGTCTGGCCACAGTGACCTGGATAAGGATATCCTGAAAATTATTTTTCTCCGGCCCTGAGGGAAGAATCTTTGGAGTTGTTAAACATCGTAGGTAAAGGGGATATATCTAAAGAAGATTTTGACACCATCTATGAACTTTGTATTCAATGTTCAAGGGGAGCTGCAAGGAATAAACAGGGAATCCGAACTTTCAAAGCATCAAGTGGGGGAATCACAAAAGCAGAAATTGGGAACCTGCTGGATAATTTGAAAATTGATATCCTAAGCACATTATCTTCCCAAATGGACACATTGCAGGCAAAGCAGAAACAGATGGAGTTGGAAAGAACCATGGCTATTTTTTGCCCTCAGTGTAGAAAGAAACATCCATTGAAGGAGTGTCCACTAGACACTATAGAGACATGTGCTATTTGTGAACAGAGTCACTCCACCGGTGCATGTCCATCTCTTCCAGCACTAAAGGCAGTATTTCAAGGGACGAATGAAGAACCAGATCAGCTATGCTTTATGGGGTCTAAGAAACCATGGCAGCCACGATCATCAGGCTTAAATCCAGGTACGTCTCAAGATCCTTTTCAATATTATAATATGAATCCTCAGTCAGTTCCTTTTTGGCCTCAATATTATCAATACCCACCTTGGCAACCATGGTGTCCTCAACCTAACTCAAGTTCTTCATGGTCTCAAAGCTGGCGTAGCCCTGTTCCCCCTGCTGCTCAATTTCCTCAGCCTACATAGCAGCAGCAATTACAGCTTCCCTCTAACGTTTCCTCCAATAATCCTCCTCTCCGACCTCAACTTCCCATTCAGCCAAACCCAAATCCAAACAATAAGGGCGCTCAACAAGCAAACACCCTCAACCTTCCTTCGTATAGCATTTCTACCACAGGGTTTAATGAGATAAATTTGCGATATAGCCGGGTAGTAAATGCTCCTACATCGTCTGTTATTGTTGAACATCTTGACGATGAGAATCCAAAATCTCAAGCAGTCAGGGATGAGACAACCAATCCTTCTCATTTGACTATTACTCAAGCCTATCAAACCAATCCTCCTTATCCAGAACGATTAGCCTTGAGTAAATGGGTCCCTCAACCGGAATTTGATCTTTTAGGAGAATTGCAGAATCTATTTGTAAAAATCCCCCTGCTTCAGGCCATGAAAGATGTACCTATTTACACTAAAACTATCAGAGAATATTGTTCCAAGAGACCTGGGAAGAAAACAAAAGATCCACTTACAATTCATGTTATGGGGAGATTATCTGACATTATGCTGGGAAAAGCTATGCCTGTAAAATATGGGGATCCTGGGAACCCGATTCTAATAGTCCAGATTAATGGGGTAGATATTCCAAATGTACTGGTAGATTTGGGCATTGCAATTAATGTAATTACTTCTAAAACCATTCTTACACTGGGATTGCGTGATCTTAAGCCTACCCCTACAGTCTTAGAGCTAGTTGATAGATCTACAATTAGACTGATAGGGAAATTGGAAGACATAACGATCTCAGTGGATTCTTGGCGCTATCCCGTTGATCTCCTAGTCTTGCATACGCAGTCCCCAGCTGGTGGTCATCCCCTTATTTTAGGATGGCCTTGGCTTGCAACCGCTGATGCCTATATTGGGTGTCAATCAGGAAACATGATAATTTCTAATGGGGAAAATATGAAAAATCTTATTCTCTGCAGAACCAAGTTCACAAAAAAATCTAAAACAAAACTCTTTGTCTTTGGATGGGATCGAAACTACATATTAGGAACTCCAGCCAGTGCTTACCATGAGGCAAGCCCTCTACTTTAAGAATGAGGCAAAGGATGATACTATCAGCACTTTTATTAGCAGCCCTCATGTTGTTCCGGATCCAACTCGGCAGTTTTTGGAATCTATCATGAGTTGTGAAACACAGGAAACTATCGAATCAAAAACTGGAAATGAAGATATTCCTGTAACAGCATTCTCTGACAGTATACCGGTGGAGATCGAGCCAGGGAAGACACTGAATATCAACCCGAATCTTTCACCGGCCCAGACTGAACAGCTCCTGAAGATCCTTTGGGAACAGAAAGAAGCTTTTGCCTGGGATTATACCGATATGAAAGGTATCCCTGCCGATTTGTGTACTCATCATATTTATATTAAAGAAGATTGTTGACCTATGAGACAACCTCAAAGAAGGATGAACCCTGCCTTGAAGAACATTGTCAAAGAGGAGCTTCAGAAGTTATTGGATGCAGGATTTATTTACCCAATCTCGGACAGTCAGTGGGTATCCCCGTTGGTCATCGTTCCTAAAAAGAACAGTAAATGTCGGATCTGTGTAGACTATAGGGAGTTAAATAAAGCAACCTTGAAAGGTCATTTTCCTCTACCATTTATCGACCAAGTCATTAATACCCTAGCCAGAAAGAAGTTTTTCTCTTTCCTGGACGGATTTAGCGAGTATAACCAAATCCAAATAGCTCCTGAGGATCAGGACAAAACCACCTTTACATGCCCTTGGGAAACATTTGCATACCGAGTCCTTCCATTTGGTCCTTGTAATGCACCTGCTACCTTTCAGAGGGCAATACTGGGGATTTTTTTGATTTACTCGATGATAGTGTTGAAATCTATATGGATGATTTCACGCCATATGGAGGGTCATTTGAAGAAGGATTGGCAAACTTGGAGAAAGTTCTTAAAAGGTGTAAACAAATGCATGTTTCTCTGAGTACAACAAAATGTCATATGATGAGAGAAGAGGGAGTAGTGCTGGGACATTTGCTTTCAGCTGCTGGAATACAAGTTGATCCTGCCAAGGTAAAAGTAATTATGCATTTTCTTGTACCCAAGACACCGACTCAAGTACGTAGTTTCATTAGTTGCGCTGGTTACTATAGGCGTTTTATAGAAAAAATTCCAAGATAGCATTCCCACTTTTTCAGCTGTTAACTAAAGATGCAGAATTTTTATGGACAAATGATTGTGAAGTAGCTTCTGAGAAAATCAAAGAACTAATCTACCAAGCTCCAATTCTACATGGTCCCAACTAGGAACTTTCGTTTCATATCCACACATACGCCTCTCAAACAGTTGTAGGGGCGGTGTTGGGACGATTAGAAGATAAGAAGTCGTATGCGGTCTTTTATGTCAGCAAGAATCTAACATCTGCTGAGCGTTCTTGGTTGTTATCTATGTTGTTAATAAATTTCGACATTATATTACTGGGTATCCTACTTTTGTACACACTGATCACGCAGCAATCAGGTATTTGATGAATAAACCTGTAACTCCTGGGCGTATAACAAGGTGGTCGTTACTACTTCAAGAATTTGATATCAAAATTATAGATAAACCAGGCAAAGATGATGTAGTTGCTGATTTTCTGTCTAGATTAAGTGTTGATAATGAAGGAGAACCTATAGAAGATAGCTTTCCGGATGAACATTTGTTTGCAATTTCTACTAATACCCCTTGGTATGCAGACATTGCTAACTATTTGGCTACAGGAAAAGTACCACAGCATTTGTCATACAAGGAACAGCGAAGGATCATTCATCATAGTGTCGTTACTCATGGATAGCAAGATATCTCTTTTATATAGGGGGTGATCAGCAGATCCGTCGTTGTGTAGCAAAAAGTGACATCTATGAGATTTTGAGAGTTGCTCATGATGGCCCTTGTGGGGGGCATTTTGCGGATAAACGAACTGGCCACAAGGTGTTACAGATGGGATATTATTGGCCCTCTATCTTCAACGATGCACGGAACTATGTTCGAAGATGTGATAGCTACCAACAGATGGGTCAGCCTAGTCACTCAGATGAAATGCCATTATAGCCACAAGTAGTTCTTGAGCCTTTCAAAAGATGGGCTATTGATTTTGTAGGTCCATTTAACCCACCTTCACATCAGAAAGTCCACATTTTAGTCTGCACAGATTATGTAACGAAGTGGGTAGAAGCCAAGGTTGTAGCGAAAGCAACAGAGCAGGTTGTCTCAGACTTTTTATTTGAAGAAATTTTTGCTAGATATGGTACTCCTAGAGAGATAGTTTCAGATGGAGGAGCGCAGTTCACGTCACACATGATAGCAAAGCTTATGAAAAAATATGGGATCAAACATAGGATAACAATCCCATATCATCCTCAGGCGAACGGTCAAGTGGAGAGCACAAACATAGTATTGGAAAACATCCTCACTAAGACCGTGGCAAATCATCGCCGTGATTGGGCTGAAAAACTTCCTGAAGCTCTTTGGGCATACAAAACAACATGGCGGAACACGACAGGATTTTCGCCATTTGAACTTGTCTATAGCAAATCCCCATTGTTCGCGGTGGAATTTGAAATCAATATGCTAAAAAACAGCGCTAGAAGTAGGATTGGACCTCTCAGAAGCCCAAAAACACCGGCTGGAACAGCTAAATGAGCTTGATGAAATTCGTTTAATGGTTGTCCAGAGGACTGCTGCCATACAGCAGCAAAGAGCAAAATGGCATGATAAATTTATTAAAAATAAGGTGTTTCATAGAGGGGATTGGGCATTACTGTATGATTCTCGTTTTAAGGATTTTAAAGGAAAGCTTCGCTCACGATGGTTGGGACCATATGAGGTTGATGCGGTATTTGACAATGGGACTGTCAGATTGGTCACAATCGATGATTCCCATGTTTCTTTTATTGTAAATGGACATCGACTTAGACTCTACCACTGCCCAGCCTCCAAAGAAGCCTTCATCAAACATCTCTTTGAAAAATCTGGATTGAAGGTTGTTGGTGCAGAAAATTCCTCCTCTGCACCCTTGAACTAATAAAAAAATTTATATATATATATATAAATGTTGTTACTACTCACTTGTTTTTCTTTTTGCAGGAGCTACTATTGAGGCACAATGATTGTGGAGCTGAAAATTTTCCCGAGTAATTGGAGCAGTCACTCCACCAATACTGATACTCTTGAAAATTTCCTAACTATTGCTTGCTATTACTCTTGAAAATTTTCGAAGTATCGGATGTTGTTACTCTTGGGGTGTTGTTACTCCGCTGCTGTTGTTACTCTCAAAAAATTTCGAAGTATCGGATGTTGTTACTCCTGGGGTGTTGTTACTACACTGCTGTTGTTACTCTCAAAAAATTTCCAAGTATCGGATGTTGTTACTCATGGGGTGTTGTTACTCCGTTGTTGTTGTTACTCTCGAAAATTTTCAAAGTATCGGATGTTGTTACTCCCGAAAATTTTGTAAGTGTCGAATGTTGTTACTCCCGAAAATTTTGTAAGTGTCAGATGTTGTTACTCTTCGGATGCTATTACTCCTTGGGTGTTATTACTCTGTCGCTACTGTTAGCCCCGAAAATTTTCTAAGTGTCAGATGTTGTTACTCCTCGGATGCTACTACATTCTAGCTCGTCTTCGATTCTCGCGGGCACACGTTCATTCTTTGAACATGCCTTTCTTTTTGATGAAAAATCTTCAACTTATGGCGCAATCCGCTCAGCGCTCACGCCAAGTGCTGGCGGTCCTTACAAATCACGGACTGGTTCGATTGTTGGTCATGCATGCATTGACCCAATTCCAAGTTCCCTTGGCACAATGGCTTGAAATGACGGAAGAGCAAGTAGCAACTGTAATAGCTGCTAGAGAAGAAGAGCCCGAGGAACTGGAAGAAGAACCAGAAGAATTGGAAGGAGAACCAGCATCTCCTGTTGGTACAGCAGGAGAAGAAGAAGAGCCCGAAGAATTGGAAGGAGAACCAGCATCTCCTGTTGGTACAGCGGGAGAAGAAGAAGAGCCCGAGGAATTGGAGAAGAACCAACATCTCTTGTTGGTTCAATAGGAGAAGAAAAAGAACCGGGGGAATTGGGGAAAGAAGAAGAAGAGCCGAAAGAAATGGAAGTAGAGGAAACGATCGGTGATACAGTTGAGGCTGCCACACAAGAACCAGCCCCGCCTGTGGAACCTATTGATGAAGAAATGGAAGTAGAGGAAATAATCGGTGATACAGTCGAGGCTGCCACACAAGAACCAGCCTCGCCTGTGGAACCTATTGATGAAGAAATGGAGGCAATGGATGGAGTTGATATTGTTCTACAGGAATCGACTTTCATTAATGAAGCACAAGGAGAAGAAATACCGGTCAAGGAGCTGGCGAGTGATGTTGTTACACAAGAACCAGCATCACTTGCCCAAACAGATGTGGATGTTGAAATGGGTAGGGGTGTCACACAAGAACCACCACCAACTCAGTCAAGGTAGGAAAATGTGGAAGGGACAAACCCTGAGGTTGACGCTGCTCCACAAGAACCAGCGTCGACTGCAGGACAAGAAGAAATGCATGAAGAAGGCTTGGCCCAATTAAGAGATGAAGGTGATGGAGAAAAAGAACTAGAGGTAGTAGACAAGACCGGTATAAACCAAGCGGAGAACATCCCCCACTCTCCTTTTCAGGCCACAATGCCAAGAGGAGCGAGAGGGTTCATTCCCCTGGAAGTTTAATGGAGGAGATCGATGTTCCTCCCATATTGAAGTTCGTCGGCTCAAAGGAGGGCACAGCCATTGTTGACTCATCACTTGCTGATTCCCAGCAAGGGTTCCCTGAAGATCAGGCTGAAAAAAGAAAATTTTGTAGAAGGACAGGAGCAGAGGACGATCGACGAAGGCACTGTCCAAACAAAAGATGTTCCTGCGTTGAGAAAAGGCGAAGGAGAGAGTGCTCTTGAGGAAAGAAAACCAAGTAAGGAAGACCTGGTAGGGGAGCCGGTTGATGCCTTTAACAGAAATCCACCGCTTTCTGAACCAGTTGTAGGGCTAGGAAATGAATTTATTGTCAAACAAGAGTGGATAGAACAGTGTGAGAAGAGGAGACCACCTCTCAAAGAAAGGTATCAACTTCAATTTGGAGAAACCATGCGACTAAAGATGGAAGTTCAGAAGCTAAGAAAGCAGGTATCTCGGCTAAAGAAGAAAACAAGTATAAACAGGAGGTTGTAAAGCCCAAGGTCGAGTTATCCTAAACAGTTGTACAGACAGAAGATGTTCCCACAACTTCTGCTGCCACACAAACTAGTCCTGTTGAACATTTGTTCGAGGCCCGAGAATTCTTCCTAGCTGCTGAAATTCAAAAATGGCAATCTGCCGTGAATGAACAAAGGAAGGAGACAAAGAGGGTTCGAGAACAGGCCACTGAGATTATTACTCGGTATGTAGATCAGTTAGACAGAGCAAGGCAGAGGCAAGAGAAACACAGAGAAAGATAAAGGACTTAGAAGGGCAGGTACAAGTGTTGAAGGCAGATAAAGAACATATGTTTACCCTAGCAGAGCAGGCAATGGCCTGTCGACCTCCTGCCCATAGTTATGCTTTGTTTCTTCATGAATAATTCTTTTTCTGCCTGGAAAGCATCTACAAGGAGATCAACCATGAGATTGAGGACCCGATACAATTCCTTTGTATTATAAGAATTCATGATATCGTGAGCCAACACTTGATGTGTGAACTCTACATGCATGGTTATTTCTTGAGGGATGATGAGACCTTCAATCTGGTTCTGTTCATGGGGATGTTCACCTGAGAGCCTTCACCTCCTACACTATTAACCAGGTTAAATGGAGGAAGGCTTGTGATACTTTTGAAGAAAATCAAGCTACAAAGCCACTGATGGTAAGGAGGGAGAATGGTCAGTTAGTGACTATTTATAACAAGCACTCCACCTTTCTACAAATTGAGGGATCTAAGGAACGAATGCTGGCAACACAGAGGTGGTGTACTGACCTTTGTGTCAGACACATAGTCACTTTTCAAGACGAAGCCCTTGACAGTTGTCAAAGGAGGTGGATGATGTCGTCATCAGCTGTCAGAAACCAGGAACCTTTTGGGGCACCCAATTTTGCACGGGCATTAGAAAAGTTTCCACGTTTTTTTGCATGCATTAAGACCTATGGGGTCAGGTGGATGGGGCTGAGGTTTCAGTTTCCCCTCATTTGGTTGCCAGCAGATCATTACACTCCAGCATATAATGTAAGCAATGATTGGTGGAAGGATGTCCTTATGACAGAAGGATATAAACCTCCGGGACAGAGATGGCCGAAGAATATGACCTTGCTCAGCTTCATGCTAACCACAGCCGATCCAACCCAGACCTGAAGAGATAGCGAGCTGCATGAGGGCATGCAGAAAGGGGCATGCAGAAAGACCAGTTAGGGGGAGATGTTGGGTACCAAATCTGCATACTTTTTCCCTCCATTTTCACTCTCTCTCTCACTCCTTTGTATCAATAATATTCACTAATCACTCTAAATGCACAAGGTAAACCCCCTTCGATTGTCTTCCTGGAATATTTAATTAATGAAGTAATAGTCATGGGGATTTTACCTACGTGAGTTACTAATTCTGTCATTTCCACAGATCCGGTGGTCAAAGGTCACATATGCAAATCACAGAAGCAACTCCGAGCTTACAGCACCATTTCGGCAACGCTATAATAGCATAACGGATTCCAGGCTTATTGCAGACCTTTCTTGTTCTCTCTTTCTCGCCAACTAGTTTGGCTGTTTCAAGTTTCAACAACTGTATATTTGTAGACATTAGCTGCCAGATTCGAAGAACGATTTTCTCTGAATAATTGTATAAGAAGGGTTTCAATGCTGTGAATCGGGTTAGCTATGGAAGAGACTAATATTGTAACATAAGACTGTTTAATTAATTGAATGCAAGCTATTTTGTTGTTCTCTCTATAAGCTATGAATCCATCGTAGCCCTGGTCAGAGACTTCGACCCACTCTTCTGATCAAGTGTTGCATTATTTATGTGTGTTATTATTTTATTTATGTTGATTTATTTTGATTGTTGTTACAGTACTTTACTTCAACTGTTGTGAATGCTTTTATAATTCTGCAATTTATTATTTTATTGTCACAGTGGTTCTTTAATTAATTCAGTTATTAAATCTGGGATTGATGATTGGATTGTGTCATTGTTACTTGCATATACTTTGCGCGTTACCTTGAAATAATATACGCACCCGGATTGATAAATTAAATGTGGAAAAAGGGTTGAATAGTTATTCACACTCGGACACCAACAGCAGGCACAAGGACATCCTCATGGGTCTCCAAGTGGATCGAAAATGCATGTAAACCATCTATAAGGGCTAGGATGGTGATGTAATCCCTCCCACTACATCGGGAGACATCCTCTACACCCTGGAACATCTGACAATTGTATGTTGCAATTGTGGAGTCGGTTGAACATGGTGAACCAGGTGCATCATCCTCATCCAAAATGTGGAACATGAGCAATCAATGATCGGTGTTGGGGATTCATGAAATAATCTTTGTTATGGTGGAGGCCCATGGCTCTCAACGCTCACCCTACAAGTGCCAATGTGACCCTATGGGGGGCTAGGACCCCATATAGGGAGACCAAGCCCCAAATGAAGACCCGCATGTAATCCTGCATAAGATCCAATGCATCCCCTCCTCTAATACAACAAGTCTTTAGAATAATCAAGTAATAAAGCATACAAGTCATGGGATCAATGGGGCACTTCATGGTGGCATGCCCTTCCATAGTGGGCTTTGGCATGTACAAGTGTCTCCAAGCTCAATAGGGGGTTAACCAAGGACCCTATTAGGTAGTTTCAACATTTTGAAGGGGGTGGCATGTCCATGGTACATCTCTTAAGTGGTAGGTGGCAAATGATATAATAATGGAATGGAGTGGGGATCAAAGGAATCATCCAAACCACGTGTTAAGGTACAAGGGTAACTATAATAAGGGAAGCCCACACCTAAGTATATGAGTGTAGGAGGGAGCAAATCGTGGTACATGTGTTACCCTAGCCTTCTTTTTTCCACCCTTCTTCATATGTCTTTAGCCTTTAATTGATTTTTCTTCATAACTGCTTGGAGCTCCAGGGGATGGAGAGCATGATGTGTAATATATAGTGGGGATACCCCATTAAGGTCGGGCAGTTCATCGCCCACCAAGGGTTGGGACAATGATGGGTTCCTTGATGATGGAGAGGGCTCATCTAGGGCCCATAAGAACCAGGGTGATGGCCATGGATAAGGGGTAGAGCTCATGTTTGGCTTTTGCCCACGTGCTAAATTTGTGTGTCTCGACCATCTTTTGCATTTTGTGGTACATTTCTTGTTAAGAGTGGCCAATTTATGCTTTTTATTTTCTTTTTAGCTGCATCAACCTCCAAGGCATTGTTCCAGGCCTAACCCAAGGTGTGGACAAGGGGAGGGGGAAGGCTAACCCTATGTGGAGCTAGTGAACACATGTGGACCCGAGTGGGAAAAGAGATTAACGGGGCTAAAATGAGTGGAAGGGGAGTAATGTTAGCGGTGTCGAGAAGCGGGACCACGCAACCAAAATTGGGATTTCCCATGTAGTGCCAGCGCTAAAGCTAATGGCCAGTAAAGGAGATCCCACAAGACTAGGATACAAGGGTAACCACAAAATCAGGCAATGGAGACAAGAATACAGACCTAACCTACCACCGAATCCCCCACCAATCCATGCCCAAAAGTGCCCATGACAAGTAAGAAAAATTACTCGACTATTCCAATGAAAAGTTATACCTTTGGGGTCAAGAGGCCCACCTTCAAACATACATTCATAACAAATGGGCAAGGGACCACATGGCTGGCTCAAATGGCGGAGAAAAATGGCACATCGAGCTATCTAGGGGTTGCAAGGGGCTGCCAGGTGAGGACCATATAGGAGAAAAAAACCCTCTTATGCATACTACCCACAAGCGGTGGTAACAGTCACTTCTCAGGGCTTTCAATTTCTAACAAACTCCTTTTCAACCAACGCTTTGAATTCAACAAATTTGGAAAACACTTCATCCTTTTTCCTCATGAAGAAAATCCAGCATTTTCTAGAAAAGTCATCAACAAAAATTACATAATACCTATGTTTTGTTGTAGAGGCTGTACAAAATGGTCCACATACATCAAAGTGGATAGCTCCAAGATTGCTCCAACTCTGTTATCTCGACCCTAGAAGATGGATTTGACATATTTCCCCAGTGTGCATCCCTTGTAGACATCATGCTAGTTAAGGGTACATTTCGGGAGACCATTGGTAATCTGCTACATGATTTTTAAGGCCCCATGGTGTAAGTGGCCCATGCGCCTGTGCCAGAGTTCTCCAACATCTCGACTTTGAGCATTTTTTGCCTTGCTACTCAATGTAGCGCAAGCTTCCACCTCAAGTTTGTAGAGATTTTTCACTCCAACTCTAATCTGTTTCACTTGCCCGGTAGCTACATGTCTCAGAAAGGCTTTCCCCTTACTGAAAACAACATCATAGCCTCTAATCTCCAATACATCTACAAAGATCAATTTTTTTCAGCCCAGGTACATACATAACATCTTTCAGATGAAGATGGGAGGCTGACTCCCTCTTAAAGGTTACAGTTCCAATTCCTTTGGTATTATACCTCCCATCATCCCAAAGTTCTATGTGCATCTGAAGATCCTTCTCCTCTAAGCTACTGAAGAATTCTTTGCATCCTGTCATATGGAACAAGGCACCTGAATCTAGGTACCACACAATTGTAAGGCAAGTGCTTCACCTTCTGCTCCACCTGAAGGCTTCTTGTTAGACTTCTTGTGTGGACACTTTGTTGCATAATGCCCATATTCATGGCAATGAAAACATTTTATCTTGCTTAGGTCCTTCTTGCCTTTGTTCTGGCTAGACTCTGGCTGGACTCTGGCTTGTTTTGGGCCTTCTAGCCCTTCCCAACCAGGGCAAAATTCTCTTCCTCCTCAACTTTAGATGTTACTCCATCTCTAGTGTTCCTTGAAATGTCTTCCTGCACCAAATCAACCCCAAAATCTCTCCCAATCAGGTAGCTTGTCCCTTCCATTAACTGAATCCTGATAGTTGTGCCACGATTTCGGAAGGCCAAGGAGTGTTAAGCTCACAAGTTCGGATTATGGCACATTTTCCCCTACTCCTCCAAGTTCATCTCGAACCTGAGTGAATCTGGATAGGTTGTGGAATGGTTTCATTTTTTTGCATGTGGATGTATCTCAACTTGTCCTTTAGTGCCAATTTCCTAGTATCACCGCTACTCTGGAAGAGATTTGTGAAAGTTTTCCACATTGCAAAAGGAGTCTCCTTTCCATGCAAGTTCAAAACCACATGCTCTCTGACATCTTCCAGAATAATCCTCTTGGCCTTTGTTGTGTCTTTCTTCCATTGAGCAAGTGCTTGTGCATTTGATGTGGTTGGTTTCAGGATATAAGTTTGTGTATATTCCCATACTCCATTGTCATCCAGGACAGTGTCCATCCTATATTTCCAAGCTATGAAATTCGAGGTTCCCTCCAGGGCATACTCCGATCTCAATCCGTTGTAAGACATTTTCCCTACTCTGAAGAGAATCTGCACCAAAAACTCTGCAAATCAAAATTTCTCTGAAAGAAGATGTGGAACAATGTTTCTATGTAGTCCTTTGAGGCTCTGATAACATTTAGAAATTGCAAGAAATCAAACTGCTAATGAAAAAAAACTGAAATCAAGAGACAAAAATTTCTTTTACTTTTCTGCAGAAAGGAAAACACGCGATAGAAACACATGCAATAACATGAAACCATTAAAGCACAAGGAACATGATGATTTTATAGGGGAACCCAACTAGGAAAAACCCTTCATTGCTTTGCATTAATTCAGGTGAGAATGAGAAACTATTACAATGTCTTGCTTCAACTTTGAAGCACACCCTGCACTGTAAACTTGTTCTCCTGTTGACTGTCCTACTCTGGCCAACACTTAGCCAATTCAAGCCTCCAGCTTCCTCCTATTTCCTTGCACAATTCAAGAGAAATTGAGCTACTAAATAATAGGGGAATTCCCTATTTCCTTGCACAATTCCAAGGGAATTGATCGCCTGCTTAATTAACAAGCTTGTAAACTCAACTAGTATACAATTGATAATTACAATGTACCTTTTCCTCCACTCCAACCAGGCAATTCAAATTCCATGCATGTTTGGGTTATTTTTAGCTGATTTACTAGTTTAATTGAGAGATCAATGAGTTAACAACAGTTCTACTACTCAACTAGCCTTCAACTAACTCAATTAATGACTTGAGCTCAGTTAACTGAGTTCCACCGAAAATAACTGAACTAGGTTGCTAAATTTTAGCAATCACTACATGCACGACTCTACTCCAAGCCTACCAACTCGAATTGGCTGATCTAACTAGGAGACAAGGCCATGTCACACAAGTTAACTGCCATCCAAGTCACCCTACTGATGTGGAAAATCAAATTACTCAATTTGACTAAGGCACAGGTCAAACTAAGCCTTTCTTGCTACAATATCTAAAATTTAACCCCCTCACTTGGTGCCCCGAGTTGGTCAGACAACACGAATGAAAGAGGTGATCCTCCTAGAAGAATCTAAACATGGAGGACTATACTAGACCATGACCTAAAGCTAAGAAATTCCCTCATAAAAAGAGCTAAACACCTCTAATATAGATAGAGAAGGAATATAAAGAGGGCCCCACACAAATCCCTATGGACGACAAAAGATCCACAAAAATTTACCAAAAGAAAGGGATCAACCAACTAGGGGGTGGAAGAGATCACAAGTCTCACTAATTTGATCTAATCAAGTCTGAATCCCTAGTTCACACAGTGCCCCAAGTTGGTCAGAGAACATTAATGAAAGAGGTGATCCTCCTAAAAGAATTTTGACATAAAGAACCACACCAAACTGTAATCTAAAACTGAGAAACTCCCTCATAAAAAGAGTTAAACACCTCTAATCTGGATATCAAAAGAATATGGAGAGTGACCCACCCAAACCCCAATAGAGGTAGTCAAACCCCCCCAAATTTCATGGTAAATGGGGCATCTAAAGAGGAGGTGATCCTCCAACTCCATCTCTTATAGGTGGCACTGCTAACAAGTCCTATCTGAGAAAGGGAGGTGGTGGTTGGTCTCAACACGATGCTGATGAAAGCCCACTCTAACTGACCCAGGGGGATCCAATTTTTTGCATGTGTACGTAAGAAGGTAAGACAGCAAAAATTTTATAACTAGCAATTTAACAGAATGTATATAATAATATATACCCTGTTAATCTTAAGATTTTTATGGATTTCTAACCACCCTATGACTGGACTAACTAGATGAGTTTGACAGTTTGCTTCATTCGTAAGAAAATTAACATATATCGGAGTATGCTTTGACTTTGTAGGAAAAATCATTCATCTGGATAACTAACGCTCTTTGTTAACAACTGAATAAGTTTCAGACTCATCGAAAACTTTTTATTTATTCTTATTCCAATGATGATTGTTTGTCTTAAGTTTCAGAGTGGTTGCCATCAAACAGTGACAGTAAGCAAAAGCTGTGAATGTGCAATGCTCTTTGACACTACTTTTAAATGACTCCTCGCAAGAAGTGATTGCTGCCTAGCAGAGATAGTGGAGTCTAAACATTATATGTTTTGGCCTTTTTCACTGGAATCTGGAAATACAATTCTTGCTGATATCACAATTTTCCATCAGTTAAATTGCATTTGTGAATACATAAATGGTTTGCACCCTGAAGCACCCCTGGCACACATGGATTGTACAGACTCAACAACTCAAATCTGCAATTCCACCAAATTCTAGCTAGATTTTGAACAAAATTGGTGGAAAATATGTCCAGGAAAGAGCCAAAACAAAGAATGTTTAGACTACAAACAGTAACGGTGGGCATGGATTGTACAGACTCAACAACTCAAATCTGCAATTCCACCAAATTCTAGCTGGATTTTGGACAAAATTGATTGAAAAATATGTCCAACAAAGAGCCAAAACATAGAATGTTTAAACAACACGAACAGTAACATTCGGTGGTCAAAAGCTGCAAAGGTACAGTGCCTTTTGACGCTACTTTTAGATGACTCCACGCGAGAGATGGTCATACAGGAACTGACTGATCTGACAAATTACCAATCCTCCACATGTGATGGATTTATCCAACAAACGTTCGAGACAACCACAACGGCATAACTGTGCATCGGGCCATGGTCTAGTGGCAACTTGGATCATTTGGCATGATGATGCCTCGGGTTCAAAACTCAGTGAACGTGGTCCTTGTGTTAGCGCAGTTGTGGGCTGTGACAATAACTTTAAACTGAATCTGTGACAATGCAGAAATGTTGTTCAAGATCGTCCCTCGGTTGGTTGTGTCTTTGTAGCTGAGTGTATTTAGAATGTATAAAAATCTTATATTATACAGAGTTCTGTACTCTCGCCAGTAAAAGGGTTACCTTTAAACCGAATCTGTGAAAATGGAGAGATGCTGTTCATGATCGTCGCTCGGTTGTGTCTTGGTAGCTTAGTGTATCTTGAATATATGAAAAGCTGATATTATAGAGTTCTGTACTCTCGCCAGTCAAAAGGTTACTGAAAGTGAAAGGAAATCACAACAGCGCAAACATTCCTGGCTGTCGCTATGCCACCGTTAGACAAAAACAAGTGAGGAATGGGGACCAGTTTGGCTTCACTTAAACTGTATCTGCATTGAAGTAAAAAATTGATGCAGCGAAACTAGGCAGGCTTGAGTAAAACCATAACATAACCTTGACACCAAATTGTACTCAAATTGTCACATAAAGAACAGCATGCAGTCAATGCGTTTCATTAGTATGTGGCTGACAGAAAAGAGGAAACAGTAATTACGGGAATTACGATTATTCTCTGTGACTGAACTTCCCTTCAAAACAGCGTCAATAACAATAGAAGCAGCATCCAACTTTCAGACACTCACATGAGAGTTTTCGAGATGAAGAGACATCAATTAATGTAAGAGTTTCGTCAACATAGAAATTCAAGGGAAGGCGAAGAAATAAGTTACCAAAACAGACTCGCCTCGCTCCAGACAACAGATGGCTTCATCCTGAAAAGGATCAAGCTTGAAGGCATATTCCTTGGCAGCCTTCTTAGAAGCGGTTGCCCCTTCATCTCTCTTGGCCCTTGCAAGGGGGACGTACCCTCCTTCCTCCGGATAGGACACATCGTGGAGACATGTGACCGTTGTCCCTTCCTGCGACCCATATGTGTTGTTGTCGTCGTTGTCAAGTTGCTTTTGTTCATCTTCTTCGGCCCTCTGGTGTTTGTGGAGGAGAGGGGTAACGCCATCACCAGGGCTCTGGAGCACTTCGTCCTCGGCTTTTCTCTTCACCGCCGTCATGCCTCGCACAAATTCACTACGTTTTGGCGAAGAAGAATTTTGTTATGGGGAGGCTTATGGTCCTCGAAAGTCCCTCGGAGTACATACGCGCGTTTGCCGATTTGCCCTAAGCATGTATGAATTCATCAAGGAAATTAATTAAGCTCTGCATAATTTTAGGTTTTTGCCTTTATGGAAATTAAAAATTAAATTGTGCATGGCGAAATGCTTTTTATATATATAGGGCATTTTTGGAGCTTAACAATCGAACGTGTTTTAGGGAATTAGTTGTGAGGTTTTATTTGGTGGTATATAGATTTCGACATATGATTTACATGGAAATGGAGTTTTCCATTTAAATAATAGATTGATGTAATTAGAGAAGGGTGATGACCAGTGTCATGAATATCATAGCGTGGAGAGGACCTAAATCACTGTTTTTTTTATATTTCATAAAAACAGTGTGTTTATTTTTATGTAATTTTTATTACATAAAAACAGTGTGTTTATTTTTTGAAAATATATATGTACATATGGCTCAACACACTCTGCAAGGAATTTATGTACAGGTTTTTTATCTTTTTGATATGTATTTAGAAATGGTCATGGGCCAACAACAACGCATATGCCTTGGGCATCTACTATATGTAATTTTTTTACATAATGAAAGATTAAGATTTTCCTTTGGAAAAAAAAAAATAGAATAGATTGATGTAATTATATAGTTAAATAAGTAATGGAAGTTGATAGGCTTAAATAATAACATAGAACGATTATTAGTTATGATGAAGTATAGTATTTGTTTTTATGGTCAATTAATTGATTCTTCTAGTACCAAGTTTTTCACACAAATATTTGTTTTCTGCACACGTTTTTTCTGCACAGTTATTTCCACACAATTTCTTTCACACAGTTACATTTACACTCAATAACGTTTTTCAATCAGTCATTGACATTCGAAGTTGTTATTAATTGATGTGGGTCTCAGATGCACTCGCATTCATGGCAATGTGCCGGCAGGCAACAAACATTTACGAGGTGGTTCCAATCCCCACCACTCTAAGGTTTTGAAAACATGAATTATACATGAAATTGAAATTTATTTGATTAGCTATTTTTTGTTTTTGTAACGATTCATAAGGTTTTCATGTCATACTATAGAGGGCCCCAGCGTTCATTCGAATTTTCCTTAATAGCTCCTTAAGGCACTGAGAAAGGCAACTAATCAGATAAACCCGTGTTGCAAAATGTGGTTACTGCGCATATTTGTAGGCAACAGTCGACTCCTTGGGTTGTTGAAGCACCATATACTTGTATGTATGGTTATTATTATATTTGGTTTCTAACTAGATCATGAGATTCGAATAGAGATCAACAGATTTGGTATGACTAGCTCTCCTAGTACGTCGAACCTGGTGAGTTGTTAAAGAGAAAGTATTGCTTATTGGAAAGTGTGCATTGTTTGTTGTGCATTAAATATTTGTCTTTTGTCATTGGCCACTTTTATATATACTAGAATTTATTATTGTAAATTTGTGTGGAGCCTTTTTGAGTGCAGAGAAGTTGACTTTGCCGCACTCCTACACACTCAA
This sequence comes from Pinus tabuliformis, assembly GCA_031772625.1. Taxonomy (NCBI): domain Eukaryota; kingdom Viridiplantae; phylum Streptophyta; class Pinopsida; order Pinales; family Pinaceae; genus Pinus; species Pinus tabuliformis. The sequence goes on from CM062814.1 coordinate 990,201,612, forward strand.
CTTCTATGCACTCAAACAAAGCTCAAATGTCAATATCTCGAGCTACCCAATCTATAAGCATGTAAATGAGTAAGCTAGGGAGACCTACCTTCCGAATTAGCTCAACCACCTAACAATTTGAACCACCAATTTGACCCTGGTATTTGATGTGTTTTGTTTCCATTTCTTGAGGTATTCCCCAAATGACCTAGTTGCTTGAGTAGATAGCTTATTTTCCAACTTTGTTTGTTTGAGTGCAGAGAATGAATGTGAAGAAGTTGATTGTGCGGGAGTGCATAGAAATGTGTTTTCTCTGCACTCCCACACAACCAACTTCTCCACACTCATCACCCCCGAGTCGTCAATCTCCAAGTTTCAAACTCGAACAACAGTCCTTGGGGATTATCACATGATTATTACCAATTTAGTTTGCCCATAATTTCTTTGACGTTGTTCCTACACTACTACACATGGTATTCCATGACAACTTTGTCCAGCTAAACTTGAAAGATAATAGATCAAATACTATGTTGCATTTATGTTTGGATTTCATAATGGATCATGTGGTTCTAATGGACAATGGCAGCGATAAAGTGTTCGGCGCGCATTACTACAAGAACGTTCTCAATGGGAAGGGCTTGTTGCACATTATGGTACATAATTATGCCTCTAATGAGGGTAGATTCTATGTAGACTTTGTTGGGGCTATGATGAAGCTCAGTAACTTGAGTGTCCTAACGAGAAATGAAGGACAAATTCGAAAGAATAACTCAAAAGTAGTCGGTGGAGACTAGAATATAAAGAGTCGATTTTTAGCATGATACCATATATACATGTCACCAGTTCTAGTCTCATGACATACTACCATTAAAGAATTAAAGTTGGTGTTGTCATGATATAGTGTAGAGCAGTAATTTCTCACATGTTCAAGTGTCATCATATGTTGTTGTTGAAGAATGAAAGTTGATGTTGTCATTGATTGACCCAACGAAACTATTTTAGGAACATATGCTTCTCTTTTTGGGTCTCTTAGGAAGTTGGGAACTCTAAATATAGCCACCATGGACAATGATCTCAGACGATCAACATCGCAATTCTGTTGAATATTGATAGTCCATTATGGCGTGCTAATCCATTCTCGCGACTATGTACCAATAGGTAGTGCTCTCGGTTGCAGCTACCATGACATCGGTCTATCATCCTCACTCTTAGAACCAAAGTCAGTTGGCATAACAATGCATCTATGTAAACGTCTAGCCATAACTTATTCACGATAAATGCAATATTCAGGTTACAACGACCAAACAAACACAGGTTTCAGAAGAACACTAATAGAGGCCACAGTTGCATTGCTCAAATAGCCTTGTCGATTAATATCATTAGCCACATAGCGGAATATTGTAGTAGATGATTAGTTCTATGCATGTATATTAAATACATAACATCAAAGGAGGGGTGCCTTTACTGCAGAGCATGGTATCCAATGAGTATGTAGTGTAGAGTGCACAAAATATTAAGCACTATGTAGAGTTAATGATTCTTTTAGTGTTTTGGATAAAAATATCTAAAATAAAGTGACATTTAATGGATAAGATGAAAAGTTGTTAAGTGAAATTTTAAAAATCTTATTCATAGCATCGAAAATGCAAATATTCATTGATATGATTCATTTCTCCATCTCTTTGAACTCACCGTATTGCTCTAAGGATCATTTCAGTTTTGATTCAATACCCATTTCGTTTTATGCTCAAGTTTGTTGTCGAGATTTGGCGAGTTCAATCATTTAATTGTGTTCCCTTTCATTCAACAAGTTGAAAGGACAGGAGAAGTGTTTTCACTGTTGGAGCCAGGAGAACCATTTTATTGATTACTATCTAGTCGTGCTCTGTGACAAAGTATTTTATGTTGATTTTTGTGTAGCTTGGGAGGTACTCCAAGCCCTAGTGTTCGAGGGGTGGAGGTCAAAGCTCCACAAGTAGGCTTGTGGGCTTGGAACCCAAGTATGGGGTTTTGCACCCAATCATGTTTGGGGCAATTCCAGAGGCACGTTTCTACATGTGATGGCATGAGACGATAGAGGGCGGAAAGGAGAATCCAACACTTTGAGAATCGTCGAATTATGAGTTGTAGAAGTGGAGAAATGAATTCTTGAAGTTAAAAATTAATTATTGGTTTATAAGTCATGTAGGCTTGATGTAAAAATTAGCTAATATATGTGTTTCTTCATCTATTCGTTGGAGCCCCTCATTTGGATATAAATAGACGGTGAATTGGAGTTGTTTTCGCATCCATTTGTGCATCACAAGAGCTCGTTGGAGAAGGAGAGACACCTCTATTCTTGGCCACAGAAAACAAGGACAAAACAACGAATATTTAAGGGTTGTTGGAGCTTCTTGGTGATTGCGTGGAGGGTTGTTGTATGCTACAGCCAGGCCGAAGATGAAGTGGGGTTAATGCAGGTCTATTTGGGGAAGAAAAGAGACGAGGGAACTTGTGTTTATGTAGGTCGAAAGCTACAGGATTGTTGTGTTAGGCTGCAGACCATAACGCCACAGAGAAGGGCATGCGTAGGATTGTTTGGGGTTAATGAGAGGCCGCATTAAAAGGGAGTTGTTTTGGTGGGTGGTTAAGGGTTGGTGCATTATGCCTTGATGCCCTAACCAGTCATAGTTACAACAACAACAAAACATCATAACTGGAGCAACATTATCTTGTGTTGGGTCATAATCTAGACCAGTGCTTGGATCAGTTTGATGAGCAGTTGTAGGAGATCGTAGGAGTTGTTTGGAGGAGCCCACATGGACTGTTGGGAAGCCTACCAAGAAGCCAAGGTGACAACAACCACATCAGATGAGAAGCAAGAGGACAACAACAAGGAGAGTTCCAAATCTTCCCTTAATGACAGTTGGGTAGATGTCTTCGGTGAGGACATGATTGATGCCTAGATTTGTGCAATAGCTCCTCTATTATAGAGCAAAGGGCGGATGTGGTGAAGTATGTGGGCAGCCGTGTGTAAGGGTCTCCTAGGTGTGGGGATTCCCTAGCTAGGAGCAGATGCTACAACGTGGACTTGGTCACTCGTGGACTGTTGGAGGGTAGTGTGAGAGAAGACCAAGTGTGGACGTGATTAGGCACTTATGGTCTGTTGGAGGACAACGTGATAGTGTCCAAGTTGGAGCTTGGTGACCAACACCTTGATGGACAAAGGTAGTTGCGAGAGAGACAATTGATGAGCTCAAGGGTTTGATCAGTGAGGAGTTGTTTTGTGGAGCCCGAGACTTGTGTGTGGAGAAGGACTTCTACATCAGATGATGGACATTCCTCCTAGCCCATGTTCATTATAGGAGATGGACATATTGCAGTGATAGGTGGCAGCCCTCTGTGCCCTATGTTGGTCTTCATTGGAGCAGCACAGGAAGACCATAGCGGGTTGAAGTCCCTAAGTAGCTTAGGAGCAACAGTGGGCAGTTGAGAGTTGTTCACAAGTAGAACCGTGAACAACTCGACAAGAGTCTCAATGCGTTGATGCGTTGATGGATGAATGATCAACTAGTGATCAAATTGATAGTCGAGGTTTAGTGGCCAAATGGACTTGGAGCATTGATAGAGGAAAGAGTTGCAGATAGGGAGATAGGGAGCTAAAGGACCATGCAAGTACAAGGTATGATCGAGGGAGCTGAGAGAGTAGATTTCATTAGCCAGATGGTTAGAGTATCTTGTTGAGGGCAGATTGGTTGTCAATGTACTGGTACCAAGCCCCAGTTTGTATTCTTGTACTAGTGGATGTATGAGGACCATTATCCCTAGTATGGGAGCCCTAGACTATTGTATTATATGTTGATTAATATAACGAAGTTGGGTTGAAAATTGTAAAAAGTTGTCTATATTCTATGCATGTGTGATTCATTGTTGTTTATATTTCGCTTTGCAAAGTAGTTCTGTTGAGATTCTTGGTTTGTATCGTCAAAGATTTTAATATTCTATCCTAGACCCAAGATTGTGGAAAGTCAACATTTTAAACTCCCTATCATCCATAGCTTTTGGGAATGTTCATTTACCTTTATAATTTTGATTGGAATCATGAGAATATAACTTTGGTTAAATGTATATTGTTTTTTTTGTGATGAAACTCAGTTTATTACTCTCAATCACATATCCCTTTACACCACCGAATCATGACCAAAGTTAGCGAAGAATCCGCACAATTGTTATTCGGCTAACCAAAAAGTGGCTATAATGTAATCATATATTTTAAATCTGGTATCACTAGCTTAGCTTTCAATTATCTAAAAAGTATATTAACTATTATGATAGAATTCACCATTTTTCATTAAAAAAGAATCTTAATTATCGATAGGCGGCAACCCGTGGAACCGATCCTTTATGCCCATGTTTGAGTCCCAGCACATGCAATTAATTACGTATTATATCGCTATGAAAACTCACTTGTTTCCAGCATTTGCTAGGAAATTTTGTGAAAAATGGAGCTCAAGAGGATGGGCCTCTACCTTACTTTCTTCCCTGCATTAAATGAGTCAACAAATATTTATGAAAATGATACTTTTAGTTGGGAGGGAAGGGGGCAGGGGAATTTAGCCTTTTATGGAAAACATGGCACTTAAAAATAAGATGGCAGTGACATTGTAGATATAACCATTGTTATTGTTTGTTGGAACCGCTTTGAACGACCAATGTGTGGAGGCTTTCATTGTGCGTAGGTGCGGAGTAACTCCACACCTTCGCACGATGAAAGCCTTTGCACATATAATCATTGTTGTTGTTCACTAGGACCGCTTTGAACGAGCATTCTAATCAACAATTTCCTGGAAGAGACTTGACAATAACTAATTACAAGAAAAACAAAGATAATGCATAAAATTATAATGCATGGAGTTTTTATATGCCATGCACCCACGCATACTGCTTTGGAGATGCGGGAAGAGCGAAAAGCTACGAGAAAATTGCAAGATTGAAATCATGGTCCAACACCAACAAAATCAGAATGGAGATGTGGGGTATTGGTTCTTGTACATCTCGCATGCTAAGCGAGCTCTCCACCATCTAAGTTACATCCCCATGAGAAAGAGCCTTCATACTAACCAAAAGAGGAGTATATGAGCTATGTTTGATGTTGTTACAGTTAAATAGGGTGATAAAAGTGATTAATAACAATGTTTGCTTTTCCTGCTTAAGGCAAAAATCGTATGCCTTTGTGACATTTTACAACAATTTTGATGTGTTGAGCACCATATATTGGTCAACTATGCATGATCAAATTATAGGATGTATTGGTGTGACAATGAATCATGATAATGATACTATGTGTTATCTAACTTTCTAAAAATTATTTATAAATAACATCACTAGAATATCTTATTCGTGAGCACTTCTACAAATTGATGAAATGCATCCTAACTCGCATGGATACTAATGTTGATTGGTGCAAGAGCATAACACGATTACAATGTATTGACGAACCAACGATTGACATACAATTTCTCAATGAACTGCCATCATTTTGGCAATCTAACCAAATCTTTGCATCTTTGCAATAATCGTAAATCTTGTATTTGTTGTCGACCCACTTGAGTTGTAGCTCTGCACAAATTTAATCCTAAATTATATGTGGCACACGCCATGTGAACATTTAAAAAATACATATTGGTTGGATTTCACAGCAATTCACCTTGCACATGAGTGCGAAGCTCCTCACTTTTGCATAAGTTTGAGAACCAACACTTTGAAAAGTGAACCTCCTTGAACATAAAACTTAAACAATCACGTGTCTACACATATTTAATCATAAATTATGACGAGAACACACCATGGAAATATTTAAAAATACATCTTGGTTGTATTTCACATAAATTCACCTTGTGCGGGAGTGTGGAGCTCCGCATAGGTCTATGACTAAACACATTGAAAAGTGAACCTCCTTGAACATAAAGCTTAAACGATCACATGTCCCATGGTTAACTTGATAGTCGAAAGTTGACCACCACTAACATCTCGGTCCAAAACTCTGCCAATCTATCAATGCTACCACTATCGCACGAGAATGCTATCACAACTGACGTTGAGAATGCTTATAATAAATGTCATCAAAGGAGTAGCAGTTAATATCCATAATAGCCTAGGCATATTTTCTCTTATCTTGGGTGTTCCAGTGTACTTAGGTTCGATGGTCGTCACCCCCTTTTTTTTATATATAATAGCGTTGCTCTTTCTTTGTTTGATGATAATGTGATGCCTTGGGTGATCGCAGGATGTGACTTGGACTTTTGCATAAAGGCATCAACCTACCAATCTATCAATGATCCTTACTAGTGAACCAAACTTGGTGATCGACTTCACCTCCCCAGGAGATTGTGGGTGAAAGAAAGGAGGGGAACTCATATAACTATCGAAATAAATAATGCAGGAAGAGTGGAACTACTAGGTGAAATGTGAATCCTTATTGGCATGGGCTTCATCCTATGAGGAGATATTTTCACAGGAATGGCTACATCTCCACAAAACCAGACGACCACACTATGGGGAGGTCATAATTACCGCTGAAATTCCACAAAGTTGCGCACACCTCTAATAAATGAAAAACAAAGAGAAGTCTCGATGTACAGTTTGGGTACAAATAAAACATTGGCCTTGTTTGATTATGTCACATACTTCTTTTAGGGATGGAGGATGGAGAACCTCATAACTATCTACGAGACATCTCATCTCGGTGAAATTTGTCGAGCAGGAGTAGTCGTTGGTGGACACTGCCCATTGAATAAAGTTTTTCACTTTATGACTAGCCTTGTTTTCATCATTACAATAACATGTCAACTTTTAGAGCTAGTTGTTCATCCGCATATAAAATTCAAGGAACAATGAAAATTCTATGGGAGTTTGCTTTCATGCCTCGGAATTTACAGATGGATAAAATGCATTGTGATGAAAACAGAGAAGACTTATATCCCATCAAAAGTATTTGAATTTCAAATCTTATGTTCCATGGAGATTTGTTCAAACACTTTGAAAAGTGAACCTCCTTGAAAATAAAACTTAAAAGATCACGTGTCTACACATATTTAATCATAAATTATGATGAGCACACACCGTGAAAATATTTAAAAAATACATATTGGTTGTATTTCACATAAATTCACCTTGTATGTGAGTGGAGAGGTCCGCACAAGTTTGTGAACTAAACACTTTGAAAAGTGAACCTCCTTGAACATAAAGCTTAAATGATCACATGTCCCATGGTAACTCCAAGCTAACCATGGTTAACTTGATGGTAAGAAGTTTTCCACCACTAAAATCCTAGTCTAGAACTTCACCAATGAATCAATGCTACCATTGTTGCACGAGAATGCTATCACAACTAGCGTCACACAATTCCAATTATTTTGACCTAAGTTTGAAACAAAAAATTGATCATTTTGTTCCTATTCTTAATTCTAATCATCTCCTTTACATTTTGAAATATATTCGACATCCATAGTATTCTCTCTCTATTATGGCTCCAACTTCAATCTTGAGGTTGAAGAGGAGGAGATGATTGGAATTATGGCTCATTTTGTTCCTATTCTTAATTCCAATTCTTGAGGATGGAGCCTCAATATTCAACATCCTTAGTATTCTCTCGTCTAGTGAAAAGACAATAGTTTCTTTAACACCCACACATGTAGTTCAAAAAATATTATTAGAAAAATCGTGAGTTTAGTTTGTAGGCCCTTACATCCTAATCTATTATCTAACATGTGAAAAAATAACCAACAGAGAGAACTAATGTAGCCAGAAAAAATATGAGTAGTCATACATGTTATAGTCAGTATTTGCATACTGCCATCAATGATCAAAACTCCTCTTGTTATATCATATTAGGGTCCCATTCTGGAATTTTTGTCATTCCACCTAGGTCCTCATTAAAAAATTTACTCATTGATGGTAGCCCTAGTAAAAAAGCCTCACTCTCCCTCAAAAATCAATACTTGTTGGCCCACCTTCATGTCTTACTGAGCATACATCAATCATAAAAGCTCATTTCATCATGTCTTTATGTCAGTTAAGTGAACATGGATTTTGGTCATTCAAGATCCCATTAGATCACTACGTTTCATTTTCCAAGGTTCAATAATACTCCATTTCACTGCATAAGGCTAACAAAAAAAAGGTATGAGAGTAAGCAAAATAATATCCCTTTATGTTCACTATATGTAATAAGTATTGATCCTAAGCTGCCAACTCAAACTCTATATGCCAACTTCATCAAAGCAAAGTCAAATGTAAAGAGTGCCAAACTCCAGCATCATCAATCTGCAAAGAAGAAAATCAAATTGTGAAGGGTAATTAGAAAAGTTTGCAAAGGTGAATTAAAACATTAGAAAGTGGGTTTTAAAGTTAAAAAATCAAATGCACTCAAGTATAAAGAGCCTTCATAACATCAAACTCAGTTTCATAATGGAGCAGGTGCTGCGCACTTCCTTCAGGCGCTACGCACTTGCCAGAGAAAGGGTGGACTTACTTGTGGCACTGCTCACTTGTCCAGGAAAGCCAAAATCTCCTCCAAATCTCCACCAAACTTGTATTCAACCTCCAATAAGTGAGTAACATATAAAGATAGCATTCTCCTTCCTCCTACGGTCATTTCTTATGGTGTTTTGAAGTTTATTAAAGATTTGGTGTTTTTCTCATATCAAAACCCTAGTATCTCCCTCAAAACCACCATTGCACTCTCAATTCCCAAATTTCACTCCGCTACACTCTCATACAATTCCCTTTTCCTTTCCCTTTCCCTAAACCCTTTATCCTAATACTCTAAACCCTTTATCCCAGCACCCTAAGCCTTAGGTGCTACAATTACCTAGGCTCCCAACCCCCAACATGTAAACAATTTCCCCATCCTAAAATTCCATCATATTAGTATCCCCTATCCTCTCCCACATTTCATAAACCCATAACCCCATCTCCTTCAATTTCCCTTTCCCATTCCTTATTCCCAAAAAACCACATTCCACCAAAATCATACCTCCCCAGGGTTTTGACATTAAAACACCATGACAGAAGAGGAAAATAGACCATATAGTGAGGGAGAATAAACAGAGGTGAAGAGACCACACAAAGGGGGCAGAGTACTCAGATTTGAGCCAACTGATATAAGGGAACTCTTGGCATCTCCTATGATTGTGACATCTTTCAAATATCTTGGCTGTTATGAATTTTGTGAGCAAATTTAAAAAGTCCAACACCATGCTATGTTGACTAGACTCTTCATATCTAAACTCCATGACAACCAAGTTACTCTAGTTGGTGTCACTTTTACTTTATCCACTTCCATTATATCGGCTGCCACCGGGATCCCAGATGTTGGGGAGAAATGGTTCAAGCAAGGTGAGTTAGATAAAAATTACTATATGCCCCAATGATGAAGATTATCGTGAAATACTTTTCATGTGAAAGTAGATTTTCTAGACTTTATTCCTACCACATTCGGCTTTTAATGCATTTCACTAGGGTAAAGATGCTCAACATACCCTGCTACTTTTTCCGGAACATTGATAATATGGCATATTTTTTCCATAAAAGAGAGTATGAGCATCAAATGAAGAGTCTTTTTCATCATTCCCTCATCAAAATCATAGCCCTCTATCATCTCAATGTGTTGAACATTGCATGGAGTACCTTCATAGCCAATCCCATATTCATTGATCCATCTATTCAGAAAGTCCAAAATGTGCCTTCATCATCTCATCCTTCCACATCCATTCCTCCATCTCAGCCCATAGATCATTCATCATCATTAGATTAGTTTCCTTCACCATCACCTCCACCATCACCATTTCACGAGCATATTGAGTCACCTACCAAAGATGAGATCAGTGAGCCGGAGCAGATTGAGCAGGTTGAGGTCATCAAGCCTAAAAGGGTAGATTTGGGCACATTGGCACACACTTATCAGAGAGGCCATAGGCAGGTGTTTTCCCCGCAGATTGTAGGAGGGGCCTTGCCTTCTTCACCAACAAAGCAGGTACACGAAGGCAAAGAGAAGATGATAGAGATAGAGATTCAGCATGAGGAGGAGGACTTCCATGAGACATAGCATGATTTTAACTTGGTTGACCTAGGTGAGCATAATGACAATGAGGACACTAGCATTGTCCTCAAGGAAAAAGATGCACTGATCAGGGAGCTCCAAATCAAATTATAGAGGTCAGAATATATTATTTCATATTATGAGAAAGAAAATTAGCAGCTTCAAGACAAACATGATGTCATAGAGATTCAGCTCATCAAGGCAAAAAGGGAAGCAATGAAATCCAAGGCATTGCTTGGTAAGGCCTATGACAGGTATGGTGAACCTGAAGAAGAGCAAGAAACAAAGAGCAGATCTAGGACTAGAGGGATGAAAAGAGCTCTAGAACTAGAGAAACAAAAGGAGGTTGAGCTTGCAAATCAACTCACATGGAATGAGCATTTTGCCATCATGATTAATGAGAACCAGGAGCATTGGCTTGACAAGGAAACCAGAATTTATAAAATCTCCTAGACAAGGCCAATCAACAAAAAGACATTCAAAGAAAGATGGCAAACCTCTATTCCAATAGAGAAAGAAATGCAAGGGCAAAGCTCAAGGCAACAAAGGCAAAAATTGAAGCCCTAACTCACCAAGAAGAGAAAAAGAACCTTGATATACTTACAGAGGCTTCACTCCAAACCTAGCCACACCAACATCAACCAATGCACCAATTTTGAAAGCATCTTGGCTCATTTTTGCATTTTTTGTCTTTTCTGTGTATTTTTGGACAATTTTATATCAGTAGCATGGTCAAATGTGCAGCGTCCTAGGTGCTATGCACTTTTTTGGGGCACTTTTTGAGAAATGGAGACCACCACTCAATGCATAATGACAAATACATCTAATAAAACCATGTTTCCAGCCTTAGTCTGCAAAACTAGTAGGTGAAAAGGGCAAAAAAAAAGCAAAAAACATGTTTCTGCCTCAATTTTGGCCTAGGTGCTGCGCACAGACCAGTCTTTGGAGAATCAAATTTTGGAGGGTCAAATAAAGCCCATTTTTTAAAATGAAGGCATATTTAAAAATTAGACAGGACAAGCTTTCCAATGAGCTATTCTGGGCTCAATTTGGACATCGGTAAGGCAGTCAAAAGCAACCTGCAAAGTGGAGGGCGCACTTGACCATTTACCTGATTTTTTACTGTTTTTCTCCATATTTGGTTTTCATCCTTGGAAATCAACTTTTTATTGATGTAATTGATATTTTAAATGTATTTATGATCTTTTTATTGTTATCTAGGGTAAATTCATTAGGTAAATGGACTTCATCGAGTCAAATGAATCAGTTTCAATGTAATTAGGGAGGAGTCACTCAGAGCTCCCTAAACTCTAGGTATCAGTTCAGATTTTTGTGGATCTCTTCCTCAACTCAGGGATTCGACCCCTGAGAATGAGATAAGGTTGTTTTGATGTCTATATCTTCCCTTTCTTCACTCTTTTCAGAGGTTAGACTCAGTTGGATGTTGGACTAGTGATCAGAGACACTATTGTATCCTATTTTGGCCAGTTTTAATAGATGAGTTGCAACTATTTCTTTGGGATACATGTGGTATGGATGTTTAGCATTATTTCTTCTTTGTTATCATTTGTATGAATGTTTTGTAATTTCAAAAAACCATTTCATGACTGTTATGTGGTCATTTTCAAGTTGATAGGTAGAATACATGTTTGCTCATGCTCTATTTTGGGAAAGTTATCATAATTTGTCCATCTTTCTTCAGTTTAGGAAGAATACATCTCCTATTCTCTTCATAACTCCTCATCAGTCTTAAACCATCTCACCAAATCACATTTGAAGTGATAAGCGTCCTGCCTACCTTGCCCCCTTGAATGTCTGCAATTATATCTGATTTGCCCTGACCTAGCCTCTTTGACCTAATACCCTCATCCAACAATAACCTAGTCAAATCAAATCAAACAACCTCTGCACATCATAACTATCCAAAAACCCTAAGCCATCCAACCCTCTTGGCTGTGATTCTTTGGAGAGATCCCTCTCCAGCTTGGTAGGGGTAGCTACCAAGTCAAAAGATTGGTTTGTGGTTACCTCAGCCTTGGAGATTTGGAGGAGTGAAAACAATACAAACTTGGAAGAACTTTATAAGTCCTTTGTGATCATCTCCTTGCTACCGCCAGGGGAACATATTTAATCTAGACGTAGACCAAGGTGGCCTTTAATATGTTTTAGGCATCTATCTATAATATTCAGGAATAACTACAAGTCATCCAACATGAGGAGGATTTCCTCCTTGATTTCATTTCTATTCAGTAAGACTCTTCCCAAAGGGATTTTCAGATTTTAGTAAATGTTGACAATATGCATATATTGATTGAACTTTCATTTGGTGTGCCCTATGTTGGGCACCCAGTCTCCAGCATCTCCTACAACCTTGGAATCAATTAAACAACTGTGCTCTTATACAATGTCTCGTTTTTCTTCAACTTTTTCATCTTATATATTATAGGGTATTTGTGTGCGATATAAGCATGTTAAATATTTCACTCATTGTTGGACATGCGAACCTCCACAATCTCTGTAGTAACATGCCCCTCTCCTACTTTAAGGCTCTTTGTCTGAGAATTGTTAACAACAACAAGGGAAGGGAAGGGTTATGTTGAATTTTATAGCTATGGTTAGTCTTCATAAAATATATTATAGCCCTCGAAATGTATAATGAATTTGTAAGACATGTTCTTCATGTCATTTTTATTATGTATCCCTTGAAAGAATTAATGTAAGACATGTTCTTCATGTCGAATTTAAAAGAGAAAATTTCAAATTTGAATTTTGAATTTTTGGATCCAAATTAGTCAAGTCAACCCTCCCTTGAGTCAAGTGGGCCCTAGTGAAGATACAGACCCATTTGCAAAGGCTGAACATTATACAAAGAGCATTCAACCTCCTCCACAAGGCATAATTCAACTTCACACAAGATGAGTAATATTTTGGGCATCCAAATGAAGGAGAAGGATGAAGAAGGACAAGAAAGAGAAATTCATCTTTAGCATCTCTCTCTCTCTCTCTTAACCTTGCACGTGTGAATTTTTTAGCAACATATTATGGGCAGGTCAAATTTTTGTGCAGTTCATGGGCAACATATGTTAATTATTTTAGATTGTTCTATGTTGTTTCAATTACTTCAACCCAATTCAATTCTTCATTAAGCAATGCATCCAATTGTTAACAATGTTTCCAATCATAAACAATAAATGAAGATAAAACAATATATTCAATGACAAAGGAGATAATAACACAACCACAAGAGACACTAGATTGGTCAAAGACTAGAGGAAAACCCCACTAGGGGTAAACCCCTTTCAAAACTTCTTCTTATTAGATTGTCATAAAATGTTTCAACAGAGAGTACAGTGAGCCCAATACATAATAATCCAATAGATATTTATCGAATACAAATCAGAAGTAGACTTTCAACATTATTGTATAACAAAGAGAAACCTTTCGGCCTTCAGAGATTTGGTGGTCAACTGTGGTTAGCTGTCAAACCCTAGCTCAAAACCATGGTCGCACTCAGTAAGATATTCTGTGAGTGACTGTAACTTCTTGGTCACTCCGTGAGACACTGTATGTGAGCGATTATGACTTTTTTAGTCGCTCCCTGAAGAATGAAAAGCGAGCAACTGAGGAAGAATTTACCTAGACCTATCTGAGACCTCAGTCGCACTCTAAAACACTATGGGCGAGTGATTGGGGACTAAACCTCCCAGAACTGCCGCAAAACCCTAGTTGTTCCCTTCAAGCTGTTATGCGAGTGATTGGGCCTTCCTAGTCACACTCGGAGCACTGTGGTTGTGCGAAAATAGTCAAATCTAACTTGTGGCGAGCATGCGACCGAAAAACAGAAACCTAATTCGTGCGAGCCCCTTACTAGAAACTTTGGACCTTGAGCACACTTCCTTTGATAAACCTATGCGAGCCAAACAATAAACAAATAGAGAAGAAGATACTTGATGATGGTATCCAAATGAGATTGAGGACTCTTGTATTTATAGGCTTCCATGAGGGTCCACTTGATGTTGATGCCAACATGTCCAATTGTACATGTGTATAGGGTTGACCTAGTCCAATGTACATGAGAGGGTTCATAAATTCAAAAACCAACTTCTGCTTGTCCAAATGAGGTGATATTTAGGTTGATTTTGGTCCTCTCGAAAAGAGGAATTCAATACAATCATCATCTATTTCATTTGAGTTGTCTAATATGGAGTTTGAACCTAGTTTTATAATTTAACACTCCCTCTCAACTAGGAAGAATTCCACCTGCCAATATTTGTCAGTTGGTCATCACATGATCTTGCCATGATGTCGTCATGTCGTGACCATCTCTACTCAACTCTATCTACTGAAACATTCTCGAATATAAAAGAAGAATAATCAGGGAGAATTGGCTTCCACCCTCTATCTCATATATCTCAACACCATACCGAGCAATAGGATATCAAACACACACACACAGGGGAACACTTTTCAACCTTGGTATCACATCGGGGAACTTATTCTCAACCCGTAATCGCATAGGGGAGAAAATCTTGACCCAATCATATTGCCTATTGATCTTCCCATTGATGACTCTAAGTACTCATGTGGTAGAACAGTTGCATCATAATCGACTTGGGTTGTAAACCCCAAGTACACTCTCAACTCGTTGGCCAAATGGGGAGCGGTATTCCCAAAAAACTTGACTTGTGGGTATGATGCCAACTAGGGTATACTCTACATAGACCAAATAAGGGAGCAACATCTCCAACCCTATGTAGATAGGGGAGTAGAATCTCAACCCTGTGGGTAACAGATAGGGGCACTCCCTTATTTTCAATAGATCCCTCAACCCCAGGATCCCTCTATCTTAATTCCTCACCCTGGGAGATCAATAAGGGGGAAGAGTTGGCTTAGTGTCCTTGCTCAGCGTTGCCCCTTAATAGGAGGGGTCACATCCATCATTCTAAGTTGCTCTCTAAAGACCAAGAACTTCCATTTTGATAAAGTTTTGGTTAGAATATCTGCAATATGTTCATCTATCGATATGTGATGGAGTCTAACAACTCCTCTTTGCACCATGTCTCGAATGAAGTGATATCGAATCTCTATGTGCCTAGACTTGTCATGGAACACGAAATTCTCTTCCAGATGGATCCCACTCTTGTTGTCGCAATATATCACTATAGTGTTTAGGACCTGCTCAAATAGATCTCCAAAGAGCTTCCTCAGCTAGACTGCTTCGTAGTTAGCCATGCTAGCGACAATATAGTCTGCCTCGGAAGTACTCAATGCTACAAAATTCTGTTTCCTACTCATCCATGATACCATGACAAATCCAAGACTAAAACAACATCCATATGTACTCTTTCTGTCGATAACATTTCCTTCCCAGTTAGCATCGGTGTATCCATGAAGTCAAACATCTCTGACAGAATATCTCAGACCAAGTGTGAGCGTCCCATGCAAATATCTCAATATATGTTTGGCAACAATCCAATGTGCATGGAGAGGCTCGGTAATGAATTTAATCAATATGGTCACTATATTTCATATGTCTAGATGGGTGTTCATAAGGAACATTAAAGCCCCAATAAATTTTCTATACTCGAATGGATTTTCCAAGTCAGGTCCTGTAGCTTCTCCACATAACTTCTTGAAGTTAATTTCCATCGGTGTAGCCATGGATTTGCATTTTGTCATTCCAAATCTTTCCTGCAACTTCACAACATATTTTCCTTGTGAAAGGAAAATCTCATAAGGTCTTTGCCATACCTCAAGACCTAGCAAGTAGTGCATGAGTCCAAGATACTTCATCTCTAATTCAGAGGCTAGCTCCCTCTTACACTCGATCATTAGAGGCTCACTACATGTTAAGAATAGATTGTCAACATACAAAACCAAAATCAACGACATACCTTGGACTACCTTGAATTAGAGATTGGGATCAACATTGTTTCTTGTAAACCCCAATTTCATCAAATAATTGTGTATGCAGGCATACCAAGCTCCAGGGGCTTTCTTCAGACCATACAATGCCTTCTTTAACATGCAAACATGCATTCTTCGATCCTCCACTTCAAATCCTTGTGGTTGCTCAAAATACACTTCTTCGTGTAATATGCCATGAAGGAATGTGGTCTTTACATCCATTTGATGAAGACTCCATCCTTGAATTGCATCAAGGGCTACTCTCAAATGGATGGTTGTGTATCGAGCCATAGGTGCAAATATATTATGATAGTATTCTCCCTCTTTCTACGAGAATCCTCGAGCCACAAACATTGCCTTATATTTTCAATGCTACCATCGACTCCATGCTTGATCTTGAATATCCATTTTGAAGTTACCACATTCCCTTTCAGTCTCGATACAACCTCCCATACAACATTCTTCATAATTGATTCATGTTCCTTGGCCATAGCATCTCTCCAAACTCGTTCTTTTACGATTTCTTCAAATGTGTAAGGTTCGGCTTGAATCATAGTGTTCATGGCTGTAACATATCCCTGGTACCTACATGGATGCTTTCTTTCTCTAAATGATCTTCGAACGAGAATATGTCTCTCAACATCCTGTAGAGTCTCATGGAGCCAAAGTCATCTCTTCCTAGTCAGAGGGTCACTTGGAGGAGTATCTAAGGGATTCATAGGCTCCATGGGATCATCAACAACATAAGTCTCGGACTCGCGCAGGGAAGGAACATCTAGAATACCCTTGTCATCATTCTTCTTCTCGGGAGGAGGAGGATGAGGAGGAAGGGCTCTTGATTTTCCAAGAGCAGCATATTCATTAAATGTTACATCCCTGCTAATTTCAACCTTCCTTTGATTAGGAATATATATTCTTTACGCTTTAGAATTTGCACAATAACCAAAAAACGTACCTTTTCTTCCTGTAGCTTCTAACTTGTTCATTTTGTCCTTTGACACATGAAATATATGGGGCATCCAAAGATACGAAGATGGCTAATGTCGAGCTTGACACTTGTGAACACTTCTTCAAGGGTCTCATTTTCGAAAGCTTAATGAGGTACCCTGTTTTGAACATATACAACAACATGAGTTGCTTCTCCCTAAAGGAACTTTGGCACCTTTTGATCATGGAGCATGGCACAGGCAGCTTCTAATAGACCTATTATTCTTTTCCATTAATCCATTATGGCACAATTGTTTCTTTCTTGATTCCTTCTTTCTTGCAAAATTCTATGAATTCATTTTACATGTATTCCCCACCATTGTCGAACCTGAATACTTTGATTTTCGGTCAAAGCTTTGAACTCCTTGAACATTTCGAAGGCTTCATCCTTGTACATCAAATAATATATCCATGTCTTTCTTGAAAAGTCATCAATGAAGGTGATGTAGTAGATATGACCACCAATAGAATGCACAAGTATCATACCACATATATCAGAATGAATGAGATGGACGATGTCATTTGTCTTGTTCTCATTGGAGGGGAATGATCCCCTTGTTTTCTTTCCACTCGCACAACCTGAACATACTCCATCATGATGGGCTTAAACAAAGAATACTTGAGACCAATTTCTTCAATTTCATATGAGCATCATAATGTAGATAAGCCAATCTTCGATGCCACAACTCGCTGAAATGATTAGTATTATGAACCATTATTAGAAGTGGCCTTCCAATGACTCTTCAAAGTCTTTCAAATTTGATCCTAATGTGAATGCATCTCTCATAGATGAACCAACATACCATGTCAAAACTTTTCCTTTGATGAAGGCAACCCTCATCCCTTTATCTTCCAATGCAGATATAGATACCAAATTCTTCATTAATCCCCACACATACATAACATCATGTAGCAAAACTGATTCCCTAGAATTCAAATGAAATTTGACGGACCCAAAACCTTTCACAGGATTGGTGGAGTTGTCTCCAAGAATAATCTTCAGCTTAGTCTCCCTGTCTAGTAAATTAGAGAGGACTTCCTTTGTTATGAAACCATCTCACAAAAAGATAGAAAATATATATCAACGACTTAGAAATAAGCCTTTTTGAGGGGGCAACCTCCTTTACATTACACAAATGAACAATTATTGGATGATTCAAATGATACAACCTCATTTCTATATATAGGAGTCTAAGGGGTTACAATATAATCAGAGTCGATATAACAATAATAATGTAAGGGCACCACAATAACAATAGTGGGCTTATATGGGGCAGAATAATAACAATAAGGGTGCTACACTAATAACAATGAGGGAATAGCGGGCTTTTGTGGGGCAGAACAATAACAATAAGGGGGCTACACTAATAAGAATGAGGAAATTGTAGTGCCCACTCTAATTTCCTAACCCTAATATGCCATTATCTTGGATACTTTATTATTTGAGGACCTCCGGTTGAGGAATCTGGACACATAACTCTATTATTAGTGAATGTGATGTTTATGTATGTTCTCCATTGACATTATGGTGATGATAGTATTAATGGTTAGGTATGTTCTAACATTAATGGTTATGCACATTTTCTATTGATATTATGATGATTGTGGCATAAATGGTTATGTTTGTTCTCTATTGAATTTATGATGATGATAGCACTAAAGGATATGCATGCTCTCTATTGATATCATGATGATGATAGCTTTGATGGACAGGTATGTTGTCTATTGATGTTACGATGTTGATAGCTTTGATGGATATGTATGTTTCCATTGATGTTATGATGATGATAGCCATGATGGATGTGTCCCCTATGTTACCTACTTGCATTAGTTCTGGTTCACAATGAACAATGATGTGAATGACTTGGTGATGTTAATGATGTTATTATGACAATGACTAACATTGAGGAACCTTGTTACTGATGATTATTGAGTTTGGCAGGAAACCATCAGAGGCATTCACATATGAGGAGTTGATGACACCTGGTTTGATGAAAATTTATATCATTTTATCTTTGAAATTCTAAGTCGATTTTGAAACTTGCCATATATGTTTAACTATATTCTGATGATATGTTAATGGTTGCAGGCACATATTAGTTGCTTGACCGAATGACTCACATATGGGTGATGGGGTTGTACAAGTGGATGGAACTACATGGGAGGGGTGGGACAATGTCCCTGATCTCACCCACTAGCACTCCCGCCGTGACTTGGGCTGGAAGGGTTGAAACACCTTCGCCTTGAAGATCACGATGCCATGAGGGCAGGTCCCCAAGTTGGGTCGCTCATGAGGATGTTACCGGGGGGCGTGCATCAAGGTGGATCCCTTGATCCCCGACACCATTAGTCTCACTATAGCAGGCAACATAAGAGATGATAGCGGTCTATGACGTTGCACCTATACTTTCCCCTCGTAGTCACTGGATGCTTGAAGGGCAAGTGGCGTGGCACCCTTGGAACTTCAAGGGAATTTCTTGAAGGGCATGACCAACTTGGAACCCTTGGCATCACAAATAAAATGTTAGGCGTGGCACCCTTGGAACTTCAAGGGAATTTCTTGAAGGGCACGACCAACTTTGCACCCTTGGCATCACAAATAAATTGTTAGGCGTGGCACCCTTGGAGCTTCAAGGGAAGTTCTTGAAGGGCACGACCCAACTTGGCACCTTGGAATCATTAAAAATAAATAAATTAATAAATATAATCAAGAAATGAAAACTAGGTAAATTTACATCAAGGGTAAATGATGTTAGAAACCGAGGTAATTAAATCAAGAATAAAACTTGGGTTAAGAGGATCATAGGAAGAAATAAAATATTTTTATCTTAAAAATTCTACCCTCCCCATGTTGGAAAATATTAGGTAGATTATGTAGTTTAATTAGGTAAAAGGGGAAAGAGGGACATAATTGTAAGGATAAAGATTAATCTTAAACTAATTAAGCCTAATTAAGAGAAGAGGAAGGTGAATTAAAATAAGCATAATAAATTAAATTTAGAGAAATGTAGAGAACCTCCATGTGGCAACAACCAACATAAGAATATCCATCTAAGAGATAACTTGAGTTAAATTAGGGGGGTAGATAGGGGATCAAATCTTGACTCATTAATTGACTTTAGTAATGAACCCAAATTAAGGAATAAAAAGGGGGATAAAGAGGCAACTAGGAGAAGAAATAGGAATCTTGTTGAGGTGAGGAAAATATTAGTTTTAAATTAAAATTTAAGTAAATAATTTTGGGAGACCCTTGATGAAAGAGTGACACTTGGGTGGGTGAATAATTAAGCTATTAAATTATAAAAAAAACTAATTATGCATGACATGCCAAGTGTCACCTATGAGGACTCCTATAAAAGAAGGGGCAAGCCATGAGAGAAGGGACCTTTTTGGAACCCTATTGTTGGATGGATGAGATGATGTCAGAGCAGTGATTACGAAGCTATAGTGAGTTTGGTGAGGTAGAGGATTTTAGAGAGGGGACTCTTGAGCCAAGGTGTGCTCTCCTCTACCAGCTAGTGCTTTCCTCCATTGTACAACCCCATTGCAGCTCGGGGGTCCGCGGGGAATAAGAGTACCCAAGGAGTAGGCTGGGAGGTTAACCGATGGGTCTTCGCATTCGGATCAAGTACGTCATCATTCACTCGCGGAGGTGACCAGCAACAAGGGAATACCAGTGACAGCAGAGCGAGTGAAGTCTCGCCTTTTGGTGAACGGTACATATGTATTTCATTACTATTTGATCTTAGTTAAAAGTATGTAAATGTTATGATATGTTTCCTGAATGAGTGGCAGGAATGTGTTAGATAGTGTTGAATAACCTTGAGATTTAATGCGTTTCTTTTCTGGTTGTATTTGTTGTTTAAAAAAAAAAAAAAAAAAAATGTATATAGCTTGAATGTGGTCCTTAAACTCTGAATGTGGTCCTTACACTTGGTATCAGAGCACAAGTTGAACCCTTCAAGCCTATGGGCCCATGCATGCATGACTAGTTTTGTTTGCTATATGTGGGTATTTTTCTAAAATCAAATTACTCAAGTTTCAAAAAAAAAGAAGAAGAAAAGAAAGAACAGTTTCTTTCCAGCTGGCCATTCGATTATATCCGAACGACACATAATATTCAATCTCCAGGATTTGTCAATTATAAAATTTGATACCACCTTTCCTTTTTACAGAGGCTTTCCATAGCTCTAGAAAATTGCAGATTAATTGTTGTACATCTGTCTATTCAACCAACTTGCCAATTATAAAATTTTGTATTGATACGACTTTCCTTTTTACTCTAGCTTTTCCATAGACCTCGAAAATTGAAGACTAATGGCTTTTCGAAAGGACTGGCAGCCAAGCAAACGCTAGACATTATGATTACGTGTAACCTCAATAATTTCAATGAGTGACTAAACTCTATCATTGTCCTAGTTACCTATATTTACAGCAAAGCACGCAACATGCATGGTAAGTATCCTTCGGTACAATTTTGGTGGCATGCGCAAAATTGCTGATTCTCATTTACAGTATGAAACCAACGTAAAGGATATGGTGTACACTGGGGCTGGACCATTGCCATGTTTTATATTAACTGTTGAGTGGACATAAGAGGTGGAGTTAGAATACAGTTCAAAGTTGAAGCGAATAATCTGTGTGGTCTTTTCTCAATGAATAAGGAGCATGGAATATGCGGGACCATTCGTTCTGAGATTGCGACAGGTCCTGCCAAATCCCTTGTCGGTAACCCATGGTTACGTTGTAGTGGTTTTGTAAGAACTCGTTAATCTCCAGCCCGGTCCTCTTAAACGGGTCTCTAAAAATCTGAAATTGAGAGGACACACTGATTGCGACTATATACTGTGAATATATACTGTGCATTTCGTAAATAGTCCGAAATCGTAAAATAACATTGGGGCAGAGGCCTATATATTTCCACTTGTGCTGCTGGTTAGCAGTGTAGTGCAGATAAGCTGTTGTTGACATGGCTTGTTTAAGATTGCAGAGCTGCTGCTTTTTCATTCTGGTTTTTGCTTCTGGGTACTAAATTGAGCTATTTTACATGAATCCCAGGGATGTAAACCGTTGAATAAATTCTTATAATTAGAACTTCCATACAAGCATACTTTCAACTTATGGACTGATCCAAGCACTAAAACTGACTGTTGTGTTCGTACTGAAGTGTCCATAGGCATGGTCATAGCAAACTCTCCTGCCTGATGACATGTGTATTGTTTTATAGTTTGAAATCTCAACAAAGAATTCTCATTCCTTACTTGTAGTTCGAGGAGATTCTTAAATTGCAGAAGATTATTGCAGTTTTTAGACCTTACCCATCAATCGTGTGCAGTTTTTCCCCTGAGGAAGAGATCAACCTTGACACAGCAGTAGCTTTATTAGTTTTAAGAACACTCCCAATTCACCTTAGATAAGTAATACAATCTAATGAATAAAGCCCTTTATATGAATCATAATCAAGACTTTTAATAATTCGGGAAGATTTCTATTCTCTTAATTAGAAAAACGCAGATCTAACATAAAACCTTCAAAACAGTGTTGAACACTGTTAATCAATAGCTATTATATATATCACTACCACAGGTCTGGTTCTGCCAGCTAAATTCGTTCACACTTGGAGATACAGTATGCGCCCAAGTTTATGTTTTAACTATTCCAATGCAATATCACACCAACTCGGTATACGCTCCCTTCAATCTGCGCTGATATGGTGTTAATCATCGATTTTCCCAAATGGCTATTTTCAAAACATAACACTATGGATAGTCACCAGATCTGGTTGTCCAATATCGAATCAACCATTTAACTCGATATCTATGCTTCAATGCGAAACTGCCGGAGTTGCTAATCGCAAAACTAGTGAATATCCAATCTCATCTGTTACCACAGATCTGTTGTGTTCTCAACTGCAGTTGGAATCGCCTTATTAATATTACAACTGACAATTGACAATATCCAGAACTTTGATGCGAGATTTTAGGAATCGGCAATTTCCATAATTCGGTGTTGTGCCTAATAATCCGCGCAGTCTATTCTAAGCTGTTCTCTGTGGGAAGAGATTTCACTCACAAAATTTAACACGTACAATTTGTCATAACACATATATTTTAACAATTTTAAATAAAAACCACAGTTCGAACCACTTTAGGCAGTTGTCAACGCATTAAGCTGCATACAATTAACACAGGCCACATCTATTCCATTAATTACACAGATCAACCAGATCGAATTGCCAGATCTGTCCCTCGATTGTACACAAACCTCAGTTGTAGATTTTTTTTATATATAAAATGAAACAGAGTTTTATATTTAAACTGAAAACAGAGTATTGCTCGCAAAAATCCCCCTAGACTGATATCTGTTTGATTTTTTTAACATAACTACTCCACTAATCTGAGCTTTTCGCTCCACAAAAACCTCGCCTAACTCTTCTCCCCTATCACATTAATTTTCTAATAATAGCTTAACTGAAATCTTCTATTTATTAATAAAGATCTTAACATAATCTCCTATCTCTAATTCTGGCTTACACCTGTTCGAACAGATTTTATCACTAAATCTAAATAAAACAGTCTTCTTATTACAATAATAACAAGCTATTTGAAAATCAACCCCCACAGTAACTCAAGTTTGGCAACTTGAGCACGTTTCTTGAATCTTCTTATCAGACATGCTCATTACTTTCCTTGTTACTAGAAGATGGCTCTATTTCATAGTCAGGTTGCCTTCTTCTCTTGGTCATTTACCTTCTACTATCACTTGGAATTTGAATTTTGTGTCAAGCACTATAAAATTATAGTGGCTGCTTGCAAGGTCATTGTTCTAGTATAATTCTCGATTGAGGTAAATCATTATAATATTATACGAATGCATTTGCATTTTTATATACAGTGAATAACTTCAACTGACCTAACTATTGAAAGGCATTTATCATATCCATACCTAAATATACAGTCAGTTGCTCCAATGTACCCAAATCGTCCAAAATGATTTTTAATACCACTAAACTTGATGATTAATTCACTGAAGGAAGAACATTGGAGGTGCTAGTAACTGAGGGGAGGGAGCTGCACATTGCATTCGCTTTTCACTTTCATAAATACTTCATGCTTTGGGGGTTGAACCCATAAACATGCTTGATCTACATTTAGTTTCCTTTTATTGGTGTCAAATTAAATATAATCTTGTATGATTACTTTTAAATAACTCTGTTTTTAATGGAAGACATTTTTATTATTCTAATACTCTAGTATGCTAGCTACCAAAATTTTCAATTTTTCTTTAATTTTAATTTTAATTATCAGAATTTTATTTGTAATGAATTATTATGATATTTCAGAAGAAACACTTAATTTTAGCAAATGCAAAATGGAATTCTTCGAAATTACTATGTTAATCTATTATATCTCATCATTAAACTGTCAATCCTCTGTTTTGTAGTTGCAATTCTTCCCGGAAATTTGTTTCTGCATAAAATTCTCTGATCTCCATTCATGATATTTGTGTACCCCCTCCATCTAATATTGACAATCAAGCCTACATTTCCATTTCTTCGTAGTTACTGATATTATTTTACGCTGAGCAAATATTTCAATCTGGCAAAATAAGTTTCTCATATGCGCAACTCCGAGAAAATGTTGATGTTCCATGGTAGGCTAGGCAGTAATTGTTTAGCAATGACCAAAGTTTCTGATATTAAAATTTCCATTTTGCTTTAATTTAATTTGCAACACTATGTATGTCCCAGTCTCATGATCAGATACCTCGAGACATTGACAATCCAAACTCTAATCACCTCAGAGAAGTCAAGCATGCTGTACATTTAATCTGCTGGATCTGACAATGAAAAAAAAAAGCACATGGTCTTTTTTCTTTGGAATTCGAGAATAACAATAAAAAAAAAAAAATGCAAATCATCAGTTAAGAGAATAGGCTTTAAACTCGAAATATTTATGACTAGAAATCCAAATTTTATACTATTAGAAGCATGGTAGCTTCTGGTAAGCAATCTGTGATTGCTTGTAGCAGATGTTGGGGTTAAAAACCCAATGATTTATTGCGTCAAGGTTGGAGATAGTTGATATAAGGTTTTTTTTTTTTTTTATACATCCAATCTCACACAATGTCAAAATATTCTTGCTCCTTCCTCTTTTCATGGCCTGGCCTGGTATGTTTGTAGGGTTGGCTGTCTGTTTTTGTATGGTCTGGTGTTGGCGTTATGTGGAGGAGAAGGCAATTGGATTTCTATCTTTTGTTTTTGTCAGAGAAAACAACTTCAAGGAAGGCCAGCTGGATTGGTTTATGCCCTGAAATTACTGAAGAGTTTTTTACTTCAGTTCAAACCCTGCTTTAATGTGCAACTCAGATACCCAGAGATGGCTCTGGCTCTGGCTCTATTCTATTTGTTGCTGCTTTTGTTGAAACCCTGCTTTAATGTTCAACATAGGTACGCAGAGATGGCACCGGCTAGCCAAGTTTACTCAATACAACTTCTCGTTAACTCAGTTTTACATGTTTAATCTATTTGATTTTTCATTAACCTTGCAGGTTTTTCCTTTAACCCAACTATGTTATATAACTCGCCTCTCTTAATAATGACTCTAGCACACTTCCATTAGATCAATTCTAATTTAGTCGGTAAGTGTTTCAATTAATTTAATTGACCTGTTTACCCAACGTCTATAAGTTAATCCCTATGGTTCATTAATTTGTTTCCCCCAGATTCTGCTCTGTTCTGCTTTGCCTAATAGGATTGAATTTATTGCAGATGGTGCACTTGTATCTGGTCGTCTTAGCCATAAGATACTATGCTTCATAACAGTGTTCTAATAAGAAATTTTTGGTTAATATGCTTGGATAGGGGTTGGTCTGTAGGCGAAACCATTTATAGATTCATTCTTGGACCACCAGGCACATGCCTCGAAATTGATTTTTGAATAAATTAGTTCACTCAGACCAACTACGGAAAACCTTATTAAAAAAAAAAAATAATCAATTATTCTTAACGGTTAAATTAATGGTTTTGATTTATTTGAATTAAACTTGAGCTTACCTCGGTATAATATAGATATATATAACAAAAAATTATATATATTTATGATGGTTGATTTCGACAATCTATGATGGTTGATTTTGGCATAAAGTTTAAATATTTTAAATAATGTTATAGGAAAATCTATGATAGTTGATTTTGGGATAAAGTTTAAATATTGTAAACAATGTTATTTATAACATAGATTGCACCATTTACAATGCTTATTGCCATTCTGAGCATTGGATCCCAGCGGAGTGATTCTAGATCTCATTCACCATTATCTACAGCTATTATATATTGGTCGCAAAGATATTTTGACACCAGATTGGTACAGTCAAATCTCACTGTAAGACTACATTATTTGTTAATTAAAAGAAATTATATATATATATATATATTATGGTTGCTATGTGAAGAGTACAAAGTCATACACAAACCTTGGTTGCCCATAATTACATCAACTTTCTTGACATTAATTAAGATATGCCAAAATGGCTCATGATCAACACTACTATAATTTGAAAACTATTCCAAGAGTGAGAATCTTTCTAGATAAACATTAGAAATTTAATTCTATAAAAGTATTTGATTTTGCAAAATCATTTATTAAAAGTCACTAGGAACTATTATGAAAAAAAAAAAGAAAAAAAAAAAGAGACTTGCATTATGAACATAGTATGAAGGATGATCATAACAGGGACAATTGTTGGACATTACAGCTCAAGCTCATGTTCGAAGGAACTATACTAGAAAGACATTCTTGAATATTCAAGAGGTTAAAGAAATGAAAATTAGAAGCATTAGATTTTATGACAATGTTTCATGAGGGCCTAATAGAACTAATTAGGTAAAAATAATAAAAATAAATAAATAAATTTGTTGAGAAAATTACTTAATCCAAAAGATGAGAACGATTTTGTTCACTGATTTTAATAGCAAAAATTTGATAAAAAAATAAAATAAAATAAAATAAAATAAATCAGAGATGCCTGTTACGAGAAGGTTAGCATGAGTTTCAGGAAGGGTTCCTAGGATATGTGTCGTATTTTTCCTTTATGTTCTAAGGACTTCTGGACGAAGTCCATTGTTAAGAGGGGGTGTATGTAGTGCCCACTCTAATTTCCTAACCCTAATATGCCATTATCTTGGAAACTTTATATTTGAGGACCTCCGGTTGAGGAATCTGGACACATTATGGTGATGATAGTATTAATGGTTAGGTATGTTCTAACATTAATGGTTATGCACATTTTCTATTGATATTATGATGATTGTGGCATAAATGGTTATGTTTTTTCTCTATTGAATTTATGATGATGATAACACTAAACGATATGCATGCTCTCTATTGATATCATGATGATGATAACTTTGATGGACAGGTATGTTGTCTATTGATGTTACGATGTTGATAACTTTGATGAATATGTATGTTTCCATTGATGTTATGATGATGATAGCCACGATGGATGTGTCCCCTATGTTACCTACTTGCATTAGTTCTGGTTCACAATGAACAATGATGTGAATGACTTGGTGATGTTAATGATGCTATTATGACAATGACTAACATTGAGGAACCTTGTTACTGATGATAATTGAGTTTGGCAGGAAACCATCAGAGGCATTCACATATGAGGAGTTGATGATACCTGGTTTGATGGAAATTTATATCATTTTATCCTTGAAATTCTAAGTCGATTTTGA